>CM071850.1:38183558-38824862 GCA_036507275.1 Sicyos edulis
CAGGTGCAGGTGCGTCAAATATGTAGTAGATCCAAACTATTTAAGTCAAATGGTTGTCTAGAGGTGGACGACACCGATTTCATGGTGCCTTTTAGGTTTACCCTTTTGGGATTTTTACAAGTAAACCCTAGCAATTTAGAATTGTTATAACTATGAATGTTTTCAATGAAAGGGATTGTTGAAGATTCTTCCTTTGTAGTGATAGTAAGTGACAATCTCCCACGTTTAAGGGCCCAGTTTCTTTAACTCACAGCCATAGCCACTCACTATTGTCCTCTCTTTATACCATTTCTACAGTAGAAAAAAAAATAGAGAGAGAGAGAGAGAAGAACAAAGGAACACTAACCCTTATGCCCTTAATTATATGATATCTCCCAATGCATGAATTCCATTCAAAAGGCCACATTTTTTATGAACCCCAAAACCTAAAAATCTTATTTCAAACCTCAAACCAAAGAAGAAGTAGAATAAAAAAAAAAAAAAAAAAAGGAAAGATCTTTAATGGGTAGAGTTCTTTGAGTTTTATTTCACTTCCAAAATCTCCCAAATAAGAAAAGATTGAAAAAAAAAAATGACATCTTCAGGCTATAATCTCAACCCTTTTCCTTACTTTCCTTCTTCTACCACTGCTTCCAATAATCTTCCTCTATCTCTTCCTTCACTTCTCAACTGTGACCTTTCAACCAACAACAACATTCCAACTTTCAATTTCCATCAACCCCATCAAGATCCGGTCTCGTTTCTCACTCCCTATTTCCCGATCGGCCACTTCTCAACGTCCACAGTGCCGGAGGCGGTGATCAATTTTGCGGTGTCGGGGAGCAACATCCATGCTCTTGGAAACATTCCAAGTGGTTCTCGGATGGGAACGAGGACGGGGACGGGAAAGAAGGACCGACATAGCAAGATTTACACGGCGCAGGGTTTGAGGGATCGGAGAGTGAGATTGTCCATCGACATAGCTCGCAAGTTCTTTGATTTGCAAGACATGTTAGGGTATGACAAGGCAAGCAAAACCCTAGAATGGCTTCTTGGAAAATCCAAAAAGGCAATTAAAGAGCTTTCAAAGACCAAGTGTGAAAATTTTGAGGCTCTTGGAGGAGCTAAAAGAATGTCTTTGACTTCCGATGCTGAAGAAGAGGAAGAACAAGAAGAACAAGAAAAAGAAGGATGGGGACTAAAGATGAAATCAATATTGAGCATTGATGAAGAGGATCAGAAAGAGAGTAATAATAAAGTTGAAGTTTTTAATCTTCTTGCTAAAGAATCAAGAGCCAAGGCCAGGGATAGAGCCAAGGAGAAGAAGCAAGTCAGCGATGGAGACACGAAAATTACCGAACATCAGAAAATGGGCGACGACGAAGTTTCAGATCATTGGAGTAAGCATTTGAATCAAAGTATTGAAACTCCAAATCTGTCAATAGGGGAGTCTTCCTTCATGGACAAGAGAAAGGTTTATGCTAAGAAGTTCATCGAAAAGGATGGTGCAAAACCATGTCAAGACGAAGATGCTGAAATCCCTCATTGGAAGCTTTTGGATCAGATGAAGGCTTCAAAGGGACATTTCCAAGAGCCCTCCATGATCAAGAGGAAATGGATACCTTCCATTATTTCTGGTTCTTCTCAGAGAAATCTTCTCATTTCTGTTGATGGCATTCCTATTAACTTAACTCCAAATTGGAATAGCAATAGCAATCCCAATTATCCTTTTCCCAAGTAAAATTGATCCACAGGTAATTTTCAACAATCCAAGGATTGAGTTTTTTTTTTTTTTTTTCTAAACAAATTTCTAATTTTTTTTTTCTCTAATTGTTTGGCAGGATTTGAGAGCTTATTGCAAAAACCCTTTTGCCACATATTCAAGGATCAAATATGCAGCCAACCATGTCAAAACATGCCTATTTTAGATGGTTTTTCTTTAACTACTACTTGAATGCTTTTTTTTAGATTACATTAAAATAAGCAAAGACTGCTGATGATGATGTTTTTTCTTGCTTTATTAAAATCATTAGATCATGTTTTGATTTGTCTTTTCTATCTCCAAATATATATTGTGTCTATGTCTATGTCTATCTTCAAAATGACATTAATTTTTAGTTTTGGCTGCCAATGGAAAGTTGAGATTTTGTGTGAATTTATTGTTGGGGACATATCAATGTGTGCCAAATTAGTGATGACTTGGCATGAACATTGAGGAAGAACTAGAAGTTCTTACTTCAGATATTTATTAGAAAATCAAATGCAACATTGACATTTGGGGCATGGGCCGTTTTTTTAGTGTTGCTAAAATTCTTTGATAGTTTTGTTGGGATATATAGGGTTGGGAATACAAACAAAGTGTAGTCAGACAAGATGGGTTAGCTCTTGACTTTATAAGAGATGTCAAACATTTTCATATTGATACGAGTCTTTTTGGGTGAAATTAAAAACACTGTTATGAAAGGTGTTTCTGTTCTAGTGGACAATATCATACTAATGTGGAGATTCTTTAAAGGTTTTTGTTCTCCCTTAACAAATGATACCAAAGTAGTCTACTAACTTAGCCACGTCTAGAGAATCAGGTTTGTGAGCCTTGAAATGCATGACATAAGTATTCATAATGAAAAATCTATGGTATTGTTGTCTAATGTGTGCTTTCAATGAAAGTGCTTTTAAATGTGATTGTGATTTATCATATGTGTACTCTAGTGTGGAGTCCTTCTGAACGTGTTCGTGATTATGTATATGTGTACTTCGTATTGGAAAGTGCTTTTGAAGCAAGTACACTAGTGAGAAGTGCTTTTGAAATAACTACCTCGATGAGAGGTAGCTGTTGTGTGCTCAACATAAATCAGGTGGATCCTTGGTTGAGCTTTCTTGTTGGTTCAAGTGTAATTCAAAAGGATTCATTGTTTGAGTTAGGTGTGCTCAAGTGTAATTCAAAAAATGACTATTTAATGAGGGAGGCTCGATGTGATACTTTATTTGAATGGAGGATTATTAGGTATACAAACTAAGTGGTGTCTTATATTAGTTAAATAAATGATAGATCTTAAGTTATAAAGAGCAAGGATAAACACATTACACGTCTTCATTGGTAAGTGGCATTTTGGGTGAAACAAAAAACAAAATCATGGAGATTTATGTTCAAAATGGACAATATCATACCTATGTGGAGATTTCTCGAATGGTGGGTTGTCATCTCTTAACAAGTGTGGTATTGTTCCTTAACAAGTAAACAATATCATACCAATATGTAGAAATTTTTTAAGGTTGTCGTTCCTTAACATATAGTTTTAAAGTTGTAGGCTAATCTTTGGACTGGTATTTATAAGATCTCTCTCAATTCATATTAATTGTATACAACCTAGAACTTATGAAGAATTTCTTCAATGGGAGGAACATGATTAATTATGTACATATCAATGAAGCTTACGAGTCTAAAATAGTGTTCATGAATTATTATTTGTGTTTCTACAATCTCCTGCTCTTTGATTTCTAGTATTGATTTTGTGCTTATTTAGGTCTCGTTTGATAACCATTTTGTTTTTTGTTTATAAAATTTAAGCTTATTTCTATTCAAATTTCCTATTATGTGCTTCATCTTTCCTACAATGTATCCATCTTTTCTTAAGAAAGTAGGAGAATACTAACCAAATTCAAAAACATAAACGAGTTTATGGAAGCTACTTTTTTTGTTTACAAATTTTGGTTTTATTTATTAAAATATAGGTAAGATGTAGATATCTAAATAAGGAAAAAAGTATAGCAAAGTAGTTGTTGTAGGCTTAAATTTATAAACAAAAAAAGAAAATCAAAATAGTTATCAAAACGGGTCTTAGTTATTCATCATCTCTATGAGATAGTATTGAATAGAAAGTATTGAAGTTTCTTTGTTTTTTCAAAAGTTAATGCACTATATATAGACTTCATTTCATAACTATTATATTTTATCCATGTTTTTAATGTAAATTTTAAAAATGAAAATAAGTTTTCTGAAAACTACTTTCGTTTCTAATTTTCTAAAATATGGCATGATTTTTTAATAAAACGTATATATGCATCCATAGATAACAAAGCAAAGGAAATCCATATGTCACAATTTTTTTGATATGCTGAATTCTTAAGAACAAATAAGTAATAGTGAGTTTGATAATAATTTGAGTTTTAGTTTTTTGGTCTTTGAAAATCAAGTCTGTAAACTACTTTCCTCTATACAATTTTTTTTCCTTTTAAAGTTTTGAATATGGGAGGATAAAGGATTTCAGGCCTCTAAACCTCTTGATCGTTAGGTTTTATATGATATCGTTAAAACACTACTTCTTTTAATTATCTTTTATGCTTTCTAAAACTGTGACACATTTTGAAAAGAAAAATATAGCTTTAAAAATTTTATTTTCATTTTAAAAAAATAATTGACTAAAAACTCAAAGAAAATAAGCCAAATTTTCAAAAATAATCCAAACGTTATTAAACAAGACATAAATAGTTATAAAAAAAATTCTAAAAGTACCCCCAATAGGTTTTAGAAAAAATAATACAAATAAATTAAGAAGGTTCTAACTAGAAGAGCAGTTTTTTTTTTTTTTTTTAATATTTAGGAACTGGAAGATTCAAACTTATACTCTTTTAGTCAATTTATGTTAATTATTTAATTAATCTTACTCTAATTCTAGGTAAGCAATTAAATAGGAAGATGAGAGCAAATGAGTCGGTAGCACAATTGATTATTTGGTTTAGTATTATAAATCTATTTCTACTTCACAATCACGATGAGATTTTTGAGAAAGCCTTCAAAAGTTATTTTTAAAAATGAAAGTAAAAGTGCACATAAGTGTCTATATGGGAAACACAATATGATTGACATGAAACATTAGCAACCTACCATACTTGGACTAAAAAAAGGAGCAACCTAGCATACATTTTTGTTTGTAGTTTGACAAAATTTATACACTAAATTTAGTTTTTTTAAAAACATTTTTTGTATATGGATTAATAGTTTGAAGAAACTCTGACTCAAACTAAACACAATTCAAATTATGGTTTGTTTCCCTTTTTTTTTTTTTTTTGAAAGTTCTGTTTCCCGTTTTTGACGTTTGAATCTTTATTAAATTTTGATATCTAGACATCTACAAATGAAACGGAGTCATAATTCTTTTATTAAACGAACAAAACTAAATCAAATGAGGTTTAGGTCTTATTTCATAACTATTTTTTTTTAATTTAAATTTATATTCTCTCAAATTTTCTATATATAATTTCATCTTTTTGTAAAACCATATTTAAATTCTAAGTAAATTTCATAAATCAAAACAAGTATTTGAAAACTATTTTTTTAGAAATTTGAAATTTTAGTTTGGTTTTTAGTTTAGAATGCACGGAGAATACACAAATATTAAAATAATGAAAAATTATTAAGTGGAATAGTAGATGTAGTAAATTTTTCAAAAAAAAAATCAAAAAGTAAAAATAAAAAATTAAATAGTTATCAAACGATTTGAGTTAATAGTTTTGATACAGATTGGTCTAGTTTTTTACTGACCATAAATAGAACCACACCAAATTCATAAGAGAGCAAGTTTGTACATTTGCGATCAAATTAATTTCAGCTATCATGTTACAAATTAAAGATAGTATGAAAGAACATAAAATGTATCAAGTTTGATCATAGGAATCAATCTACTTGAAACTTGAACGAGACATGTCGAGTAAAGTTGAGATCGAACATTTCCACATGGTGGAAAAAGATAATAGATCTAGAATCTTTTTGGTATTATAAGCTATTATCAAATAAAAAAGAGGAGAGGTTTTAACTATCGTAAAGAAAGAGAGATTAAAGAATATAAAGGTGATTAGTAGAGAATAATGATGTTGATTATGAGATAATGGTGGGATAGTTAATTGGAAAAGTTAGGCTAATCAGAGCAATAGTTCAATGACACCGATGAATTTTCAATAATAAAAAAATTATGGGTTTGAATCCACATTCTCAATTATTGTAAAACTCCAAGAAATAAAAAATATTGGCATGTTTGAGGGAAAAGAAATGGTAATGATTAAGGGGAAGAATGAAAATTAGGAGGAGAATGAATTTTTCTTTTGATTTCCAATGGTCGTAGCTTGCGCACGCCTCGACTAATGTCATGAGACATACCATCTGGCCCTACAACATTTGGCTACCATGGTTTGAACCCATCACTTTAAGCATTTCAAATCCCTCTTTAATCACTTGAGCCACTTCATTGATGATTATGAGGAGAATGATTATTTATATTTGGGTTGAAGAGAATGATTATTTGTGTTCGGGGGAAATAGAATGATTATGAAAAAAATAAAATAATGAGTATCATGAGAGTGAAAAATAATGATGTAAGGTATAAAAAGTTATTATGAAGAGAATGAAAAGTAAATTAGAAAAAAGTTATTGGGAGGAAAATGAAAAATAATTAGAAAAAGTTATTATAAGGAAAATGAAAAGTAGTTAAAAGGAAATATATATATATATATATAAAATTTTTGGAAAACATGATTATGGAAGAAATGATTTGCGGTGGCCCAAATATAAAGGTTAGAAGTTTCATCCCATATATCACATATTGTCCAAAAAAAAATGATAATTTTGAGAAAAACCTAAACATTTATTTTTCATTAATTTTCCACAAATATATATATATTTTATCAAATCTCAAAGATCTCCTAACAAATATCTGATGAATATACTAATAAATCCTTGATAACATCTTAATGATATTTTTATTCATCAAAAAAACAAAGAGTAGAGGTAAGGGGGAAAGGGAAGATAGAGTGGAAATTGTTTTTTTTTTTTTTTGTTTTTTTTTTTGGCAATAAAAAATCAGTATTTTCATTTGCCATAAATACCTTTGAAGCCACAGGCCCCATCTACAAAATATAAAAATATAATAATCCCACCTATTTTGTACCTCTCTATCTCTTCTATGAAATGAATTGCAATTCAACCCCTCTATATATTTATTAAAAAAAAGAAATTCAGAAGAAATGTTTTGTATAAAGATTTGAAATTATATTTTTACTTCTTATTCCGTGAGATTTTTTGGGAGAACAGATGGTGTTGGGTAGGGTGAACTGTGAAGTGGGGTTTTTCATGGTTAACTGTCATTTATCATAAATTGTTTTTGTTGATCAATTTGGGATTAAAAAAAAAAAAAAAATCAAATTTATGACCAGTGGGTCATTAATTGTTATATATTATTTTAGATTTTAGCCAGTTTTCCTTTTTATAAAAAAAATCAAAATATTTTACTAATCAAGAAACAAAGGCTTACACGAATTCTTGCAAAAATGAATGACTCTGCCCATTGATAATCGGTCATATTTACCGTTAATATCACCGATTGACATCAATGAATGACATTAATTGAACCAATTGGTGTTACTAATTGAAGTTTGTCACCGAGTTGTCACCAAGTGAAATTAATCAGTGACAATGATTGAAGTCAATTGTTTAAACTAATTTTATATTTGTCATATTGGCAATCGGTATCACTGATTGAAGCCAATCCATACATGATTGAACTAATCTTATATGTATCATATTTGCAATAAGTATCATTGATTGAAGTCAATGACAATGATTAAAATCAATCAGTAACATTGACTAAAGTCAATTGATTTTATTGATTGAGCTTGGTCGGTAACATTGATTGAAATCTATTGGTTGAATTCATGATACTAATCAAAGTGGTTCAGATATTTTATACAATTACACTTTTCCTATATTTTTATCAAACAATTTATAAAACAATTTGCTAACAAGAATAATAGCATGGGTACCCTCGGTATCTCCTTGTAAATCAGTATTTGTTACATATCAATAAAAAAAGCTATTTTAAATAATATGTCTATTTTGATCAAAAGCTTAATCTTACATGATTTGAAATTGATTGAATTCAATAAGTGTCATCGATCGTTTCTAATCATAGTCATTGATAAATTTCAATCGATGATAGTTTGCTTAAAATTGACATTGATGATAAAGTGCCTACATTTGAAGAGCAAACAAAAAAGAACTAAGGGAGCATTTGGAGCTAAGGGCTAGGGAACGATTACTTCAAGGAATGGATGTCAATTCTAATTATGAACTGAGGGAAAAAACATTGACTATGGTTGAATGAATATATAGTGATAATGATGATGAAAGTAATAAATACCAATTATGAAAAAATTATTGTCCATTGCTCAAAGCCCCTAAAACATGCATGAAAAAAGTGAAAAATTAAGGGTAGAGAAAAATGTTGGAGAGTGTGTACTGTATTGTCTTTCACCGATTCCCAGGAAACAAACAGAAAATTTTGCTGTCAAAAGCATATCCACTGATTCAGACAATGCTCAAATCTATCCCATATAAAAAGAAGAAATAAAAAAACCAGACAAGAATCTCTAAGCATGCAGACATGCAAAGGTGACATGAAAGAGATTTATGAAACTAAAAGAAAAGAGATTGAGAACGTTATGTCATCTTTTTCTCCTTTACTTATTTATTAGAAAATTGAACCACATGTTCCAGTGAGAGATTTGGAAATGAGACCAAAATCCCTCAGCATAGAACAAAAATAAATGAACTTTATACTTTGTTCGAAAAAAAGATTACTGGTAATTCGGTCAAAGTTGCACATTAATTAGATAAAAAAAAGGTAGATCATAAATATATAAGTAAACAACACTTTCTATTTATTAAAACAGCCCTTTAAATGATGATAAAAAAC
Organism: Sicyos edulis; assembly: GCA_036507275.1. Classification (NCBI taxonomy): domain Eukaryota; kingdom Viridiplantae; phylum Streptophyta; class Magnoliopsida; order Cucurbitales; family Cucurbitaceae; genus Sicyos; species Sicyos edulis. The sequence goes on from CM071850.1 coordinate 38,192,282, forward strand.
GAATTCATGAGGGTTTACATCCAAAACAAACAATTTGTTAATTTACTTATAAGATTCATATTAGTTGCATTTTGTTACTTATATATATATCCCATGTTGAAATTGTACCTATATATTATCATCAACTACAAATGTTATATTTGATTGATTTCTTTAAAATGAACACATGGAAATGAGCATAAAAATGTGTGCTGTAGATAGAAATCTAATGCATGAACATATATTGGTTTTGAATAAGTTTAAAACTAAATACACATTTGGTACAACTATGTGGTCTGACATAACACTTGTAGTGGAGTTGAGTTGAGTTCTTCATCATCTATCTCTCTCTTCATTCAATCAAGTCAAAGTGCAGAGAAGCTATATGTATAGATATTGTAGTAGTGATTAGACATAAGAAATAGGAAAAGAAAATAATAATAATAATAATAATAATATAGTTTTTTATTTTATTTTAATTAGGGGCAGGGGGGATTTCTAATAATCTATGTTCTCCAGGTATGATCATCAAATACATCAGCAAAATTTAGGACCTGAATTCACATCTCTTTATTTTTGTAGGCTGCTGATATATATATATATATATATATATATATATATATATATATATATATATATATATATATATTATGCAGTTGTAGAGGCTGTAGCCCTTTTTTTAGAATAGAGGTTGTGCCTTTGATGATGAGGAGGAGTACTTTCTCTTCTTTATTTCAAAATATTATTGTACTTTTTTATTTTCAAAAATGAAATGTGGAAGTAGGAGGATTCAGGATAGTACTGTAAGACTGAAATAAATATAAATGTCAATAAAGAAAAGAAGAAAAAAGTTTGATTTTTATTTCTTTTTTAAGCTGATCTTGTTATTGAGGGTGATTAGATTGAGGGGTCGGTAGAGGAAGATATTTCAACCCCTTGTTTGGTTTTTATACATATCACAATCTCTCTTAATTTCTTCTTACATCTATCAAGCTTATTTAATCGTATCAAACTTCAAATCAATCTTTATTGCAATAAAAAATTAATTTTAAATAAAAATCTTTTCGGCTAAGCACCAATCTCAAAAAAAAAAAAAAAAAAATTCAACATCTTCTTTCCAAAATACAAATTCCTAAAAAATATTTCTAACATCTCTCATTCAAAATGCCAATTTCCAAAAAAGTATTTAATCTCCAACTCACTCTATTTCCTCCCTACTTTCTCTTCCTCTTCTTTCCTCTCCCAAACTCTGAACTCCAATAGGGTTTAGGTCCTTATCTACTCAATTTTGATTTTTTTGAAAAAATATTCTGGTGTACTTGCTAAGTGCAATGTCAAAGATTAGAGTAAAAATAGTCAAGAGGTTGTATTAATTTAATGAAGTTTAAAAAAAAATGGTCAAAGGATGTATAACTTCATTTAATTAAAAACCAATTTAACCTATTCTCCGAATGAGACTACAAACAAGTCCATATCGACTAGGGGGGGGTACGTGGTCTGAAGTGGAACTTTTTTGGACTAACTCAAAATTTTGGACCGATCAATCTTCTAATCTTATGTGTTAGAGCAATCCAATCCAACCCAATACTTTTAGATTGGGTTAAGTTATCGAGTTGTATCATTCTCTTCCTTTTTTTATATAAAAAAAAATTTAATTCATATAAATATGTAAACTAATAAAAAAATGCATGATATTATACTTAAACTTACGCTACCTATCTTATTAGTACATATTCATCTACCGAGGGTCAATGACGTAGTTAGTTATCTTGTTTGATATTAATCTATTTCAACTCTACGGTCACCAGTTCGTATATATATGTAGGATTTGGTTTGTTGGTCCCCCTTCCCCCAATTTGTCCTAAAAAAAGAGTACATATTGATCTTTAATCAATATACTAAGTACCTAATTATTTAATCTCTCTTTCACAAATATTATTCTAAATTCGAGTTGGATTGAGATAAACAAACAAGAAAAATTGATCAACTCTAAAATTGACCCAACAAAAATTGTAAATTCATAACTCAACTCAACCCAAATAAATTTATAATCCAACCCAATCCTTACGGTTTAGGTTTGATTGTTCGGGTTGTCAACCCTTACAACCACACCTAGAACATAAGAGAAGACTGAGAGGAACCCATAAGCACACATCAGGATGCCCACACTCACCAGCCAGTCTTTCATTAGGTCAATCCATAACACACCCACTAAGATTTGTCAATTCTACAAATCATGCACTCAAATTTTTAAGTTAAATTCAAATACTCCTATATTTGTACAATACAACCGATACCGAGGTATTTTTTATTTAACATTAGAAGGAAGATTCAAACGTGTAAAGGTCAGGCATGTAGTACCATATATAGATATAGATATAAGTGTGTATATATATATGTATGAGTGTGTATATATATGTGTGTGTGTATATGTGTGTGTATACAGAATATGTGTGTGTGTGTGTGTGACAGCAACAAACGACTGAAATTCTCGGATCAAATTTTTGCTTCAAATTAGTGGCAGTCTGAATGAATAAATCTGTACATTGATCCTCTTCAGTTTTAACAAGTTGAGATAAAAATAATAAATCACAGCAATGCACAATCAAAATCAAATAAACGAATTGGTAAATATTATATAGCTAAGTATTCAAACAACAATGCATAATCAATGGATAATTTTAGGCTTTCTACCTCTAAATCAACAATAGCACTACCAATACCAATAATGCTAAAACAATACAATGAATTGAAGTTTTGAATGCTCTTGCTGCACAGCAATTGCAAACTGGATTCAGGGGCTTCTAACGCAATGTACAATTATACATATAGCAAATAACACATGGTGAACAATGTGTTAATACTTTGATACTGCCCCACAGAATTGGTCATTTGTTTGTGAAAAACCATAAAGATAAGAAGAAGGCTTCAGAAAGGGCTAACCATTCGTGCCAGTCTTATCAAAATCTCTGGAACGAGGCGCGGTTTGGGCGGCGCCATAGAATCCTTCGCAAGAGCTTCCTCGTCGCCAGCATGTAATATGGCAACTATTTGATCAAAAAGTTCATAACTTCCTCCCCGAAACGGATCCTGTTCATAGGATAATCAGAAGTTTCCCAAAATGGCATAGTATAGTAATGTAAGCAGCAGTTTCTCTTCTTCCTTAGTAGAGCATGACACGAAGGTATCAATAATCTTTAATAGTCTTTCTTAAAATAGAATGGTTAAGTTACCTTTCTTTTAGAACTCAAGGACGTATAGTAGTACAACCTATTGAACAAATTCTCCTCGAGTGAAGACGTGTTAAGAGACTAAAAGAAAAATATAAAGACAGAATCCAGTAATCACATTTTTTTACGCTTTCTTTTCCTAACTCCTTTGTGAAAGTCATAGAGCCTAAGAAATATGAATATTGTATTTTATCCTAGCCGATCTTCTTCCATAGCAAAAATTTGGTAGAGAAAGTTTAGGGGGTGTTTGAGGTCAGTTGAATGAGAATGATGAATGATTATGAGAAAAATGAGAATTAGAGAAAAAACATGAGAGAGAATGATAATCTATGTTTGAGATGAAGAGAATGATTATAAGGCGAACCATTACCTCTGGTTGTGGTGAACCGAATAATTATGAGAAAGAATAAAATAGTGAGTATGAAAAAATGAAAACTGAGTATAGAGAGAATGAGAGGTGATTGTTGGGAGAATGAGATTGGAAGGAATGAATTTTGATGGCCGCGCAGAGAGAAGAATGATTCCCCCATTATCCTTCTTTATCCTCCTTGCCCCAATCACCCCTAGACAAAAGGTCCAATTTACCATTCAAGTATCAGTGAAAAGTCAGGTTTAATTATTATTATTGTTGTTATTATATATATCATTACTCTTGAGTCACTCCTGTAAACGGTTCATAAAGTACAGAAGGTAAATAAAGAACTTTCTGAAATCAATCTTGAGAATAACCAAAAGACAACACCAGAAGCAACTACAGAGTCTTGAGTAGGCTTACCTGAAGGAACAAATCTGTATGAGTTTTTCCCTCATAAAGAAATAGGTCAGCTTGTGCCCCTGCTTTTAGAAGTGTCTCAACAAAAGTTTTACTGCAAATTTGAAATTAGCATCTGAAAGTTAAATGACCAGAAGTTATTCATCCGACCACGAGAATATGATTCTATTTTTTATGGCCATGAAGTTGTGAACTACACATGTACTGCATAATTGGATTTCTTTATTTTCACTGGTTTCATGGCTATACATAATTTATATACTAGTATGAGAGCAAAAGCTTGTTAGCAATAGCAAGAATCTATTATTTGAGTTTAGAAAAGCTATCAAGTCCTGATAGAAAGCCTAGCACACGCTTTGTCTTTTCATTCCAAGTATATATTGTATGCACCACTAAACATAACTTTTTTCACATATTTACCCATTTTTACAAAATTAAAGATTGCAACACTTCACTATGTTGATGATTGTTCATCTGATATCAATTCCACACTAACCTGGCATCTGATGGAATTGAATAATCACCGGTGCCATGGAAAAGAACAAAAGGAGGTAAGCTGGATACAACATCTCTGATGCTGGGATCTTGAATTCTTATTTCAGGGGAAAATTGGGACAAAGATTCTTCACCTTCCATTATGCTACAGTGAAATACAATTACACAAATTGAAGAAGAATAAATTGACATAAATCAATCAGTTAAAGAAGGGAAAAGTGACATTTATGACCTACCTCAAAAAGACAGAGCGATATAGACCCCGGCTATCGAAGTGATCAATTAGATTTAATAAGTTATAACTGTCACATAATACAGAAAAGGAAACTTCAGTACCTGATCCTTATGCATCGAAAATTGCACAGTGATCATATGATTCATACCTAGGAATTTCTAAATGGGAAAGGGCAACATGTGATAGAGGTATTAGTAATGATATGAAATGTGAAAAGGCAATGGTCAATTAAAGATGTTTCAAAACTTTCCAGCAAGAATACAATTGACTACATTTTGACTAATGAACTGTTTTTTTAATGAAAACGCCAAGCTTTAAGTTCATTGACAAAAGAACGGATCATTAAAAAAAATCAAAATCCCACAAAAAGAGGCCTTCCTGAAAAATGGCCTCCAATCAATTAACTGTTTGTGAAATTCAATCCTAATATATATGGTCTTCAACTTTTAAAATCTATAGAATGCAACTGCATGGCATTCGCCTAGCCTCATCATATAGATAACAATGAATTTGAGGGGAGTTGCAGGACATATAAACCATTGGCATGAAATAGGACCAACCAACAGGATTACAGAAAGAGAAAGCCCTTTCAGTTTTTCATGGGCTCCCTTAAGCCATACTCTGGGAAAAGAAAGTAAAAGCATTTAAATCAGCCAAAAGCACATCCAAAAACATGATCATAGAATCTATCGAAGGGGAGGGAGATGTTAGTTTTTTTGGAAAAATATTAGAAGTGAATTTGTCCCACATCAGAAAGATGCAAGGTAATAGTGTGTTCCAAGCACTATAAAAGGAGCATAAGGATTTGGTTTCAAAGCATCACAGTCAAAAGCATTTTAAGCTTAGTGTATTGACTCTAGTTAAATTCATTTTGTTACTCTTGTGAAGAGTGGGCAAAGGGTGTGAGTAGTATTAAGCTTTGAAGAGAGTGTTTATGTAATTGGGGTCGGGAGAGAGAATTTTTTGTGATTGTAGAAATTTTTCACATAGTAGAAATTCTTTCCGTCCGTGGTTTTTTCTCCAATTTGGAGTTTTTCCACGTAAATCCTTATGTCCTCTATTTTATTATTTCCTTTTAATTTCTCAGTAATTTTTTGCTTATTCTTGCTGTTATTAGAGAAGGTTTTTTCCCAATAGGAGATTTATCGTTACAGCTCCAGAGATGAGAAGTTGAAAGGTAAAGGTTAAATTAAGTATTAAGGTCATCAATTAGTGCAACCAGCCTTTTTTATTGCACAAGTACAAGGGATGTGGTTATGGTACAAATTTTTCTCTTCCTAATATCTCTCTTCTTGTTTTTCTATTCTGTCTCGTAGCTTTTAGCACAGGAGTAACACAAAAAGTACTAAATCTAAGTGGTCTTTTAACATTGGCGACAAAGCATGTTATTTAATCTTAGACATATCACAAAGGCTTGGCACCGTTTTACATATAATTCCTGAGAATCTCATAAATTCCATAAGAATGAAGCAACTGTAGAAATTTACCCTCCAGACAAACCAAAATAAGATTTTATTTGGGAGACACTCCAATCTACGGTCTCTCCTTTTTCAGCTTCTTTGATTGCATGCTCCAACAAAGCACAAACGGAAATATGTGCACCAGCAGATTGTCCCATTAGAAAGATTCTACTCAGAAGAAAAAGATTAAAGAATAAGATAATGAACATATGACTAGGCCTGAGAAAATGAAGAATTTATTCAGTCACCTGTCTGGATCTCCTCCATAGTCTGCTATATTCTTGCAGACAAATGAAATCCCTTGAGAAACATCTTTCACCATGTCAGTAATTGTACCCTGCGGAAAATTTCTGCAAGTAAAGAGTTCTCAGGTTAAGATAGAAACTCTAGCACTTGCATATACCTCCAACCACAGAGTCGACTTATTCAAATTGATTGATTGACATCTAAAAAACATGAATACAGGCACACAAGTCATCGGATTTTATTTTTTTGAAAAATCTAGGATGTGGAATGTGGACATGGCAAAGACCATTTGTTAAAATACATTATTTTTATGGCAGAAGAAAATTAGTCAATATATTGTATTTATAAAAATGAGTTTGATGTATCACTCTCAAATTTTATTATTGGTGTTACCCAAATTAGTGCTAGATTTTTTATATTGACACATAACATTCAGAAAAACAAGGTAAAAAAGTTCACCATGTTTAAAGGAGAAAAATAAAGTAAATAAGTTCACCATGACAATGCTTGAACATAACGCATTACCTATAATCAATTGAGGCCACAATGACGTCTCTCTCTGCTAACTGCATGCCTAAAAGAGCTCCCCATGCTTTATTCCTAAATAATTAACAAACATTAGAAAATGAAAGTTAAATTTTGTATTGCCATTAGGAAGCAAAAACTACCATGAATAGATAACTAAATAAATTGAATGTGATTTGCTCATTTTAATTCTTCATAATCCATAAGAGTTTCCCCCATGAAAAGACTAAGATTATGGTTATTGCAATTGCAATTATAGCCCCTTGGAGACAACAGGGCTGGAAAGGAGTAGAACCCTTAAGGATCTTGACTACATATCATCATGATTGCTTGATCACTTTTGCTTTTTAATTAACGCCAATAAGCAACGGTTTTTTGTACTTTCATCAGATCTTAGCCGAAATGACACCCGTTTTACCTCTCAGTAAGCTTTGAATTATCATATTTTTTTTAAATCTTTACACCTAACAAGAGAAGGAAGGCCTTAAAATTAAAATTCTGACACATACAAATAGTTATATAATAATAATAATATCATGGAGTAGTGTACTGTAGTAAGATTTAAGAAAATGTATAGCTTATAAAGAAGAGTATTTTTAAGAGCTGAATGAAGCCAATGCCAAAATTCAATTTTAGGATGAACAAGAAAACTGCCATCAACCTCAGATCACTTACCCAATAATCCAAGCTCCGCCGCTTACAAATATCACAACCGGTTTTTTTTCATCGATATTTGTAGGCAAATACAAATCCAACCTGAAACATCACCCAAAAGAAGTAAACATTGATTTAGATAATGGTCAAAATGAAAAGGCAAACATAACAAATACCTGCTCAAGATAACACCTACCTATTTCTTGGCTGATTTCCATAAATAATATCCCTCCGAACCTGACTTGAGAAGAAATAATCATACATAACTGGTGTAAACAAAAAGTAATCAGATATACAAATTTATCCAATACAAGCAATCATGCGGGAATAGTTCAAATAATAACTCAATAAAAATTTCTTTTAATTGAAATGGAAGCATCAACACGAGGATATAATCTACTATCAACGGATAGAAGAGTAGAAATGATAATTACCCCGGGTATAGTGGGGCAAAGCTTCAATTTCCCGGTTTCCAAAAAAAAAATTAAAGCTAATTTAAACAAGGAAATCTGTATTGGATGGGCTATTCTCACAAAATAATTACAAATGTAGCAAATTTGAAAATATTTGCATTTATAGTCATTAATACATTTAATACTATATTATAAATACTTGTTAATACAATATTATGTCTTATTAATACATCATTATAAAAAAGTACGTAACAATACTCAATTAATACCAATGAATGACTATTATAGTTGCTAATTTTTTTTAAAAGTGACCATATTTGTAATTATTTTCTAACTTCCCTTTAAACAATTACTTAAGTTTCATTAATCAATTTGAATTTCGATGGAATTTTTGGTTTCCAACTTTTCCCTCAAAATTCCATCGACATGATAAACCAATTGATGTTTTTGGAAACTCAACACGTAGGCCCCGTTTGAGAACTATTTTGTTTTTTGTTTTTTGTTTATGAAATTTCAGCCTATTTCTATTCAAATTTCCTACCATGTGCTCCATCTTTCCTACAACGTATCAATCTTTCCTTAAGAAAGTAGGAGAATACTAACCAAAATTTAAAAACATAAACAAGTTTTTGGAAGCTACTTTTTTTTGTTTACAAATTTTGGTTTTGTTTATTAAAATATAGGTAAGAGGTAAATATCCAAATAACGAAAAAGGTATAGTAAAGTAGTTGTTGTAGGCTTAAATTTCATAAACAAAAAACGAAAAAAAAAATGATTATCAAACGGGGCCTTAGTATTTCCAAAGTAAAATACAACACTAAGTATTTCCATCTAGATTGATCGATGAATTCGCTGAATGCAACAGTATCCTGAAACATAGACCAAATTGTTGTAAACATGGTATCCAGCCAAAGAGCTGCGATGATCGTGAAAGGTCCAAACTCGGAATGAATAAGGTGCAAGAAAAAAGTGATTCAAAATGGTGCATGAAAATTTACTTTTAAAAACCAATCATACCTCTCTCAATGCGCCTAAGTTTATGTTTATGTTTATCTTTACCAAAAATAATATAAATAAAAAGAAGAATAGAACAAAACAGAAGCCATGAGTAAGTCAAGAATATTTGGGACAAAAAAGAAGAGAATAATTCGTCTTCGATAAACATCTATGAGGAATAGACACTATTTAAAGTAGAGCATTGATGTTAGAAAGATGAGTCTATAGGCTCTCATTCGTTTTTTTTTTTAAACAAGGGTAACCACGCTCGTCCCTAGGCCATGCACCGGGAGACATCAAATGAGAATTGTCATAGGTGAGTTTCGAACTTGGGACCTTGAAGGGAAGGGTGCCTTCAAAACCTAAGTCTTCAATTACTGTGTCACCCCTTGGGGACTATAGGCTCTCATTTGTTATGCCTAGCCCCTAGTGGATATTGAAGCAGAAGATCTGTAATCTATGAGAGAAAGAGAACAGCCAGTTATCTATTTGAGAAGGTACCAATTGAGTGTCCTTTTTCATCGTTTTACTTCTTTTAACTTCCTAGACATATTTAGGACATGTAAAGGGTACTTTAGAACATAACTTTTCATTAACCATTGAAAAGTCATGGACAATCAAAAATAGAAGACCAACTTCATGAACAAACCACCATGAGATTGATCAATTCATGGAAGGACTAGTCCCAAGGGATGGCGTCGTAGTGGTTGAAGACTTGTGCTTTGAAGGTGTACTCTCTTCAAGATCTCAGTTTCGAGACTCACTTGTAATATTAATTAGTAGACACCTCCCGTGTCTTCATTCATTCGATGCCTCCCAGTGCTGGCCTCAGGACGAGCGTGGTTATCCTTGTTTCAAAAAAAAGAAATTCATGGAAGGACTAAGGAATACGGTGCAAACCCAGACCCCTTTCTTAGAGATCCCAAACTAGGATTTTTATATGGTGCAAGTTTCATTAGACTGGCAGCTTACTACAAAACTTGACCGTTGTGCAAGTGAGTTTACTCAAAGTTAAAAAATGATAACCCAGAAGAACAAGATTGGGAGATCAAAAGGAGAGTGTTATCAAGAAATTGGTGAGAGCACGTGAGAGAGAGTATAGCCCTTCACAGATTTTAGAGGCTAGGGAGCAAGTGCAAGACTAATTTGAGTAGAGGCTTCTAAAGGTGCTTTAATTTGAAACTTGTGCAATAAAAAATACACCCCAAATTAAATTTTACCATATCTTAAAAGGACAACAAAATTCCAAAGGACATTTACAGGGGAAAAAATGAAATTTACAAAGCTAAAGGCACTTGTGCAATAAGCTATACAACAAATACCTTGAAGAAACCCAGGCATAAGAAGAATGGCATACACTGCAAGTGCAGTTAATTTTACGACCCACCGGTACCCTACCCTGAAGCAAAAGAAAGGATCATGATATAGAGAGAGAGGAAGAGCTCAATGAACAAGAAAAACTAATGTTCCTTATGTAGAGATTCCATAATTAAGTTAACAATGCAACGACTCTCCTGTTCAAACAAACAAAATTAATAAAGTAACAGATTCCATGATTAAAGTAATCCACAGGATTAGAAAGCATACAATTTCTCAGGAAATGGAGAGTAAATTAGACATAACATGCATCGTGTTAGGTCTACAAATTCCAATTACACAAAGCAATCCCGTAAAATTCAGAACACCATCAAACTCAAATTCAAATTCCATTCACCACTCAAATAGAACATCCAGGTTTCCAAAATCCAAATAATTGCCAAATGCGCATGAGTTTCAATTGCAACGATGCGCGCATGTGTACAAAAAGGGAGACAAGAGAGAATCCATTTCCACATTACCCAAGAGATCGAAGGAGGGTGAAGCTCAGACGAGTAAGAAGAACGGTTTCCGCAGCAGCATGGCCAAACTCTCGACTAAAGGACTGCTGCCGCCGCGGCGCCGGTGGCCTCCCGGCAGCGGGACGGCGGTGCAACTGGTGATGAATAATCCCGACGGGATAACTCAACATCCTCGAAAGTAGAGGCGGAGTGCCCGCCGGATCCTCATCTGACCGAGTCCCCTGGCCGGAAAACTTCACGAGAGGGCGGAGGCGGTCGGCCGTAGCCGCCATGGACGGCCGTGGAAGAGGGGAGAGCGGAGTAAAGGCGATGGAAAGGGTAAATGGGGAGCGGAGAATTTGAGATTCAGATTTGAAAAAATAGAAATCAGTTTTTTGAAATCACTGTCAGATCCTTTTGGGTTTTTGCTTCAATGGCAGAATCGAAAGCTGGCAGGATCAATTCCGTGTATAGTTTATTGGTTAAAATAAAATAAAAGAATAATAATAATAATAATTCACGGCCACGATTAGAAGAATTCAGAAGTTTTGAAATTCCTATGCGCTTGCCGCGTGGCGGTTGGCTAATGATGATCTTCTACTGGAAAGGGGTGTTTGGCTTGTGGATATTGGCGGGATGATTTGTCCGCCCACCCCATACTTTTGTTTGGCTTCAGCTCATGCGCTGTGTATCTGTCATGTTTGTTCGGGATATCTTTGGGCCCAATTTATGTAAACGGTCCAGTTTCTTATAATAACTCAATCGATATTTATCTCACCGTTTATTATAAACGGTGGTTACTTAAACATTTATGTCCATTTATCTAAACATTATATATATGTATATTATTTTTTGTTACATAATCAAGCTCTCAAATATCATTCATGTTATAATAACTTACTCTTCTAACACCATTTATAATAATCCACTATTTATTTTAACCTTTCGTCTATCATAATCAAACTGGTACTCCAAATAAATCTTTAATATTTATCGTTTATGGCTGCATAACATGACAACTTGTAAAGAGGGTTCTTGGATCTTTTCATAATCTATAAAATTACTATATTATAAAATATTTGCACACATATTATTATAATTGTGTTTGGGTCATTGTAGTTGACCCCTAAATCTTTTGAACATTTGGTTCGTGTACAAGTCCAATCTTATCTTCTTTTCTTTCTTTTGTTTCTTCTATTTCTTCCCTCTTTTCTTTATTTTATATATATATATATATATTTCTCCTCCCTTTCTTCTTACTTTTCTTTCAATTTGTCTATATGCGTCATTTTTTTCTTTTATATATTTCTTCTTTTTTTTTGGTTTTTTTGTTGGTTTATATATATATATATATATATGATAAATATTTATGTGCTTACATATATTTGCCATGATTTGAGCACAAAAAAGATATGAAAACCATAGATGAAATTTGTCTAAATAAAAATCGTGGATGAAATGATAGAATTGATTGAAGAAGATCAAAGAATTGTGGTGGAGATTATTAGCCAAGCACATTTAGACCCTAAATTATATACGTATACATATAGTGAACTACATTTTAACTTATGACTCATTAAGCTTACATCAATTTTATAATCATAAATAATCAATATTAATCTTAATCTTTTTTTTGTGTATCTAATCCTAATCTAATTCTAAGACTCTAACCATATATATATTGAATAGTTATATGTTTACATATTTGTTTCCTTCTTTTTTTGAAATATATTTTCATAAAAAATTTTCTATAAATTTGTATGTCTTATAAGCATATATTTAGATTTTTTTTTTGTATCTATGTGTTTATAAAGATTTATTCTTTAATATATATATATATATAATTATGCTTTAAAAAGATTTATCTCATCGATAATTGAGGATGGGGATTCCAACTTTAAAACTCAACTTGTTCAAGTAAAGTTGCACGGTTTCGAACTTGTAATTTTTTAGTTACTATATTATGCATTATATAAAAAACTACTAAAAAAATTATTAGTTTGAAAATTTTTTATTTTTAATTCGACGACATTTAGGGATTTGACTCAAATCTGTATCATTTTGGTTATTAGATCATACATAATGTAATTGGATTCCTTTGGGTGATTGGTTTTAACATTTAAACTTAAGGCAATTTAATTTAGATATTTGAAAGAATCTAAATCAACCTTAAGCTATATTTATATCACCAAGAATAAGGAAGAGAACGAGAATGTGGATGATTCTCCTTGTATGGGCTAGTGGAAATCATTTCCCTTACAATCACATTTTTTTTTCATTCTCCTCCCAATTACTTTTATTCTCACTCTCAACAACTTTTAATATATCACTTAATTACTTTTTATATCGTATTCATTATTTTATTTTTTCCATGATCGTTCTCTTTATCTCAAACATAAATTATCTTTTTTCACATTCTTCTCATAATTTTTATTTTTTTTTCTCATAATTATTTTTATTCTTCTTTTTCCCAAACGCGCCATTAATGAAATTTCAACCATTATTATTTTTTCTTCCTAAAGATGCATGTACTGTTTTCCAAAAGGTTGTTTGGACATTTTAAAGCTTTGATTTGACAATGCACGCAATTGGGAATATATGCCTTTGGGGGTACATGGTTTAGTCCTACAATTATAAAGAAAAATGTTGAAACTATACAACTCCCAAAAAATATACGAATACAATATAATAAATCTTAAACTTTTAATTCTATTGACAAGTGGACCTCAATTGGCGACGAGAATACAGTTCGATTAGTACGTCTAAAATGCATGTTTACGCAAATAAATAAATAATAATCATGGATTCAAATTTTTATCTCATATATTTTTTGTTGAACTAAAAAAATAGGTTAATCTCAATGCATTAATGTTCTTTTGAAAACTAAGACACCCTATGTAATATCATTAAAAGTAGATATAAGATGCATCTGACCTAACTACTGAGGTAGAAGATATAGAACAATTAATTGATGATCGAAAAGTTAATGGTTTCGTTCACTCGAAGATGAACTACTTTTATACTCGAGCGAAAAGAAGAAAGAAAAAAAAAAGAACATTGGTACAATGAAACCAACTACAAAAGTAGAAGCCAATAATACCTCAGCAGCAGGCATGTATTTTCATGACCAAAAAGTAATGGATTCAAGTTTCTCTATTCCTAAATATTGATGAACTAAAAAAAACTCTAAAAGTAGAAAGAAAATAACTTTTTTATTTTAAATATATCTCAAACAATTACAAGAGTCATAAACACATCTATTGGATGTTTGGGGGATTTGGTGTTGAAGAGAGAAAAGGAAGGAGAAGAAGTTGGGATTTCAACTACATGTTTGTTTTTAGGACATCAACCCTCTGACGGTCCGCTCTTCTATAACCTCTCCTCCAACATCACATCAAATTTTTTATTTAATCTTTTAAAATCACATTAAACCTTTTTATAATTTTCAACCATATAATATAATATTAAAAATATCTTTTATTTAATCTTATCGAATATTATATAAAATATTCTCTAATTTTCAAGTATATAATATAAAATAAAATATATTAAATATATTGATTAATATAAATATGCAACGTTTACATTAAAAAAATAATTTAAAATAAATATTTTTTACAACATCTCTCTTTCCAACACACCAATCTTCAAATTACAAGATACTTCATATCTCTAATTCACCTTCTCTCCTCTTTCACTTTTTCTCCTCTCCTCTTTTCAACTCCAAAATCCAATGACACCTTACTTGTACTTGTACTTTGAGAATTCCAAATCAAAAAAATTGAAAGTCTTCCCAACATTTATAAAATATATAATTTTTTTTTTAATAATTAGTTAGTTTTTAAATAAAATCTCATATTATTTAATAAATTGGACATATAATTTATTGTTACCTTAAAGTTGACCTAACTTTCCACTTCAAAAAGTCTTTTTCATATAAAATTAAGCCCAATTAAATTGGTTATATAGATATATATAATTTAATCTTTAAAATCAATAAATGTCATATTTAAAAAAAATAGAAAGGAAAATGAGCAAAATGTAAATGATTGAAATTTCCAAACATTAATACTTAAACAAAAGAAGAAGAAAAATAGAAACAAGAGAGTAAGAATTCAAATAAATTCAATTTCTTATCAAACTAAAACCAAAAAAAAAACTAATCAAAACCATATTGAACTTCACACTAGAAACTAACATCACACTCTTAAACCAAAAAAGATGCCATTCTTGCCTCTCTACTATACTATTTACATTTGAAGATGGAAAAATGGAGAAAGCAAGAACCTAAAACTAAATACACTACGTACAATCACTAACAACTCATAATCTCGACTATCTCCACAACCGATCAACTCAATTCGTCAAGAAAAATCTAATCTAATACCGAAACAACATCCTCAATTGGTACGAACTCTTTCGATGAAACCAAAAAATCATAGTCGCGGTTTCGAGTTAGTCGTGCCAACAAAGGAGCATTACAATGCAGCTTCGAATAATGTAAAGCCTTCCCTTTTGCTCTCGAACATAACCACCAAAAGATGATCTTGATCTCCATGAAAGCTTCTTCTTCTTCCCTTCTCCCATGGTGGCATCTGAAACTTTGTTGCTTCTACTCATTTTCTTCTTATTATTTTGCCTTTTTGTTCTCTTTCTTTGATTTTCAAAGCTAATAAGCGAATAGGAGGGCTATCTCAATTTATATATAGAGGAACATAAATTAATCTTATTTCTCTCTCTTGGTTTATGAAAAGACCATTTATTTAAAGATTCAACCACCAAGAAATTTTGTCGGCCATTGATTATTAAATTCTGGAGTGGAAAAATGAGAAAGTAAAAAAATAAATTAAGAAGATGAAAAATGGAATTTTGGGATTTGTGAAGCTTTTTTTTTTGTGAGAGGCTGAGGAGAAACTTCCTTATAATTTCATTTTTTGTGTAGTTTTAGTTTTAGATTAGAAAATTAAGACCGTATTTCATAACTATTTTATTTTTTATTTATGAAATTTAAATTTATTTTTATTCAAATTTTTTACGCTCCATTTTACCTACAATATATTTATAATACCTTAAGAAAGTAGGTGAATATTAACCAAATTTCAAAAACAAAAATAAGTTTTTGAAAGTTATTTTTTTGTTTCCAAATTTTGATTTTGTTTATTAAAATATGGGTAAGATGTAGATATCCAAATAAGAAAAAAGGTATAGTAACGTAATTATTGTAGGCTTAAATTTCATAAACAAAAACGAAAAATAAAATAGTTATTAAACGAGACCTAATTAATTTGATTAAAAGATTGTTATCTATGCTATCTATTTTGCTTTTGGCTTTTGGATAGGGAAAAAAATTAAAGGTCCTTTCGGTTCTTAAAAAATATTCTTGATTATTTTATCAAAAGTGTATGATGGGGGAGTATGATTCATTTGTTAGGTATAACAAGTCTTGTATTATATATATCCTATTATTTTAGTAATTCAATATCAATTATCAGTATTTATATAAAATTGAGATTTTAGTATTTCCGTCACAACCTTAATTACAATAATGCAGTATATGAACTTAAAAAAAATGCATTATATTATTTTCTTTGTTCATTTAATCGCCGAACATACTCTTCCAAACTACGTATCAAATCTTCAAAATTCAACTAAAATCTTAAAAATAAATAAATAACTTAGATTCAAAACAAAAGAATTAAAGCACTTCACGTTTGTCAAAGTTGTGAATGGCTCCGTAGTACTTTAAAGCAAATTCAGGAATGATTAGAAATTAAATTTATTCCAAATTTAAAATATATTTTTAGTTATACAAAACTAATTTGAAATATGAAAATTGATTTTAAAAGTTTTTTTTAGTATAAATTGAGAGAGAAGATGACAAACCTATACAGAGCTATTACTACTCTAAAATAAATGAAAGTCAAACCGATAATTATAATGTTGAATTGGATTTCTATCCAATAATGAAATCATAATGTCATCGTCATACTTTTAGAAGTGTCAAATGAAACCTTAAATTGATTTTCAATAATTTAAAATACATTAAGAGTAATTTTGAAAATAACAAAAGAAATTTTAACAATTATGTATATTCAAATTATCATTTAATGTATGAACCCCAAAACATTAGCATTTTCCACGAAGTTGAAGTTACAAAGACAAAGGACAAATCAAATGAACAGACATAAAAACCTAAGATAAAAAAAACGTTATCCTACATTAATAATTTGTATATAACACAAGAAAACAATGCTTATAACTCTGTCAGAAATTTTGTAATCGCCTAGAATTTACAAAACCCAAAACGAAAAAAGTGCAATAAATTAGTATGGTGTGAAGTTTAATCCACAACATAATCCCACATAATGTTTCGTGTTCCTCCCATTTCTTAATTTTTTGTACTATTAGGCAATGGGAAAATTTGGGCATTTGATATATTATCCATATCTACATACAAATATAATATCTTAATATATCCATCAATAACTTATACTTACATGCATGCATATATATGTAACTAGAGGATTAGATATCAATAGTGAAGTTAGTAAAACAACTAATATCGAAACTATACATATATTCATATTTTGTGTAAGTGTCAATAATCCTGAGATTATAAATAAAGTCATAGCCCTATGTCCATTAGTATGATGCTTTTTGAATGAAACCAAAAGAAAAGTCATAAATCGGACAATATTATATAAATAAATAAAAATTTAAAAATCGTGGATTAGTTATTCTCTAACAATTAACTAGTCTCATTTATGATTATTAAATGTCAACAAAAGTTTTTTTTAGTACAAATTGAGTAAAGAGGATTACAAATAAGGGATTGAACTTGTAAGCATGGAATGGAAATAGATTACCACAAAACAAAATAATCAATCGAGTCACTGACTCATTCAGTATGTCAACCAGAGTCAATCATATGTATAATTACATTAAATATGTGTATATAATTAAAAGGTCATGCCAACAAAAGCAAAATATCAATAGTACAAGAGTGGTTATACATGACCTAAAAGTTATTAGTTTGAATATTCCTACCGTTAATTTTTTTTTAACTCAAAAGATAATAACAATAAAATTAAGAGGTAATGTATTCGAATTTCATGACTTTAACAATGGTTGAAATTTAAAAAATGAATATAAATTATGATAATTAAATTTATAGCTTACATAAAAAGTGAAAATGGTTCTAGAGTATAATTGAAAGTGCATAAAATATAAATTAATGAATAAGAAATCATTTTTTATGCCAACAAAGGAAGTAATTTAGCGATATCAATGTATTCACGTATACGTTATTATAATTCTCTTGTTACAATAATCTCATTAAATATTTTTTGAGAGATCTCCAAGAAATCATTAGTATGGCTATCGAAATTATGAGCATCTTTTTTGTTCATAATGATCGAATTGCCACTCCAAGCATATTTTAATAATTCTAATAATAAACTTGACATATGAATATATTTATATGCATGTGAATAAGAGGTAACGATAAAGAATCTTTCATAAGAAGAACATCATATCATATCGATCTACTAACTCTTATATATTTGAGAATATATATGTAAATGTTTGAACTTTTAATATGTGATATAATATTTGATGGTCATGCATCCAAATATTTAATCTTAAAGCCATTAGAAAACATTGATGCCCAAAGTCCAAGTCAAAATTTTAAGAGAAGATGAATGTATAGAGCCAAAAATAGGGACCTTTCATGCACGTGACAGCCACGTGAAGGTCAGGGCAGTGCCCTTAACATGCTAGACAACCTTGGTATTTGGTTCGACATGTCGTCTCTATGTTTCCTAAATTCTTCTAATCATCAAATGTAGATTATTTAAGGGAATTGAATAATCTAAGAATCTTTAAATCTATAAATCAACTAAATTATAAGTACCATATCTTTGTCTTGGATTAATCAAAGACTTTGTTCGCATTAAACAAAAATGCTAATTAGTCAGTTCAATGAATTAGGTTTCTTAACATTTGGTTTTAGAGCTTAACATTTGGTTTTAGAGCTCAAGAAATATATATCGAATCTTTTAAGGGATGAAATCTCCTTCTTAATGAGTTTAACAGTGTATTTAAATATATACTTTATTTTCATGTTTGATGTTTGGAATGTTTAACCATATACGTTTTGCTAAATTTTTTTAAATTGAATAATAAATTTGAAATGTCTTGTGGATATATCTAAAGTAGATGAGTTATAGTCGAAATAAATTTAGATCAATAATAGTTTATATCTATTTTTCGATCAAGAAATCTCAAATTTAAATCTCCTAATTCTGAAATTATTATTGTTGCACTAGAAAAGAATAAATTATTATAATTAGTAAGAACTCATATACGTAGGTGTCAATAGAAAAGACATAACGATACACCAGATCCATAAATTCAAAAGTTAGAAGCCAATTTAAATTATCTTTTTGTTGGGATGATGTGATAGTGATACAATGCATTGTTTAAATATTTCTCAATTAACATCCAAAATGTTTAATATACTCACACTAGAATAAAAAGAAATAAATAAGAATCCCTAATCTTTTTTTTTTTAACTAAAATAAAAGAACCCATGAAGCCCGACATGGGAATGGAAGTTCAACGCTCTGTTTGGACTTTGGGCTAAACAATATTTTACTTTCGTCTTATTTAAGAATAATAATACTTTTTATGTAGAATTTTGTGATCCTTCAATTTTTCCCTAACTTCAAACAAGATTTTCTTTGTCACTTTTCCTCCTAACATCAATCTCCAAACTATATAAGTGATATTGGTTTGATTTTCTTCGACTTTAGACTATGTTGAAAACAGATTCAATCAAATCGATTTGACATAAAAAGGAGTTGAATTAATTTTTAATAAATGACATAACTGTTCGTTCAATTTTTCGTTAATTCAATTTCTATATGGTTCAACTCTCTTTTTTTTTCCACATAGCTTGCTATCTTATTTACCGTCTGTATTTAGCCATTTTTTCCCTAATATTTTACAACTTTTCTAATTAAATTAAACAAAAAAAAACAACTATTAAAACAAAAATAAATAATAAACAACTAAGAAGTGAAATTAAAATATAAAAAATATATATTAAAAGGAAGAAGTTAATATCAATTTGATTTGATTGTTCATTAATTTTCTCAAATAAAAATCCGTAAGTCTCTAGTATTACCCTAAGAAATTTAAAAAAAATTATGCTAAAAAACTAATCAAATCAATCAATGGATCGATTTGGTTCCATTTAGTTTAGCCGATTTTTTATTATTACTATCACTCCCATCCAATCATTCCAAATCCTTCCTTTCTCCTCATCTCCAGTTGTGTTAGCCTTAATATACTAAAGCTTATAACATCATTTTAGTCTCTAAAATTCATATCTCTAACTCAATTCATGTACATTTTTTAATAAATCTAAAATCATTTCCTAGCATTGATTTATCATTAATTTCCAAAATAAATAATCTCTATTATTTGTTTCTTTAATAATTTTGAAAGCATAACCACCCTTTATCTTTTTCTTATATGGAAATAATAATAATTATTTAATCAATTTTGATTAATATATATATATATATATATATATGTTCAAACTAACCTTAAGTATTTATTTTAAGTAAAACTAAATTCAAGATCATAATGACATTTTAATCTCTATTACACATTTTGTGGATTCAAATCTAATTTAGCTCATTCTAAACTTTGCATTATAAGCCATTTGGTATGGTCCGACAGGATGTTGGAAAGCCGAACAGATATATTCAATTTGTAGTCTCTATTTAACTCCAAATTAATGACAATCATATATGGTAGTATCAAGCATATATCTCATGCGAATATTTGAAGTGCATATAAATTAACTCTTACACTAATGAATTTCAAATAATAATCATAATAATAAACTTTGCATCATAGAAGGGTTTTTGGTCCTAAACACTAAAAATTTTCATTAACAATGTAACAAAATTATTTAGCCTACTACCCTATTTCTTTTTAGACAAAACTTTGGGATAAAAGAACCCTGGCCTACTAGCCTATAATATCTAGTGCCATACACTCAAATAAATTAAAGTGGTTCATATAACTTAACTGATTAAATCATTGCTCTCAACAAGAGGTCAGCCATATTACAGGGTATGAAACCCAAATGAAGAAAAACAAAACTCACTTTATACATGGTTTGAAGGAAAACAAAAATCAAGAAATAGAATGGTTTCCTTTTATGATCAAAAGTTTCCAACTTCTCCCCTATCTAATACATATTTTTCGCCATTTTTGTCGATAATAATAGGTTATATCTTTCATTTATAGTTTGTTTTTCTTTAATCAATTTGTCATTTATATATTTTTATATAATTATATTAATTAAGTGGCACATTATTATTTACAAAAATGATAGAAAATATGTACCACATACTTCTTATACAAAGTTAGCAAGTTAGGTTGTTTGACATATTTATATAGGATTTAGGTTAAAGAGTTATATTGAGGAGTTATACTGAATAACTAAAAATTGAGAATTGTTTTAAAAACTCGGTTAGGTGTAGCTTTTGTGTAGAGAAGTTAGAGTCAAAATCTTATTTGGATGTAAATTTAAAATGGATAAATAATTAAAAAAGAAATGATTAAAAATGAGTTATTTTGATTGATTTAAAAATAATGGTAAAAATTGAGTGATTGGAAGTGATTGAGTAAATTATAAATGAATGATTAAAAATAAAAATTACCTTTAAAAGTAAAAACGAGAATAAGTTAATAAAAACTCATTTGAATGTATGTTCTCAAAGAACAACTAAAAAATCCTAAAACTAAATCCTACCTAAATATGCAAAACAAACAGCACTTAACAAAGAATAATATCCCACACCTACCAAAGAATATCCCACAGAAGTACAGATCTAACTCATTCAAAACTCTTATTCAATTACTTCAGGAATTTCAGCTTTTCTAATCCTTTCCTTTCAATCAAAAAGTAATATCCAACTTTATTCAATTTAGATAATTTTCCATCTATATGATTAAGCTGCTGGATCATGGAATAGTCTATTGGAAATTCAAAAGCAATCTATTATTTTTCTGTCCATTGTCCATAAAAATAGTTAAAAGAAAGTATAATTGGTCCATGCTTGAGAGTCAAGAATGAAACCTCTCCAGCCTCAACTGTGATAGAGCAAATTTTATGTCATTAGTTTGTACCACGGAGGTCGAAAACTTATGTTTTGTAGAGGTGCTCCCTTCAAAGTCCTATATTCGAAACTCACTTATGACTTTAATTTGTAGACACTTTCTGTGCCTCCATGTTTGGCCCTAGATAGAGTGTAGTGAAGCTCTCATTTTCTAATTTTTTTTAAAAAAAAATCATCCTACACTATATCATTTAAGAAAACATTAATCAAAAAGAAAGGAAAACGACCCATAGATTTGGTTTTAGAAGTAAAGGCAAATTCAAAAGAGTTGTAGTTAAAGAAGGGAGGCCTCACCAAAGAAGGAACCCTCAAAGATATAGTTTTAGTTTCTCCAAAAAAGATGTGGTTTTAGTGAAACAAATATCAAGAAGCATTGGCATAGGACATATTGCATAATCCTACAAAAACCAATGAATTGTTTTTTTTTTCCTTTTTGTAAAAAAAAAAAAGAAAAAAAAAAGAGCATGGTTTACTTTTACTTTCTATGTAAAGTTTAGAGCCTAAGAAATGCAGTTATAAGACACAAACCTTCTTTTATCCTTCCCCACCTACCAAAGAATATCCCACAGAAGTACTGATTTAACTCCTTCCAAATTCTTATTCAATTACTTTGGGATTTTCAGCTTTTCTAATCCCAATTCCTTTTCATTTCCTTTCAATCAAAAAGTATATCTAACTTTATTCAATTCTCATAACTTTCCAATCATCTACCATTGTTTTTTTTTCTTTACCATATTTGGAGTATGGAATCTAACCTCTATCCTCAGCTTGATAGCACAAGTTTCAAGTACTAATAACATAAGCATTCATAT
This sequence comes from Sicyos edulis, assembly GCA_036507275.1. Taxonomy (NCBI): domain Eukaryota; kingdom Viridiplantae; phylum Streptophyta; class Magnoliopsida; order Cucurbitales; family Cucurbitaceae; genus Sicyos; species Sicyos edulis. Next base: position 38,215,114 of record CM071850.1, read on the forward strand.
CAAAAGCTAAAATTTATGATGAAGAGCAACAATAGTGGCCATTTGGAATTGAATCCAATTATTCATTTTTAAATAATCGAATACCCATTTGAATTTAATGGGCTCGATGGCTCCCCATACTATATTATTCATGATTACAAGTGAACATGAAAGTTTCTTCTCTAAATCTTACTTTGATTAATCAATATATGATAAGAAAACATGAACTGGCAAGAAAGGAAAAAGAACCACAGATTTGGTTTCAGAAGCAAAAGCAAATTCAGAAGAGTTGTTGTTAAAGAAGGGAGGCCCCCCAATGGAACAGAGAGATGAGTTTTTATCATCTTTTATTGCTTTTAATCTTCCTCTGGATCTAATTGTTCCCAACAAACAAAAAAAAATGAACACAGTACAGAACAGAGAGAAAAACCAACCTGCATTTAACTCCGCCGGAATCAATGGCGGATATCCTTTGAATTACCTGCAACAACAGCCAACCCACGTTTCTGATATCCAATTTGCTCCACAAGCTTTGCTAATTTCTCGTGTTTGCTGCACCAGGATTCCACAAGCTTCATCTCTTTGATCTCTGCATCTCTTTGCAGAGCGGTTAATTGGTCTCTGTAATCGCTTTCGATTCTCCCTAAATACGCCATTTCTTCGTCCCTTAAGCTCTGTATCTTCCCTTCCATCTCCTCTATTTTCTCTCGCTTCTTCCTCGCTTTCTCCGATTCAAGCTGTTGCTCCAATCGGCTCAGCCGCCATGTCGCTTCCTTCTTGTGCTGAGCCCAAATCTGCCGTCCTTCTTCCAGATCTTTGCAGTATTGGACTAGAGATCCCATCTGTTGCACTTCCGAGTCAAGAACCGCCGGATCGGAGGGAGATAGCGTGAGGCTCACCGACGGCGACGGCGTTGCCGACGAGGTGGAAGACGAAGCAGTGCTGGTGTTCATCCACAGAGGTAACACGGTGGAAGACGACGTCGCAGATCCGAGCGAGAGGACCGGATCTGAGTTCGACAGGGACGGCGGCGGCGGAGGAGATGGAAACGCGGCGGCGGATGCAGCGTAGAGCTTAGGCTGGACGTATTTCTCAGCGAACGTCTCCAATATATGGTCGTACGGACCTTGAAGCGCCTTCTCCGGCGAGGAAACCCTAGAAATGGGGAGGTTGCCGTCGGAGATTTGGTAATCGCGGCGGTGAGTAAGATCCTGCGCCTTCTGCAGCTGCTTGAGCTGCTTCTCTTTGAAAACCTCCCACCACTTGCCGAGGCGCTTGGCCGTGCGGCCGGGGACCTCGGCGGCGATCTTCTTCCACTTGTTGCCGTACTTGGCCTGAAGAGAAATGACCAAGGTCTGCTCCTCCGGCGAGAGGGAGCCCTTCTTCAAGCCAGGCTTGAGGTAATTCTTCCAGCGCTCGAGGCAGGACTTGGGATCGCGATGGAGAGGGCTGCTGCCCATGCGCTGGGAGATGAGGTTCCATTCCTTGGGGCCATATTGCTTGACGTAGGCTCGGAGGAGGGCGTCTTCTTCCGGCTGCCAGCGCTGGCGGTCCTTCATAATTTCATATCCACCATTGTTGCAGTGAGAAGAAGCTCAGAGGATGGAGTTCATTTCATTTGCAGAGAGAAAAGGGGAAAAAGGTTGAAGATGATGATGATGATTATACGTACTGTTGTTGTTTTTATTATGGAGCTTCACTCCACGCGCCTTTTCCCTACTTTTCACGCGCATTTTTCCTACTTTTCACGCGCTTTTTCCCTACTTTGGCTCGTTTCTTGAACTACGTGACGAATATAAAAGGTTTTATTTATTTTAAATGTTTTTTCTTCTAACTTTCTGCTTTTATTGTTTTCTTTTTTTTGGTCCCAATTTTCTGTACATTCCTCTTATTTACACCTTTTTTATTAATTTTATTTTGGTTTCATTTCAATTTTTTTTTCTCCACCATTGTTGTAATTTTATTTTTATCTTCAATATTATGTATAAACTTAGTCGATTTTATGGTTATTAGTTTTAAAAACTAATCTAGTTAATTCATTACTTAATTATTAATTATTAGGTATGACATGACATCATACTTTTTTTTTTCGTGAATGGCAGTTGTTCTATTAAAAATTCCGTTCTTTTTTTTCTTTTGCAATCTTCTCTCACGGTTTGTTGGAAGAGCTAAATCTTGAGATTGAAGACCTTTTTTTAGCTTTCATTGGAAGGGAAGATGAAGTTTCATATGAAGGTTAGAGAAGTTGAGAGTTTTGGAATCGTGGTTCGATCATAAATTTGAATGGGGTGTGATAGGTTTTACATGATAACCAATCATCTTTCCTCGAGAAATTTATGCGGCATACACTTTTTGAAGTTTATGGACTAAACAGACAATCTTTTCTTACAATTGTAGAAATATGTTGGAGTCGTACTTGAACGAGATGAAAATGATAACAATAATGATGTTGTTGATCAGGATGACGATAGAAGTTTTAGGGATGGAGGTGAGGAAGATGGAAGAGTTTTTTAGGATGGGATGGTAGGCAATGAGGATGACAAATTGATCAATTCAAATCTTTCACCCATTTGTACTATATCTCTTTAGTTGTTGGATGTACAACATCCCGAGACACTTAGCTACGGCCCGAAATACGATTTATTTTCTTTTTTCTATCTCTTGTTTTCAAGTAATTCAATTTTGTTATTCTCTACAGAAAAAGTTTAATCAAGAAGGCTAATGAACCAGTTGATAGTCAAAGATCTTCAAGATTCTTTGGCAAATATCAATGCTCATATCGATGATGAAGAAATGATCAACTATGTCCTCAATTGATTACATAGTGAGTATATTATGCCTTTTAGAATTCAATTCAAACCTGTTCCAGTTCGATAGCATTCAAACATCTTTATGCCCTCATCAAGATCGAAGAACACTCGTTGCAATTGAATTGCAAGAATAGTGAAGTCATTCAATCCACAATGATGCTCTCTCGTAGTTACAAAAATGTAATTAAAGCAATTTTTAGGGACGATGAGGGAGAAATTTAAATCATAGGTTAGAGAATTACAATGGTTGTCCTCAAAATCATGGTTCTCAAAAGGTTTGATTCCTAAAAATCATATTAAAAGAAAAGAAGAAAAAAAAAACTTAGAATCATCTCCCACAAATTTTATCGCAATTTTAATTTATAAATAATTAAATAAAATAGAAAATTAATCTATAAGTCAATCATTTTTTTTTTCGAATTGTCTAAAAAAAGATTACTTTAAAAATTATCCAGACATTTCTACCTTTTCTACTTTTATTATTATTTTTTGTTCGTTTACTTTCGTACACTTTTTTTTTAATATGTATAAAAAAAAATCAATTTTTATTCATCTTTTTACTTTTTGAATTTTTTTAGAATAAAATCAAGTGGACCAAATCAAGTCGTTTGAGCTCGCTTATCTTTGTTCTCCTTTCGTTGCCTAATCTTGTTTATAGAATGCTCTTTGGCCATTTACAAGTTTCTTAGGTTTTCACCCGAGACAAATATCAATTTTTGGAATTTAACCTATGACGTTGATCTGATTTACAATCAAACAATAACAATAATTTAATGCATGTTGGGTGGCCTTAATATGACTTAGTATAAGAACTCGAGATTAAGTATTTTAGGCTTATACCAATTAGAGCAATTGTTCAATTGTTATAAGCATCAGTAAAAAAATTATGTCACACCTCAAATCTTTATTGAACTAAAAAAAGTATGGGTTAGACTGGTTATTATTGCCATGTCTAGCACATATGTTATAAGACATAAGTTGGTTTTATTGTAAATCATTATGAGTTTACTTAGTGATCAAAGAGAATTTGAAGTTATCGATTCAGTAATTCTTTACGAATTTTTTTAACATCTAAATATTATAGACTCAAATGGTATATCTCATTACAAAAAAAAAAATGGTGTATTTCATAAAAATAGTCGAGGTGCATAAAATTCATTCAAACACTCATACATACACACAAAATTGATATTGAACTCTAGTGTTAAAAACTAAAAACTATGATGTGTGGGGCATACTTCTAAGTGAATTATGTGGCACTATTATGATACATTCTTCAGAATTAATTATATCAGACTAAGTTTTAGAACTGGAGGAGAATTCCTAATCCCCATATGAGGTTAGGTTTTGAATATGCAGTTGTATGATTCATGTCTTAGACTATTGTATGGATCGTGTTTCAAGACATAATGAGTGGTTATCCCTAGGGGCGATATAATGGTCGAGCGCCTAGACTTTATGGGTGTACTCTTCGCTCAAAGTTGACCCATGTTCGAGGAGGATGTGGGAATTAATTTTCTAGGCAACTTCTAATTTTACTTTTGGTCTTACGATATATTCTGATGCTATAGTATAGAAACGGGTCAGTAGTATCTAAAATTTAAGAAGAGTAAATCTCCAAGTTTCCTGATTATAAAAAAAAAAAATATTGTGTGATTATGTAGATTATTATTATTAAGCATGTTATGTGATTTGTGCTAGATCCTTAAGTTTATATATGCTGATATGAGGCATATAATGATTAGTTTATGCCGGATTTAGTAGAAGAACACAAGGATTATGATGTTTATATAAATGGTATTATTGCTCTCAAATAAGTGGGAGATAAATACTAGTTTCAGGATTGAACAATGAAATTAATGCACCACCAACTCTTTTGATATATGTTAAGATTATTGTGATTTTTTTAGTGTTATTCTTAGATGTTTATCACGTGGCCTGCTTTGATACTATATAAATTCTAAATATTTCCTCACAAATATATAAGAACAAGAGCTTAACAAAAGCATTTATACAGAAAAGCCTCTAACAGCTAGTTTTCTAAAATTGAAATAACATAGAAATAAAGTACATTTCATTATTCTTTAGTTGTGAGATTTGAGCTTAAGTTAGTCTATGAACTCGGAGATTATTTCTAAAACCTAGTTTTTTTTTTTTTTTTTGAGTAGATTTCTAAAAGAGAATTTACCATCAGCAGCACATTCTACCTCTGGTATTATATTTGTAGCATAATTTTTAAAATAATTCATCTATAGCATATTTATTTTTATCACTCGCCTAGTGATAGTCTATCACTCACTTAGTGATAGAACTCAATTTAGATTTCTATCACTGATAGAAAACTTAAGGAGTGATAGAATGAGTTTATCATTGATTGAATTCTATCACTAATAGAACTCAACAAGTGATAGAAGTCAATTTGGATTTTCTGCTACAAATGAAATTATTTTAGATTTTGTGCTATAAATGGAAATATTTTGCCTTTTTTTGTTATACATGCAAAATCCCCTTTCTAAAACCTAGTTAACATATCAATGTAATTTTAGTTCAATACTAATAAGAATGCAACTTGACTGCGTTAACATTAATAATAAGTAGGAGATAGAGGTTAAAATATCATTTTGATCATTGATTTTAAGATTTTTTTCATTGTAGTTTTTTGAACTTTCAAATCTTCAATTTTAGTTTCTAAACTTTGAAGTTTGTTCTAATTTAATCTCTAAACTTTTAAAAATCAAATTTTAATCTTTGTATTTTTTTTAAAAAAATTAAAATTAATTTCTATAGTGTATTTGAAGTTAATATTAATCAAAATTGGTTCAATAATGTTAATAGTTTTAATACAATTAAAATGAATATTTTTTCTAAAATTTATAGAAGGAGATGATATTCTTAAAGAAAAAATAAACAAAAAATAAATTCTTCAAAGATTAATTTTAAGTTTTTTTTATTCTTAAATTCAAGGATCGAAACGGAAAAAATTTTAAAATTCATAAACTAAAATAACTTTTGAAAGATTAGATAACAAAATAAAACACGTCTCAAACTTTAGTTAAATAGGCTTTGAATGAAAGCTTTTTAAATTTAAAATCCCATAAATGGATGATTTAGTTTAAAAAAAAAAAAGATTCAGCAAAAAACAAATACAAATTGAAAAAAAAAAAAAAAAGTTTGAAAGGGTTGGTGGGATATTCCATGACTGGTTATAATGTAATTTAACTCTAATGTATGGTCTCTTTCCTAATTTGAACTAATAATGGTTAAATGACTAAATTTATAAAAAGAAAAATTACTTATTTTTCTTAATTTGAAATTTAGTTTCAATTTGGGCCCATATTTGAACATTTTTATTTTTTACATTTCACTAATATTCACTTGAAAAATCATTTTAAATGTAATTAAAGATTTTTTTTTTTTTACTTTATATAACTAATGATTAAGTTATCTCAGGTACTAAAAGTAAACATTATTAAAATATCAAACATAAAAATATTTAACTTAAAAATATAGAAATCAAATTAAAGTTACCTTTATACAAATGAAAAAAGAAAATGGGGGTGAGTAAAGCAATGTAATGATAGGGATAGAAGTTAGAAAAAAGAAAAAGAAGAAGATTTGAGGGAGGTGGGGCTGGGTGGATGTCAGAAGAAGGTTTTGGTTTTGGTTTTGGTTTTGGAGCAGCAGACAGACTCACACACACACACACACACATAATTCAGACTCAGAATTTCAGAACTGAGTGGACAACACACACACACTCCCCTTCCTCTCCATCCCCAACTTACCACTTCTAGTTCCTTCTCCCCCCTCTCTTTTTTACTTTTCTCTTTACTATCCATTTTACTATACTTTTCATCTTTTTTTAATAATCATTTTCTTTCTTTCCCTTCCTAAAAAAAATAAATGTTGCTTAGATGATAATGTTTTATATGGAGATAACATAGTGTGTGTGATTCACTTATTTGCATGTAGTGTAGTGGCTTTATTGACTAGCTCGTGATTGGCCATTCTACTTGCTTAAGATTCGCCGAACTTGTTTCACATATAGTATGTGATAGGCTTTTAGCATGTAGTCTAGGCGTTGCGGATTGTGTGGTTTTGTGTGGATTGCTTGTACATGTGATTGGATGCCTCTACTCGTTTGAGGGCTTAGAGTTGGTTAGAAGTACTCTTCACATGTTATGCACGTCGTGGGTTGCTCTATCCTTATAAGTGATAAGGGCTACTCCGATCAAACATAGTCGGGAATCATAGACGAATGCATGGTGTTGGTATGGATGCTCCGTTTGCTATTGATACATGTTTGTAGACAAGGTGCTCCACTCGTCACTTATACCTTCTAGTATGCCTAGTATGAGAACTTATCGCTGGTTATATAATTATTCCAATTACTACTAAGATATGTTTGCAATACAAGATGCTTCGCTCACTACTTGGACCTACCACTAATTAGTGTTATGACTTGTCTCAGTTGTTGCCAGGTGAGAGCATTTGCTATCTTTTGGTTGTGACCATTAGATGTGTCAAGATAATGTCATTTGGCCGTAGTCAACTTGATCAGAGTATTTGGGGCTTGCGTTTGTGAATTCTTTATGCTTACAAAATATATTTATTTTTGTCTAGATTATTCTCATATATATATATGTACCAGACCTGTTGAAACTAACCATGAAATATTTCAACTATGATTGTCTGAGTCTATCTAAACCTAGCTTAGTTTTTGTTATCTCATTCTACATAAAATATTTTAGAAATTTTATGTTGTAAATAAGGTTTTTTTAGATTTTTACTAGGTACTCATGACCAACAGTTTTATTGTTATTGAATTGTTTAAATAAATGCTCAATTTCATCTATTTTCTAAATTTCATAATTTATATGTTGATGTATGGAGTAGGACCCCTCTTCTTTGAGTTGACGGTCTGTTGGTTTTGTAAGTTAATTGTAATCTAATTCAAGAGTACCATTTATATATGGTTTGTGGTCCCCTCCCTACGAGTAAGTTCGTAGAAAATTAATTCCTAGATAGGTATTCGTCATTAATTAAATTTTAAACTCATTTCATCTTAAGTTCTTAAATCCTTTCTACTATTAAGTCAGCCTATAATTGTTGAATTTAAAATAATAACAATAAGTTATAAGAGTATAATTCAATCCATATAAAATATGATCAAGTGATAATGAGACTAGAAATTAAAATTTTGTCCTAAATATTATTATTTTTTTAGATCAACACCCGAAATAATGTTTAATTCGGGGAAAAAATAGAATAATATCAAACAATTGTCCTTTTTTTGCAAGGAAATTCGTTAGTCACTTGATTAAAAAAAAAGGTGAAATAAAGAAGAAACAAAAGAAGAGACAAGGAACTACGGAAAGCAATCAGCCCATACCCACTCTATATCAGGAGAAGATCTAATGGCAGTGTCTTTGTTAAGCCTTTTTAAGTGTTCCCTTGCTACTCTTGACCTTTTCCCACTTCTTATTTTATACATATATTCATTTTTCCAAACACAATAAACAAAAAAATAAATATTATATATTATTTTGAAACAAACCAACTTTCAATAAACATACAAAATAAATCAACTCTCTGGAAGGAGACCGCAAACGCAATTGTTTAGCAGCATTGGTGTATGTACATCCATTAGAATCTCAAAAAAAGAAAAATCGCTCCACATGTCAAAACAAAGCCTCCGAATACTCGAGAATAACCAACATTAATGAACGCTCTAAACCTACCTTAAGAGAAATGCACAATGGCCTTGAATGGAATAACAAGACTCCATTCATAAAGGCAAAGAGTCTATTATCAACATAATCCAGATTGATTTTTTGATAGATTTTGGAGGGTAATCCAACATCGATAATGACTATTGAGGTAAATGGAGAGATGGAATTACTTTTTCCCTTGTACAAAAAATTCATAATCATTTACGAGGAGAGTTCGTTGACTATACCAATTCCTATTTAGAATGGGTCGTCAAAGAGGCACTCGACTCACCAAGAGTCGAGACCCACAAGACACAAAACCAATAGAGAAAACCCTAAGCCTAGACAACAAACTAAAATGAGAAGTAAAACAACAAAAATTAATAATGACATTAAATCATGAAACCAACAAAAGAAGAAAAAGAAAAAAGCTTGACATTCAAAACTGCCAAAGGAACCATAGAAAAAGCTTTCCCTAAAGCAAACCATCCATGAAACAGCTAATAACAACAAGAGGCTCTGATAAAACTGGAGGACAAATGCCCCAAACCCATCTTCTAGAAAATGTTGAAATAAGAGAGAAAATTGGCTTGCTAAAAAAAAAAAAAAAAAAAAAAATTACAATTTACACCAAAGCTCCAAAGAGAATAAACTCAAAGATGCAACCTTCTTGATGTACCATATATCAATTATTACTAAACTATGCTCCTTTTAACTTACATGATTTCACTTTAATTGAAACCTCTATCAAAACTTTATAAATATATTAGACTTAAATCTCTATGCTCAATCTCCCACATTGTAAATGATTTTTTTCCTTAATTTAACAACATTTTCGATAGAGATTCGAACATAAAAGTTGAATTAGACTATAGTTCACCTATATCTTACAAATTATATGTATGTGTTATATATGTGTATATATATATTTTATTTATTTATTCTTTTTTTCTTTTTATCCAGGACCCCACCCATTCTCCTACTTTCTTGTCTGTCCAATAGATGCGCACACATAACCCACCAACAACTTTTTGTTTTTGGAGTTCAAGCAGATGAAATTTCGAAAAAAGAAGTGTGATTTTCCTTGGAATTCGAACAAGTTTAGTAGGTCGAGTAAATTTGAGTTTATTTTTTTATTTTTAATTTATTTTAGCTCAAATTTTGTATATAAAAAAATTATCTTCCTAAAATATTTGATTTCTAACTAAATTTTACAAATTAAACAAGTGAGGTCTATTGCTCTTGTTAGCTAAATTTTAATACTATCAATTAGTCATAATTACACTTTTATTTGAAAAATTTACGGTTACATCCATCAGAATAGTAACATTTTTTTTAATTTTAAATATTTCAGAAATTTATTAAATACAAAATAAAATAAATTCATAAATCTATTAAAAAAAAATATTTCGAGAATTCTATTAAATATATTTAAAGTAAGTATACTTGTTAGCTATGTAATTTAAAATTTAAGAACTTACCTTAAAATATTATTTTAATCCTTATGTTTTTTTAAGCATTTTAGTCCTTATGTTTTGTTTATTTAAATTTAATTTTTTTAAAACATGCAATTTTAAGTCTTGTAGTTTTAACAAAGTTTCTTATTGTTCTCTATTTAATTTTAATCTACTTAATGTAATCTATAAAAAATTAATAATAATAATTTTTATATAAAATGTGAATATATTTATAAATAAAAAAATTAATAGAAAGTTATTTTACCTTAAACCCTAAACATACTAACTTTAAGTTGTATTGAAAATATATAGACTAAAATGAAATATTTGTAAATACAAGATTGAAATGGAATAAGCTTGGAAAATAGTATTTTTACCAAGAATTTCTTAGACATTTTTTTCTTCTAAAATCTCCATCCTAGTTAACATAAATTAGAAAAACAGGGAAAAAAGATGCATTTGGTTTGGGAAAAGTGAAAGGATAATGGAAGAGAAATGAGGGGTTAGAGGTTATAGTTAGTTGATGGTGATGGTGATGGTGTTGGTGTTGGGATTAACAAATAAGAATATACTTTATTTGTGGTATCTCCATGTGAAAACTTGCTGTCCCCACTGTGCTATATATATTCACTTTTTAACTTCCCAAAAAATATACATATATATATATATACATATATATATATACATATATATATATATATATATACATATATATATATATACATATATATATATACATATATATATATATATACTTTTTAGCCCTTCTTCTCCCTTCTCTTTCTCTTCCCCATCTCTCTTTGCCTCACTCCCAATCAACTTCACTTTTTTTGACCTTTTCTCTTGGGTCTAGGAACCAATGGTATAATTTACCCTAAATTTCTTCTTAATTTTACCCTAAATACATGTATACTCCTCAAATTTTCAATCTTATAATTATTATTATTAGTTTTATATTTGTAATTGATTGGTCTTGCACACACCTCAAGTATTGTCGGATAATATATTGTCTAACCTTACAATATTTAAATGTTAAGAAAACATGTATGAAATTAATTCATAGGTAGATGATTACCATAGATTAAATTCTTTACTTCTTAGTTTCACAATACCTTTTTGACCATAATGTCACTCTATGATGGTTTATTTTTGTTTCTTATTTTATTAGTGTTTTGGGCGAATTTATAATTTTCATAGAAGAACCCATATGTTCATTTATGGTGTGTTTGTACCATCAAGAACTAAAGGGAATAACGAGAATGAGGATAATTCTCTTTGTTTATGCCACTAGATACCATTCCTCTCATAATCGTGTTTTTTTCCAAAATTACCTTTTCATTCTTTTTCTAACTTATTTTTATTTTCTCAACAACAACTTTTTATACATCGAATCACTATTTTTCACACTCATCATACTAATTATTTTAGTTGTTTATGATCATTCTCTTCACAACATAAATAATCATTCTTCTCATATTCATTCTATTTTCTATCCTCTCCATAATTCTCATTTTCCTTCTCTCAAACATCTCCATTATGAATTCAACTTATAACTTTTTTTTGTTTCATAAGGTTCTATTGGCCATTAGATCAACCTATGATGAACAAAAAAAATGAACCCATAATCTCAAAGTTTCAAACTTCATCGTTAAAACTTTCATGAAAGATTGGATATATCCCTACAATAAGCCTTTAAAATGTTGGACAAAAGATTGAAATGAGGCAATGACTATAACATTTGTTTGGACTCAGTTTCAAATATGGTAAGCCAACAATTATTCATGTCATGCTTGTTAAATGGTCTACTATGGTGAGAGGTTGCAAAGCATCCCTCGAAGTTTGCACAAACTAACCAAACTTCAATGACTCAACAAAAAAAGTTATTGACTCGTTGGGATAAACAACAAAGAACAAACCCCCAACACACACTAGAAAAATACTTTATTTTTCTCTCAATTTTCTCACTGCCACAGCCATCAATACCACTCTCAATTTAAAAATATTTTTCTAAACATTCAAAACAATAAACATATGGAAGTATTAAATCATGTTTCATTTTTTGTAAAACAATTTCAAACAATTTTAAATCATGTTTTCAAATATTTAGCAAATAAACAATATTAAAAAGCTATTTTCTTCTTTGACAACCTACATTAAAACCAAAATTAAACAAGTAGTTGCTCAACACTTCAATATATTCTCATGATCAAAAGATTATTAATTGGAATCTCCTTCCTTCTTAACTGTGAACTCATGAAAAAAAAACCAAAATTGAACCTCAAAATGGAATGGAGAAAATTTTACTGTTTTTCTCTAAAGAAAAAAATGACTGCTCTACTTTTCTTTCTTTTTTTGTCATCAAAATCTTCAGTGTGTAATTACAAGTCCATGAGACAACCAGTCATTTAATTACAATTTTTATATGTTTAGGGTAATTAGATCAAATCCCTGCCTCAAAATTGAAAATACATGCTTGAGGCCCTTGTTTTTATTTTCATTTTTTTTTAATTTTATTAAATGATATTTGAGATTAGAGGATTCAAACTTATCACTTTATAATTATAAGCATACATTTTATACTATTTGAATTATGTTTTTCTTGAGCTCGATAATAATCGAGGTGAGAATTCAAATTCATGGCATAGACATACACATAGTTAAACTATTGTTCTTATTGACAATTGGATTATGTTGCTGTGTTGACGTGTTTTCATGTCACTAAGCTATATTAATTTTGAAAACTTAATAATTGTTAAAACTAGAAAATAGTGACAGCCTTGTCATTTTTGTTTAATACAAAATTATTAACTAGAGAAAAATGTATGTTTTCTCTTTAGGTTTATCAGGGAGATCCTTCCATAGCCGAGGAAGGCTCATCCTCGTATTAAGGGACTTGTCCTTATGAATTGAGAAGGGTTTTTTTCTTTAGTATTGCTATTAGAGAGAGTTTTTTTATTCTCCAATGAATTGAGGTGGACACATAAATTGTTGGTATATCTATCACCATCAACTTTAGTGAGAGCCTCCTCTTCCTTTGAGATCTGTCAAGATTCCCCTGTTGTTTGACCTAGGGTGTGTTAACAAAAGGGCTTAAACATGCTCAACTCAGAGGTTGAGGCGCAGGATCTCAATGAAGCTTAGCTGAGGAGACAACCTACTACTTTTAATTAAGGTGGAAGTCGTCGTCTAGAATGCTGTTGGTGAGTATATGTGATATGGTTAGGGAGGAGTATTCGTATTAAAGATAGATAAATGGGTTGGGACGGGGAAACATCTCATTCGATAAAAAAGGTAAAAAGAGACGACGAAAACGTTACCAATCTTCAGTGAGCTCGAAGAAGAGCAATAAGAAAAGGAAAAACATATGAAAACGAAAAGGGTAGACCTTGTGGGTGACGTGTCAACAAGTATGAATCATAGTTCATTATTGATGAAAAAAATATTGGGATTCTCCGACGAGTTGAAAATTGAACCCCAAAAGTCAAGGAGATGTTAGCATGTGAAGATGGAACAAGAAAATAGTAAGTGCATCAGTGAGGTATTAGTGAAAAAGACAACTGGAATAACACAATACTCGAGGTGGTAACACTGTGGCACAATCAAAGTTCGGTAAAAAAGGGTCTATACCGGTCCATGTACCAACCCACAGGTTCTCACGAGCCAGTTTGGTTTGGTTCAGGGCACAAACCTCTACTTCAATTAATTTTACGGAATGTAGTAACTTCTCTATCCATGTGGTTATGTTAGAAGTTTTATTCTCTCTGTTAGTTTCGCTTGTATTAAAGGCTCAACTCCTCATTTATGGTAACGGTTTGAGTGATTTGTTTGTTTCGAAAAATAATTATTTCAACTATTTTTGTATTCAAAAAATTAGTTATACCCAAAAAAAAAAAAAACTTAATTTAGGATCTATCATCCATGAATCGTTTGGTCTCTTGTTTGGAGGGTCTTATCATATGAAACAACCATAGCCCTTGGCTAACGTTTCTTTCCCTACTTCAAAGTCAAAAAGTCAAACAACCATTGATCTCCTTCTTCTTCAAACCCCATCCATTCCTCTTTCTTTCTCTCCCATAACTGCAACAACATCCTTTCAGATTCTCTCAAAGATCTCAAGCGTTTTTTGGCGTTAAGGTCCTGTAATGGTTGTTGTACAGGCCGCCAAGCTCAGCCTCCCAAACCCTTCTCTCTCTTCCCCTCAAATCACTTCCCTTCTCTTCGACCCCAATTCCCTTTCCCTTGCTCTAATGCACTCCGATTCCTCTTTCTCTCTCTACCCTTCCTTTTCCCCTCTCTCTCGCTCCTCCCTCCCTTCCCCTCAGCTGCTCGTGCCTTCTCCCTGTTCCTCAGCCGCATTCGTTTCCCTTCGGAGTTCGGATTCCAAATCTGATTCTAATGTCCTGTTCGTGGTCTCTGGCCCTCACAAGGCCGGCTCCCAGATTCTTCTCCGGTTTTATGTTTTGGAGAGTTGTAAATTGTTCAGGCGAGTTCGGGTTGTTTGCACCCACAAGGATCTTCGATCCGATGATAGATTGGGGGTTTTGGTTGATTTTCGACATGGGCTTTCGGTTAGGTTATCTGGGTCGGTCAATTTTTTCGCTATGTACTCTGTTTCGAGCTCGAAGATATGGGTTTTTGCGGCGAAGATGGTTGCCGGCGGCGGCGAGGAGATGGATTTGAAACTGATGAGGTGTGCTGTGATTGATTGCTGCAAACCCATTTGGTCGATTAGTGTTTCGTTTGGGTTTTTGCTTTTGGGGGAAGATAATGGCGTTAGGGTTGTTAATTTGAGGTCTTATGTAAGGGGTCGTGGTCGAAAAGCTAGAAATTTGAATACCAAACATGAAGTTCAAAAGACTCTTTTGCCTCATGGAGAAGTTTGTGAAACTTGTGGAGGCACTGACTTGAATGGATCCAATGCACAAGCCAGTAAAATTGATGATATTGGTAGTTCAGGGGTTTGCAATGGATACTTGGATGGGAAGTTGGACAAACGTTCTGTTGGTAAGTTGAGAATTTTTTGCAACTTTTGTTTATTTGGTTGTCTTTTTACTGTAAGAGTGACACATTAGAAATTTTTACATTCTTTGTCCTGTTAACCAAATTTTAGCTATGTTGGTTGTATTTCCTGGAATTTGAAGCTATTGTGCTGATACTTTGTTGATTTTTTTTTTCAATCTGAATCCCAAGTCTAATCGTGGGAGCCTTCTTTTAGCTGCATACTGTAGGTGTAAGTGTAAGTCTAATACTATGCGTTTGCCGAACCATCTTTGCATACTGAATAATTTGGGTTCTACCTAAGCAATTGGGCACTGGAATTTTTAACCCTTACAACCTATTGGCCTCTAAAAGGACTATAACTCTGGTGGTTAATAAAATGCTGTCATATCTTATCATTCACCACTGAATGCACGTTAACAATGATTTCTTTGTAGGAATTTTTCCTTGAACTTAAATTGTGGTAGGAGTTTATTGATTATGTGGTCTCAGATTGAATAGAACTTATCAGCTTCCATCGGCTTCATACGTGCTGAAGTTTGAGATTGTGTGTTTCAATTTTGAAGAGTTTGGAACATTGTTTTATTTAAAGGATTTAATATCTACAAGATACCTGTCCCCAATGGGTGGCACAGTGGTTGAAAACTTGGGCTTTGAAGGTATGCTCCCCTCAAGGTCCCGAGTTCGAATCTTCCCTGAGACATTACTCCTTCGATGTCTCCGGTGCCTGGCCTAGGGACGGGCGTGGTTACCTTAATTCAAAAAACAAATATCTACAAGGTACCTAAAAACAAAATGTAGTAGAATTATGCGGTTGTTCTTCAAAAATAATTAAGATGCACACGAGTTTACCTGAAGACTTGTGGATATAAATAAAAGAGAGAATAGTTGGAAAGACCAATTTGTCTCGTTTTCTTGGAAGGTAAGTACATTTAACTATCAAATCCTACAAAATAGGTGATGACAAATAAAAATCTAAAGCCAAGGGAACTTCTACCCTCGCTTGTTTTTCTTGATGTCTGTCTGTATCTCTATTCTTTTCTTTTTGATGTGTGTAGTGTTGTAGCATAGTATTGGGTTTTTTTTAATATATGTGCGGTGTTTCATTATATAGTGCACTGTGCACCCTCTAAAAAGAAGCAGATGAAGATTGTACTCTGGGCTAACTTTGTTAAATTGAAACAATAGGAAATTGAGTATTCAGCAGTAATTGAGAAGACTAGGTTAGGGCGACTGGGAGGAAGTAGTTGAGAAGGCTAGGTTCAATGCTTTGCTTAGGGATTTCCCCCCTTATATTACTTAATGTGAATTAAATCTAGCTTATAGTTAATATGGAAATAGACATATAGTTCATTTATATATTTTGTTAAATATGATTGGTTCTATACCGGTAGTTAGTTTGGATTCTGTTACTTATTCCTTTTTTAGCTAACTCTAGATTCTCCAGCTACTATTTAAGTGTGTTGTGTGGCTTATTTCTCACCTTATTATAAAGCTTAAAATTAAGGAGGTTCTCTTGGGTTTGCCTTTTCACGATAAAGGCAAAAGTGTTTTGACACTCTAGCCTTTTCACAATCTTGTGAGGAGTTTGAATTTAGAGGAATAACAGATTTGTTAAGGACATTGAGAGATCTTGTGAAGAGGTTGGGAGTTAGCATCACGTCTTTATGTAGGCATTGGTCTGTTTTGTAGTTAGTTATGAGCTTGGTCTGATTTTGTTGGACTGCAACTGGAGTCCTTTTGCGTACCTTTGGGACTTCTTTTTAATGGGGTTGTTTTTTGTGTGCCATGTTTTTGTTATAGTATGCCATGTTTTTGTTTTCTAGTTTTCAATGAAAACACGATTTTAAAATAAGTGTCAGTCAACTTCAAGTATCTTGTGCCAAACCATGCGTCACACTCAAAACTCTCAAAATCACTTTCTGCCATTACATCCTAATGTCTCAAATGTTAAAATCCCTAACAGTATCCATGAAGTTCTAAATGTTTTCTTTAATTTGTTTCGGATGGATACATGCAACATTCCTTTAACTGCGTGCAGCTACCTGATTTTCACTCAAATAGTTTTCGTGACAACTTATAATTTATTCATTATCTTGGCTAACAATTTGTTTTTTAGGTTTTTCTTGTATGGCCAGGATATGGGTGCTGAAGGTGCCGTCCTTTGGTTTATTTCATAAGGATGCCTCTAGATGGTAAATTACTGATTGTAGAAGAGGTTTAACTTGGATAGTTCTTTCATATCCAAAAAAAACTTAGACAGTTCACCTATTTTCTGATTGAAACGAAATCCTTAGATGGAGCTATCATCTTTTGTTTTTCGATATTCAAGTCCATAAATTTTATCAGTTCACCTTTCAATATTTTTCTAAAATTATCATTATTGCCTTGACCTCTTAATCTCATTGGTGCAAAAACATTGTAGTATGAATTAGTTGGTAGATGTCTCTGATTGTGTATTCTCAATTGTAGTAAGACCAAGATCTGTAAAATTGAGACAAGATTCGAGTGAAGGACTATATTTTGTGGCACTGAAGGGCAGAGGAATTGAAGACCTGAAATCTGCAAAAATGATGTCATTAAAGGCAATATCAGTTCAAGCACTGTCTCCCAAGAATATCTTGATCTGTGACTCTGTTGGTGATTTACATCTGTTGCACCTTGATAGCACCGCTAATGGATCTGATTTTTCATGCAATATTCAGCCATTGCCTCATCTAATGAAAGTTCAAATGCTGACGAGTGTTCCTGATACACCCATAAGTATGCTCGTCCTAATTTTTTGTTACATTTATAGATATGTGCTTATGCAGCAGAACTGTGAACAAAACACTTTTATCGAAAGTTTGAACTGAGACTAGAATAAGGGAAACTTAACTTATTTATGCTCTAGGTCCCCAAGGGGTGGCATAGTGGTTGAAGACTTGGGTTTTGAGGTTATGCTCTCCTCAAGGTTCCAGGTTCGAGACTCAGCTGTGACATTACTCCTTCAATGTCTCCCGGTGCCTGTCCTAGGGACGGGTGTCGTTACCCTTGTTTAAAAAAAACTTATTTATGCTCTAGTTTTTCTAGTTGGGGTGGAGGAGCCTGGTCTCCATTGTGCTTAGTCTGATTATATTATTTATCCTGGTTTGTTTATATAATTCAGTAGGGTAAGTAGCGTTTTGTCATGATCTTTTATTTTATGTGTGCTTGGAGTAGGATTAGGTTTTCTTATGTTAAAGTTGGAGTCATTTCTCCATTAGGGCAATAGTCAAAACAGCAAGTTTTGTTCTCCAAGCTTGTTTAGTCTATCCCCTTCCTGATGGTTCATGTAATCTGCGATGAGATGAATACTCTATATGTCTTACTCATTAGGATGATAGAGGTATATATAACCATCATGGAGTGGCATAGTGGTCAAGAAAGACCTTGACTAAGATGAGACCTCCTAGCAATTTATAAGGTAGGTGTGCTACTCCATCCCTCTCATAACCAATTGGTTTGGAGATGGATACCCATATCGTCTAATGGAGCGGACGAGGATTTAGACCATCCCTTTTGGGAATGCAAGATGGCTTCTTAGGTGTGGGACCTGTTTTTCAAGCCTTTCGATTGGTCATCCGCATGTCCAAGGAGCTGTAGAGCTATGATCAAGGGGTGGTTTGCTTTTGCCTCTTTCAATGATTTTTTTTTTTTGTGTGTGGAAAGCAGGGATGTGTTCAATCTTGTGACTTTTTGAGCGAGGGAAATAATGGAATTCTTAATGAGTGCATTTTCGGTGGATATTTTAGCTCTCATTAAATTCTATGTTTTTTTTTGGGTTTCTGTTACTTGTTTTTTTTTTAATATGATTACCTGTAATTTCTTTAGATGGATGACCATTTTTATATGAGGTCTCTAGGATTTGTTGGGGCTATATTTTTTGTATGTCTTTTTATGTTCTTTCATGAAAGTTTGGTACTTTCGTTAAAAAAAATGAAGATACGGCATCCTCTCAAGCTAGTTCACCTAGGAATGCTGACAAGTTTTTGAAAAGAGAATATGATGAAGCATCAAACTAAACAAGTTAGTTTATATTTTAAATTGTTAGCCAAACTCATTCGGGCTTGATTGTTAGTAGAGGCAATTACTTGGTTGTTGCTATTTCACAACTAACAGAAATATAATACTTTTCAGGGAACCAAACTGTTTGGCTATCCGATGGGCATCATTCAGTGCACGTGATGGTGATGCCTGATGTTGAATCTGATGTCACTGAAAATAGGGGAAATGAGAGCGAGGAAGTCCTGATGAAAAGAATAGCAGGTCTCTTTAGCTTCAGTTGTTTCTAATTATAACTTATTGGACTGAATGATATTTGTATTATTGCAGGTCCGTTTGATAACCATTTGAATTGTTTTTGTGGTTTTTGAAATTTAAACTTATTTTTCTCATATTTACTTCGATGTGCTCCATCTTTCCTATAATATATCTAATTTTCCATAAGAAAGTATGTGAATCCTAACCAAATTTCAAAAACAAAAACAAACTTTTGGAAGCTACTTTTTTTTGTTTCCAAATTTTGGTTTGGTTTCTACAAATATAGGTAAGATGTAGATATCCATGTAGAATAAAACATATGGTATGGTAGTTGTTCTAGGCTTAAATTTCAAAAACCGAAAACTTAAAACAAAATGGTTATCAAACGGAACCTAAGATATTGGAATTTCATTTATTGATTATAGCTTTGATTCCCTTTCTAATAGTTGGAGATCCTTATTATAGATGGATTGTCCTTATTTTGTAATTCTATAATTTCATACATCTAATGAAATATTGTTTCTTATCCAAAATATATATATATACTTAATGGGTGACTATCATGGAGTGCTATAGTTGTTAAGAATGTCACAAGTAACGAAGATGTGATGAGTTTAATCCATTGTAATCACCTACCTAGGAATTAATTTCCTATGGATTTCTTTGACATACAAATGTTGTAGGGTTAGGCGGTACGTCTTGTAAGAATAGTTAAAGTGTGCGTAAGCTGTCCCAGACACTCATGGATATTAAAAAAACATATACTTAACAGGTAAACTGCTTTGAGGTACATCAGTAGCATTTATATTAATTTTGAATTGAAGCCAGTTCGGAAACTTGTTTGGACACCATGCCAATCTTTATGGCTGTATGACAATTTGCATGTCCCTTTTCTCCCCGTTTATGTTCATCTTAGTCCCAATCTTCAATTACATTTTCTTTTCTCACTTTAAATTTTGGGTGGTTTATATTTTCAGTTATGCAAGCTATATTTTCTGGTGAAAAGATTCAAGACATAACATCCATGGCTGCGAATGCTGTTTTAATTCTTGGACAAGGTAACTTTTTGCTTGTTTTTATCAAAATTCCTGCAAACGCGTTGTTTCTGTAGGTGAAAAATATACTGTTATTGCTTTGAACATGTGGATATATGCTGCATAGTGGATACCACCATTGCTTGTGTTTTAAACATTATGTTACAAATGGAACTACCCATGCCTGCTAGTTTGAGCTGCAAATATCCTGGACCATTAATCAAACCGAAGTTATTATTAAACCGAAACAATTTAACAACTCTAATTGTAACTTCAGCCACCCACTCTGGACTATAAAAACTGTAGTGTTTTGTTGGCTTTAAACACCATTTTATTTGATAAAGTGATTTAATTTGTCAATTTTTTTAAAAAATTATTCATGAGTATCTGGGCCAGTGCATCCCGACTATTCGCACGGGTTATACCGCCTGACCTTACAACATTTTGATGTCAAGGAAGCCCGTAGGAAATTATTTCTTAGGTAGGTGGCCACCATGGATTAAACCCAACACCTCTTAGTTACTTATGACACTTATAACCACTAGGCCACTTCATGTTGGTTTATGTAATTTGTCAAAATACTTTCTGGATATTGGAAAAAGGATCCCAAACACACTATTAATTTGGATTTGGTCCTAATCAGTATAGAGAAAGTTTTTTATCCAATTTATTTTGGGCTGTAGATTCAAAACCTGGAGGCTCGGAGACATTAAAAATCTGTATCCGAGTTATATCATATATATTATATCAACCAACAATGAGTAGTTTATCCATTGTTGGTTGATATAATTAAATTTAACTCAACCCACTATCTTAAGCTTTTGAGTTGATTGGTGATTTAGCATACTTCAACATGGTATAAGAGGTGATAGAAGGTCCTGAGTTCAAGTCTATGTCCAGTCGTTTTTCTCTTCAATTTAAATTGAATTCCACTTGTAGGACATTTCTCAAATTTTCAAGTCCACAAATCAGGATAGTGTTGGTTGATATAATTAAATTTACCCCAGATCACCAGCTTAGGCTTTTGGGTTGATTGATGATTTAACATAATTCAACGCCCATTGATTGATCATTGGATTAGAAAAGGGAACTAGGAGCGGATCCAGATAATATTAATTGGGGGGCCAAAATTTTGTGAAACCAAACCACAATAATGATGGTTTATTTATAAAAAAAAACACTAAATGTTTTTAGGGAGCCACCTAGGACAAGTATATATTTAATATAATTTTGACCTATTTATACATGTAAAATACCTAATTTCCTTTAATTTTGGGGGGCCATGGGCCCCTTAGTCTCTATTACCATCCGTCCATGGAACTACCCATTGACCCTAAAACTCTCCCTCTCTCTAAATTCTCATCATCTTCTCATCATCCGTGTTGGTTGACATTGAACACGAGTATCAACTCTTTATGCGAGAGATCCGTGTGAGCAAACTGCTTTGAAGCATCACTTCCTAGCGATCCTCTCCATCTTCTTCACTCCTTTTTGGCTAAAAAACGAGCAGAACTTCCGACTTTGCTCCACCTATAGTTTTAATGACTCCTCACATCATGGGTTTTCTCCACTTAAGATAAGTCTTCAATGTTAAGTTGCTCTTCGACATAGTGATGGTCGGTGAGTTCAAACACACTGATTTGCATGCAAGACCCATGTGAGTCAATTTTTCCTTAAAGCTTTTCTTTCTGGTGATTCCACACGTTCGCCACTTGGGGTCGTCACGGGATTTGTCATTGCCTTCCCCTTCCCTCTAGCTAGATCTAATGGAGTTTCCTCGACATATGTGCATATCTCTTCGATGTGTAGGTGATTCTTGAGATAATCCTTCGGATGTACAAGTGTTCCCCTCTTAGGATTATAAGTTGTATATTCAGCTTATCGAGAGCTACAGACTTGTTTTCTTTTTTCCTGCATTATCTCATTGTTATAAATGTCCGAAATCGGGTCATCTCCTTTGTAACAATTTCATTTTATCAATGAAGATGTTTTCATTTCTTAAAAAAAAGAAAAAGAAAATCCAAGAAACATTTTATTCTTTCCTCCACTAGTGAAACGTCCAAAATTTAGTGTGATTTCTTTTTCACCCCCATGGGCACGTCGTACTTCTTCATCTTTTTCTACAAGCTGTACTTCACCTTTTTCATGGCTGCTCTTCTCTGCAATGGTCCCAGATCCTGAAGCGGCTCTTCTTCTCCACCATTGGAAGTGCAAGCCTCGTTTACATAAGTGCAGACTGTTGTCATATTTGCAAATATCGCATTGTGAATTGCCACCAATTAAAATTTCCTTTTAATTACATCATTACCATGTTAGCTTGTAACACTCAGTATTATATATGTTACTGCAAGTTCATTAGAAAATTCCATTTAAATTCAACTGAATTTTGTTGTGGATGTAATTTACAAATTTCATTTTTTAATTTTGAAAATTTGATAAACTTCTATCCAATTTTAATTAGGTCCTGTAGATAAGTTGAGAAAATGATAATGTGTGAAAGAAAAAGAAAGAAATGAAGAAAGAACCAAGGGAAGTCAAAACATAAATTATAAAAAGAAAAGTAAGAGAGAACACCGCAGTGAAGAAACATTATGAACATTTTAAATTTGTCCTTTATAACCCACTATGGTGTTTCCTTCCCTTGCTAACAGTGTTCATTTCTGTCAAGCAGGAAGCTTATATGCGTATACAATTTCCTGAAGTTTCCTCGGCGACTTGTTTTAAAGGTAAGAAGCAGCTTCTAATGTACTTGCTAGCTGCACATCAACTCATGCACTCGAACATTCACTTTTGTTCTTGGTTTCTTGTAGAGGACATTTTCATTCAAGGCTGTGTTAGATGATCTCTTCTAAAGTTCTTCTAAAGTGGTGGCTTTTTGGCTTCGTCTTCTGCTCAAGTAAGAAACTGAACTGTACTACTAGTTAATTATATGGACCTACCTATGTTGGGAGCCTAACTCTTCTTTTTCTTCCTTTCTAATTAGATTCTAGCAATGTGGTCCCTAATTATTGTCTTACTGTTAAGTCCATACCTAGAAAGTCAAGAACTGCAGTTTTCTCACATATCCATGGTGTAAAAGTTCAAGAAGATTCAGTTCTGAATAGGTATGTTGTTTTTATTTTTATTTTCCAATTTTTTTATTATTGAGAAATTAATGTTGAGGGTTGAAATACCAAAACCTCCTGGCCCATCCTTCTTTTACTGTCATCCTCCTTGCCCATCCTTCTTTTACTGTCTTCAGTTTTTTACCATTTTGGGTACAAAGATGCAGAACTCTCTTGTAGAAGACTCCAAATGGACCTTGTTAAAGCTATATGTCTCAACACTAACTTTTTCTCGCTTCTCTCCCTGAAACCAAAAGCTTTTAATTATTTGAGGGGTTGAGAGGTCTCTGGATGACACTTGATTCTTTATTAGATTTTATGTTTTTCTTCGGATCTCGTGACAAAACTATTTTGTAATTATTCTTTAGGTCTGGTTACACTGGACTGAAAGGTCATTCAAATGTAAGTTTAATTTATTATAGATTTTTTTTAAAAAAAAAACTTGAAAAAGGATATTTTGGTAACAGTAACAATCTAGGGTGGTGGTCCTGGGAGAGTTTTTAGAGGGAGAAAGGGAAGCTGAAGTTGATTTAATTGTAACCTACATCTTTTTATTATTAGGATTTTTTTGTAGAAAAGGAAGCATTTCATTGATAAATGAAATTTGGAGTAAACTCCCAAAGAGTACAAAAAAAAAAATGCTCAAAGGATAACTATTTTTCACCAGAAATAAACATTAGTTAAAAAAATCTCCAAAAAAATGATCAAAATTGTAAGGGACATCTCTGAAAATTCTTCTAATTCTTTGATATGGTCCAGGATCTAGATTATATCAAAAGATAAAAGAATAAAGATAAATCAAGTTTTGATAGGACTTGGAACCTCCCCTCTCAAGAGAATCTCTTGAGCCCTACAATAAATCACTCAATATTCACTTAACAATTGGATGCCTAAACTCTAACCTAACCCACTCTATTTATAACAAAATACTAACTTATTCTCCAAGTAATGGTTAAATAGAGCCCTAGGCCCAACCTTATCATTCTTCTCCAACCATATTCCAAGGGCTGCATCTTTGAATTCTCTATTATTTGTCCAATTTTTAAATTTTAACAGGAAGACAAGAATTCGTGTTAGAAAATTTCGAGGAGATGAGGGGTTTGAAATTGGGTTTGGCCTCGGAGGTGTAGAACTGGTTTTTCGAGGAGTTGGGTTTTGTGCTGGTTAGAAAGACTGCAGATAAATGACCATTTTGTGTGGGGTGTGGGGATTGGGGAAAGCGAGGGTTGGACGGGTGGACGGATGATATGTGTGAATTCTCATTAAATTCTATGTTTCTATTTGTACCCTTGTTTTAAAGTTATTTTGTTATTATTTTCTAGGCGTTATTTTACTTGACTGGAGACAACTTTTCTTGGTTGCCGTCCTTTTGCGGTCTTTTCTTTTGTATTTCCTTCTATTCTATTATTCTTTCCATAAAAACTTGGTTATCATAAAAATAATAATTTCATTTTCTCATCTAGTCCCTGTAAAATTTTGGTAGCAGTGGTTTTTGAAAAGTGGTTCTCTTGCTGTAGCACATTTTAACCCTTCTCTTTTACTTTTTCTTTCACTTTATATTTTGTGGTCTACTTGTAAAACTTATAGGGACTATATCTGTTTAATTTCCATATTATTTTCATTATTTTGTTGCTATGGGTGGTTTTTAACATGTTTGTACATCTGTCTATCATAATGAAGTTCTTGTCGCTCAGTTTTCTTTAAAGGAATGGATCTATTTTGCTTTGAGAGATACAATTTCACTTCCAACTATAATTTCCCAATCTCCCTGACTTTATTTGCACCAGGAGTATCTTAATTTTGTTATGTCTCATTGAGATTTGTGTATATGTCATAGGACCACATTTGGGAATATGCTTTTTGAAGTTTTGAAATTCTGAAGATGAAAGTCTATCAAGAGCATAGAGCCACCCCAGTTGTTGCCTTGTGGCCTTGCATCCACAAGCTGCATGACAAGTTTGGGGCCGAGAAACGAGCATGCTAGCTGTTGGTACGTATATTTCGTTGCATCCTGGTTCCACTAGCAGAAAGAATGCCATTTATTTATCCGACCCGCTATCATATTAGATACAACAAACAGAGGCCCTCAGTTGGCTGTACTGTTGCAAGATGAATGTCGTTTATTTATCCGACCCGCTATCATATAAGATACTCAACATTATAGTTTGAATCTATACATGCATCTAGGGACTTGTTCTCACTCGGGAATGTAGCTTGCTTTTATTTTTGGCTTTGATTCTAATGGCAACTATTCTCCTAATATATTGGCTTTGATTCTAATGGACTTGGACTTACCTTTTGATTAGCACATTTTCTTCCAATGATGACTGAACTTTTTACTGTCGGTTTCTGTAGAATATTAAATGTG
This sequence comes from Sicyos edulis, assembly GCA_036507275.1. NCBI lineage: Eukaryota > Viridiplantae > Streptophyta > Magnoliopsida > Cucurbitales > Cucurbitaceae > Sicyos > Sicyos edulis. The sequence goes on from CM071850.1 coordinate 38,240,856, forward strand.
CAGTCCTTTCTTCATCAATTTTTATATTCAAATTTTTTAGTGATCATAGTAAAAATGTTGTGGGCTCACACTTGAATTGCTGTTTTGATGAGATCTTGTGGCTGGATTTTGAGTGACCTCTTGATTTATCTTTAAATAACATGTTAGTTTGAATATGAAGTGGAGATTAATTTTATTGATTATTTAGATCTTAATCTGTTTGGAGTAATGCCAAAAAAAAAAAAAAAAAAACTAACCATAGATTGGTCTAGTAGCACTGAGCAGGTTAAAGCAAAGGGTAAAGAAACTTGAGAAGAATAATTCCAGTTCTCACAGAGGTTGCTTATGTTGAAGGCCTATGAGTTGCTTGACAACTAAAAGTGGGGGTTATTTGTAGATAAGAAAGTGACAAGGCTTGACAAAAGAGAATCTAGGACATAGATTGAGACAAAACAAGCATTTTAATGGTGGGTGTTGAGAGAAGTGTTTGATTTAATGATATATAATGATATAAATAGCGATAGTGAATGATGGTAAATCATTATAGGCTTAGAGGTTATAAAGGATGATAAATCATTAAATGTTAAGAGGTTATAAATTTTATCTATGTTTTTTTAAATAACAATATTGGAGGGGATGAGATTTAAACATGTAATCTCATGAGCACTAGGTTGTAAGATGTCATTAGAGTTCTACTTATGTTGGCATAAATTCTATCTATGTTGATCTTCTACTTAAAAATTGATTTTCTTTTGAGTTATTTAGAAATCAAATGTAGAAGAGTCGCACGGTTTTTCTCAAAGAGTGATAGCTTCGTTGGTAAAAGGATTTGGGATCTTCAAGGTATGTTGTGTTCCATTGGAAGTCCTAGATTCATAACTCACGAGTAAGTTTAATGGTAAAATGTGTTGTCTCTCTAGTTCAAGTCTTAGGATGAGCACACATGCTCCAGTATGTAGTGAGGTAAATTTTCAATTTTTTTGTTATAAGAATAAACGGTCGAGGTGTGCCTTGAACAATCACGGATATGGAATATTGAAAAAAAAATAGTAATCAAGTGGGAGAATGAAGTGAAAGTTGTTAGTGGGAAGAGCAATGGACCAAAAGGAAAACAGCCTTTCTCATTTGATTGCACTGCATTCTGTTTAGGATCAGACAAAATTGATGGCTCTTATGAGTCCCCAACAATTGGGACCCTCCCACTTCTGTAATTGGAACCCCCCAAAGTCTCCCTTCATTTTCATCACAATGTTGATAACTTCCATCACATGTGCACATGGCCATTCTCTCTATCATCCACTCTTTTTTACTCATATAATTCAAAGAAAACAACTTAACACTACCTACATCATATCTTATGCTCTCTCCCATCTTCTTCCACCCATATATTTTCTAAGACAACGATTAGACATGGAGAGAATATTAATCGTATCTCATTTTCCAACGGCTTAATCTCGACTATAAATATGTTTTTCTTGCTAACCTAACAACTTATTTGTGTCGAAATTTTGTGTTTGGAGCTCAGAGACGATCTTCAAACACCATGTTTGCTTGAAATCATAGTCTAATCTAGGTATATTACGATGAATTTACTAGTGTTTTATTGAGAGTATAAATCACCTATTAATAGACCTGATACTACCTGTGCATCTACTTTTTCGAGCGGTTCTTACATTATGGGGGTATCAGTTTGATTGTATACTTTTTAAGTAAAAATGGAAATATTGTCCATGTATAAAGGTAGGCTAAATTAGGTAATTTTAATAGGGAGGTTTCCTTGAAATTCTTGGATATAGTTTGCTAGCTAGGCTTTAAAATTATGAACAAAATAGATATCCCTTTTATCATGTTGTTTTCATAATAATTCAATTCTATTATTTTCTTTCTCGTTTAATTTATTATAATTATCTATCATGAATGAAATTCTTTGTACTATAATGTTATAAGTAGTTTCATGCCATTATTCATAATGCTCCAGGCTCTCAAATTAACTTTGAGAGGAGAGTTGATATTCTAAAATTTATGCCACAAGGCAATGATCTTTTGAGTTGTCCCAAGGAGAAGTCCTATTCTTACAATTGAGCTTACATGCCAGATGATATGTACTTTTAATTGAGAAAACACCCTTAGAATTGAGACTCTAAATAATTTCATCATTAGATTTGAACCTATCAATTAGAATTTTATAACCCGCAAAGGGATATGACTTAGGCATGCAAGAAGTCAATATTTTAAAAATATTTACCCTTTGTGACTTTATCATGGTTTCAAACCAACAGTTGGGAACAACGAATATTCACAATCTTCCCCATTGATATGATATAGTCCACTTTAAGAATCACCTGCCCTATCTTCGTTTTTTGGCATCATTCAAAATGACTCATATCAATAGAGGTGTTATCCTCTTCTTACATATACACAAAATTTTTCTTTTATCTTAGCAAAATTTTATCTGCCCAACAATCCTACCCTAAAATAAAGTACACTTCGAACCCTTCGAATCTTATCAACTTTGTCTATATCGGGGAGACCTTTCCTCGAATAAAGTACACTAAGCCATACGAGGTTCACTGCTCTTTTGTTTTACATTGAGAGTCTTCACCTACATCATTAAGTCAAAAGCCTTTGTTCTGATACCACTTGTTAGGAACAATGAATATTCATAATGTTCCACATTAATATGATATTATCCACTTTAGGAATCACCCTTCCTGACCTTTTTTTTTTCCCTTCACCCAAAATGTCTCATATCAATGTGTTGTCCCCTTCTTATATACATAAGATCTTTCCCCTATCTTGGCAACATAGGACAGCTTTGTTTGCCCAACAACAACTTCCAACTTTGCTTAGTGAGAAGCACATGGTTAAACCTCCAAAATTTCTAAACCCTAATCTCTCATTCTCTTTACTTTGACCCATCTTTTTCCAACTAATATAGTGAGCTTTATGTCTTTCACTCATCTAACCCCACTAGAATTGAGCCTACTTCAATCATCACAGATATCTTTAGGAAGTTTAAAATAACTCATGGTGTAGATGGATAGCTTGAGCCACAATAAAATAAATAAATTTATTTATTTAAATCAAAACCTCTTTCCCCCTTTAAGACAAATCTTACCTTTCCACCCTTGAAGATAAGAATTCACTTTGGATTTTATGAAGCTAAACAACTCCCCTTTATTCTAACTATTTTTACCCAAACTTTTTCCACTAATCATGATTTGCACCCTAAACATTTATTAATAAATATACCTAATTATTATATTACCTTCTAGACACATACGATGGTTACTCACCAACCATCATTATCCACCAACAATGTTATCATCTTCTCACCTATCTAAATCATTTATGGGTAAATCATTGACTTTGGACATGGCAGTGCATTCAAGACTTAGACTTTGAGAATTGAATGGGTTGGTAACACGATTGATTATCTAGTTTAGTGTTAATCCATTTTCATTCCACGGTCACAAGTTCGATCTCTGAAATCGGTATTTATAATCCTCTTTCTCCCAACTTCTTGTACTAAAAAAAAGAAAAGAAAAGACATAGACTTGGGACACCAACATTTGATCCTAATGTATAACTGCTCGTCTTTATATTCTAATTTCTAAATTTTCACTAATTCTAACTCTTTATCAACTTGTAGTCCAATGTTTTAGCTGTCACAATATTTAGCACTTTATACTTTCCATTTGCTGCTTAATTTTTTGAGTTTTATAAAATAAATGAATCAGATGATCCCATGATGTGTTCACTTTTAACTTTTTCTTAAAATTAAAGAAAATAAAAAACAATAATAAGTTGATTTATCTGGTTTAAAACCATAGAAAAAAAAAAAAACAAAAAAACGACAACAAAAAACAAAAAACAACCTTACCTAACTCAACAGTAATTAACATGATTAGAAATTTAAATCTCCCCATTTCTAACTTTAAAAAAAAAAAATCTCCGCATTTATTATTGCACACTACTTTGTGTATATTAATGAATAATTTTAAATGGTTAAAATCGTTTTTTTCATGGGCAAAATTAATTTGAAACATATTTAATTTATGAAAATTAATTTAATATTTGGTATTACATTCTAGATGCGGAATTGATATCGTAAAAATGATTTTGAAAAATTGCAACTAACAATTAACAATATACTTCAAAGTGCCGCAGAGCTCGAGTTGCATCAATCACGTGTGATCTAAAATAACTAAAGTAGTTTTTTTTTTTTAACTTCCAAATCTGTCTTTTTCATGTCCCACTTTTGATAAAAAAAAATCTATAAAATAAAATTATAACTAAAAAATATATATTATTGATACTTTTCAATAAGAAATAATTAAGTAAATTTATTGCATTGCTTTGAAAAAAAAAATGCAATTTTTTTCATTAATTATAAAAGCATCAAAGTGTTTTATATTCCTCATCTGGAAGACTTTAGCTTTCAATTAATTCTTAAGTACTTAAAAAAGATATTCTAAAGTCAAGCAAATGTTATATATACTAGAAATATAGCATTGGTTGAAGTCACAAGGGAAAGATATTGATTGAAATCAACCAAAGTCATCGAATAATATTGATTTTTTGTAGTTGAGTAATTCCACCACTTTTTTGTTATATCACCAACTTCAATTAAATTAAATTGATTGAAAAATAATCAAGTGAAATCGATTAAACTAATTGAATTGGTTGAAATCAACTGAGTGAAGTTGATAGAAAATAATGAAAATTGAAATAGTTTACTTGTATAAAATATTTTTAAATAATTGTCAAAATTATAAGAAATTAGAATTTGCTACCTACTTTCAAATTCCCATAATTTCATCAAAATATAGATATGATAGAGACTTTTTTTTGAAAATTTTTGAAAATATTTTGTCAGGGACTTAGAACAGTAGTTAATGTTACTCTTTTAATTTATTGATTTTGTCACTCTTTTAATTTATTGATTTTGTCTTGTTATTGTACTTGTGTTTTGATTGTAGAGGGTGTGTTTGGATATGGGAAGAGAAGAGGAAGGCAAGACTTTAGAGTGATTTACTTGTTTAAAAATTAGTGTTGGAGAATGGCTGTAGAAAATTTTCTTAGTAGAGGTGTACAAAAGAACTGATGAATTGAGCAATTTAAACTATTCAACTCAAATTGTAAGGGTTGAATTGAGTTGATTTATAATTTTATTTAAATTGAGTTATGATTTCTAATTTTTATTAGATTGGGTTGGTTCTAGAATTGCTTAGTTTTTTACTAGTTCAACTCAACCTGAACTAATAATATATACATATGCATATATATATGTGTGTGTGAGAGAGAGATAGAAGAGAAATTAATTGATAAGATATATTCTCAGCATATTGATAAATAACCTGCACTAATAAAATATGTAATCTAAGTTCAAATATATCATCCATTTTTTATTTTATTGTTCATATATTTAAGAGGTATGAATAAAGCTATTTTATAGAAAAAAAGAGTAGATCAACACAATCTGAAAACTCAAATCTATTCAAAAAATATATGGTTGAGTTGAGTTGTTCTAATGGATAGAGTTGGACGAGCTCGAGAATTGACTCACCCAAAATTTTAGGTTCATCTTATGAATCTCCTAACTAAACTCAATTGTTAATATGTTAAAAATTAAAATGAATATAAAAACATATATCTCATTTCACTCTCAATACTACCTCTTAGGAGTGTATGTGGTTCAGAGTTGAATTCGGTTAAGAGATTCTTAAAATTGGACGCTATTTTGATTGGTAGTAATCTGTTTTAACTCCACAGTCACGAATTTGATCCTAGATTTCGTTATTTGACTTTCATCTTGTTTGAGAGTATAGTTATAAGGTTTGTGGTTCTCCACCCCAATTTTAAAAAAATAATAATTAATTTTGAGTATTATTGAGAGTATATAATTTAAAATTGAACGTTTTAAAAATGCGAATAAAATAAAAAATATAAAAAAAATTGATTTTTTAATACCTTAAAATGCTATTCTTGTTTGTTCTCGATTGGATTTCACATTACAAGTGTGCATCTAAGGAGAAATTTGGTCTATTGGTGTTTCATTTCTTCAGTTTTATGTTTTTAGAATTACTTTTGTTTTATCCCAATTATTTTTACTTAGATTAAAAAAAACATTTTAATTTTTAATTATAGAAAGGAGAGAAGAGGAAGAAACTTTATTCAATCGATGAAGATTTAAAATATGATAATATTATTTTAAACCGAATTTTATTTTAGTTTATCAAATTTTAAATTCCCAATTTTAATACATGTGTTTTTAATAACAATGTATGAGCTTCTTGTTAACTTTTCTTAAAAAAATCTCAATTAATTTTTCCTCTATAGAATTTTCAAAATATATTTGTATCGTATCATTTATTAAATTAAAATTATTATTACCATTAAACAAATTTTGATTCAAAATAAATTATAATTTGTCATATAATTATGAATCCAAATAAAGAAACTTTAAAATATATTTATATGCTTTTAAGTACAGAAAAGGGTTTAAAATATAATTCTTAATTTAAAATTAAACATTTTTTTTAGTACACATTGGAAGAGGGAGGATAAATACTCATTTTCGGACTCGAATATGTGACGGTAGTGTTGAATTGATTTACAAACATTTTTACTTTTCATATTTGGGAGAATTTTTTTTAGATGAAGATTATTTAAATTTTCATACATGTAACGTGACAAAAAAAAGATAATAGAAAAGAGATTTAAATTTAAATTTGAAAAACTGATAGAAAGAAATAAAAAGAGAAATAGTGTTGCGCATAGTAGGGACATTGAAAAGTCTGGAAGGTCAGTGCTAAATTCCATTTCCATGGAGCAGCACCAACCTCCATCCATTTCTCTCCGGCGAGATGAGCCGGAATTCAGCCTCCCCGATTGGGCGGCGAAGCCCAAAATCAGCCGCGAGCCCGCCATCTCCCGCCGCTTCTCCGGCTCCTACATCAGAACCTTTCGAGAAGACGCCAGGTCGTTTCGATCCAACGCCGCCACCACCATCACCAGCACCGCCTCTTCTCCTGGATACCCTTTTGGAGGTTCGTCATTTTTTTCTTTTCTGGCCATGGCTTCTTCTGTTCTGTAACTTATCCTGCCTCTGTTTTGTAGATGAAATTGACCCTGCTACTTATTCCTTCACTAATGCCATCAAGGGTGAGTTTAATTCAATTTGCGTACAAGGTGTTTGTGAAAATGCGTGTTTGGGAATTGGGTTTCTTTTGTGGTTGTTGTTTTGTGATTGGGTGCTGCTTTTTGTGCAGCACTGCAAGCTAGGTCGCTCAATAGTTGGGAATGCTTTTCTCTTGATGGGTTTACTTTGAATTCGAAGTGGAACGAAGCTGAGAAGTATATATGTAATCCGCATTCAGGGGAAGTTCCCGTGGAGTGTTTGTCTGCAAAATCGCTTAGTGGGAGGTCGTTTAGGAATTTAGCTAACAGAATTGCCATATCTACTCCTTTAGTTTACTCCAATCAATCACAACAAACTCAAACAAATCCATGTTCTATCACTCAAGTAGCTCAGAAAATCCCAATTCCAGGTTGAATTGTCTGTCTTCTTTGTTAGAATTTTGAGTTTGTTCTAGTTGGGGATTGGAAAATTTTGAATTTTCTGTTGTGATTTTCAGAGAAGAAAGAGGATGTCGATGCTATAACTAGAGATATGGGAACTCAAAGCACAACACCAAACGTTCTTTCAAATACTCCTAGTCCTGCTTCCACGCCTCCCATCGTGGAGAGAGCATTAAAGAGATGCGAATTAGAAGAAGACTCGCCTATTTCCAGTTCTAAAATTACTCCCGAGATAGAGGTATGTACCTTTCATTCTTTCATTTCATTAGCTAAATCTTTGTTGTATTCGCTTGATGCTTTTAGTTTGTTTTCGACAACGTCTAAATGGAAAATCTGAGAGTCCAATGCAGAGCTAACAAGTAATCCTAACTAAATCAAAAAATTTAAGTGAATAGGTTATGATTAATAGAATTTATTTCTAACACACTGATGAGCTCATAAAGTAACAACAGGGGAGTCAACAAGTGAGTAATCGTTGGAGAAGAAATGATATCGAGGGAGTTTACATAGTACTGTTTAAACCATTAGTAAACTCATAAAAAAGCTGTATTTAGTGGTGATGTGCAGGAAAATTGATGTCAATTTGTCGACATGAATTTGATAAGACTTAGTTTTACTGAACATTTGAAACAACTTTTCTGTGGATCCCAACATATTACCTGCATTTCTTCATGGTTTGCAAAGAAAAGCTTCTGAGCTTGTGAAGTTAATGTAAATTTAATTGTCAGCCTAACCCTCACAAAATAGAATCTTAGTAAAAAAAAAAAAAGAAAGAAGTTCAGCTTTCTCAGACACACAAGCTTTTTTCTCCAATCCTTTCTATCCCTCCCGAACAGCCCCACTAAGGATGAGCCAACCAAATCAGATTTGTCCCGATACATGTCATTAAACATAGTACTATGCCCATCGAAGGTAGGGGACTGTTTTTGTTAGCCACAAGTTGTTACAGTTTTGGTCCCTTTTTGATATTTTCTCCCCATATTGGCCTACTTTCCAGCTCATGCAGTCGTGATTGTCTCTATACTGTAGAAACATATTTTTCTACAAAATAAGGTGATAATATTCAGATGTCAGAAAATCCTGCCTCTAACTTTCAGAAACAAAGGGAGAATTCAATTCTTGTCTCGACACTTGAATTACCACATAAATTTCAAATTTCCCTCCTTGAACAGTTAATTTGTTCTTTTTCAACCCTCTCCATTTATTTCTTTTTCTTTCCTTCTAACTTAGTGGAGCCCATCAAGATTCTCCCTTGCATACATATTCCTTTGTTTTTCATCAAGAATCTTCTCTCTTTTTTTATATTTCTCAAGTGTATCATTGAAAATGCAGTTGCACCTCTTTTTTCTCCCTTCTTTCTGAAAGTTGACCATATATGTTCCCTTGCTAGTCGATTGAGCAACAATAAGTTGTTAACCGTTGTTGCTACTGAACAAGTAACAAACAAAGAATCCTTAAGAATTATAACCATCAACAAATGAACAGTGTTGAATTTGTTTTTCTCCTAAGGTCAAGTAAATTAAAGGCTGATAATCTAACATCTCTCCTGTAATATTCCCATATGAACCTTATTACACATACGTATGTGGACAAGCTGAAATGTAAGAAGTTCCAAAAAGTGCAATCTGAATTTTGACCAAGTTCAAGTATTCAAATAATTTCAAGAAGGGGCCACGTGGGTATTTTCTGAATGAACACCCAGGCTTTAAAAAGACACTATTAGATGAAATTAACATAAAGCAACCTTATCCAAGTGCAGGTGATAAAAAGAGAAATGAAAGAGGACAGAGCAAAAGCAGAAGAAATGGTAGTACACATAGAAACAATAGCAGAAGAGAAGTGCAAGCAAGGAGGATGCTTGTCATGGATGATGAAGAAGCACAAAGAGGAACAGAGATCAAGAAGAAAGAGGTTCCCTTCTCATCTAAAACTAAAAGGTTGCTGAATGAATGATGAAAATGGTGAAGAACAAATTTAAAACATGGAAAAGCAGAGATGTGTTAATGCAAAATGGAAGAACAAATTTGAGTTAGTGGTCCTATTTGCCTTTGCCCCTAAGCCACTTCATAATTTTTGTTCTTTGTCACAGTGAAAGCAGGCCAAAAGCTTAGGCTTCACGTGCATGCTTTTGTTTTTGTGTTCTGCATAGTGTAGGGTAAGGCTCTAAAGGGCCTTCCCCACCCCTTGTTTTTGAACTGTTAAATCTGCCTCTCTCTCATAATTATTATTTTGATCTTTGTTGTAAAATATTTATACTGTATTTAACATAAATCTTAGGCCACCTACTTTTCAGTTTGGATCCTAGTTAGACTTGAATCTCGAAGTTCATATGGAACTGCCTATTTTTTTGAATTTGAAACTAGATTGGATATATGTGGTTTAGAATCTAAGTTCATATGATGCTATAATAAAGTTTTGCTAGATGTCTTTCATTGTTTGATGGTGAAGAAAATACTAAATTAAACCATCGTGGAGTGACACCTTGTGGGCAAAGGACTTGGAGATCTAAGAGGTGGTGGGTACAATTAATACAACCTAAAAACTAAGGCCTCGTTTAATAACCATTTGCTTTTTTGTTTTTGGTTTTTGAAATTTAAGGCTACAATTACCTTACTATATATTTTTTCTTAGATATCAACATCTTACCTATATTTGTAGAAACCAAATCAAAATTAAAAAAAAAAAAAAAAAAAGTAGCTTTCAAAAGTTTGTTTTTGTTTTTGAAAATTGGTTAGCATTCACCTACTTTCTTAAGAAAAGATTGATATATTGTAGGAAATGTGGAACACATTATAGGAAATTTGAGTAAAAATAAACTTAAATTTCAAAAACCAAAAACAAAAAATTGAATTGTTATTAAAAGGGGTCTAAATCATGAACCAACCAAAAAAACATACAAAACTCCTAGGAGTGAGGATAAAGAATGTTGAAATGACCCATATTAGTTTGTGGGAATAGTCATCACTCCTAGAAGTAGTCAAGATAAAGTAAGTACCATGGTAAGTTCATAAATGATGTAGGGAAGTGTCGAGACCAGCATGACTTGAATATAAATTCTGAATCTTGATATAAATCCTCAGCTTTGGGCTTTACAAATGGTATAGTAGAAAACATCTTTAAATAAGATGTAATTCAGGGACGAATCAAGACATAAACAAGTGTACATGTAACGCCCGAGTTTAAGAAGGGTACATGAATAAACTAAGATTACAACCTTTTTTTTTTTTGAAATTTAGAATATTACATCTAAGTTTAGATGCAATCTCAATTTAAATGGTGATTTCAATAAAATGATATTACATCTCAATTTATTGAAATTTCAATTTAAAAATTCCACCATTATTTTGAGTTTTAACGTGCTTTCTAGTTGACTTTCAATTAACCTCTTCTATTCATAGAATTTTTTATCTGTTTCATCTAGCAATTAACCCTTTAACTTCCTCAAATAATCATCTATTATTGAAATAAAGTATTTTGAACCTCCATGAGACTGAATTCTAGAAGGACCCCAAAAATATGAGTGAATGTAGTTCAAAATTTTCTTAGACCTTCAATGCATGCTTAAAACTTGACCTAACAAATTTTAAGATGCAATTATTTTTACTTAGATTAAAAAAAAAACATATTTAGTCGATACATTTTTATGTAAGATGTAATTTATGGATTAACCATTCGTTTAGATCACCGACAATCATATTTAGTCATCGACGAATGCCATAAACGGTGACGGTCACCACCATGTCAATGGTTCTTCCGTTAGGAAAACTTAGTGTGTTGTAATGTATAGGCTCTAAATAATGGATAATTACAATAATTTGTCAACTTCTTTTCAATGACTCAATTTTTACTATAAATTAAATAAGTATAGTAAATGTTATCGTATTATAGCATTAGAATTGAATAAAAAAGGTTATTTAAAAATAATAATAACAATATTTCCAAAGGCTATTACCAAGTCTGTTGACTGAGAAAATTCGGTCACACGTCATTATCTCAAATTTAATGGCAAAATTAAATTAAATTTTGGGACAATATTTCTTAAAATTAATTTAAATAAAAAATTGGTTTATCTTGAATTTGGATCAAAATAAAACCAGACCAAATGAATCAAATTATGAAATTCAAGCTCAAAAGACCAAGCCCATGGGCCAGGCACAAAGGCCCATAAAGGTTCAAGCTCATGATGCATGAGAATTCTATAAATAAAGAAGTTCTTCTCATTTCAAAGGGGTGGAAAATTTTTGAAACTTGAGAGGGAATTCACTGAGATCTCTCCACGGTTCTAAAGGCAAAAATTATTTCGAAAGATAAATAATTTGACAAATAATTCATAGAGATCGATCCATTTTCGCAAAAATCAAACAAAGTCAATGAACCCAAGCCATTTAGAGATGTCCACGGGGCGGGGCGGGGCCAGGGAATGGCTTTCCCGTCTCCATCCCCGCCACTTAATTTAATCCCTGTCCCCAAAAAAATCTCCGGTATTTTTTTCGGGGATCGGGTGCTCGAGGGAATTTTTGCAAATTTTTGTTTTACATTTTTTATATATTTTTTTGGATAATGCTTTTAAATAATTAGATTTTCTTAGAAAATATTTATAAATTTCAAATATAATGTTAATTATTAAAGAAAAATACTTATATGCATGGATAATTTCATAAAAAAATATATTTTTATTTGAAATAAAATAGATAAAGTATAGAAAAAATATTAAAAAAAAAAAAGTAATCGGGGCTGGGATCGGGGACGGGGAATACATTCCCTATCCCCGGCCCCGATTAACCCACGGATAATTTTTCTCCCCCGTTCCCGGCATAATTGGGGATTCCCCGCCCAGTTAGAGGTGGGTCCCCGCAGGAAAAATGGACACCTCAAAGCCATTGTGTGTGTAATAAAGTATAATAAAATTAAAAAATATATAAAATAAAAATAAAGACGGAGGCAAATGATCATAGCTGGCATGAATATGACATTTGTATTTTTTAGTCCATATGACATTTTTTTTTAAAGTAAACATTTAGAACTATGAGTTGTATTTAAGGATTTTATTTTTTATATTTTAACTCTATTAACACTTAGGCGGCAAATATATGATCGGGCAACTATTTAATTAATCTAATCTGCCCAACCCAGCACCTACTTGTTTTTGTTTATTCTATATTCAAAATTTTAAAATAAAAAAATAAATAAAATGTTTTGTTTTTTCTTGTACGATTGGCAGTAGATTTTCCATTATATGAAGATTGAAAACCATTTAAACAATTTGAGATCGGATTTGGTTGGTAGTCGTGTTTATAAGTGGGTTAACTAACCATTTAATTTTATGACTTTTTATTATTATTATTATTTTCATAATTTCAACAACAATAATTATGATATATATATATATATGTATATATATATATGTATATATATATATATATGTATATATATATATATATGTATATATATATATATATGTTACGTAAGTTGAATTATATTAACTTGTAAGTAGAACTTAATTCTATCTCGCACAAGTTTTTTCTGAAAATGATCTGAAAAAAATCATCCAACTTCTCTAAAAAATCAAAGATAGAATCAATTACTGATAAAATTGATAGACTTCTGCCATTAGAGAATGATAGATTCTATCAAAGACTTCAATCGGAAAGGTATATACATAATTTTTTTTAAAAGTTGCTATAATTGTAAATTGGGGTAAAAAAATTGCTATACGGCGCAAATTTCTTATAAATATGTTAATTTTTGTAATTTGGTCACAAACTTTGATATCAGTCAACAAAAAAACGATACAATATTAAAATATATTCATTAATATAGTTGAATACATTGTTTGTTTTGTTCTAAAAAATCATTCTTTGTTTTCATTTGATGCCACCTTAATATAAAATCTATAAATAAATAAAATCTATTTATTTCATCTCATTAGTAATTTATATTATTTTCTTGATTAAATAACAAGGTAAAAGACAGCTTTTGAGGGAAGAAATATATCTCAATTCATTGGGTGTTTGTTTGGCATATTTAAGTAGAATTTAATTTTATGATTTATTAATTTATTTTCGAAAATTTACTTTCAAATGAGTTTTTGTTAACTTATTTACTTCTAAAAGTAACTCTCATTTCTAACAATTCATTTATAACTATCCAATCATTTTTAATTATTTCTTTCAAATCAATTAAAATAACTCATTTTTAATCATTCATTTTTTTATTATTAAAAACAACTCTTCATTTTAAATCTACATCCAAACAAGCTTTTGACTCTAAGTCTTCTACACAAAAACTACATCCAAACAATTTTTTTGCTATAATTCTTAATTTTTAACTGATCAATATAACTCTTCATTATACTTATAATTCTTCAATATAACTTCTTAAGCTAAATATGTCAAACAAACACCCTTTAGCTCAACTTTGCAGTTAAAAATAAGCATTATTTTTGCAAAGGAAGGAACTCATTTTCGCAAGAAATTAATAACTAGGTAGATGGCAATAATTTTATATTGGCACATGTGATTGTCCAATCAGTTTGTATGTACCTTTAAGAACTGTTATTGCGGAACCTTACAACATTTAAATATAAAATAACAAATTAAATGTTTGGTAGGTAGTTATAATGGATGGAATCCAATCCAAAACCTAACACATGATGGATTATCTTTAGACAATACCCTACCTTTGCAAGAAAACCATTTTTTGTTTACTTTTTAGGCAGCTTTGTTAAATGTCAAAGTACACCAAACAACACACAATATCATAAACTATTTCATAGAGGTTGGAATCCACTACATGAAATTAGAAAAGATAGAAAAATGAAATTGATCAAATGAAAAGCTTGAACAGGTAATAAGATGTAAAACAAATATTAAGTAGTAGTAGTAGTAGACTAGTAGTTATACAATACATATTATTCATTAGAGAAGGTGTGTAAATACATTTGGGCGATTGGTCCTTTTGTCTAACAGGGATTTTCGCGATTGTAGGTGCCACAGTTTCCCGGCCGGGGAGTATTAGCTTTCTGGCCGAGGCAACTGTCGTAGCGCGGCGGCCGACCGCAATCGCCGCTCGAAGCTCTGTTGGCGTTGTTAGTATTGCTGGTTTGGAAGTTCTGGGTTCCTGCTAACATTCGGCTCACGTGCGACTCCATCATAAACTCTGTCTCTATATCTTCCTCTCCGATCAGGTACTTCCCGCCAACTACCCCCACAAAAAAATAATATTGATAAATAATTTGTTTTATTTTTTCATTGAATTACGGTAAATACTCGGGTTTTGTTTTTATATCTATGACTTTCTGGATCGGGCACCCATACCCAGTTATTATTATAGATTGAACTTATTAATGAGATCTTTCATGATCGTTAAACCACCATTCTATGATGATTTATCCATGACCTTTTTTTTCGTTGTAAAACAAAAGATTGGTCAATTCAACCATCAAAACCCAACAAAATTAATAAAATTTAATCCAATTGAGCCAAAAAAAAAAATTATAAATTCATAATCCAAAAAAATTATAACTCAACCGAATTTTTACAATTTGAATCGAGTATTTAGAATTGTTGGAGTTGTTGACCTTTTCATGCTCTCCTATGTCTTAGAAGCTATAAGGGGTTATTTGTTTGACATATTTAAGTAGGATTTAGTTTTATGATCTATTAATTTCTGCTAAAAAAATTTAGATCTAAATTTTTATTAATTCATCCTCATTTTTATTTTTAAAAATGACTCTCGTTTATAACCATTCATTTATAACTACTCAATTATTTCTAATCACTCATTTTTAATTATTTATTTCAAATCAATCAAAATAACTCGTTTTTAACCACACATTTTTAATCATTTTTTTAACTACTAAAAATAACAATTCATTTTTAAATCTACGTTCAAACAATGTTTTGAATCTACTTCCTCTACAAAAAAAAACTACATTGAAACGAGTTTTCGGCAACTAACTCTTAATTTTTAACTACTCAACAGGCTCGAGGAAAGTTACCTAGATTGGTTTGGTTGGTGAGGAGTGGTTTGAAAGATGCAAGAGCATCGCAACCACTTGGATTGAATAACAGAAGCATGACCGCCAATAATGCCGCCGCCGGAATCATCAGCGCAGTTGCAGCCATTGCCGTCGCTGGTTTTGGGAACAATAGTATTGACCGATGAGCTGAATTTATAATCCCCCCATCATTTCCTCTTTCTTTCAATGCCATAATGTGATGTGATGTGATGTTTTCCTACTTATTAAAAAAATCTCAAATCATATTTATATGGAGCCGTTGGGCCCACCGGGTTTGGGCCCGTATCATTTATATTGCCCGCCCAACCCAACCTGCTTTTTGGGCCGTGGGTTTCAGTAATCATACCGGTTTTTCCGGTAATTATTATACCGCCTTCACCCACATTTTTTTTCTCCATATTCTCAGTGTTTTATTTTAGATTTTGCCAAAATTTTGCATAACTGTTTGAAAAAATAGGAGATCTATGATTTGTGTCTTTCACTTCTCTATTGTGTAAAAAATTGGAAAACTCAAGATTAAAGATTTCATACTTGTTAAATGGATGCTCAACCAACTTCAATACAAATGCTTTTTCATGGATTGAAATTACAACAATGATTATATTTTATTTTATATTTTAGAAAAGTTGATTAAATTTTATTAATGTAATGACTTCACTTTTTTTTTTTTGTCTTCAACCTCGTTTCTATGTTGAATTTCCCGATGAATATTAAGCATATTACCAAACGTGTTGAAAAATTACATATTGGGAGGAAGATGATGTGTCGATAAATGCCATACTAGTTGTGAGACGGAGGGTACAATTGAAATTAAATATTTCTATTTCAAAAATTACTATATTTGCAAATATTTATTAAAAATTGCTAAAATTCGAATAAGCTTATAAATTTTCACACATACTCCAGATTCTCGAAAATAAAATAATAATAGTGATAAAATTAATAGGGTAAAAAAAATTTAAAAAATTGTTTATATGAAAATTGAGAATCGAAAAAGAGACAAAATTTTTATTTCCACGTGTGGCGCATTATAAGGTGAATTTTGTAAGTGTTAGGATGAAACATATTACCAAAATACACTAACAAAAGCCTAGGCCACCTCATAATTTTGGTGTTTACCCATGGACATGCATATACGTCACATTTGTGTGTTTTATTATTATTTTCTTTTATCATGATTATTATTTACAACCTTTCTTTAAACATATTCTATTCTACAACCGTTAGTTCCCTTTGATTAATAATCACATCCCCACAAAGTATAGATGCTTTATGTTCAACCTTGCCTTTCTACAATACCAAAAGACATGCTCACCATGGCCTTAGCAACGATGGGTGGCCACTATATATTTCTTCACCTTCGATTTCTTCCTCCTTTGTCTCGGTGTGGCTCGATGCTTCTTCTCGATCAAGCACCAGCTTCCATATCCTCATCCCCATCCTTCGGCACACCTGTCTTCGTCCTCGTCCTCGTCCTCTCTAACCAAACATTAGCATGTTGAAGAGAAGCTTTTCAAACAAATATAAGAAAGTGATTGCAAATGCAAAGTCCAATAGAATTTTGGTGTCCATCAATATCCTTGGGAGCACAGGGCCCATTAGATTTGTTGTGTATGAAAATGATTTGGTTTGTGAAGTGATCAAAACCACACTTACATCATATGCTCGCCTAGCTCGTCTTCCTATTCTTGGAACTCATGTTGATAACTTTATTCTCTATTGTGTTAATGATGAAATGGATGGTAAGTCTCACAAACCCTTTCAATTATTGTGCTTAATTATCAAACAATTCAATCTTATTTTTCCATTGATTTGGCTTCTTTTTTATATATAGCTCTAAATCCAAGGGATATTATAGGATCAAAGCAAGTGAGGCACTTTTTGCTATGTAAGAAGCAAGGGGTTACACATGCATTATTGCCTAATGAGAAAAGGGAAAAGCAAATAATGGAGAAAGAAAAGGGGAGAAACCATTGGAAGACATGGCTCAACAAATCCTTGAGTTACAACATACCATACCATTACATGTTTTGATGCGAAAAAATAATCATCCATAGACATGTTTCATAAATAACGAAGAGTTCTATCATCGTTTTGGTTGTATAAAATTAAGTCGCATGCAACAATACAACTTATGATACATATTAGTGTAATTTTTAGTTTGATAATATAAACATGGTTCAAAAGATCATGGTACCATGGTATTTGGGGTTTTTTTTTCTTTGCTATGAATATTCTTATTAGATGCTTTAATAAGTCTTATTGGTTACATTTCTTTCATTTGATTAAGCTCGATTTCCTTATTCCCTCTTGAATTACAAATATTATTTATGTTTGTTCTCGCGACCGTTATCTTAACAACCCTAACTAGAGGTTGTAGAGAATATTCGTAGACACCAATGTTAAATTTTACAAATTAGTTGTTAGTCAATCGATATATATAAGTTTTTAAATTATGCCCATTTACAAAGTTTTGTTTTTACACTTACAATTTAATGCTTTTGTATATTGTGCATCAAATTATACCATTAAAATTAGGTTAAATTATAAACTTAATCTTTATACTTAGAGAATATTAAAATTTAGCTTATTTAATTTTAAGAGTTAGAATTTAGACTTTATGATTATAAAAAACTTAATAAATAATCTTCTTGTTGGGATGAATTTAAATACTTAGAAATTTATATATATATATATATATAATGAGGGAGATCTTTTGTATTTTATTAGTAATTGTTGAGTTAAATAGTTGGTTGGATTAAAATAAATAAATAAATAAAGAGTTGTCTAATTCTAAAGGGAAGTTGCAATAAATTGCCAATTTTCAATATTCAATCACTAAACAAAATACAAAAATAATTCCATTGTATTCCCAACAGACACGAGTAGCTAACTCATATGTACTATATTGGTAAAACTAAGGTATATTTAAAAATTTTATCAAAACATACAAACTCGATTCTAACTTTTACAATTATTGGACCAAATTTGGAGTTAACCTTAAAATTATTTAGATAATCAAATTTCACACACTAAATTTGGCATGTCTTTTAAAAAAAAAAACAGATTTAGCCAGTCCATTGTGCACACAAATGATATTGTAAATGATATCATGTATTTTTTACATTTAGCCATCCTGTCAATTTCCACCTTTTTTCAAGATTTTTTAAACAAATTATAAAATTCAGAGAAAGTTATAATTATGAAGCTTCATAAGATCTAGAAACATGATAAATTTATCCTAAAGTTTAAAGATATTTAATTGGTATGATTGAACCCACAATTCATATTGAGTATCTCAAATTGAAGATACATTTGCTCCTTGTTCTTCTCTCAGTTTCCTCTTTAGTATTATTTTTTCGTTCTTATTTCTTTTTTTTTTTAATGATTCTAAAAAGAATAAACATCTAACTATTCTACAAAATAAGCCACCCGTAGTGAGAACATGTTAAATATAGATAAAAATAGCCATTTTAACTTTAGAACGTAATTATTCAGACAAGTTTTTATTCTCCAATAAATGGTAAGCTTATTATTATTTTTTATTATTATTATTTGAAAAGAATGGTAAGCTTATTGCCATATGGTAATTAGTTGCTAGAGATGCTTCTGAATTATAGAGCATTTAATATCACATTTGGAAATTCTATTCTTATTGTTGGGACAAAAATATGGTACTCTTAGGGAATTGGATGCTTAAGATAATAATTAATTAATGAGTTTGAATTTTCTCAAAAAAAATTAAAAAAAAAAAATAATGAGTTTGAATGTATCCAACCCTTTTCCTTTATGATCTTTGATTTTCTTTTAAAGAGAGCAGATTATTATTAGAGAATAAAAAAAAAATAGTTTTCACCCAAAATATAGGAAGACCATTGAGGTCCATTAATGTAATAACATGATTAAAAAGAATTAAGTTTTCAGCCAAATATAGTAGATTATTATATGTAATGAAAATCGATTACCTAACCAATTCTAATATGGTGGTTAGTATATAACTGTGCCTTGTAAATTATAATTATATTGGTGACCATATTATTTTATTCAAGAAAAAATTTATGATAAAGAAAATTATGCTTGATTATATTGATAGCCACTATTTTCTTTTATGTACACACATGTTTTAGAATATTATCCAGTTATTTTTATATATGAAAGCATGTTAGCTGTAATATAACTAATACATTTTAGTGTATCATACATGTGTTTAGGAATATTATGATCTATTGAAATTAGGTTCTTCTCGGATTGGCACTAAGTCGTTAAGAGTTGTGACATTATTTGTATTTACTTTAGAAGTGTCGTAATAGATTTGAAACTTTTTGGATTACTTGTAGGTACGTCATTATGCTACTGATATTTTTAGCATGAATATTGATTTCGAATTTATGTAGTTGTATTAATAAGCTGGTTTAGTGGAGTTTAGAGTTTAGGATTGAATTTTTTTTATTGTTTAAGTTAACTACTTTAGGAGTTGTTTACTCTGAGATAATCTGAGATTCCGATGAAATGGGTGTCTGGATTACCTCATTTATATCGCATGAACGTGAGATATCTATGCATTTCAAGATACTCGAGTATCTTAGGATGCGTATATGAAAGACATTTGATTCATTTTGGATGCCCTTTTAAAACATGGGTTTCTAGATTCTCATGCATAGGGCATCCATTAATGACATTTTTGCCCCTCGTTAATTTTTTACATTATATTATTCTGTCGATAATATATGTCAATTTATCCTTCGTTAAGTTGGCTTATACATTTTATATATATAATCAAAACTTATCAAACATATAAAATCATTAAATTTGTCATCAAACAAGAGTTAAACATATATTTTTTTTTTCAAATGACATTCATGTTCAAATTAAAGTTAAAAATCTTAATAAATTTGGATGAATTGGTTGAACAAAATAACATACATAAGAATCCAATAAATTATTTTTTATTAAAAAAAATAAATTTATAATAAATGCATAATGATTAAGTTTATCTAGATAAGTATATTATGTACACTAAAATGATACTTTTTAAAAAAAATAAAAAATAAACTAAAATAATACTAAGTTAATATAAAAAAAATTATATAAATATTGTAAGAGCATTTTTGGAATTTGGGATAAATTTACATTATCTTAACTTCGATTCCAGTCATTCTTACAAAACAAACATAGTGATCTAAAGATGTCAGATATTTGTGATTCCGAACATCTGAGATTGCACACATTTGAAGATTGCAGTTATCCTAATTATCTCAAAATAAACCCCTTAGAGTTTAGGCTTAAGTAAATGTATTGGTTATTTGACTTAGTGCATTTTGAAGTTTAGATTTCTCAATTTTATTACATAATTTGCAAGTTTGTTTTCTTATTTATGTAGAATACCATGTCTATCCCTAAAGAGTTCCCCGTCACTTTTTTTAATATTTTGTAATAAAACTTAATCATGTGAATTTGTAGTGTAACTTGTTTAATCTTGTAATGAAACGTGACTTTTTACCTTTGTGTAACCATTAATAATTTTCATTATTACATTTTTTTTTCTTCCCTTGAAATGAAAGGAGTAATATCTAAAACTAAAGTTCTTGTGATTATAAATTTCTTGAAGTTCTTTTTTATCAGTATTAAGAGCCCAGCATTTTTTAAATTCATTTCTAAATATTATTAAGACCGCAACATTTGATTTTTTCGAATAGACCTTTGATAAATCAATAAATTAATCATTTTTGTTTATCGAATCTAAAATAATGTTTTTTATTGCCCTACTGCCCAATGAATTTTCATATGGATTTTCCTTCATAATTTCCATTTTTAACTTTAGTTATGATCCATACAATTTGATTAATCGTGTCATAGCAGGAGATGTTTGACCATCACATTAGTTAACAATTAACCAAAAATTATTATAGATTAAAAATGAATTATCATTATTAATCTCCCATCTTCGTAAAATATTATAATCAAATATGGATAAAGACACATTATTAATTATTCCTGTACGCTGACAAAGACAATCCACTTTTCTTGATAGGTACTTCCAAAGAGATTATTGATATTGCATAAATCCACTGAAATGATCATATATTATAGTTCATACATCATATCTTTAAAATATATTTTTAAAACACAATGCATTAACTTTTGAATGAATTAGTGGAATCTTTCCTACATTAAAAGTTTTTTTTTTTTAATGTAAGATATAAGGGCATACATCATAAAATTCTTTTTTTAATATAAAGTGGGGAAATGAACCAACAAAGTGACTGTAAAGTTAAAATAAATTAACACAAGATAACCATTTGCGCCATTAAATTTCGATCAAATTTTATAATAAATTCATACTAAAAAAAAAAAAATGATCGATTCTTAATTTTGGTTCAATAAATATGGGAAGGATGGACCCTTCATAAAATGTTGTATTTTTATATTCTATAAGCTTTATATGTTTAAATGATTGAATCGCCAAAGTCATTGATGATGATTTCTTGTATTATTAATTATTTATTAGTATTTCTAAAAGTTATTTTTTAATTTATTTATTAAATTTCAGATGAGAACTTGAATTTTAAACACTTTTAAAAATATATATTAAACTTTGAGTTAGTTTTTAAAATTTCTAGGCTTCCTTTATCTTATTTATAATTTAGTCTATGTGATTTTAAATATTTTATCATCATCAACAATCCTTAGTTTATTAAGGATGTATCTAAAGCATTGATTGAATTATTCTAAATTATCTGTTATGATAAAAAGTGAAGTCGTTATAACTTGTGTTCATAGTGTAACTTATTATTAATGTGAATTATATAATAAATCATGTGTATAAATTTTTTCTATAACATTATTTATATATATATATATATATATGTATATATATATTAATCTTAATCATCATACAAAATTCATTCATAAATTTGAAATCAAGTAATTTAGTATCATGAATAGAGTCCATTGAACTTGCATTATTAAATAATAGTGTATATGTAAGTTCTAGTTATAGATCGAACTAAATTGATAAGTTATATTCTTTAATTTATATGATTGGTATGCGTTATGCATATCATTTTTTGGCAATAAAGTTCTTGACTCAAAGCAATGAATAAGAGGAACGAAGTCACGCACAAGTGAGACATGAATTTATGAAGCGTGAAGTCAAAGGATGAGCCAACTCTGGCCCCTCAAAGGATCAAACAACACAGACAAGGCCTTCAAGAACATTGTCAATCTCTAAGTGGTTTGGTGGTGTTGGTCCCTCATGGGATCGCGCTATGTTCCTTAAGAATCGGGTGGTGTCGTTGATCACTTATGAACAGTGCCCGACCCTACAAGAGATCAGTCTTGACACCTTTACAAACTTCAATAGAGCATCATCGATCCTTACGAAGCCATCATTGATCCCTACGAAGTTGTCACTAATCCTTTACGAAGACTTTGCTAATCCCTACGAGGATCTGCCCCTACCCAACGACATGTCTATTACAACCCAAATGTAACCTTTCTCTGTGTAACTAAAATATTGCATATTAATAAGGGAATATGACAATATTGGTTATGTTATGATAACCCTATTTATACTCAGACGAAAGGTAGAAAAAAGTAAACTATTCATAAATGACCAAATCTATAATTTACTCTAACTTTTATTAGATAACTAAAATAAATCGTAGTATTAACTTCACTTATACTTCACCAACATGCATGAAGTTGTAACAACAACAAAAATCAACATTGATTTTTAATCAATTAAGTTATTATCTTATTAATAGTTGAACACGCTTGTACTACCATGTTATTGCTATTGTTGACACTTTAGTTGATAACTTTTATAGCTTATATAAGAAGTAACAAAATTCAATATAATAAATTAGTTATAAATATTCTAAAATGAACTTTAATGTCGTAACATTTTTTCTCAATAATTTAGAATGTAAAAGGCACGTTGACTAAAACCACTAGTTTGAACGGTGAGTTTTAAAGAATTTTGTTTGGCAAATGACTATACTCATAGAAATGTGTAGTGTATTTTATATATGTTAAATGAACTTATAATAAAAAAAAAATAGATTAAAAAACAATTAAAATAGCAAATGGTTCAAAAGCTTGTGATTTACACCAAAAAAAATGAAAAGCTTTTGTGTCATTAGTTTCTATTTATTTTACAATAAAACAACCACCACATACATTTATTAGTACAACTGAAAGAAATTTCATCTATTTGATCACGTTCTAACCTCTTTTTGTTGTTTTTTTTAGTACATAGTAGGGAAAAGGGGACCAACAAATCATATATAGAGGGCACAACTACTTTCAAATAATATGATAGCCAAATACCGATTTCCGGGCTCGAACTCGTAACCTTTTTTTGTTGATTCAATATGCATATTTATTTCCCACTCACTCTTTACTATATATATATATACATCATGCAAAAATATGTCTTTTAATTTTCCCATTTTTATAACACTTTGGCATATCAAATACACTTAGAAAGATTCTCCTTTTTATATAAGAAAAAAGTTCCTTTTTTGCTTTTTCTTCCCACTAGAGAGAGCAAATACTCAACAGTATGATGGTCTTTTTAGCAAAGATGTTATTTGATCAAAACCAACACAAGAAAGGAATGGAAAAAGAGAGAGAATGTATATCACATTAAATAAAGTAGAGATTTTCATCTTCAATATACAAAATCATGATATTACTCACTCTTTCTCAACACACTATAAACAAGATACAAAATCATTGTTGTATTATAAAAAAGTTCATCCATTTCAACCATAGAAGCTAGTAACTAACTTAGATCATCTAAAGCTTTTACAACATTTTGGTGTATAAGTAGCATTTTCATCATCTTTCATCTGGAAGTTAAAATTTCATTTTCCATCAAATTTATTAAGTTCAATTGTAACTTGCATTTTCTTCAACATATTGTCAACCAGGAAGCAAAGAACTATGTTAAATCAATTAGAGAAATCAAAAACTCGCTAAAATAAAATTTTTGTCAATCATCATAAAGTAGTCTAATGGTCAAAGATGGTGTTGGGATATATAAAGTCGATTTGATACCAATTATTGTGAGATTTTCTTCCTCAACTTAATACCAAATTACAAATCAAGAGCAAAATGATGAACATATAATCTACCTAAAAGGAAGTACATGTTCGTTAATAAAGTCTCGGTGCCACAATTGAGGGGTGGGCCAGTGGTGCTCCGAGTATAGGGGAGGGAAGCTCCGATTTTCCAATTTTTTATAAAATAAAAATAATAGAAAATAAAAAAGTTCATTAATAAAGAGCCTAAGAAGTTCACACGTTTGTCCCTTTATCACACCAAACTGGATTACCTTATCATTACTCAATTAAATGAGATAAAGTTAAATTAGAAAGTGAATGTAAGAACAACGGTAATTATAACAAACTTCCTAAATTCAAACTAAACAACTTACCAAATGAAACAGTTATCCTTCTTTTTTTTTCTAATAAAAATAGGAAATAATAATAAAAATAAGGAAAATGTTTATCTTAGTGAGAAGAATATAATTATTGTTTATTTCTATTTTACAGATTTATGTTAAATATTCATTGCTAACCATGAGTGATTATTATAGATGAATGGAGTTACTTTTGTAGGTAGCAATCTTTCTACTAATCGATAAGAGTGCACACAAAAAATCTGTAACTCAACCAACTATGACTACCAAACCAATCTAAAATATAATGTGAATTGGTTCTAGAATTGGCCATTATTTTTAGACAAACTTACAAAGATTAGTTAAAATTTAAAAATAATTATCATTTTTTAAAAAAATTAGCAACCATAATCATTAGTATTGATGGTAATGTTGTATTAATAATACATAATATTGTATTAATAAATTTTTATAATACATTATTAATGACTATAGAGATAAATATTTTAAAAAATTTCCTAGATTTATAATTATTTTTCTTGTTTTTAGTAGACATAATTCAAGTCGAACTAAGAGTAATATCATACAACCATGGGGTAGCTTAATTGGTCAGATGGATTCAATCCCCATGGTTGGCTAGGTTACCTACTTATCCTATAACATTAGTTGAGCCACACACAAATTGATTTAGACAGTCTACCCCCTCGAATATCATTTTTAGATTCTCTTTCATTCGGATTTAACACTAAAGAATTATTAACTCTTAAATTTGTAGGGTAAAGGAAGAATTATTTAGCTATATAGTGTCTATTAAGCTAGTGATTCACTAGTTAAGTGAGGATAGTTCATAGTTCAATTGAAATTATGTAACCAAATGACATGGTAAGTTGATGACCAACATGTCAAATTTAAATTTAATTTGATGATTTTAGTCTCAAGATCGAATCCCTAGTAGTTACATTCAAAAAAATAAATGGAAGTTATGTATATTTTATGACAATTATACTAAATAAAAATAATAAATAAACTGGACTCGCTAATTCTGTTATAAAGTCAACATGTATTTAGGACTCCAATTCAATTTCCAACGATGTAAATAGCCGCTTCTCATCCAAACAAAAAATGGGGCTTCAAATAAATTTTCCAATTTCTTTTTTCTTTTTAAATGATAATTAATTTCCCAACTACCGTATTATTTTACGGTGAAATGGTAAAAAAATTGTGAGATGGCGCACTCATAACCTCAAAAAAAACTAGTAAAAAATAGATAAAATAAATACATAAATGCATACATATAGTCCACAAAAGGCAAAAACCAAGTTAAATTAAGCCCAAACCCATAAAAAAAGTTAAAAAATAAAAAATAAAAATAAAAACAATACCCAGGAAAAACCCTCCTCCTCATCCTCAGTTTTTCTACCATATTTTTCATTATATTAAAAAAAAAAAAAGTAAATAAATGGTTTTTTTTTATAAAAAACCCAGAAAAAGGGTAACAAACAAAACAACTGAACAAGAATTACAGAACCCCACCACTTTCCTTGCTCTATCCCCTCTCTCTCTCTCTCTGTCTTATCAAAGGATTCCGATTTTCACTCAACCCGGCCGAGTTGAACCGCGTCGAGCCGAGTCGACTCACTTCGACTCGGCCACGGCCCAGGCGGAGGTGGCGATGAGCGGCCGGGTATGCCAACCGAGCGTCAAACTCCCACCGTTCTCTTCAACTCTGTACCCATTTCCGTCGCCGCACAGAGCCAGTAAAGTGCTGGCCTGCTTGAACGCGTTCGAACCCAGATGAACCATCTCGAACCCGCTGGAACCCATCCGGTTCCGCCACTGCGCCACCGTCTCGTGCCGCTCGACCCGGTCCGAGCCTTCACACGCCACCACGTTCCAGATCTGCCGCCCCAAATACTCCTCCGACCTCGCCACGTCCTCCTCCCCCGCCGCCGACCCTTCCAGCGAATCGAACAAGCTCGAGTAATAATGCAACGCTTCCGTGAACCGTTCCGTGAATGAAGGTCCGTTCAGATCGGCCACCTGCTCCACGACGGTGACGATTTTCGGGTTGAGTTCTTTGATTGTGGTTAGAACTTTCTCGATCGCTCCCGGATGCGCCAGGAGTCGGTGGAGCTCGAAGATTGAGTTTATGGCCACGGTTTCCGATTCTAAATAGAGTATGGATGGTTCTAGATCGGCTAAACTGTCGCAGAAGTAGCCACGGAATTCGAATTTTACTCCCATCATGTCTGCGAATTGGGCTAATTTTGAACCCACTTCTTGTAATCCGTCGGTGGAACTTTCTGCCGGCGGTGGGGCGATTCCGGTGAGATGAAACACCGGCGGACCTCCCGGACGGAGCGCGAGGGCTTGGATCAACGCCGGCCATTGGAGGCCTTGCTGGAGGTTGAAATCGACAACGTGGAGCGTTGCTGCGGAGCCGACAGATTCGAGAATGGCTTGATTGGCGGTGAAATGGGCGAATTTCAGATACGGACAAGATTCGTAGAAATGCATTTGGAGAAGATCGGTGTAGGAAGATGAATCATCGAAGGGCTTCTGTGGGTGGAATCGGTAGATCCGGCGAGTGAGGGCTTGAGCGAAATATCCGGCGACTTTCCTCATAACGCCGGCCTGTGCCTCGATGAGGATTCTGATGTGTTTCAGCAGCGCGTCGGCGAGGTTGAGGTTGTTGGTGTCGACGGCGTCGACGCAGGCGAGGAGGCTGTGAACCAGACGGACGCCGGTGTCGGCGGAATCGACGAGAACCACCGTGCGCGACTGCTCCGGCGAGGACGAAGAAGACGAAACAGAGCCAGTAACAACCGATTCGGAGTCGGATTTCTTAAATCGCTTTCTGGGGTTGGTGGAATCGGGTTGGGGGAGGGCCGCAACGCCGGGAATCGCTCTGAGATCGTACTCGGAATCGTCGACGAAGGCGGGCGCAGGGGCGACGGAGGAAGAAGAAGTGGATTCGGCCAAAGCGAGAATGGGATCGTGGATTTGTTGGGATTGAAGGGGGCCGTTGAGTTCGGCGAGCATGCTCTGAACCCAAGAGGAAACATCGGAGGGATTGTAATGAACGGTGTTCGAAGAGAGATGAGAAATCCCGTCCTCTTCGGACAAACCCATTTTCATGTCGAGAAGCTCGATTTGCAGGGCGATGTCGGCCAGGTCCGCGGAACGGACGTTGTAGCCGAGAGCGGCGAGAAGCTCGTCGTCGTCTTCCTGTTGGTCCGGCCATAGCTTGGCCTTGCCGGCGGTGGGATTCGGGGATTGGTGAGAGTGGTCTCGTTTCATTGTTGTTGTGGGGATGATTTTCAGGGAAGGATCAGATCATTTTGGTGTTGGAATTGAGAATAGAGATTTGGGATTTGTAAGATTTGGGAGATGAGAAGCGGCAGATTCAATGAACTGAGGATGAACAGAGGGAAGCCATGAGTGGAAGAGATAAGAGACCACAGCCGGCTATAATAATGGCTTTTTTTGGGGGGTGTGGGTGGGGGAGCAAACCTAAATAATCTAAACATTTGGACCTCTTTTGCAAATTGTTACTTTTTCTTTTTTAGGGCTGCGTCATAATGTTTACTCTTTTTTAAAAAATTCTCCAGAAAAAAAAAAAAAATAGTACCTAGTTTTTTTCAGTTTAAAAAATTGCGTTTGAAAAAATAAAATCACGCACTTTATCATTTTAACATTTTAATAATGCTTCGTTTTAGTTTTTGAATTAAAAAAAATAGAACGATGACTAGAAAAATTACTGAATTAGTTTTAAAATTTTAATGTATCATTATTTTTATTGATGTGAATTTCATTTTTAAAAAGAAAATAATTTCTTTTCAAAAAGGTCCAAAGAGAAAAAAATATATATTAAAAATTTAGAGACAAAAATTATGCTTCTGCCTAAGATTTTCTATTTGTTTTGAATGTAGAGAATGTTTTCTAGTACAAAAACAATACTTAAGAGTTGCTTGCTATTTCTATTGAATTATATTTAGTTTTCACTTAGTTTTGATAATGTATTCGATGTTATAAGTTTCGTCTTAAGCAATTAATAAATTAACTTACTTATCCTATAAATACTATAAAATTTTATATATATTAGTGGAGTGCAATTATTGATTTACCTAGGTTATTATTATATATATATATATATTGGTGCATTAAGAATGGATAAATGAGGTGTAAGATACTAGTTATTGGGTCGTCCGATAATAATTATTGGATTAGACTTTTTATAAAGTAAAAAATAAATGAAAAAGATTAGTAGTGATCGTCGAAGTAATCATTGTTTATTATTCAAGTAATCATTATGTGACCACAAACACTTCTATGTTCTTAATATTCATTTCACACGTGTTGTTGGAGCCACAAACCGCTTATGTTTGGTAATTGCTATGCTTCCTTTTTTAAACTATGTTTCTAATTTGTCTAAGAAATTGCAAGATTTAAATTTTTTCTATAAAAATAAAATGACTCCACTATAATATAGTGTAATCGTTAAGATAATAGAAGCATTCATTGTAAAATTTAGTTGTGTTTCTTTATTATTGGTTTTTTTTTTAATTAAGGAGCAATGGGGAGATTTCACGGCAAATGATATTGAAAAATTCCACATGATTTAATTACTAGTTTATGTCTTTTAATTCAATCACAATCTATATTCAACTATGCTTTTGTTAGTAGTTTGAATGTTTTTAAGTAAAAATAACTTGTAAATTTTAAGTTTCAAAGCCTAAAAATGTGTAAAAAATATATTTTTTAAAAAGGTAATATTGGATGGTTGGTAAACTATTTCAAAGTCAATGAATATAATTTTATTGTTTGGTTGTAAATTAGCTCAACACCATCCTCGCAGGTTCGATCCCAGTTATCGCTATTTGTTTCATTTCCCCAATATGTACTCAAGAAAAAATATATAAATCAAAGTCTATTTAAAATTGCGTTGTTTTGGAATTAAATTGAATAGGTTGAAATTTTTTATGGAGCAAAAAATTTAGAGATGATTTAATATTTTCTTTTATGTTGGATCAAAAATAGAAAACAGAAGAAAAAAAATGGTACAGCAGTTGAATTAGATTCCGTTTGCTGTATTTTCCAAAATTGTATGTAAGAAAAACAAAAGCTGTTGTTAATGTTTATTTTTTTTTTTTAATTTTTGAAACCGTAGATTTTTAAATTATTTCAGATTATGTTGTTTTTTTTAAGATTATTTGCTATGATATTATTTGATTTTTTTTTTTAATTGCTATGATATTATTTTGAAAATATATATTTAAAAAAATTTCTTTGAGTGCCACAAAATGTGAATAAATATGGAAACTCGAAGAACAGCTTTATTAATTAGTTGAAAACCATTATCTTCAATTGTATTATTCACTTACTTTTGAAGAACATCTCCTTGCTAATAAAAGAGCTTATTCTAAAATAATTTTTGTGAAGAATTTTGAAATATATATCCATTAAAAATATTCCGAAGCCACAATGTTGCGTATTTTTGCAAATTTCTATCTCTTTACAACGAAATGACCTATATACCCTTCAACTTAAATATTTGTATTTTCTTTTTTTTATTTAACCTTTTAATAATCTCCAGAATCATAAAATTAATATTTGAGTGCCATTAAAATATTTTGGCCTTTCTTTTTCAAAATTGATACTGGATTCTATTCTCTTTTTTTTTATTAGGGTATTTAATATCATTACTAATTAATAAATAATTTACCAAAAGGTTCCGTACAAAACAAAAATGTTTATGAATAAAATAATAGCTTAATAAGTATATATTTATGAATTAAAAGGTCGTTGATCCAAATTTCTTGCGTTTTTATGAAGTTTTCTCATCCAATTGTTGTTAAGTTAAAAATAATTAAATTATAGACAAAAAATAAAAACAAATTAAATTAAAGTGTTTTTTTCAGACGAATTAAATGAAAGTTTCTATTAAGGAAATAAATACAAAAACGAATAGACTGAGATAAAAATGTCGCAACACATAATGAATACACGTCCTAAATATATTTTATACCATACAACTTTTCAAATATATTTAATAAATAAAGTTTAATTAGTATAAAATTTGTGTAACAAATGGGTTATAATGCAGTTGGTTATTTTGTTTGGTTAATCAATTTTAACTCTACTGATTTAACTCTCATATTATTCGAAAGCAGTTATACTAGCTATGTAGATTTTGTTGATTTTTTTCTTGCAATTTGTACTAAAAAAACTAAACAAAAAATCTAGTTAAGATAATATAAATTTTTTATTAAATTATAAATTTGATTGGTAGAATTTGAAGAAAAATAAATTTAATATTTTATATGATTTAAAAAGTTAAAATGTATTTAAAAAAAAGAAATGTAAGTTTTATTTGGATAAAGGTCTACGTTGAGAAATATTTTTTGTCCTCCACTAATGATGGAGTGGTTCCTAATCTTTTAGAGTTTGATCTCTTTAATGTCTTGAGTTCAAGATTTAATAAATTGTACAAGATTTTTATAATCATTTTTAAAAATGTAGCAATATGTAACCTAGGTTAAGAGGGAAACTTGCATGATTTTTGTTGGGAATTAAACAACTTTATTTTTCTCATAAACTACCAAAAATTGAGTTTTCAAAGTTTATCCACTAAAGTGGAATTAATCTCTAAGTTTAATAACTAATATTTGATTTTTGAAAGTTTAAATATAGAACTTTACCGATGAAAATAGTATTTTACAAAAAAAAAAAAACATTAAAGGAGGGGAGGTTAAAACTTATGACTAACATAACTATTGAATTATATTAATCAATTGATTAAGAATTAAATGTAATTAAACTATACCAACAAGAGTAATAGTCCAATAATATTAATATGCATTTATTGACCATGAAATCATAAGTATGAATCTTTCCATATAATATATATATTATGCCGTAAAGTTTAAACCTTTAGGGGGTGTTTGGTGTAGGGATTATGATTAAGTTAGTCGGCATTAAGTTAAGCTGAATATTAAGTTAATCTGTGTTTGGAGGACATATTATGTTAAGCTAGATTAAGTTAAGCAGAATGTTGTTTGGTGGAGTGATTAAGTTAAACTGAGTTTTTATTTAACATTTTTTATATATTTTTTTAAATGTCTACTCTTTAATTTGTTTTCTCTTTACAATAGTTTCATGACAAAATGACATTCATTTGAAAATGTAGCAATAATATTAATTTAAATAAAATATGCTTGATGAATATATATTTTATTATTTATTTCAATCTTAACTTAATATCTATATTTAATTAAAAACAATATAAAAAACTTTATTTTCATTCAAAAATTTTAGAAAGATATAGGAAATTATATATAACAAATCATTTTAATTACTTAATTACAAGAATGATATAAATTTAAAATTAAAAAAATCAATTTAATTTATTTAGTACACCTTAACTTGTGTGAATGGTAATTAAGTTTGAAATTCAATTATACTCATATTTTTAAAGTAGTTTAAATATGGTGGACTATACTATCTTGATGAAAGTTACAATGAAAGTATAAACCTAATTTTCATGTATTTTTAAATCATTCTACCTATTTTATTGGTTAATACTCATTTGAATTAAAATTGTAGTCAATATAATAATAACAAAAGTATATTCACAAATAAGTGTATATAACAACCAATTTAGATGCTTAGAAAACAAGTCATAAAATAACACAAGTAAAATTTTGTATGTATATAATAATAAAACTAATTATATTCTAAGTAGAAAAATGAGTTTTATAATTTAGGAATTTGTTTTGTTCCATTCAAATAATTGTCTCTTGAAAATGAAATATATTTCTTTTATTTTCTTGAACCATTTTTTTCTTTAGATAATTTAACATTTAATATTAAATTTAAAAATATTAAATAAACTATAAAACATAAAAAAAATATATGAATAAACTTTTAAATCTAAATTTTAAAAGTTGAATAAATAGTTTGAAAAATATAATTAAAGATAATTTCGGAAAACGAGACAGAGAGAGAAAATATGAGGATTATTGTTGGAGTTTGTGAAGTATTAACTTAATCTCCGTCCACCAAACACGAATTAGAAGGATTATTTATAACCATTTAACTTGTATATGGGCAAAAAATATGGATGGACAGAATTCTAATTTTTCAATTCTATTTTTCTTTTGTAAAAAATGAGAAGCTACAATTCTAATTTTGTCGGAGTAATTTCAAAATTACACTTTACAAAAACGAAAGGTAATTGTTACGGTACTAAGTTGATGAACTTTAAAAAAAGAAGTTATACAGCTCATCCATATCAAAATGACTGACCGTGGTCTGACCGGTCAGGTGCCCGTACACCATTTCCGATTCTCATGCCTTTGGGATCCAGGGATTCTAGCCCCTGGGCCCCACCTTTCCTTTTTATTATTTCTTTTTTTCATCCCAACCTCCATTCTTTAGCGCGTGTTCTCTCTCAACAAACTTCTCCTTTTCCTTTTCGTTTTAATTTCTTTTTCTTTTGTTTTTGTTTTAACATTTGGCTTTCATTCCAAACATAGGGTTCAATTCTCGAAAGATTTATAAATTAGTATTTATTGACTATTGGTAAAACATTTACGTCCAAACGAATTTTTATAGTTATTAAAAAATGTATATCATTTTCGTCTATAAGGAACAACTTAGTAGTTGAGACTAAGAAGTTCAAGACATACTTTCTTAAGAGATCCTTGATTTGAGACGGTTGGAAATGGTTTAAAGTATAATACAATTTTGGTCCCTAATCTAATTCTAAACCTTGAACTATCATTATTATTCTGTTTTGGTCCATAAATTTTAAAATGTCTAGTTTTGATCCTTAAACTTTGCAAAAAGTTTATAACCAGTCTTTGAATTAAAAAAAAGCTTAACTACTGTTTAAAAATGTCAGATAATTCATAGGCCTACAATATTTAAATGTCGAAAAAATTCATTAAAAATTAATTTTTAAATATGTGTTCACTATAAATTGAATTCATTATTTATTAACTACTTAAAATTATCTTTGATTATTCGATCGCTCCACGATATTAAAATATAAATCTATTTTAATGAAATAAAAATAACATAAGAATAATTCAAGAGAATTTACCATCAGCAGCATATTTTACCTCTTGTATTATATTTGTAGCATAATTTTTAAAATAATTCATCTATAGCATATTTATTTCTATCATTCACCTAATGATAGTCTATCACTCACCTAGTGATAGAACTCAATTTAGATTTCTATCGCTGATAGAAAACTTAAGCAGTGATAGAATGGGTCTATCATTGATTGAATTCTATCACTAATAGAACTCGACAAGTGATAGAAATCAATTTGAATTTTCTGCTACAAATGAAATTATTTTGGATTTTGTGCTATAGATGGAAATATTTTGCTATTTTTTGTTATACATGCAAAATCCCCATAATTCAATTGGCGCAAATTAGCTCGAATAACCATATTTTCACAAATGGTCTAAAAAAACCATATTTTCATAAAAATGAAATATGGGAATTTATATTTTTAATAAAAATGGTATTCATATACGTAGAGCGGAAATGTAACGAATGTCGCGTGGGAATGACAACCGCACGTGGGGTCCATAGCTCACATGTGGGAAAGAGAAGAGAAGAGCAAGTTGCAGTGTCCACTCGCGAGGGCACGTGTTCCACAACCGCCTTCGACACCAAGCTTCGTGGCCTTTTTTTTTACGCCACGTGGCCGAAGCGTCTCTTTCACGCCCCTCATGCATAAAACACCCAAGTGGGCCCAGTCCTGTCAGAATCCGTAACCCACACACATACACTATTTTATTATTATTATTATTATTTTATTTCATTTTCCAACGCGTGGTCCCCACGCACCAAATTCTCCCACCTTGCGACTCTCTCCACGTGATTTAGGAAACGCCGTTACATCCACGTCATTTTTTTTTTTGCTCATCCCATTATGTCATAGTCTCGTTTGTATATGTATATATATAAATCACCGAGAAATTGCGGTATGAAATTTATCGTTATCAATGTTGAAATCTAGATACGTTTCGAGACTTTCAAATATTTATAAGTATGACTTTTTTAATATGATATTTATAATCTATAAAGTCTAATGAGTATTCTATTTCATAAATAAAGTAAAATCAGGGATAAATTTAAAAAGGAATGAATTCTAATCGATACCATTGTAAATGAGAGGTGTAAGAATTCACACATTGCAAAGTAATGAATTTTACAGCTTTTTTTAAAAACTAATTTACTTATGCTTCATTGGATTTAAGATGTTTTCAAATTTCATTCAAATTCGAATAAAAATAAAATTGAATTTTAATGTATATTTTTTTAATTCTACAACAATTGATGATTATTTCTTGTTTTTTTTTTACTTCCTATCCAAATTAGATGAATCTATTGCACCACTGACATTATGTATCGCGAACTAATTTATTGCAAAAGTTAATGATTAAAAAAAATTTAAATTAAATTAAAATAAACCAAAAAAATATGAAAATGTTGATTCACTTTTATGTTTATGCCTTTTCTCTTAGTTACCAGATGGCACTTTTTTATGTTAATGATTAAAAAAAGATGGCACTTTAACTTTGCTTTTAACCGCTTATATATTTATGTTGAATTCATAGACATAAATAAATTTATTTTTCTTTCAAATAAAGGATTTTTTTTAGTATGTATCGGGAGGGAGGACAAATAGAAATTCTCGAGATCAATTGTGTATTATTGCAGTTGAAGTGATTTATAATCCAACAATGAAACTATTGCAATATTTTTTTTTTAAATAATATAGGATAATTTTAGGTTTTAACAAAAAAAAAAAGGAAAATCGTGGGAAAATATTGAAATTCACTCATGAAGTGACAATGTGTATGAATTTATTATTATTATTTGGTTTTTTTTTGGGAGATTGCAATGTTCATGGTTTTTCTTCTTGATCTTTCAAATTTATCTTTTTTTTTCTTTGAAACAGATCTTTCAAAATTTTGGCCAGTGAATTGCAACTTTTACCCACTAATGCTAGGGAACGTGCTTAGAACATTCCAAATTAACATAACTGCCAACTACTTAATTACTTGTACAATATCCATCTTAGGAAAATACCTAGACTTTCGTTCACATGACAATGCTATTTGTCAGGTGTGTGACCTTGAACCATTTCTAGTTATGTACTCGCACCAACCCATCTCACGAAAATTGTTGAAATTCTCATAATGCTATATTTAGGGTATTACATTAGTATGACATTAGGGTAGTAAAAAAAGAACTTGCGTCAACTATAACTGGCGAGGTACAACCCTACAAATTACTTGTAGTGCACAGTGTACTACCTTACACTACCACAAAAATTAGAAGAATCGTCTTTAATCTCAAACATTAACAATATTGGAGAGGCGCACAACCTCTTAGATGTCACATACTCAATAACGATACAATTATTACTAATGAAGTTAAAAAAAATCAAATTCAAACACTAGATTAACATAAAATATCAGGTTAGAACGATTCGCATTCAATGACGGGACAACCATGTAATTCCAAAACTACGAAAATGTTCAAAATTTATTAGAGGATTGGTGTATTTTTGAACAAGTGGCAAAGATTTGAAGGAAAAACTTTTAGCTTCAAATGAGGAGAGGGAAAGGTATTTTGAGAGGACAAGAGCAATTTGTGGCAGAATTTTCTGTTTTTTAGAGAGGGTTTGATAAAGAGAAAAGTGAGAATGAAACAAATGAGTATATTAATGGGGTAGAGATTGGTGATTGGCCTTCCTTTTCATCACTTTCTCACATGCTGTTCCATGTGAATCCTTTGGGTTTTGGGGTCCATATACACAACTGCATACACTCAATTCATGGAGTAATGGGAAAGTGCCAATTCAAATGCATGCCATAAATGAAAGCTTTTGGATTAAATTTCCTCATATCATCATTTTTTTTAAGTTCAAATGTAGTGATTATTCAATTGAGTTCTACCGAGGATAAAATATATCCAGTTACTCGTGAGATTTTGATAATTGTCAGAGTTTTTCTTTTTCTTCTCATTTTTACATTTCAACCTTCTTTGTATTCATCTTTATATTTAGAAACGTAATTTTCAATTTTTATCAAGAGGGGTTTAATTATTATTATTTTCTAATTCAACAATAATTGAGAGAAGTTTTTGAATTCGTAACCTTTTACCCCGTCATAAGTATATATTTATACCATCAAACTATATTATTCTTATTTATGTATAGAAATTAGAGCGATAATAACTTAATGTATTATTTGATAGTACTCATTTATCTTCACTCAAAATTTTCTCATACAGCATAATAGGCTTCTTTTTTAAAAAAAAAAACATCATAAGGTTGAACTATACTATTATTGGTAAGACTATTTTAAATAAAATAAAATTTTAAAATTTTAGGCTTTCTGGCTAGTTTACTCTTTGCTTAATTTTTGTAATGGAATATGATTATATATGATTAAATTGTAAAACTTGTCCATCTTCATGAAAATCTCTAAAATTCTCTCCTCGTTCTTCCGTTGAAAAAGAATTCTTTTTAATCTTAATTCCTTCTTTGTCACATCATACCAAATCATTACTCTGATTCCATCAATCAATTAAGCAAGAAAAAAGATCTCCAAAAATAATAATAATAATAATAATAATAATAACAAAAGCAAAAGAAAAAAAAACTTAAATAAAACTTAATTAATTAAAACATATATTAATTAGAGGTTTGAATCATCATCGGGTTGTTAACTAGAAAAGGTTAATATTTGAATATATATTACAATTTTAAAGTTATCTATCAGATAAACATAAGTATTAAAATGGAAGAAATCGATAAACATGCAAACTTTTATTATTGGAAATCTAAAGATGAATTAGTTGATCAAATAGGGTAGAAAATGGTTTGAAGACTGATCTTTATTTAGCAAGAAAGGAAAAAAAAAAAAAATCTTAATTTCTTGAATTAATTATTATTTTCTTTCAACAAAAGTTACGTTATTTCCTTAAAAAATTATAATTTGCTTGGGATGGTGTCCAAGCATAGGAAAGCGATGGGCATCAAAAGAAGAAAGAAGAAAGAAAAAAGAAAGTGATTTGAAGTATAAATGGGAGAATTTATCATTCACATGGGGGTGTGGGACCCCTCAACAATAATACATATATTTTTTTTTCTAGAAGAGAATTTAGCATGGCCCTCTCGCAAGGAAAAAAACTTAGAACTGCGCCTCAACCTTTTAGAACAAAAAAAAAAAATTGAGAGTCAAATCTAGAAAATTATTCGTTAAAATATTATTTTGGTCCATAAACAAATTATCATGAAAGTTTTATTTTGGTTCCTCAACTTTCAAAAGTTTAATTTTTGTCCTTGAACTATCATTTTTGTTTCATTTTAGTCTCTCAACTTTCAAATATCCAAATTTAATCATTGAATTTTCTAAAAAGCTTAAAATAGTCCTTGAGTTAAAAATAAAGTTTAACCCTAGTTAAGATGGATGATGCGGCAAAAATAATAATAATAAAAAAAATTAGAGTATCATCTTCTTCCCGACCCACCATCTCTCAAAACCTGCACTTGAAGAAATAAAAAAAAAAAACGATACTCTAATTTTTCTTCAAGTGCAGGTTTTGAGAGATGGTGGATTGGGAAGAAGATGATACTCTAATTTTTTATTATTTTTTTGCCACATCATCCATCTTAACTTGGGTTAAACTTTATTTTTAACCCAATGACTATTTTTAAACTTTTTAGAAAGTTCAAGGATTAAATTTGGACATTTTAAAGTTGAGGGACTAAAATGAAATAAAAATGATAGTTCAAGGACCAAAAGTAAACTTTTGAAAGTTGAGAGACCAAAATAAAACTTTCATAATAGTTCAGGGACTAAAATAGTATTTTAACCAAATTATTATTATAAATATGGACCTTAAAAAATGTAATCTTTAATATTAATAACTATTATAATATATTTTGTCAAAAAAAAATTATAAGAAAGGGGATTTTGCATCTTTATATTATAGTAAAAGAGGAGCAAGAAAACAGATGCGCGCGTAACATAATTTAGCTGATCGCACACCGAACTATAAATAAAGATGGAAAGGTGTAAGGGTTCCTTCACGATTGCACCCATGTTGAAGCGATTCGATATGATCGAATAGTCTTTGTGAAAAAGCCACATTCATAGTCGGATTGTCTAATCCTAAAGGGTTAATAAAGTTCTGAAAAGTTCTTTCAGAAAGGGCACGAGGTCGGCCTATTGCGAACAAGCTCCGCAATTGGTCCCGAAGATGGGTACGAAGACAATCAGAGGCTGGGTAGTGATCTGGACGTCAGGGCTTGTCCAAGCAAATGAATACTCGTTAAGTGGCACGGGG
Organism: Sicyos edulis; assembly: GCA_036507275.1. Taxonomy (NCBI): domain Eukaryota; kingdom Viridiplantae; phylum Streptophyta; class Magnoliopsida; order Cucurbitales; family Cucurbitaceae; genus Sicyos; species Sicyos edulis. Next base: position 38,280,230 of record CM071850.1, read on the forward strand.
ATGTCTTTACTGTGGGTTATTACTCATTTTTGTACTAACTCCTGAATTTCACTGAGCTCTTCTATTTCAATGTTTGGTGCTTGCTTGTATTGGCCTGGTATCTTGCTTGTATTGGCCTTAACTAGCTCTTTCATCAATCTTGGGTGCGGTGGACTTCACCTACCTATGTTGGAGCCTTTCAGGGTAACCCCTACCCTAAATTGTGTGGGTCTCGTAGAAAAGATCCTTTTTCATTAAAAGAAAGGTAGCCCGCCTTCGGCTCCTCATAAATTATGTTAGGATCGGCCTAGGAATTACACACGGCAACCAAACTCCCCTACTATAGATAAGCCGCTACTTTCCCTCTCTCGATCAATTCTAGCCCGGTCAGCCGTCCTTTCACTTGCAGATACTTTGTTTGGGGAGAATACTTTTTCTTTCATCTCGAGTGTTGTCTTCTTTCGTTTCCTCTATTAGTAGTCCGCTTGACTTCCTCTTTGGTCGAGTGGAGCTTGGGCTGGGAAATCATTCCTTTGCCACGACGAACTCTTCTAACCTCCCAATCCTCCAATCCGAGCTAGCATCAATCTTCGCATTCGATCCGCGTCTAAACTAAATTAAGGGTAAAGGCTCGTAGGGGCGAATGGTTGGAAGTTTGTTTGGCCGAGCGAATCCGGAATGATTGCCTCATAATTTTCTATTAAATGAATAGTACATGATTCTACATCGACAAACACCAAGAAAAGAAGAAGCAAATTATTTAGTGCTTCATTTCGATATTGCGAGACCTATCAAGCCACTTTACCTTGTTTTTCTCACTTTCTCATATGCTTTTTCAGGAGAGGTGAGGGAAGGAGCTGATTCGATTCTTGTTGTTGTTATATCGAAAATTAGACTCAAATAATTGAACATCAATCAAAATTTGGTGTGCGATGGTATACTGAGGTGCTCCCCGCCGGTTGTTGGAAATTAAAATAGAGATATTAATGAGTATTAATAATAATTAATTAATAAGAATTAATAATACAATATTAAAATAAAATAATAATTAATAAGAATTTATGATATAATATCGATTTGTCTCCGTAACTATTTTAGGAACGGGCGAAGTTACCATTATTTCAGAAAAATAAGAATTTATAATACAATATTAAAACATATTAATAATTATAGATGGAAATGCTTTAACATTTATCGATATTTATTATTAATTTGGATTTAAAAAAAAAATTATTCACTATTTGTTCCAATTCCTTTCTACAATCCCCACCAAAATAGAGAGAAAAAACAAAATCATTACGACAGATAGTGTGTTTGATAATTGCCTCCAACATTTTTGTAGTTCCAAAATTATAAGGCTGTTATTGATTTTTCACGGTTGACATTGGGGCTATGTAATTTGAGACTTCCTAATTAAACTTTTATCCACTTCATGGTCATTGTGGCTTTATCATTGGAGTCGATGTATAAAAGTCTAAAAAAAACAATTTAAAATAATCATGTATTTTTTTGTTCTACTAAAAAGTATCTATTCTTTTAGGTAGGATTTGTGATTTCTTCCTCTAATTTGTACTAAAAAATAAATATCGAGATTGGGAGTGAAGATGTTTAACATAGAATTCATAAATTTATATTATTTTATTTTTAATAATATATAGATATTTATATAAGAATTTTTCATAGATAAAGAAATAAATTTTATGGATGTCTAAAATTTTAGAAAAATTCAAAAATAGTAAAAATTGATTCAACCCTTAAATTGATGGGTTTGAGAAAGCTCATAAAGTAATAATTTTAAACAAATGAAATTAAAATCATCAAGGGTTGGTGGTGCAGTTTGGCTAGTGCGTAGGTCTCATAGCTTTAAGAGGTATCTTGAGGTTGAGAGTTCGAGCCTTTGTGTCACCCCACAATCTTTTTAAAATTTTAAGAAAAGAAAATAAAATTTTTCCTTTCTTGATCCGTAGCCAAATGCTCTACCACTAAGTTATGGACCCTTAAGTTTTTTTTTAATTCTTTCTTTGTTTTCATTTCCTTTTTACTATCCCCCACCAAAATAAAGAGAAAAACAACATCATTGACGACAATTAGTTGTATATGTGTTCTTGTGTTTGATAGTTGTCTCCAACACTTTTGTAGCTACGAAATTATAAATTTGTTATTAATTTTCACGGTTAACATTGGTGATATGTAATTTGAGACTTTTTTTTTTAGTATATATTGGGGGAGGAGAGACAAATATCGATTCTCATATTAGGAGAGGAAGGACAAATACCGATTTTCGGGCTCGAACTTGTGACGTTGGTGTTGAAGTAATTTGAGACTTCCTAATAACGCTCTATCCACTAAATGGTCGTTGTGGCGTTTTCATTGGAGGTATAAAAAGTATAGAAAAAACAATTTTCCTTAATTTTTATCTTTAGTCCATATTAAGGATCTTATAAAATATCCATATATTTTTTTAGGGTTCTACTAAAAAGTATCTATTCCTTCATGTAGAGTTTGTGATCCCCTCGACCAATTTGTACTAAAAAATAAATATCGAGGTTGGGAGTGAAGAGGTTTTAACATGGAATTCTGAAATTTATAGTGTTTTGTTTTAATAATATATAGATATTTATATAAGAATTTTTCACAAATAAAGAAAGAAATTATATGGATGTCTAAAATTTTAGAAAAATTCAAAAAATAACAAAAATTGATTCAACCCTTAAATTGATGGCTTCAATAAAGCTCACATTTTTTCCTTTCTCGATTTCACCGATTGTTAGGCTTAAAAACTAGTTTACAACAAAGCAATGAAACCATTGTACCAATCTATTTGATTGTCAAAATTAGGATTGGAACTTAAAACATCTCTTAAATTAATAAATTAGGTTAATATCAATTACCAATCCGCTCATTTAATTTAATTAATTTAATATTATTTATGTATATCTTCTTCCTTTAAAATATAATATTTATTATATTTTATTTAGATATATCTTGAAACAATCTTTACCATGTTGTTTTTATTACTAAATAACTAAATTGACTAAGTTTCTATTGTATCGTAAAAGAATAAAAATATCATTATCAAATAATAAAATAGTAAAAAACTTATTTTATTATCATAAAAAAAAAACTTATTTTATTTTTCAAATAAATAACAATAACAATTTTTGTTTATTAGTAATATATATTTTTAATCAAAATGTCTATTCTATTCGAATTAAATTGTAAAAAATAAACATGGCCTGGTGTTTATCTATTTATTTTTATTTTTGACATTTTGGTTATTGGGCTGAATCCCATTTGGTGGGTGGTGTCTGCGTGCCACTGAAAAACCTTAGCCATTATTCCATTAAACCCCCATCCGCCATTTTCGAGTGCTCAACCAAGCTTTGAAAATGGCATTTTCTGGCCCTTCCCTTCTCCTCCCTCCCTGCTCTGCTTACAGACTCAATCCCCTTTTCTTTTCCAGTCACCGCCCTTCTTTCACCCTCCCCCGCTTCCATTTCCGTCGTCTACGCCGGCGACGATTATCCGGTACTCTCTCTTTTCCTTGCTTTTTTGCTTCCCATGAATTTATGTTCCTGTGCTTTTAGTGGTGGGAATTGGGGTTCAAGAGATATATTCAATTTATTTGAGTTTCTAACTTCAATTTATGGCGGTCACCTGAATCAAGCTGTATGTCTGCGTGAGTGAGAATAGTCGATGCGCGCATATGATGACCTGGACACTAATCAATATAAAAAAGAAAAAAGAGGGGTTTAATGGGTTGCTTTTGTAGGTAGCAGTTATGTATTACTGTGCTTTAAAAAATAAAAATTGTGGTTCTTGTGAATTTATGTTACTATGGTTTTTTTGTGAGTGAATTGAGTTCATTGATTGCAAGAGATATTCTAGTTCATTGGGTGTGATAAGGTTCATTTGGAATGCTCGTGTTGTTGCTTGGTATTGGGTGTTCATGAACCTTTGTCTCAATGTCATAGCCTTGGCATGAACCAAATTCATTTTATTGTTTTGAATGATTTTTGTGGCTTGAAAACTGTAAGATTGAGCGCTTGAGTGAGATGGAGGGAGAATTTTACTTTTGGTTGAATTCTTGGTAGTCATGAATATATGGATTTACACTTAGTAGGAGTGGATGAAAGTTTAACATTGATTTTCATGAATGTATATTCATCGGTAATTAATTGCATTTTCAGTTGCGGCATCAGCAAATGGCGTGTTTTCTTCTCCAGAGATAGCAAAGACGTTTGACTTTGCTTCGGAAGAGCGAATATACAGATGGTAATGACTTCTATGTATTTGATACTATGGATGTGTTTCTTTGACCTAGTTGCCTTGAATATTGTAGTATTGGGTTTGGGATAATTTCTCATTTTCTCCATTTTTGAGTAAAAAGATGCTTGGCTGCAGGGGAAGTTCCATAAAACTAAAGGTTACTTTGTGCGTTTGCATCTTATGTATGTGTGTTGCAAAGAAGTTGGTGCACTATTACAATAATTTGTTGCAGTTAAAAATTCCAAGATGCACTGGTATTGCTTAATCCACGATTGAAATCAGCTAGACTTCCTAATATTTTCTTTTAAACTATTCAGCTTGATTTGATGTAACTAAAAAGTTTGTTCTTTACTAATCTCGATGATGTATTCTAAACTTATCCGAGGAAAATCTTGTACTTGTATCCAAGCTGTCCATCAATGAGAACTTTAGGTTTAACTTAACTCAATTTATGTTCTTAATGTAGACACCAATTGTGTATTTAAGTTGGGGGTTCACACCACTATGATTACCTACATAGAAATAGGATATTCATTATTATATTAATTTCTTGATGCTAAATAAAATATATTCGGTTATAGTAAAAAGAGAATATATTCGGTTCTCTGTATCATTTTTGTTCCTTTGTTTTACGAAAAAAATTAGGTTGAAGGAATTTGTCTCATGCTTTGGGAGTAACTCACGATGATGTTTCTACATCTTTGTTCCATTAGATTTGGTATTACTTAATTTTTTATTATTGTTACTCTTTTACTGTTCTAAATAAACTACATGTTCTTTTTTGTTCCACTTATTTAAATTAAGCTGAATATTTGTTTGCAAGGAAAATGCCTTGTCTTACTACTTTGTATCTCGTACTCCTTTACTTAAATCCTTACTACTTTCAGTTTACTATGAGAAAAATAGTTCTGGTCACGTATGATATCATTTGGTTCTCTCCCTTTCTCCCTCTCTTTAAATGTTAGGTGGGAATCTCAAGGTTATTTCAGACCACATTTTGAACAAGATAGCGTTCCATTTGTGATTTCAATGCCACCTCCCAATGTTACAGGATCACTGCACATGGGGCATGCAATGTTTGTGACTCTTGAGGTTTGAAATTATGAGCCAACTGTATCATATCATGAATTTGATAATTGAATCTTTTGTAATTTTCTTTTGAAGGTTATATTTCTGCCTAATATTAAAGTTCATTTGAAGCTAGTGAGTCTGTGACATGCTTTCATACAATTGAACTCTCAAGTATAATATATTAAATTATAGTTCCTGCTTCTGATCATGAAACCCCATTACAGGATTTTCAAAGCAGTGTTATTAAATTTGCCTCTAAACGTTTCTACTTATCATTTGGCGGTTTTCCTCGACTCCCTTTGTCAATATACAGTTTGTTGTTTTAGGATTCTGACATTAGTGGTTTGAAAAAGACAAGCAGTACAAAACAACTTCAAATTTGATGTTTAAACATGAACTGATATATGAATGAAATTTGTTACTTGTTCCTAGAAATTCTATAATAAATGTGTATAAGAAAGTGTAAAATCCAAAAAAATGTAACAATGCTGATATCCGTCATTTTCTTCGTTATGTACTATTGGCTTTTGATTTCCTATTTGAATTTGGATTTAGATGGGAAATATAATTGGTTTCTTTCTCGAAGTATGCAACTATTCTGCCTATTATCATGCAACTCTTTTCTTATTATCCTCATTCATTACAAAAGAAGTAAAATTAGATTTAAGATGAACAATTGATAAGGCAGACATCCCATTGTTTTTATAGTCACTTTTTACTTGGTAGTTTATACCCAACATTTGATCTAATAAGATATTACAGTGAAAAAATATTCTAGTAACAAGTTCGGCTATTTACTTGTCTCAGGTATTTGGCCAATTTTTATGAGCAGCATTTCATTTTTGTTCGTGTTGTCTTTGCCATGTTTATCTCAACCATTGCCATTGGTTTCCCTGCCAGGATATTATGGTTAGATACAACCGTATGAAGGGAAGGCCAACACTCTGGCTTCCTGGGACTGATCATGCAGGTATTGCTACACAGGTTGGTCTCTCAATGTGAGATGATAGACTGCTATCTATATTTTCATTCGTTTAGTATCTCATAAACGTATAAACAAGCCAAAACATGCAAATAATTCCACTCTTCACTGTAGAAGGAATTTCTTCTTGTTTTGTATGGATGCCTATCTAAGTCAGTGACTGAGTGTATTTTCAATTCCCTCTTTTTTGGTGTTTGTATTTAAGTTTGATCTCGAGACACTTCCTCTTGCATTTCTTTGCAGTTGGTTGTTGAAAGAATGCTTGCATCTGAAGGAATAAAAAGGGTTGAAATGGGTAGAGATGACTTTACAAAGCGAGTATGGGAGTGGAAAGAGAAGTATACCATCTTGCACAATTTAATTTGTTAGTTGCTTATTATGGTCTTTAAGTTCACTTGCTCATATGTAGATTTAAGACAGTGCGTAGTGATCGTGCCATCAAGATAATTAATAGCTTTGTGAATTTGTAAATTTTATCCTATCATATTTGTGTCCTAATCGTATATCTCCAATCTCTGCTTGTGGCTCAAATTCAACTTATTCTGATGACACCTTTGATGACGTTGCTGAAAAAACCGTTTTTGGGGTGTGAGTATGACAAAATTGATGTGGCTGCATTCTTGAACAAGAACAACTATCCTTTGGTCCTACCATTCTTTGTTGATCCAAAGCAATTATATGAATCAATTTAAGTTTCTAAAGCAAGTTGTACATTCTTTTCATTCTCTCTCCTTCCTTCACTAAACACTAGCCAAACACTAGCCGCCTCTTCTTCCTCCTCCCGTTGTCATTGCCTTCATACTACCGCTGCCGTCATCACACTTCATCCTTCAAATATTGTCGAGGATGTTGATCTCATAATGGATGGATATTTATCATTTTTCTTCATCCCTTTCAAAGAGTCTGAAAATGTTGGTATTGACGTTTTTGTCCCTTCAATTCTGACCAAGACTTCTTGCTGATTCAAGGAAAGTGGTTTTCTTCCATGGTCAAGAAGAAACCTTAATGAGTTGGTGGAAGTAAAAAAGCATTGCAATAAGTGTTTGGTCCTTTTGTATCTTTCTATCATGAAATTCAAAGACTTCCTTGGTTTTGAATATTTTCAACCATGATAGTTCTTCTCCAATCTTCAAATCTCCATCCCCAATAGCAGTTAAAGAAGTTAGAGTTTGTTTTTGTGCCTCTTACTCGAAGTACTACATGGGGAGAAGTACCTGCGATAACTTTCTCTAACAACCTTGATCCTTTACTTTGTGATGATGATACTCTTGATGATATATAGTCATTTAGGGTATAACTTAGCTGTTGATGAGGTTGTTCGTTTGAACCAGAAAACGAATGTAATTTTAGTAAGTATTAAGGAATGCTACCTTGGTGTGATTAATAGAAGATTTATCAATGCTATCCTTGAGAGAAAAAGCTTACATCTTCGACAGGAGGAGTCCTCTTATCAAAACGGGGTTGAGATAGATGCTAGTTTAAGTAACTTGGGACGAAACTTTCATCGAGTCTTTTTAAGGTTGATTCATTTTTGGGAGAAGTTTCATCAACTGTGAATAACTCTTTGTTCTCCTCACTTGATCCTAAACATGTTGTTTTGATTGCTTTCAAGCTCATTAATTTGGTTGGGATTGATTTTTAAGGGGTGACACGGTAATTGAAGGCTTGAGTTTTGAAGGTGTGAGTCTCAAGGTCTCAGGTTTGAGACTCACCTGTGACATTAATTTGTAAACACCTTATGTGTCTCCATTCCTTTGATGTCTCCTGATGCCTAGCCTAGAGACAGACGTGGTTACCCTGGGTTTATTGGAGCAAAGCTCCGATTTTCCGATTTTCAAATTAAAAAAAAATGGTTGGGATTGATCCTCAAACTCATTCTTTTATGGAATTAAATACTTTTTCCCTTTGATCAAAATGGATTTCAATTTTGTGGTATTGCTCCAAGTTCTCATTGTAACTAGTCTCAATCGTGTTTTTTTTTCTTGGATTCACAAGCCTTCATTTGATCGTTTCCCTTCAATTTTTTGGAGTTCAATCATGTTTTCTTGGTGATTGAGGTGTAGTTTTTTTTTTCTAAAACAAGGGCAACCATGCCCAAGCTTAGGCCAGACACCAGATTCAGGTGTAGTCGTGGCTGCCTTTCAATCATTAGTGAGATTTTATGATGAAGCTATATTCGTTTCAAGTCTTTTGTGAAGGTTTTTCTCTTTTGTTGATGCGACACTTGCTTTGTTGCGGAAAAAGGAGTTTGGACGCTCCTTCCTTGGACGCTTGCTGACAATGATGACAATGGCGTCTTCTTTCTCTCCCTCCTTGGAAAACGATGTCCCCTTTAGATTTCAGCCAAACGTCGACCCTGAAGCTCTCCCTCTCGACTATGGACTTCACAGGCAAGGCGCATACAAGAGGCTGGCCAAAATGGACCCCATCGACTTCATCTTCCTCCCTTGCATCTGGTGTAGTACTTTAAACTTTCTCCTTCTACATCAACTCAGAATTTGGCGTGGACTTTCTCCATTCTTCTTCTTCGGCGATCTTTCCACATAATAGCTGCTCCATCAATTGAGCTTGGAAGGGAACATGATAAGGTTAGGCCTAGGGCTTGGTTGGGCCTAGGGCTTGGTTGAGCAATAACATGGAGAGTAGGTTAGGATTTTAGTTATAAATAGAGTGGGTTAGATTAGGGTTTAGGCATCCAATTATTGAATGAGTTATTGAGTGATTTATTGTAGGGCTCAAGAGATTCTCTTGAGAGGGGAGGTTCCAAGACCTATCAAAACTTTGACTTATCTTAATTCTTTTACTTTTGATATAATCTAGATCCTGGATCATATCAGAACATTGGCTTAATCCTCCCATATACAGAACCTATCGTGGTAGCTTGGTTAATCACCATTGGGTTGGATCTTCGTATAGCTATTATGTTTGTTTTGACATTGTAATGACCCTATGAATGGCCTTCCACCCTTCCTCTTCTCCTCCCCCGCTTGCATTGACCCTATAAATGGACCCTATCTTCTTTCTCCCCCCTCTCTGAATCTATTGTAATTTTCATCTTATCAATGAAAGTTTCATATTTCTTACTTAAAAAAAAAGAGGAAATGTTTGTTTTTTATAAAAAAATATATTTATGTTATAAGTCTTAGTCGTTCACAATTTTCATGTAGTTGTTATCTCATTTAAATGAATGATTTTTTTTTTCATTCAAAATTTTAAGGTATGGTGGAACTATCACGAATCAAATTAAGAGACTTGGAGCTTCCTGTGATTGGACTAGAGAGCACTTCACCCTTGATGACCAGCTAAGTCGTAAGGGCGTTTTCCATTGCATTTCCTCTTTAGGAAATAGACATAAAGCGGTTAATGTTTGAATAAGTAGTTATGTTAACTGAAATTTTTTCTAAATTGCAATTGGGTGGTGTCCTTCCTTCATTGATATTTGCCATAAATAGGGGGCTTTTATGCAATTTTGATGTTCTGTATATAGAAGGCTTGTTATATTCCTGTTTTCATCAACTCCTTATTGGGTGTTTGTACTTTTTAACATACTTGTAACTTTTAACTCATCAACAGGTAACTTTTAGCTCGTTAATTATGTTGAACAAACACCCTCTTATAGTTTAAGCTTTGTTTCAGTTTGATCTTTGAGATTTTAAAAGTCCTAATTTGGTCTCTATAATTTGTTAAACCTCACAAATTGTGCCTAAACTCTCTTATTCACTCGAAAAGTCCACTCTTTTTCTTCCATTTTTACTACTCTAATAAAAAGAAACATGGATCTTGAAAGGGACCCCTTTTCCCAAAATAAATTAATTGGAGACAGAAGCATCATATTTTAAAAGATTTTCGGAAAGAGGAGGATACTATTCATCTATTACTATTTTAGCATTCTAAGCGAAGTCTTATTGAAAATTTTTCCTTTTGGGTGTAATGTCTAAAATAGTCAAGTCAATTGAAATAAAGAATAAGTATTAATGTGTTCGTCCTTTTTATATCTTAATTCCATCCCATTTCTGTATTTCTTTTGTTTCTAATTTAATGTTATTTTTGAAAAATGAATAAAGATTTTCTAAGAAGCTCATTTAAATTATCTTATTACATTGGTTAGTTGACTTGATAGCAACTTTCAAATTCGCTGATACTTTGAATGTTTAGGAGCTGTTGTTGAGGCATTTGTTCGGCTTCACGAGAGAGGCTTGATTTATCAAGGTAGAAGATTGTCTTAACTTATTAATTCATAGATCTTGTAGAGTAATTTATGGGCTTTACTATAGTCTTGGACGCTTTTGAACTTTTACTTGTTTTTCCAAGCTTTTGATACCTTGTTATTGGTGGCTGAACTCTTATCTATATTTCATTTTGATTCCTGAGCTTTAGTCATTCAAATTTCATTGTACTCCAATGCCATATCCAACTTTCTATCTTTATGGTAAAACTTAGCTGCGGACCCTTAAGACCCCTCACTTTCAGCTAGACCAGATCGTTAAACTAGAGACACGTTCTTCTAATTGTGTTATGGTTCTTGTTTTTAATGCATTTGTTAGCCAGTACTTTAGTTGTGAACTTATAATTTATTCAATTTTCTCTAGTTAACGTCATTTATTCACATTATCTTACAGCCTATTTTAAGGCAGAGATTAATATCATAAAGGTTCTAGAGTTGTTGCTTTATAGAAGGATTTTTAATAATGAAGAATTGGGGGAACCTAAACAAAGTTTGGAATTCGATTGGTTGTGTATTTTTTTCTTTTTCCTGATAAGTTCTTCTGTAATTTATCTTCATCTACTGTCTCGACCTATTGGGGATTTCTTTTTAACTTTTTTGGCCGACTCTATTATGTTTTTCATATATCAACAAAAATACTTATTTCTTTTATTGAAAAAAAAACCCAAAACTTGTGCATATTTGTATAAAGGGTAAAAAGAACTTCGTGTATTCTTCATTCATTGGAATTGCTTGAAATTTCATGGGCTTTTTATGCCCTTGCACATTCATTCATTTTTTTCATTAAATTTTGGTTCCTTACCAAAAAAGCGATCATGTACTTAGCATTTTTTTGTGGAGCAATTAGATAAATAGATTCATCTTTTGATAGAAATATTTGGTTTACTTGATATTTTAGTTATTTGTGAAAAAATAATCAGGTCAATAAATTATTTTACTTAAATAGAATATCATTAATGAATTATTTTTTAATCGATGATGTCTTTTGACAATGACCTGATTACTGGATTTATTTATTTATTTTTCCTCAGGGTCTTACATGGTAAACTGGTCTCCTAATCTGCAAACTGCTGTTTCTGACCTGGTAATCTCTAGTCTATTGGCAAATATAGCCGTGTAACTTTTTGTTCTCAATTTTTACTTTCTGACATGAAGGGTAACTTTTTTGCAGGAAGTAGAGTACTCTGAAGAATCTGGCACTCTCTATCATATTAATTATCGAGTGGCTGGAGGTTCAAGGTAGCAGATCTAATCTGTGTTAATCCAAATAATACTTTTTTTTAATAAATGATCCAAATAATATTGTGTTCTTAAGAAATCTGCAAAAAAAAAAAGAAAAAGAAAAAGAAGAAAAAAATCAGAAGGCCATATGCATTGCAAATAGGTTCTATGACTAAAAGATAATTTTCTTTAGATATTTGTTTGTTACTCAAGTTATCTGATCTTGTTCAAGATTCTTAAGTCAGGCTGTCTTGGCTACATTATTTAGGTCATAGCGAAAGAGTGCAGTTATTACATATATTCTTATGTATCTTACCTTCCCTTGAGCTTGTGTAAGGGATTTATGCTTTTTGGCTAACATTTCAATCATATTTTATCAGAAGTGATTACTTGACAGTAGCAACAACTCGTCCAGAAACCTTATTTGGTGATGTAGCTATAGCAGTGCATCCTCAGGTAAGATTGTAGCTGCATCCTTATAACTATCTCCGAGCATTTAAGAACTTCATCGATGATAAAATTGCTAAGGCCATGTTTGATAACTATATAACTATTTGGTTTTTGGTTTCTAGTTTTGAAAACTAAGCTTCCTTGTGGGCTTCCACATCTAAGGCTTTTGAATCTTATTCCTCCAGCAGATTTTTTGAATTGGGATGTTTTCTTCTAGTCTTTGTTCTTTGTTTATCTCTTTCTGTTTAGGTATTAATTGTTGTTGTTTTGTTTTATCTTTTTTGTCTCCCTTGTAAGATCACTCATTCATTTTCTTAATGAATAAGACTGTTTCCTGTTTCAAAAAAAAAAAGTTTTGAAAACTAAGCTTATAAACCCTACTTTACTTGTGAGATTCTATATTCTGTTATCTACTTTCTATTCATATTTTCAAAAACCATGTTAAGTTTTGAAAACCAAAAAAAGTTCTTAAATTTTTTTTTTTTTTTTTATACTTGACTAAGGATTCAAATGTTTCTTTTAGAAATGTGAAAACCATGATAAAGAAATTGTAGAGAAACAAGAGTAAATTTCAAGAACTAAAAACCAAATGGTTATCAAATGGGGTAAGTGATGTAAAGTTTTATTGAATTCAATTCCTATTAGCTCCAGTTTTCTGTCTACTCGTCTTATGTGCAAACTGAGACCTAGTTATCCGAGTTCAATTTCTTGGGTTCAAATTCTCTTAATGGATAAAGGTCTATTTAATGTTCTTTGGAAATCAGAAAGTCCAAAGAAAATTAATGTGTTTTTTGTGGATTCTTATGAATGGGAGGTTAAACACCATAGAAGTTTTGCAAAGAAAGTTAGCAAGCCATTTTTTATAACCTTCACTTTTGCTTCCAAGCTCCAGAAGATGGCTTTCATATTCTATTTTCATGCCATTACTCTGCTGAATGTTGGAATAGGCTTCTAGTTTCTTTCAATCTATCTTGGATTTTTGTTGCTGACATAAGCCAGAATGTGCATCATCTTCTCACTGGTCCTATGCTTAAAAAGAAGGCTCGTTTTCTATGGATTAATGCCGTTAAATGTCTTTTATACGAGCTGTGGTGGGAAAGGAATCAATGTATTTTTCAAGAGAACCATCTTCCATGGCTATCTCGAATAGAATTTGTTTGGATGCATGTTGCAACCTGGGCATCATCCTCTTCAAAGGCTTTTGTTGGTTCTTCCATTCAAGAAATCTATACCAATTGGGCTGATCTCGTTTAGCTTTTATTTTTCTTGTTTCTCTATTATCATTGTATTTCTTTTCTTGTTTGGTTTTTGATGTTTTGTTGCCTTTCGGTTTGTTTTGAGTTTTGTTTTCTATGCATCTTGTTGTATGTTTGCTTTCTTCCCTCTTTTAGAGATTTGTTCTGTCTATTTCTCCCTCAGGAGTTGTATCTGAAGTTTTGCTTCTTTTCATTTACTTAATGAAAATTTTGTTTCTTGTTTAAAAAAAAAACACAATTTAATAATAAGAAATACTGTAAGCATAGCTTAGGAGTTAAAAATAGTTGTAATATTTTGCTAGATATCATCTATATATCCACCCTCACCAACGTTTCTTGCTAATTAAATCTAGATCCTTACAGTGGGGTGATAATATTTGCAGGATGATCGGTATTCTAAATATGTCGGTATGATGGCAATTGTTCCACTGACATATGGTCGTCATGTCCCGATCATCGCTGACAAGGTAACTGCATTCTCAACAACCTTATCTATTTGAGATGATTATATTATCTATTTGAGATGATTATCTGAATTAACTTAGTAGTTGGTAGAAAGAAACATCCTTCTGTCGCTGCTTGTTGCTATTGCAAAAAATCTGCCTTTAGATCGAAGATATTTAATTTGTTCCTACGACATATAGTATGTATTACACATCCCTATCATCTCTAACTGGATAACTGCATTCACTTAGCTATTTGAGGTGACTATCTTATTCCAATAGCAGAAAAAATAGTTATAATAATATCCAACTGGAGAGCATTCAGTAGAGACAACATAACAGATAGTATCCCAGAACTTAAAAAAAGATACCTTAGTTTATCTTTGTTTCCTTTTAGGCAACAAGATAAGTATGCCCGCACAGTAGTCTATGCAGTAAGTCTTTTAATTACGAGGAACATCACCACCAACTTATAGAACAAAGTTACATAAATTGATAGTCACAAATCAGACTATCAAAATTTCTCAAACATAAGTCCCATTAGTATTATCATTAAAAAAAAAAAAAAAAAACTCACCCCTTTATGTACTCATGATCATTTTTTTTTTCTTCATATTAATACAATATGTTTACTTTTTCTGTGGGTACAAATAATAATGATGTTAATATTTTCATTAATTATCCAAAAGATTTTTGAGCATGGATAGATTTGATGAGGTTCCAACTTTCCCTTTCTTTTTAATCCACGAGTTTAAAATTTACCTGCTCATTAACATTATTCAGTCTAGGCTCCTTCAAAAGGGTCTCCTCCTTTACGTCTTCTTCACTTGACAATTTCATGTGTATTTGTGCCAGACCTAATCTTTAGCTTTTTGGTTTCTTGCTTTTATTTCAGAATGTTGATAAGGACTTTGGAACTGGTGTGCTAAAGATAAGCCCTGGACATGATCATAATGACTATATGCTTGCTCGAAAACTTGGTCTCCCTATACTTAATGTGATGAACAAGGATGGAACTCTTAATAAGGTTGCTGGCCTTTACTGGTAAATTTTGAGATTGATTTAGTACGCAACCGCTACTTTATTCATAATATTGAGTCTGATAGAACCTACTATTACTAGTGGTTTAGATCGGTTTGAAGCACGAAAGAAACTGTGGGCAGATCTGGAAGAGACGGGCTTAGCTGTAAAAAAGGAAGCGCACACCTTACGGGTACCAAGATCTCAACGTGGAGGAGGAGTGAGTTGCTATTATTTACCCTTCTGTTACAAAAGCTACTAGTTGTCTTTGGCCTCCTTTTTTTTTCTCATGGTAGTTAATGGGTTTTATTAACTTGCCCTTTTTTTCCTGTTAGATAATTGAACCTTTAGTAAGTAAGCAGTGGTTTGTGACGATGGAGCCACTGGCCAAGAAAGCTCTTCGTGCAGTTGAAAAAGGAGATTTAACCATTATCCCCGAGAGATTTGAGAAGGTACTGAATAAAATGGATGGTTGATTAAATATATCTTTTTTCTTTTCTTAGCTATCAGTTATGCCGATGTGCTATCTTGCTTTATGTTGCTGGTACATTGGGAGGACTGCATAATCTGTGAATTAAATTTCTTTTTAGCCTAAAAGGTACCAAGGAATTTGATATTCGTAGAGAACCATACATTGGTACAACTATTTCACAAGTTTGAAGAGTAGAATATGGTATTAATTACATAAATAACAAAGGTTGGCTTGACTAAAATAAGTGAGTAATGGTGTGCCTTTTTTTTTATAAGAAACCAATTTTTCATAGAGAAAAAAAATGAAAGAACACAGAGGCATACAAGAAGGAAAGCCTGCAAAAAAGATATTAAAATAGCCTACAATCTAGTAAAACAACACCTAAAGAATATTTACTAGAAGAGCTTAGAAAAATCAAATCTAATGAGAGACCAAATATCGTCCATAGACATCTCAACCTTCTAAGAATTCTATAATTTGTACCTTTGGTAATTGTAGGGGAGATGGTTATTGAATGTTTAGACCATCCTCCCTTTCGATCGAGGAAAGTTTTTGTGGCAAGCTAGGGTGCTATTTTGTGGGGTCTTTGGGGTAAGAGAAACAATAGAATCTTTCAAGGAATGGAGAGATCTCCAGATGATTTTCGGTCCTTCATTAGATTCTATGTTTCTTCCTGAGCCTCGTTGAAAATTATTTTTATTCCTAAAGGTTAGATTACCTTGGAGAAGCTATTTTTGTAGGCTCTATCCTTTTCTTGTAAGCTCCCATGTTGTATGTCCGTGTATTCTTTCATTTTTATTTTAACGAAAGTTTGGTTGCTTAGAAAAAATTAATAATTACGTTATTTCTCTCCCCCAAAGTCCCCACAAGATGCCACACCCCCAGCTTGCCACAAAAACTCTAACGTCTCGGGGAAAGAAGGTGAAATAAGAGATTCCATAATCACCTCTCTACAATCCTTCGGCCTCACCAATTAGCTTTCTACAATCTCTCTACAACAACATAAATGGTGTGCAACGGGAACAAATATATTTCATTGTGGTTTATTTTTCCTTTTTATACAGACTCCTGTTGTTGATTGCAGATTTACAATCACTGGTTGTCAAATATTAAGGACTGGTGTATAAGCAGGCAGCTATGGTGGGGACATCGTATACCAGTTTGGTACGTTGTAGGAAGAAAACCAGAAGAAGACTACATAGTTGCTAGGAATGCTGAAGAAGCTCTTGAGCAAGCTCGCAAGAAATATGGAAAGGATGTAGAGATATACCAAGATCCAGACGTCCTCGACACTTGGTTCTCAAGGTCAGCTTAGATATTAATATTATTTGTTTGGTCTGAATGACAGCTTTTTTGTATGGTAATTTGTTTTTTACAATGCATTCATGCCTTTCTTATGTTTCTCATTTATTTGTACCTTCGATAATCTAGTATGTTGTCAAATTATATACAACTTGACTTTTCAATTATATATACACACACACATCTTGAGTTTCTCCGAATCTAACTTGTACAGGTTTGGTGCTCTTGGTTAAATTGTTGCTGAAGGATCCTGCAAATTTGTACAAATATATTTCTTTTAAAATAAATGTAACTCTAATTTAAGGGATAGAGATAGAGTGAGACTTTTTTACAATTATAGAAGAACCTGTACTTCAAAAATGTCATATTTCTTCTCAAACTGTGATTTTTCTTCCCCTATTTTCAGTGCATTATGGCCTTTTAGTACGCTTGGATGGCCAAATGAGACAGCAGAGGATTTTAAGCGGTTTTATCCAACGACAATGCTTGAAACTGGGTATCTCTCAGAATTATGTATCATTTTGTTTTGTTTCATCCATGTATTTATTTATTGTTTCTCCTCTTATCTTTTTTTTATGTTTCCTAGGTTAGGGAAAACAATTAAATTATTTTGAACAAGATCCTGTACAAGAGAATACCCTTGAGTATAGAAAGATCTCATTATCAATGAAAGCACTAAATACAAAATCAATTAACAATTGAGGTTTAGGTTTTGCCGGGCATATCCTTGTAGTGATTCAGCTTTACTAACCTTATGGTGGCCTTATCTTATTACTTATTATACGTGCTAAAACAAAATAACTTATGGAATCTCGTAAATTTGTTGAATATACAACAACTGGTATCCCACCAGTTAGATTAAATATATCAAGATGATGAAAGCTTTGTAAAAAACTGTTTTGAGAAATACAATGAAACAGAAATTTAATATAAAACTCAAGTATCTAGGCCTGTGGTGCAATAGGAAGGAAACAGCGGCTGCATAATTGTTTGGCCCTATCATCACCAGTCCTGTCTAGTTCTTGGTCTGCTCTTTTAAAGCACTTCTGCAATAACTCTCAAAATGTACCTTTCATTTTGATAGTTCCTTGAGGATTTTTTGTTATGCATCTTTTTTTTTCTTGAAGGACAATACTTCATTTGGCAACTTATAGTACTTCCTTTGACAATAAGAAAATAAAAATCCAAACATTCTGAAACTAGAAGCTGCATGGGGCCTCTCAGGGGCTGTTTGTTTGCCATATTTAAGGAGGATTTACCAACTCCTCCTTGAAAACTTACATCCAAATGAGTTTAACTCCTCCTTTTTAATTTTTTTAATAACTCTCATTTTTAATAATTCATTTATAACTACTCAATCATTTCTAGCCACTCATTTCTAATCATTCATTTCAAATCAATCAAAATAACTCATTTTTAATCATTCCTCTTTTAACTATTCATTTTAAATCTACGTTTAAACAATGTTTTGACTCTAACTCCCCAACAAAAAAACTACATCCAAACGAGTTTTTGGCTACAACTCTCAATTTTTAACAACTCTAAATAACTCCTAAAGCTCAATCCTCCTTAAATATGGCAAACAAACAACCCCTCATGGAATTTTCTGGTACTACAAGAGTAGTTGACTGATGAGAGGCACCCTAAGGTGGCCACCTTTTTCTTGCCCATCCCATTTCCAATTGTTAGGTCTACATCTCATTTTGAGAAAGACACCTGGAAGCTAGTCATTTGTCTCGTTGCCAATGATCACCCTTTTTCCAGCTATACACAACAAAAATTCCTCCTATGTACATTATGTTGAATTATGTTAAGAGCAATACTTGCCTCCTTATGATTAAGGGGCAAGCTCTTCTTAAGGGTGATGTGACACCATTTGATGCCATAAATTTTTTATCTTCTTTTAAAATACATTGTTGAAACAAAAAATTTGTGGCGCCAAATGGTGCCACATCATCCTTAAGGAGGCTTGCCTCCTTAGTCATAAGGAGGCAAGTAATTTTCTTATGTTCGAGCAAATCATCAATCAACCCAAAAGGTTAAGCTGGTGGGTTATGGTAAATTTAATTATGTCGACTAATACTTCCCCTCACTTGTGAGCTTAGAAATTTAAGAAATGTCCTACAAGTGGAATTCAATTTTAATTGGGGATGAAAATGACTCGACATGAACTTGAACTCAGAACCTTTTACTTTGATACCATGTTGAATTATGTTAAATCACCAATTTTAAGTTGGTGTGTTGGAGTAAATTTAATATATCAACCTACACATTCCACATTTTTTTGAAGTTTCTATATCCTCCTATAGATGTAAGAATTTAGAAGCATGCTTTGAAGATAGGAAGTGACTAGTTTTCTAAAAAAACTTCAGGAAATGAGAAATATATATGTTCCCTTATCTTTTGTTTGAAAAATGACCTCCCTTATCATCCTCCCTCCTCCCCTTTTGTGTTGAAAGCTGACTTCTATCATGTTGAACAGGCACGATATACTATTCTTTTGGGTGGCAAGGATGGTAATGATGGGAATTGAATTTACGGGGACTGTTCCATTTTCATATATTTATCTCCATGGACTCATTCGAGACTCCCAGGTGCCTAATATTTATGGAAACTGTACAGTGTACACTACTTATTATTGTTATCATTTATTTGATAAATGAGACAACTTTAACGAAGAAAATAAGAGAGGCATAAACCAACATATCCATGAACTGGGAATTGTAAATGCAGAAATGTTTCAATTTGTTCATCTTCAGAAGCAATTTTTTTACACTCTCTCGTATAATCTACAGTTATACACTACACATACTCTACTTCTATAGTTATCCTGCAATGTTCATTTTCCTTTTAATATTTCCAAATGTATGCATGTGTGTGCACATACGTTAGCGTGTGTGTGAACATCTAAACATATTTCTCTTGTTATAATCTACAATTATACCCTACACGTACTCTCCTTCCATAGTGATCCTGCAATGTTTGTTTTCCTTTTAATCTTTCAAACATACATGCATGTGTGTGCGCTTGTTATAAGAACATCTAAATATATCGCTCTTGGTAATAATATCCACACTTTCCTCAAATTAAATGCAAGTTAGAGAAATGTTTTCCATGAGAATGGGTGGTCATGCTCTTTGTTATACTCTTGTATTCTTCATTTGATTTTTGCTGTTTATTAATTATGTTTCTTGTTTCGTAAATCAAAATTTGCAGGGACGGAAAATGTCCAAAACACTGGGAAATGTGATAGATCCACTGGATACAATTAAAGAATTTGGCACTGATGCTTTACGATTTACACTTGCATTAGGAACTGCCGGTCAGGTTTGTCCTAATTTTTTTACATGATAACTGTCATTAGCAGTTAGCTGAATTGCAACGTTTAGATGTTTAATCTATGCTTTTGCTTAATTGAACTCCTTTCTTTCAGGACCTTAATCTATCCACCGAGAGGTTGACTTCCAATAAGGCATTCACTAATAAATTGTGGAATGCTGGAAAGTTCGTATTGCAGAATTTGCCTACGCAGAATGATTCACAATCTTGGGAATCCATACAGAGTATTGAGGTTCTTCCTTTCTTGACATTTGATGTATAATACGTGTGTAGATACATTATACCATTTATGTAGAGTTTCGTTCATTCCTATTTTTTATAATGGTTGAAGATAGAAATGCATTATTGTTTAAATTAAAGCTAAGGGTAGGAGGATATTGGAGAGAGAAGATTAATTCAGCTTCTGTTTTGGGCATCTTTGATTTATCCATTTTTTTTTGGTGTTAAGAAGGCTAGAACTAATCCTTTATTTAAAAGCTGTCGAACCTAATTGTGTAAAATTTTACTCTTAAGAGTTATCATTGATGGTAAGGTTGGGTAGTATAATAGAGGTAATTGATAGGTATCTCTCTGTGGTAAAGCTCTTTTAAATCATACTGCAATCTTTTAGTAAGGGGTTCTTTTTTTGAATTCTTAGTAAGGGGGTTACTATGTAGTTCATTCTTTTTCAACTCGCCCCCTTTAATGACTAAAGTCAGCATGTTTTAATTATGTCATCCCTGAGATCACTGGTGGTAAGATAGAAATCAAGGTCGAAAGTTATTTAGCGGTACAGAGTTACCTCTTTCTTATTAGCTAGAAGGACAACAAATTTCTTATCCAACTAATTAAACCCACATGTCACATCAACTCATTAGAAGGATATCAGAAGTGTACACTTCATATCGATAATCTTGCCAAATGCGAACTATCTGATCCCTATAATAACCCAATGGATAAACCAATGATGCTATGTTTTGAAATTTCTTGTTGGTTGATATAATTAAGTTTATTCCAACCGGCAAGCGTATGCTTTTAAGTTGATCAATCACGATTCAACATGATATCATAGTAGTAGGTCTTGAGTTTAAAATTTTGCCAAGTCGTTTCATCCCCAATCAATATTGATTTCCTACTTGTTGGACATTTTTAAATTTTCAAGCCCACGAGTGAGGAGTGTTGGTTAACATAATTAAATTTACCCCAACCTATAAGTTTAAAACTTATAGGTTGATTGGTGATTCAACACTTTATTCAGTTCATTTTTTGTAGCCTACCTGTAGTAATATGTTTTACAGGCAGAGCTTGACTGTCGAGCATCTCTTTAACTGTCAATAAAGTTTCGATCTTTCCCAATCACAATGTTCTTATTGTTTATTTACCTATTTATAAAGTAAGATGGTTAGTTGTGAATGTGGGTGGCAGCTATATGACGGCCATTTTTTGGTTTAGTAGTATTTTAGGGAACACTGGATAATGATATAAATAGGGAAAGTGAGGTGGTCGTCGGTAGACTGTTTCTTAGGTATTCTGAACGAAACGGACCTGCTCAAGGAGAGGCATCAGATTCCTCAAATTTCCTTATATTCTCTCATTATGTTTTTTTATTCCCTAGCTGTTCTATACAAATTGGAAGTCGCCTGCTACTTTGTTCCTTTCATTAATCATTTCATTATTTCTTTTCCAGTTTGATAAAGAGGATTGTCTGCTCAAGTTACCTTTACCAGAATGTTGGATTGTAAGAAAGTTTCCATCCCATGTGTGTGTTTTTTCTTATATTAGTTCATATTCACCTAGACTGTTTATTTTTCAGGTCTCAGAACTTCATTCCCTTATAGACATGGTCACCACTAGCTATGATAAATTTTTCTTTGGTGATGTTGGGAGGGACGTCTATAACTTTTTCTGGGGTGATTTTGCAGATTGGTAAGGTTTGATAAGCTATGCTATAGGACCTTCCAATAAAAACTAATAGATGTTTAAAAACCTAAACTAATCGCTACTTGAGGTCAGCTACACATAGCTATGTTTTAGGACCTTCAGCAAAATCAATGTTATTGTTTCCTTGCAGTTGCCCTCAAAATTATGGCTTAATTTTTTTTTCTTTAAACTAAGGTATATTGAAGCCAGTAAAGCTCGCCTTTATCAATCTGGAGGCGATTCAGCTGCTTTGGTGCAAGCCGTGCTGTTGTATGTTTTTGAAAATATTCTCAAATTACTACACCCTTTCATGCCGTTTGTGACAGAGGAACTTTGGCAGGTCAATGTTTTGTCTATATTTTTCCCACTTGACTTGAATTTTACATATCCAGATCATATTGCTTCTATTATTATGTGCCGCTTCTTTGATTTGAACTAATTTTGATATCTCTTTTCTCAAATACAGGCACTTCCCCATCGTAAAGAAGCTTTAATCATATCTCCTTGGCCACAGATTTCACTACCAAGGCAGGCCAGTGCGGTTAAGAAATTTGAGAACCTAAAGTTATTGGTGAGCCTATTTATTTCACATTAATTTTTATTGTTGTTATTGTTATAATTTTTTCCTTCTCATAAAACCATAAATAATTGAGTTTTTAGTTTCTATGTTTTCTTATTGAAGACAAAAGCAATCCGGAATGCAAGATCAGAGTATTCAGTTGAACCAGCAAAGCGTATATCTGCTTCTATTGTTGCAAGTGAAGAAGTCAATCAATATATATCTGTAAGTAGTAATTATATGTTTAACATGACCTGATAATGACTGTGTAAATCCTTGTTTAAAATGCTATTATTGTCCCTGATACTACAGCATATTTCACAAGTATTTGTTCTTTATTAAACACCACTTTAGCACCTGAATAACGTAGGAGTTACTAATCAACAAAATCAATAAAATTACTTCTTTGCTTGAAATTGAGAACTATTCGAATCAAGTGCAGTGCTTTACATGCAAAATAACTTATTTTAACTGTTTGATCCAATCCCGAATCTCGTCCTATATATTTGTTTCATCTTGGAGTTTTTTGGATCATTTTCTTCAAATGAACTATGGGCTTCATCAACTAATTGAGGATATACTACCAAATACATCTTTTTCTTAGAGAGGATGATTTTTATGCTTGACTAGGAAATTAAAGAATAGGACTTTTGCAGATTGTCAATCCATAGTGGGCTGTTTCTTGTCGGTAGAAGGTTTAGGTTGTTTCACCTAGCATGCAATCCAGTTATCAAGAATCAACCTCATATGTTCTGGTAGAGTTCAGTTTATGTCACCTTAAAAGCTAGGGTTTAGTTTCACATGCAAGGCATTAAGATCTAGACATAGGAAGTGAAAGTTTCCTCAAGAACTTTTGAAGGATTGAGTGTTTTTATGAACATTTTGTTAGAATCTTTCTTCAAATGCTAGTTCAAATAATGATTTATTGCTTCTTTCAAATCCATCAGCAGCTGCACACATGACATGCCCTTATTATATGCTATGAATAATCTATATTTTGATTAAGAATAATCTTAGAACAGAAGGAGAGGTAGCTAACCAACTACAATCGACTGCACTCTACCACCAAGCTACAAGAGAGTAATGGAAAGTTAGATATAAAATTCAATTTTCATTTTCAAACCATGATCAATATGTGCCCATGATAAACTTTCAAATTTCCGTTCTCATGATGGCTGCGCCGTTCTGTGGCTTTATCTCATTATACATAATTTAGTTAGTAGAACAACCAACGACAATTCTTTTCAAAAAAATTTGTAAACACGATAATAACTTGCCAACAAGAGCAGTAGCTCAACGGTATTAATGTTCATCAAATGACCAAGAGGTCATGGATTAGAATCCCCAACTCCTAATTGTTGTAGAACTCAAAAGAAAAACATGATGGTAACTTGTTCTTACTGCATGACACAGGAAGAGAAGGAAGTTTTAGCTCTTCTTACTCGACTGGATCTTCAAAATGTCCATTTTGCAAATTCTCCACCAGGCATGTCTATTACTAGAGTAATTTTTCTCATTTCCATGCAATCAATATTTTTGGTTGCATATTGGTGGTCGATAGTTTCCTTGCCTACTTATATCATTTACCGAAGTTTAGTTCTAAACTTGAGTATTATCAAAGTGCTGATGCATTAATTTGCTTTATAATTTTTTCAACAGCTAATGTAGATCAATCAGTGCACCTTGTAGCTGGTGAAGGGCTAGAGGCTTATCTACCTCTTGCTGATATGATTGATATCTCTGCCGAACTCCAACGCTTATCTAAGCGTCTTACAAAAATGAAGACAGAATATGATGGATTTATAGCCCGCCTCAATTCTCCAAGCGTAAGTAACATGCTCACAAACATTTTCTCTGAAATATGAAACGTTTAAATTAGAGAATATGTTACATGAACATAATATTGAAATTTTGGCTAAATTATACAAAATACTGCTGAACTTTACCTCCGTTTCAAAAATGAAAGATGTAATATTCACATTGGGGGAGAAAAACTATTAGAATGTTTATTGAAAAGTTAACATGTAAAATGTTTGTTCTCTTAAACTTAACATGAGGCAAGCATCCTAGTCACTGTCATGACTCATGTCATATTGAGATCACCGTCACCCCAACTATTTTGTCGAGCGTTCTACTACATTTCTATTTTAATGGTAGTTGTGATTTTTTACTGGTAGTTGTGATCTTTATTAAAGATCAAGGGTAATATTGCAACTTTTGAAAGATTAAGAGCATTTTCTTTTTTAAGTGTCATGAAAATAATTAAAGACTTGGAGAGTATGAGTTTAAGTTATGTTGTGTTCACTTAGGATTTAATATCTGGTAACCAAATGTTGCGACTGTCTTTTTGGAATAGTTGAGGTGTGCAAGTTGGCCCGAACACTTTTTCAAATATATAATTTTTTCAAAAGAAATATAACTCCAGTGACATGATGTACAACCTAATCATGTAGAGTCTAGTAATCATGTGGTGGTTACAAGTTTGAATTTCTCCTCTTCCAAATATTGTCGAATAAAAAAAAAACTATCTAGCTACTCGTACCTAGATGATGAACACCCTGTTTATTTGAAATGAGGAACAGGTTTAGGCAATGCATGTTCTTTAACATTTACTTTTCATAACTAAATGGCTGGAAATGCCATCTTTTGGTTTGGTTTATTGGTGCATTTTGTATCTCTTTATCTTGCTCCCCTTAAATTAATGTTACATTGCCATCTACTCACCACTTTGATATAACAGCCCTTGCATGATATGGTTTGTTCTTGCAGTTTGTAGAGAAGGCTCCCGAGGACATCGTCCGTGGGGTAAGAGAAAAGGCTGAAGAAGCAAAAGAGAAGATAGCTCTCACCGAGAAGCGCCTCTCACTCCTCAGACCAACCGTTCCAGTTCCAGACTGTTGATCCATCACCCCTACCAAAAAATGGTTCCAATTTTCACAGTTCAACTGGCTTCATAACTGCCCAATGCCCATCACGAAAGAAAGAAGAAACGTATGGATGCCGACTTGTACGACACGTTCGGAGTTAAAAAAGTTTCATTTTTTTGGTGAATTAATGTGTCTCACCTTCCCATGAAGAGCAAGTTCAACTGATACAGGTTGCAGGCTGCAGGCTACCACAAGGAATTCAGGTTGAGATGAAAGCTATGAAATAGTTGAAAACATTGAAATCAACTCTTTCTCTTTGTTAGTTAACAGACCAGGAAATAACTTCGTTCAAAACTATTCTTTTCATAACTCCATCCATTTTCTTTCGTTAGAATATTAATTTATAGAATGTAGTCTTAGCCTTTCTTTTCTATTTAATCTATTTTTTTTTCTAATTATTGTTGTAATTTGTTGTTACTTTGGTGGAGCCCATGTTGGGAGAGTTTCCTTACACTAAAATGAATTTTACTTGAGCATAACTTTAATTATGGATGTAATTATATATCAACAGATTTTTTTTACAAATGTAGGTGCGATTTTCAGGAGAAAAAAAAAAGAAGAAAAAAGAATTGTAAGTGTGAAGTCTTCTCTAATTTACAATTTAACATTGGGGCATTTGCAACTGTAGTAGCAGCAGTAATAATAATAATATTTTGGTATGTCATACATAATGGCTTTGCGAGCCTTGATAAATTATACAAAAGTCTTTTAGTTTTAATAGTTGCAATCAACTTTGATTGATTTCAATCTGTGTCATTAATTGAAGTCAGTTGATTGAATTCAATCAACCATATTAAAGTCTATTGAAAAGAAAATACCGATGTTTATTAATTTATCAAATACATTATAGAAGTGAACAGAACGTATACATTATAGACGCCAACTAGTATTATTGATAAGCTTTAGTCAATACACTTCGATATTTAATTCTATTGAGAATAGAGTTAGCGTCGTTTGGTTTGTATTTAATTTTTTAAACTTATGTTTATTACCAAAATTTTGTTTGTCCTACAGGTGTTTGTTGCCCCCCTCTCAATTTCAAAGTAAAACTACGACAATTAACTATGGTTTAGTCAATACACTTGGGCTAAACATTGACGAAGCTGACATGGATATGCTTTCTAAACAATATGGATGTAAGCTTGGCTCATGGCCAACAACCTATTTGGGCCTCCCTCTTAATGGTAATCCTAATTCCAATGTTTTTTGGGAACCAATGCTACAGAAAGTGGAAAAGAAGATCTTATGTTGGAAGGATCAGCATATATCGAAGGGAGGAAGGTTGACTCTCATCAAAGCCACTCTTGCTAATCTCCCCACATACTTTATGTCAGTGTTTAACATGCCTAGTAGAGTTGTAGCTACCTTGGAAAGAATGATTAGAAACTTCCTCTGGAAGGGGTGTATTGATGACAAAGGGATGCATCTCGTTAAATGGGATACTATCACCCTCCCACATTTACAAGGGGGCCTTGATATTGACAAAATCAAACCCAAGAACGAGGCCCTTCTTACAAAGTGGATTTGGAGATATTATGTTGAAGAACAAGTTCTATGGAGGAAAGTGATTGATGACAAGTATGGCACAGGTCAATTTAGCAATAGGTCGAGAAGGGCAACATTGGCTTCGACTAAAGGTCCATAGAAGTACATCATTCCTCTTGCCCTCATGATTCAAGATCGAATCTCTTATAAAGTGAAGAATGGTGAGAACACTCTTTGTTGGAAGGATAAATGGCTTAATGATGACAAGTATGCTTTCCCTCAACCATGTTTTCCCTCTTCTTATCCACATCTCCAAAGAAAAAGATATGACTGTTAGTAAGGCATGGGAGGTTGAAAGGAAAATCTGGAACTTGAGGCTTAGAAGAAACCTGAAAGATGATGAACTAGATGAGTTTTGTTCTCTCCAGAATCAGCTTGATGGAGTGACTCTGGCCGAGGGTAGGGACTGCTACATTTGGAACCTGGAACCTAGTGGTAAGTTCATTGTCCATTCCCTACTCAAATATCTTAAAGCCATTGCATCTGCTACAATACCTGAGGTACAGATTTATAGTTCTATTTGGAAAGGGAAATGCCCGAAGAAGGTGAAATTCTTCCTTTAGGAATTGAGTCATGGGGCCATCAACACCAATGCTCGGCTCCAACGTAGACTTCCACATATGACTCTCTCTCCACAATGGTGTACCATCTGTTATAAATCCACCGAAACTCAACCACATCTACTGATATCTTGTACTTATGCAAATGCATTCTGGGATTATATTCAGGGGGCATTCTCTTGGTATTTGGTCATGCCTAATGATCCTCACGAGCTCCTTATATTATCCCTTTTGAACCACCCATTCAAAGAAGAAAAGAAAAAATCATTATGGGAAAACTTTATCAAAGCATATTGTTGGAATATTTGGATCGAGCGGAATCGCGGGATCTTCAAAGGAACATCTAATCACTTTGACCGGTTCATAGACAATATTACTTATATGGTGGTAACTTGGTGTAAAATGTCTCCATTATTTCATGATTATAGTTACGATATTCTTATTAATAGTTGGAGATCTTTATTATAAAGAACTATGTATTTTGTAATTTCATATTATCAATGAAATTGTTTCTTATCCAAAAAAAAAAAAACAATTAGCTATGGTTAGCATTTTTTTTTTTGAAACAAAGGTAACCACTTATGTCCTAAGCTAGGTACTAGAGATATCAAAAGAATAATGTCACATGCAAATTTTGAACCCAAAATCTTGAGGGAGCATATCTTCAAAGTCTAAGTCTTTAACTATTATACCACACTTTGGGGATAGTTATGATTAGTTGAAAAGTTAATATTTAACTTAATAAATCAGTTATAAATAACAAATAACCTCAAGACCCTAACTACCACATTTAAGAGCTCCACTAAGAACATGCTAATATGAATGAGTTTGCTTAACATGTGTATCATGTAAATGAATAAGAACATGCTATATTACATTTTTAATAAATATTGTGCATAAGAAGATGAAACAGTTGTATAAAGTTTGGAATTTGCATCCAAAACTAAGGAATGTTTTAGGCCCGGTTTGATAGATTTATCCAAAACTAATGAAAATGGAAATGTTTGTTGTCTATATATTTATATTGGTAAATTTATCCAAAACTAGTGAAAATGGGGAATGGTAGTGAAAACGAGTGGAGGAGTGATAAATCCATTCACATGAATTCACAAGAACACAGTCCATAGGCCCTCATTTCATCCATTCATTTTCATTCCCATTCTTTGTCTGATTGTGTTGGCCTTCACACCGCCATAGATTTTGTTTGTGGTTCCAATTTTCCCCCCTTCATTTGCTTCCCCTTTCCCCTCACTACAAATTTCTCACCATTTCATCGCCGTTTTCACTTGCCTGCTCTGTTTGTGCTCTTCCAACAGGTTAGTTTGGCGCTGTGCTCGCTCATATGCTCTTGTTATCACCTTTTCTATTATGGGTTTTTTCTCTGATCGTGTTTTAAGCTTTGAACTCTTGAGATTTTGTCATGATCTTTGTGTTTGCTGTCTTGATGAATGTCAAATTTGCTTCTGTTTGGTGCTTGTAGCTTGATTTTGATTGTTTTCTCATTTGAATTTTGTTCGATTTTCAATATTGGGGGATTGTTTGGAGTGGTGAGCTTTGATTTTAGTATTTTAATGCATTTGGTGCCTGTTAGATAGTATGAGTTCCATCTTAAAACCAATTTGTATTGAGTGAAGTAGTATGGCCCTCAAGATGGTGTCTCTTTGGGTTCACCGATTTTTAATTGGATCTCAATTTCACTGCCTGAAAGAATGAGTTCCCCTGATGGCAGGCAAGAAAAGTGAACTGCCAGCTTTCCAAATATGTAACCTTAAGAGAGTATCAGCTCCATCCCTATATTAGGTCTTGCGTCAGATGTGAATATTTGACAAAATTTTGAAATGTGTACCCATGGATTTCCAGCACCAGACAATCTCGGTTTCTTACCCAAAAATTAATGTGTTTACTCCAACCCATCAGCCTAAGTTTTTGTGCTAATTGGTGATTTAACACAATTCAACATGGTATCAAAACATGAGGTTCTAAGCTCGAGTCCCTTATGAGTCCTTTTCCTTCCCCATTAAAATTCAATTCCATTTGCATGGCATTCAAAGCCCACAAGTGATGGAAGTGTTTTTAAACCCAACCCATACTTTAACTCTTAGGTTAATTGGTGACTTCACTTAATTCAACTAATAAAATAAAAATAAAGGAAATAAACAATTTTAGACCCATTGGCCACTTTAAGAGTATATCAGTTGTTTTAATTGTGATGCATGAACCATTGCTGATGGAATACTCTTCCAGACTTGAACATGTAGCAATATTCAGCCAAGTATGAATGCATGCTTATCTATTTGAGAAGAATTTGGGTGCAGTCCGGGCTGCAATCTCACCATGATGTCACCCAAGTGGAGTCACATATCTTCTTCTTTCTTTTTTTAAATTTTTTTTCTTATAATAAATATAAAGTGTAAAAAAAAGAGATGAAATGTGTGGGATCTAAGGTGCCACATTGGTGACATCATGGTGGAGGTGCAACCTAGGCTACACCCAAATTCTTCTCTATCTATTTTATGGTTTGTTGTAAAAAATCCTGAGCAGCAATTGCTGGTGAAATAATAAATGCCCATGTTTCATATATATTCAAACACTCCTTATATATATATTGTGATCTTGCTTAATTTAGGGGTACCTGGTAGTTCTATTTGCTTAATTTATTTAGAGATCAATATAGAATCTATGAAATATATTTTTGTGCCTGATTTGGATGTCCGCTATCCTAAGAGCACATTTCTTGCTAGGTTCATTCCTTTTACCCATTGATCCTTCAATGGCATTAACTGCAACCAAGGTTTCAAGCAGCCCAGTTGTGACCAGTAAGGCAATTGTATCGAATTCTTATGGAGCTTTTTCTTCTTTATCCAAGTCAGAACGTGCAAAATTAAATCCGTCAAGCTGTAGAATTGACATTGGGTTGACAGCAAAAGTAAAATCTTCTAGTCATGGACGGAAGAACTCATTTGGGAAACCATTGTGCTTTACCCTGCCTCGCAAACCTGCTGTGCTATGTTTCTCAACAGGAAGTCATCATACAGAAACTAAAGAATGTGCTAGGCCTTGTGATAGTTCTGCAGGTTTAAGATGGTAAGATGATGCTAACAAGCATTAGGGAATTTTTTACATGATTGCTAGAAGTTAACTGAACTAGAATTGTCCCCATGCCATATCATGCCTATATAATTGGTTGAGATTAATTGTAAGCTTCTGCTTTCATATCCCTATGTAAGAGAAAAGCATTGGGCTGTTTTAAAGAATGTTATGCTAAATTATTTATAAGAACACAAGACTAAGATAAGTCGCCTTCTTAAATGCAGTATTATATTGTAGGGCTTTCTCATGGAGAAACTAAAACTATTCTATTTGTGTTACTTTGCTATAATGTTACTTTGCTATAATGAAAATACTGGGGGTGGGGAGAAAGCCCAAGTTCACTTTTAAGCATGCATACTTAAACTTACATGAACAAGAACACCAAGGACAATGAAAGGAATCGGGGGGCTTTTTTAACCTTCCTATTCTTACTGAAGGAAGTTTGTGTGCAAATGCTTCATTATTTGTATAATCTTAAATCTGTAAATTCTTTAGTTTAAGAGTTAATATTGCACATTCAACCACTTTGTTGCTTACGTTTCTGCAGTCATTTTGAATTTTACATGATTTTGAAGTTTGTTAATCATTAGAGTAATCACATAATCAGCCATAGTTATCAATGAATACGAACTATTAGTCTTAGTAATATTTTGAGCTTACTTAATAAGACACTTATATCCCACATCAGTGCCCAGACTGGAGATGAAGAAGATGAGCAGCCAGCTGTGCCTAGAAGGACCATTAAGTCTAATCATGGAATAGCCGAAGCCTGTCGATTTGTGTACAATGATGCGAAGTTTGTAAATGAAAGGGCTCGCAGTGATATTGTATTGCTTTCTCGGTAATATTCATGTTTTTTTCTAAGTCAACAATATTTGGAGGTGGGGATAATGATATTGTTCTAAATAATATTCATGTTTCAGAATCGTTATATTTTGTGGGCATAATGATATCTAACGAAGATCATCTGCATCAACAATTAGTATTCAATCTTACATGTGCTTTAGATGCATAAGATAGGTTCAAATGTTAAATTTGAGACATTTTGGATAATTTGATTTTGAGAAAAACAAGAAAATAATTATACTGACTATCATGATTAAACAAATTTGTTCTATTTGAATTTGTGTTGAACATAGTTATGAAAAGTTATCTTCAAAAATTCTAAAAAATTTATGCCATTAATAGGTTCTATCTTGTCTTCGTGGTTATCTGCTGGCGCACTCTTATGCATGTAAACATATGATTCATTCACTGTGATTGTGTGTGTGTATATATATATATATATTGTATTTAATTCTTTCCTTATTTGTATTTATTTGTTAAAGTGATGAAATAATTAAATTTACCCCAACTTATCCACTAAAACTTTTGGGTTGATCGGTGATTTAACATTTTTCCTACTATTAACAGTGGCATAATGAGGCTGGATGCACGTGCACGTCAAGATGTTGCTATCCTTGGATCTAGCTTTCTTAAGCTTGATGGTAACCCCTTATTTTAGATGCAGTGTTTCCCTAACATGATAATCTGAATCTCTTGCCCCTAATACTCAAAAATCTGGAGGTTCATTAATTTTTTCATGCATGTCCTAAATAGTTTCTCAATTTGATTGGAGTATGTCATCAATCATCATCATTTTAGTGTATCTGTTTGTGGTGTAGGCCTGCTGTTTAGTCCTTGTATTTTCCTTTTATTTTTGTTCATCAACAATTGTTCTTATCTTGTTTCTTGTACTCTTTTTTTTTTTTCAGGTTGTTCCCTGTTCCTTAACTCTTTAGCTTTTTTGTTTTTGGATTTGTTTCCTTTGAATCTTGTATTCCTTTTCATTACATCAATAAAAAGTTTCTTATTTCCAAAAAACATTATTAGTGTATCTGTTTGTCTCGTTACTTCTAAGTTCTAATCTTAACTTGTTTTTTGTCCCCAAGAACTTTGGGGTTGGCTTGCCTGGTACTTCTTTTTAGTCTATGTTTATCTTCAACATGGATTCTTCGCTCTGGTCGATCCAAATTGGGATGTAGTTTCATTTTGATCCCTCCTGCTTTATGATTTTGTTGATTTATTTTTCCCCTGCTCATGCCATCCACCAGTTGCATTCTCTTTTTTGGAAAATGAGCTTCCTTTCTCTTCCCTCTCTCTTTTCTGTTTATTTTCTGCAACTACTAATTTTATGTTGGTTGATATAATTAAATTTACCCTAACCTATTAACTTAAGCTTTTTGGCAGATTGGTAATTTAACATGATTCAACATTTTATAACATACCTTTAACTAAGACTAACTCCACTATTGCTCTGTGCACTTTTCCCGATACTATTCCTGTTGCTGGGTTGTTGTACGTTCATGTTGCTAAAATATGAAGTTGTCATTTAATTGAGTTCCTTTTTTTTACTTGACATGATGGTTAGCTCGAGCTAGAGAAGATACAGAGACAATTGACCGTAATGTAAAGAAAAAAGCTGAGCGACTTCAACGCTTTGCTACAGTATGTATAAATTGGCATTTTTATACCTCATTTGAACAGTCTTATAGCCATTTAATATTTATTGAACGTCTACTATTTTCCAGACCTTGAGAGAAAAGGCGCAGTCTAGTCTTAAAAGCGTTGCAGATGAACATTGGAGTGATGGAGCTTTGGAGGTACCTTATTGTATCCTATTTTGTTGGTTTTTGTTACTCTTGAATCTTGATCCATGAATTTATGATGAAAATCTGTTCCCAGTTGGGAGATTAAATCATTAGATATTTAGATGGAGTAGAAACTGCTGCCAGAGTTATTTGGTGGGGGTTTGAAGTTCTTTTTCCTTTATTCTTTTTTGGTCATCTTGTGTTTCTGAAGTGGAATTAATGAAGTTTCATGCAATAGCTCTCAATGCTGTCTTTGTAATGTTCAGGCTGATTTGCGCTTGGCTGATTTCCGTGCTAAGCAACGGGCAATGGGAGATGCTCTGATGGCTTTGGAGGTAAATCTGATAAGGTTGGGCCTAGGGCTCGATTGGGCCTAGGGCTCTATTTAGCCATTACTTGGAGAATAAGTTAGTATTTTGTTATAAATAGAGTGTATTAGGTTAGAGTTTAGGCATCCAAATTATTGAATAGTTATTGAGTGATTTATTGTAGGGCTAAAGAGATTCTCTTGAGAAGGGAGGTTCCAAGTTCCTATCAAAACTTGGTTTATCTTTATTCTTTTATCTTTTGATATAATCTAGATCCTGGATCATATCAATTGGTATCGAGCCGGTTTCGATTCTTGGTTGTAGAGATGAATCAAGAACAACAAATTCGTTTCATTCTAGAAGAGTTGCAAAGTTTGATGGTCATGATTTCTTCTCATAGAAAAGAATTCAGAGAAGACCTAAAGGAGAGTTTCAATGACCTAAAACAATGTTTTAGGGAGGCAATTAGATTGGAAAAAACAATGACGGCTAGGGTTTTGACCCCGCCACCACCGCCTCCTCCGTTGCCGCCTCCGCCTCCGCCACCGCCGTTGCCCCTACCTCCGCCACCATCACCAACCCCACCTGCGGCGCTGCTGCCGCCGCCGTCACCACCTCCGCCACTACCATCGCCGCCACCACTTCTAACATCGCCGCCGCCATCGCCACCGTCACCACCTCCGACACTGCCGCCGCCACCACCACCAGTGTTGCCGCTACTGTCATCGCCACCACCTCTGTCACTGCTGCCTCCACCACCGACGCGCCGCTGCTGCCGCCGGAAAAAAAAAAAAAAAAAAAAAAAAAAAAAAATCTATTTTTGTTTATGCCCACCTTGAGGACAAGGTGCTTTAAAGGGGCGGGTATTGATAAGGTTGGGCCTAGGGCTCGATTGGGCCTAGGGCTCTATTTAGCCATTACTTGGAGAATAAGTTAGTATTTTGTTATAAATAGAGTGGATTAGGTTAGAGTTTAGGCATCCAAATTATTGAATAGTTATTGAGTGATTTATTGTAGGGCTCAAGAGATTCTCTTGAGAAGGGAGGTTCCAAGTTCCTATCAAAACTTGGTTTATCTTTATTCTTTTATCTTTTGATATAATCTAGATCCTGGATCATATCAAAATCATACATACTTCATCATATTATTTTTCTTTGAGGCGGAAAACCATAGATGCTTTAGACTAGTTACCCAAAACTACTAGTCATTGCATATGGTTTTTTATGTTTTTGCCATAAAGTTTTGCTTCCAAGAAAGACGTGACCATTTTTTGTGCTATTTTGATGCAGTTTGTCAAAAATATTCATGACATGATGGTGAGAAAGATGTACAAATTGTGAGTAATTCTTTTACTTGAAAATCGCTCCCTATTTGCTCCCTCTTCTCTCTCCATTGTCCAACAGGGAGCATATTTACCAAAATTTTGTCATTCAAATGCAGTCCTCTGTCCAACGAAACAGAAACCAGATTTCAAACTGCCAACGACTTGATGGGCCGTATAAAACTCGAAAAAAATGGCAAGAGTTTAGATTTCTTAACCGGTGAACTATCAACTGATCGCATTTCTGCTGTTCAGGTAACTTTTATCTATAGTCATCAATAGTTGTATTGCATTTTGCATTGGCAT
Organism: Sicyos edulis; assembly: GCA_036507275.1. Taxonomy (NCBI): domain Eukaryota; kingdom Viridiplantae; phylum Streptophyta; class Magnoliopsida; order Cucurbitales; family Cucurbitaceae; genus Sicyos; species Sicyos edulis. The sequence goes on from CM071850.1 coordinate 38,315,404, forward strand.
CCATAATCACAACGTTCTCTCCTAAAGGAAATCTATTGGAGTATGGCCTCTGCCCTCTCTGAAGCTGATGGAATTGATTATACTGATCCAGATGAGGTCTGAATTACCAATGATGTCAAATTTTTGGCAATGTCGATAATAGTTCCTATTTGCTCATAAGTTATTTCTATCTTTTGTAGCTCGAACTGTTGATTACAACTCTTATGGATCTTGATGCAATGGATGGCAAAAGCAGTGTATCACTACTTGTAGAATGTTCAAGCTCTCCAGACGAAAATACTAGGTATGCCGATTTTAGTTTTTTTAAGGTGGTTCATTTCTATGTATGAAGACAAAATTTGATGTACTCAAGGGGCTGCCTATGGATCTCCAAGATATGCTTCCATTAAGGTCCCAAGTTCTAAATCTCATATCTCCTGGGTCTGGACCTTGGGACGGACACGGGTGCCCCTGGGTACAGTGGAGCGAAGCTCCGATTCCCACGAGATAAAAAAAGGACAAAAATTGATTCTTGATCAGTGAAGTAACTGAGCTTAAAATTTAGGAATTAGGAGTTTGTTGGGAGATACTGGAACTTCCATTTTAGCTTCCCGTTCCAGAACCGATCTTAAAATCTTTGTTGTCTCTCAAAGCTAGTTTTATGTGGATGAAAGCCTCCTCCCAGATTAGTGGAAGTTAATATAAGCATGATGCGAGAAGTGAGATCTTGAGGTCCAAATATTCAAAAAGGAAAAGAAAACTGAGGATTGAGTTTTTGTTGAATCATATTAAATCATCGATCAACTCAGGTCAAAAAGCTTAAGCCAAAAGTTTATGTCATATGGGTTGAGGTAAATTTATTTGTATCAAACAACACTATCCCTCTCTTGTGGGTTTGAAAATTTGAGAATGCACATCAAGTGAAAAGCATCGAGGTTTGAACACAAGACCTCTTGCTTTGATACCATATTTAATTATGTTAAATCACAAGACCTCCCTTCAAGGTCCCAAGTTCGAGACTCAGCTGTGACATAACTCTTTCGATGTCTCTTGGTGCCTGGCCTAGAGACGGACGTGGTTACCCTTGTTTCAAAAAAAAAAAACCAATCAACCCATTAGGATAAATTTAATTATATCAACAAGAAATTTATAATAGAGTTTTTAGGGATTGTGAGATATCGTGGGAGGAGGTTTGGCTTGGACACAATTTCCAAGGAATTGTGTAACTATCCATTCGGGTTATTGTTTTGATCTGAATTTTTTTTTAAATTTTTTGTATGGGTAAGGTTTGGCTTCCCTTGGTAGACTGTTTTCTAATAGCTTTTTATATTATTTTGTTTTTTCTCCATGAAAGCTAGGTTTTTTTGTGTGTTTGCTCGTTTTTTTTCTTGATGTTAGTGAGTTTTTTTTTGTATTCATGAGTATCTACGCCAGCTTACGCTCACTTTGACTGTTCTCATGAGATAACCTGCCTGATCCTATAATATTTGAGTGTGAAGGAAGAAATTAACTCCCCGGTAGGTGGCCCAATTAAGATTAATCTATAATTTTTTGGTTCTTTAAGATCCTCTTGACCATGAAACCAACGAAGGACGGCGTTTGTCTTAGTGGTTCTGATCAATGTTGAAATGATTTTAATTTTTCATTTTTAAACTTCTGTAGCCTAACTTTTTTTCATTTTAACATGCAAAACCACTTCCATCGAAAAAAAAAAAAATCAGCAACAACACAAAAAACTTCGATATCCTGAAATGAAACCGTTAGCTGTGCTATATTTCCTATCATTGTTTCAATGGAGTTGTAATTAACTTTGTGATTTTGGTAATCAAGACAAGCACTTGCCAATGCTCTGGCAGCAGCCCCATCCATGTGGACTCTTGGAAATGCAGGCATGGGAGCATTGCAGGTAAATGCTCTCTTTCTCTCTCGATCTAGAAATTATTCGAGAAGACTAAAACAATGTAGCTGACAATTTTAAGCCGATGGCGTAAAAGAAAACAACCACCGCGAGGCCATCACGCGTTAAATAACTTTCTTCTCTCTTGGGATCGCACATGCTCGCTCGCTTGCTGCTTCCCGTGGGGTCTCGCTGTCAATTAAGCTTGTTTGTTTGTTGGTTTTGCAGAGACTTGCAGAAGATAGTAACCCAGCAATTGCTTCTGCAGCCTCTAATGCCATAAAGGAGCTGAAGAAACAGTGGGAAATAGAAGAAGGAGACAGCTGGAGCTTTACAGTGAATCAAAAGATCACCATGGAAGGTGATGAAGCTAATGATGATGATCCATTATGAGAGATCTTATTAGAACCAAAACCTTTACTGTAGATAGCTAAATTTAAGAGCTTATTAGAAAGCATAGGATGAAAAAAAAAAAAAGAAAAAAAAGAACCCTGATCATTTCTATGTGATTGGTGGCTGATGTTAAGGAAACAAAGTCATTTTATCTCATGGGATTTTTCTTACTAATATAAAGTAATTCCCCATTTTTCTCTTTTTGTTAAATTGCCCTTGAATTTCTTAGTATGTGTCACATTGTGATGTTCTTGACTAGTTTTCTTTGTGTCATATTAGTGATGTATCTAACATTTCCCTAGACTTTCAGTTTTATGTCTAATTAATCTTTGATTTGTTTGGCATTTTATGAATCTATTAAATGCAAAACTAGAAGTTCGACATAGTTGACTAGATTCATTCATTTTAAAAAATTGAATATATCAAGAGTTTATTACACAAAGTTTGAAGTTTAAGTCCTATTTGATCTTTTATTTTATAGTTAAAAAAAATTTCAGTTTAGATTCTGTTAGATAATTTTAATTTGGTGTGGAGGTAGTCTCGATGGTTTTAGGATTAATTTTCAAAATTTCTCTTAATTCAAGGCTCTTTGTGTGGGTATACATATTATTATGTTCTCGAGTAAAATACATGTTATTATTCTTGTTAGCAGTTTTAAAGTACATTATTTGATAAAATTTTTGGAATAACAATTGTTATAAAATAGTGAATTACTTCGATTAGTATCGGTCATTGAGTTCAATACTTCAATTAATGTCATTGATCAAATTCATTTAATGATGTTGATTGACTTCAATCAATGTCAATATGTTTCAATTTGTATCTGCAATTGATTTCAATGAGAATGACATTGATTACAAATATGATAAATATGAATTTGTTCAATCAATTTGATTAATTTTACTCGGTATCTTCGATTGGTTTTGATCATTATTGTTGGCTAATTTCAATTAGAGACATTGATTGAAAATATGACAAATATAAAATGGGTTTAAATGATTGTCATTGATTAACTTCAATTAGTGTCACCAATTGATTTCAATAAGTATCACCGATTGACTTTAATCAATATTATAATTTATTTGAAGTCATTAAACCTAATTGTTTATAATCATAAAAGCTTTTTGTAATTTTACTATGCCCCTCATTTTACATTTTGACATTTATAGAGTTTTTTATTTTTATTTTTTATTCTTCTAAAATCCTAATTATAATATCTTGCAATCCTCAATATAATATTAAATAGCGAAAACATTGAACTTGTTTAAAATGGACTAAATTCTCATTTATTACATTTTTATTGGTATACTTTCTTTAAAATATCCATCTTTTTTTACATAGAAATATTTTACGGATTGTTTTCATTGATATATATATTATCTATATTTGACACTCCAACATTTTGTGGACATCAACATACTTTCTAACCTTTTTTATAATCATAAAATATTCAAACTAAACCATTTAAGAAAAGATCTTGATTATCGAATGGGTGAGTGTCACAATGGTTTCATTGTTTGGTTATAAATCAGTTTAATTCCAGCGTCACAGGTTCGATCCCAAAAATTGATTGATTAAGTTGATTGATTATAATTTAATTCAACTTCACAATCATAAATTTTATCTTAAAAATGTATTTGACTATTAATTTATTTCAAAATAATAATATTATCGATATGAAGTTTGTAGTTCCTCTCAGTTAAAACATATATTTTTTAAAATAAAAACCTACACAATTATCAATTGCTTTAAATGTAATCATGTTATTTGAAGAAACTATTTATGTGTTTGTCAAAAAGAAACTATTTATGTGGTATTTCGCTTTACAATAATAGATCTCCCAAACTCAATAAAAAGTTTGAACTCCAAAAAATAAAAACTACTCAATAATTAAAATAATAAATAACTATATGCAAATTATGACATGTCATGCCTCTACCTCTATCTGTCTCTCTCTCTCTCTCTCTACATAATTTGAAATTCCAAAATTTCCCATTCCTTAATGTTGTTAGGTCCCATGCTGATCCTCACAAGACAAAACAGAAGCAGTTGAAAATCTCAGGACAAATTCAAAAGCAGAATCTTTACACACAATCCCAACCAGTTTCTTAATGTCTTTTTTATGTTTCATATCCAACCAATTTAAATGCATCTTGACAATTCTCAATCTGACACTATAATATTTTGATGTCAAAAAAATATGTATGGATTAAATTCATAATATTTGTTTGTTCTTCGAGACCTTCTTAACTATTAGGCCAAACGAATCCATCTTTTCCTAATCTTATAAAACTGATCATTCAATACAAATCCAAGTGGGCCACCATAATGAAAGCAATGTCACAAGCAATTCAATCCAATTTTATCCATCAAAATCTGTATGGTCCTATGAATTCCAAATATATCAATTAAAAAGTACTTTACCCTAAACCCTAAACCCTAAAGTGGGAAATGGAAATGGAACTGGTAATTACAGACTTACACCTTTTAGACTTAGTTATCACTCAAATGAAGCTCGTTTACTAATTGGATAACCCTAAAATGTAAGAAGTACAACAATATCTATCATTAAGTAGCATAATTCCAACATTGACTTATGCTCGTTGACCAAATAATTACAACTATCTTATTGAAAGTTTGACAAATACTAGTGGTTTGTCAATGAGACAAGACAATGTTAATATTTCATTTTCAATGGCATTTGGAACACCTGGAAGGGTGTAAAAGCCGCTCGAGTAAAATTTTCCTAGGAGGAAAGGGTGTAAAAGTGTGTGGATATCACCTGGAAGCACAATCGGGCATTTGTTCTCCAAACATCTCCATTGTCTTTTGTCTCTTCCCATTTGTTCTCCAAACATCTCTTGCTTTAAGTTACTTTAGCATTAATGTCCATATATGGACTTTTAACATATAAAGACCAATCAATCTGATGTGTCATGTTTGAAGACATGAAAGATCTTTAGAAAGAAATTATGATTAGCACAAGGGTCAATGTTCACTTTTTGAAATTAGAAAGCAACAGAGCCTCACAAACCACTACACCACAATTTTACAAGAATTACACCCACACCCACATCAAACTAAAACTAGCAATACAACTACAACTGCTAACACAGCAACAGAGAGAGATAGAGATAAGAGAAGAGAAAGTCAAAGGCACTACCAATTAACACTGCACTGCAACAATCTATACGCTAGCTTCAGTCAATGGAGCCTTCACCTTAGGAGGCCGACCTCTCGGCCTCCCGCTCGGTGCTGGTGGAGCTGTTGTGGTTTCTGGCTGAGGAAATTTCCTTGGCCGTCCTCTCGATTTCCCTGTCCCAGAAGATACCTTCATCTGCACTGGCTCTGGTTTTGGAGGTGCATTGGGGTCCTTAGGTGGACGCCCTCTCAACTTCGCTGGGGACAGAGCAGCAGCACCTGGTGGCAGAGGCACCTTTGGCTTTGGAGGCCTTCCACGCCCTCGACGGGGAGGCGCTGTGGGGTCCCTCTTCATGTAGTTGTTCTTCCAGAACACAAGTTCCCCACTGGCTTTCATCATGCTCAAATGATGTGTGAGCAAAGATGAGTGACCAGTTGGCAAGTTTCCATAGGTTGATTCAATGTACTTTGAAATTGCGGATTTGTTTGAGCCACTGTCGCTACTCAATGCTTCAATAGCCCTATATATCATCTGCAATGTTTAAAATCCATCCATAAAAAATGGTGTTTTAATTAAACCTTTTTCCTTAGAATGATCCACTTTTATTATCTTCAATGATTTGCAGATCTAAGAAGAACCTTAATAACCAATCTGGATTCTGTTTCACAGAATTTCAAGAGAATTCAAAGCAAAATGCCAGCTTATCAACTAAGTTTTTATTTTCTTTTGACATGAGTATCTAGGCCAACTTACATTCACCTTAACGATTATCACTCGCCTTACAATATTTGGATGGCAAAGAACTCCATAAAAAAAAAATCTTAAATAGTTTTTTTTTTAATAAGAAACAATTTCATTGATAAATGACCACTATGAATTGAAGGATCAACTCTTAGGGTGTGTTTGGGCTCCAGTTTATGTAAACGGTCGGGTTGGTTATAATAAGCCAACCAATGTTTGTCCCACAGTTTATTATAAACGGTGGTTACCTAAACCTGTGTGCCCGTTTATCCAAACCTACGTGACCATTTATTTAAACCTTACATATATTACTTTTTGTTACATAATCAGCCCCTCAAACACCATTTATCATAATCTATGTTATAATAACTTGCCCCTCAAACAACATTTATAATAACTCACCGTTTATTATAACCTTCCGTCTATCATAACCAAACCGGTGCTCCAAACGCACCCTTAGTCCATTTAGACCTTAATCACTAGGCCACACCATCTACTTGTTTAGTTTGTTAGCTTTTTGAAGTAAGAAGATCTGAAATCAAGTCAAATTTGGAATCATATTTTCACTTAAGATTCTGTTTTACCTCACAGTAAGAAAGCAGATCTAGCATCTTCAATTCTTCCACTCTTCTAATTTTTGAAGAACATCCCAGAATAAAATTTTAATCACATACATCTCAAATCTCATCCATTTGAAACAAAATCCTCGAAACAAAATCACTTCACAATGGAAACAAATTATTAAGGAAACCAGTACATTAATCTCTCTTCAAAAATTGCACCCAACAAAGAAGATCCCAACAGGGAAAAAAAAAAAAAGAAAAAAAAAAGAGGAATCTCAGCTGAATCAATCAAACTACAGTCTCTTCAAACAAAAATCCCAAAACCTTCCTGTTTTCAGATTCGAGAAGGAAAACACACGAAAACCCAACAAAGAATAATTTAACCCTGTTCACCAAATCACCACAGAACAACAAAAAAACAAAATCCACTAAACAAAACACAAAATCGAAACAAATCAAAAGGAACCCTAATTCAATAACAAAAAAAAAAAAAACCCATGTACAAATTAGAGGCAGTGGGTCGAAACCCAGATGGAATTAAGAGGAAAAAAATAGCAAAATGAAGAACAAATCATGAATTTCCGTTGATGGGTATCTGAAATCGGAAGAGAAAAAGGAATGTACCTCAGGGTAAGGAGGGAGTGATGGAGGTTTATTGAGCAGTTCAGTCGCCATTGAAAATTGAAAAAGAAAGGGTTTTGATTCTGCGAAATCTACAGAGAAGAGAAGAGTAAACCCAGAAAACAGCTACAGATAGAGAAAGGAACCTCAAGTTCTTTGATTGTTGCAAAGAACACATTTGCCTGTAAACTGTTTAGTTTGAGCACAGATTTGCGAAAAAGGGAATTTGAGTTTTTTTTATTTATTTTATTATTTTTTTCTTTTTTTCTTTTTACAATTTTTTATGTAAATCGTGAACAGCTGGAATCTTCTAGTGGATGAAGATCGGACGGTGTGTATTTGCAGATCGAAGTTCTGCACGGATTGATGACGTGCTATAGGACGATTTTTAAAACCTAAAATAAACAATTATTAAAAATAAATAAAAGCCTGCAACCACTAATAACGAAGTCATGTTTAGGTCTCTTTTTAATTTTTATTAATGTAAATGACTAGATTAATTATAATAACTCAATTTATATTTGTTTTATCGTTATTATAATTTTTTTTTTAGTATAAGTTAGAAAATGGGAGATTTAAAAAAAGTTGGTGAAATGTTGGTTTTATTATTGGGTAGTAATCTAATTTAACATTATCTATTTGAGAGTAATTATACTGTTTAGGTACCATTTATGATCCTTTTATCCAATTTGTACTAAAAATATATATATAATTATAGTTACCTCAAATTAATTTATTTAAATAACTATCGATTTTCTTTAAAATTTACCATCAATAACTATTTTATTAATATGTTCAATAAATTTTATTAAATGATATATGTATAATGTTATTTTAAAATAATAATAATTAATGATTGTTTGAAATAATAATGATAAATATTAGAATAAAACAATATTTTTATAAAATCATGAATTGTTATATTGATAAATAAAAATTAATTAATATCAATATATGTTGTAGGTTTCAAATCTCTTCATTTTTACTATGTAATGCTATTTATAGTAATTAGATAAGTTTTTTTTTTAAAGATAAGTTAGTTTTTTAAAAAAATGCATTATTCGAATAAAGAAACCATATTTATTTAAATTTCTCAAATTATAACTATATGACTAAATTTATTTTTTAATGTATAACTATATTAATATGCAAGACATAAATCATGCCTCAGACACACTCTAAGTTATTTTTAGAAGTTGTTTTATGTAATCTCGATTGTGTCATTATAATTCAGTCTATATTTGTTATATCATTTATAATAAACCACAAACTTCATATAATTGATGTCCCTGTCTAAAGCTAACCTTCTTTGATATACATTTTCTTTTCACTTCTACAAAATAAATATTTTCAAATAGTTAGCAAGTTTTTTTTTAATAGGGTGCTTTTATTTGATTTATATATTATATATTACTTTCTTTTAAATAAGCTTTTTCTCATATCAAACATGAATCTAAAATAATTAGGGTAGAGATATTTTTTTGAATTCATTAAGTTGTGATTTGATATTGAGTGAAAAAAAATAATAATTTAACAAAAACTAAATATTATATATATAATAGATATTAAAATAAACATGAGAGATCAAGAAAATTATTGTTTTGTTTAAAATACAATATTAAGATTTGAGCAGCACCCCCAAGAAAAAGACAACGCCTCTCCTTCAATATTTACGAAAAACACTCCCAAAACGCAGCCCAAACAAACAGCCCAGCTTCAATTTATGTAAAATATTATATATTTTTTGAATTTTGAATTTTGAATTATACGTTAATTCAAAGCATTGTTGTGTTAATTTTTGTTAATCAACCAGTTTTCGGGAGTTTTTGTTTCATATTTGTTAACTTTTTTGTAGGTGAATTTCAGTAATAATTACTAGGGATTTCCTACATTTTTCCAGATTCAATAATTTAAATTGATCAAATAAATGACAGTTTAGGAATTTCCAAATATGTGTTAAGGGGTGTCCATTAAAAAAAGAGGACACCTGTCTTCTTAAAAAAATATTTAATTGAAAAGTTTTCGATTAAGTCCATTGGTTAAATTGATGGGTTAGAGAAAAAAAATCTTTATATGATATTAATATTTTTCACTTAATTAATTAGATTTCTTATTTAATTGTTTTTAAATAATATAATTTTAAATGTGTTTACAAAAATTAATCCTTATATTCAATTTTTTTTAAACTAATTATCACAATATCATTAAAGATTGGTATGATGAGTATGTTTTTTTAATAAAATAATTTAAATGAATTAACCGACTCAACCAATAGATCGATGTCAATATCATTTTAAAGTAAATCGATAGGTTGATTGCAATGTCTATTTTTACCCAAAATCAACGTTCATAGATAGATGAAAACCCCTAAGAATTACAATAGTGTATAATTGAATGAAACAAAAGTTTATTATGAAAGATCATACAAATTCCATAGCTCAACTACAACTAATAATTAATAAGGGTAATTTTGGAGCACCGATTTGAATTATTATCGATGAAAAATTACGATAAATGGTGTTTGAAGAATAAATTATTATAACAAGCGATGTTCAATGGTATTCAATAAACATATTATTATACTTGAGGTTAAGATTTGTTTTCTCTCTCTCTTTAATTTGACAAGTTGATTATATTAATGGTTGATAGAGTAGTAAAATAAATTTAAATGAAATTTTCAATAGCATATGCCTTATAAGTTTGTTATTCTTCTGTTAAAGAGTGATCAAAGCTGATTTTTTTTTTCCATAATCAATACCCAAACATGCCCTAAACCTAAATATTGTTGGGACAAGAAAAGAGAGGTTATTTTTCCATTTATTCTAGAGATGAGAAGGGCAGTTTAGGGATTTCGTCCGTAGGTCAAGTCAAGTAGTGAAAAGATTATGTTTACAAATTAAGGAGAATGGGGTTAAAGTTCCATACTATGGTTTAGTTTTACAAAAAAATGCAATATTATGGAGTAGACAAAGGATTGATGAAATAAAATATCGTCGTCTCAGTCCCCAAGGAAAGTTCTATCTGGCCGCCGCCGCCGATTCTCGCCGGAATAATCTCCGATTCTTCCTTGAAAGCCCTAAATTAATCACACGCGCTCATCGCTTTTCATCATCATCTCTGCAATTTTCTCTTTGATCTTGTTGAAGTCTTTATCTTCGCTCTCCGTCTCTGAAGTCCTTCGACTTTTTCTAGGGTTTATTTTCAGGTAACTTTTGTTTCTTTCTTTTCTGTTTTTATTAAATCTATAATTATGTTGGTTCCTTATGTCGTTATACCGTTGGATTGTTTGTCAACTGGTGTTTTGAAGGTAGATGTTTTTTGAGAATGTTCGATGCGATCGAGATATAGGTTTTGGGGTTTAGATCTGAAATCTGAAAATACTAGGACTGTGTTAGAGTGAATTCATTGTATTATGGGCGTGTATATTGGAGTTGGTATTTGAGCCCTTGATACATTTCTCTTTGAGTCTCGGTTACCAAGTTTTTTTATATTGGCACTTCAGAGCCAGTCCTTGGTTGGGCTAAAGTGTATTTTAGATGAATTTTGTGTAGGATGAGCATGTAATTTTCAAGTAATATTGATTAATTATTGCAGTTGGTACATCAAATGTTGCTTTGTTTTATTAAGTTTCTTTAATGCAAGTATCGCCATATATAATTTTTATCTTACCTTTCTGCAGGACTTCTTCTTTGCAATTCTTTGGATTCTGTTTCTTCTTATCAAATCAATGACTACTCCTTTGGATATGTCACTAGAGGATATGATAAAGAAGAATAATCGTGAGAAGTTTAGAGCACGAGGAAGGGCTCATCGTGGGCGTGGAGCACGCGGGTCTTTTAATGGTGGAAGAGGAGTAGGGATAGGGTTAGTTCGTAGAGCTCCTCTTGGCATAAATGCTCGACCGTCTTCTTACTCAATTAGCAAGGCAAGCTTCAAACTGTGATGTTTAATGCATATGATTGAGAACCTGATATTCCTTGAAAATACATGCTCATGGGGATCTCAAATAACACTATAGTAACCTTAACAGATGAGGATCAGTAAAATTTTGTTCTATGGAGAATTTCATTATGGCTCACCATCTTATCCAAATCATCTTCTGGTGTATTTGTACCAATATCTTTGCAATATTGATTACATGTGGGTTATCTGGTTTATTTTCAAAGGACTTTCAAGAGTGGAGAATTATATTCTTGTCGATTATAAGCTGATATGTGTTTTCCCGTCTGGATTTATCTCTGCATGATTTCATCAGCCCCCTCGCAGAATGAAGAATGTTCAATGGCAGCATGACTTATTCGAAGATAGTCTTAGAGCTTCAGGGATTTCTGGAATTGAAATTGGCACAAAGTTGTACGTTTCCAACTTGGATTATGGGGTGACCAAAGAAGATTTAAGGGTACAATTCAAGCCACATATATTTGACTAAAGATGCTTTCTCTTCATTTTTTGATTAATATTCTCTTGGAACCTGATGGTGAACACAGGAGTTGTTCTCTGAGATCGGAGACCTGAAAATATTTTCAATTCATTTTGACAAAAATGGCCGTCCAAGTGTAAGTTCGTAAAGTCTTCGTTGAAATATGAAGTTGTGTTTCTGTATAGAATTAAGTATCAATGTTCATTTGGTAATCAGAAGAACTGTGTAACCGTTGAATCAATATTTTCTTTTGGTGGGGATAGTGCTGGAAAATCCTATTATAAGAAACTTGTTTTTTAGAATATATGTAATGAATGCCAAGAAATTAAGTTATGTATCGAGCTCTTGAAAACACTGGCCACATCATTGATCATAGAAGAAAGACGAAGGGATTCACCTTTATGCTCTTTGAAAACAATAAATTACTTCACAAAGTGTGCATGATAAACTTGAGCTCCGTGGTGGTTCATATCACTCGTGCTGGCCAGGGTCAAGACAATTAGTTCATATAAGAAGTTTGAACCTAACTAATTTGAGTATATTCAATTCCTTTCAATTTAGATATCTCAAATAACTTATGAATTCAATCCAATCCATTAACGTTTTTACTTTTTAGGGTTGGATTTCCCCCCTTCTTTAAGTACTCAACCAATTTTAAAACTAGTACAATGCATGAGATTGTGGTTTCATATGTGGTGGTGCATTGGCCTCATTCTTTAGTATCCATGGACCATGGCCATGTAGTCTTCTATTCATTGTTATTCATATTCATATTTAGTTTCTTTTAAGTTGTCATGAGATTTATAAGCACATTTGCTAACTGTACTTATGTTTCAAATGTGTTCTTAATAGTTAGTTCTCTTACAAGCTTTAGTAGGCTGATAAACTTTCCATTGTCTACTAAAGGGATCAGCAGAAGTGGTATATACTCGTAGAAGTGATGCATTTGCTGCTTTGAAACGCTATAACAATGTGTTACTGGATGGGAAGCCAATCAAGATTGAAGTGCTTGGTCATAATGCTGAAATGCCGATTTCTGCACGTATAAATGTTACCGGAGTGAATGGAAGAAACAAGAGGACCGTTGTTCTAATGTATGTAGTATTTTAGTTACTTCTTCTCTCTTCCTTTTTGTCCATTTTCTTATTTAATTTTAATATATTTATAACTAATTATTGTGCCCCTGGGAGGTTGAAATGTACTGTGTAATTTTCTATTTCTTGGTAATTTTATCTCGCTGTTTTTTAGTGCCTTCTTATTTCATAGAGGGAAACACTATCATTTGCCTCTTGCATCTTGTCTCATTCCCAAGGGGCCAAGGGTGGCATGACCGGTATTTAAGGCCAATTAGTTGTATCAATAATGTCTGTAAAAGTTTTTCCAAGGTGTTTGTAGGTTGCCCAAACATCGTTCAACCTTTAGGGTGCATGCGTTGCACCGATTTGGTTATGATAGACGGAAGATTATGATAAATGGTGGGTTATTATAAATGGTGTTTGAGGGGCAAGTTATTATAACATGGATTATGATAAACAGTGTTTGAGGGGGCTGGTTATGTAACAAAGTAATATATGTAAGGTTTAAATAAACAGACACGTAGGTTTAGATAAATGGGCACGCAGGTTTAGGTAACCACCGTTTATAATAAACGGTGGGACAAACATTGGTTGAGTTATTATAACCAACCCGACCGTTTACATAAACGAGGGGCCAAACACACCCTTAGGGTTTAACAATCTCTCCTTGCTTTATCCTTTTAATAAATTTGATTGTAGATTGACAGACAAATAACAGACTTCATGTTTGCAGTCTTGGGAGGTGATGAAGGGGTGTTTTTGGTGTTAGTTTCCTTTGATTTAGGTGGGGTTTATTGGGTTACTGAGTTTTATGTCCCTTCTAGATCAAAAGGCAAGGAGGCTTTATGGGAGGAGTTGGAATGCCTGTCGGGGTCCAGTGGCCCGTTGTGGTGCATGGCCAACGACTTTAATGTGCGTGCTTTGGGGCCCTCAAAAGAGGCTCCAGTGTGAAATGAGACAAGATTATCTATGATGGCCACCTACCTAAAAAATTAGAGTTTTCTTGACATCAAAATGTTGTAGGGTCAGACAGTATTTAGTCGAGGTGTGCACTAGCTGGCCCAAATAGTCATGAATTCCAAAAAGAAGAGAGAACATAAATGAGACAATTTAATAATTTCATTGATGATTCTTAGCTTTTTGACCTTTCTCTTGCTGATGAGAGATTTGCGCAAGCTAATTCTAGTTCCAGGAGTTATATAGATAGGTTCATGTTATCTAAAGGGTGGATGGAGGTGTTGGGTATGGTGAAATGGATGATGGGTCCTAGGTAACCTTTGATCATTGGCCGATCCTTCGGGAGGCCAGTAGAATCAAATGGGGCTTGGGTCCTTCCAGGTTTTAGAATGTGGTTGGATTACTTGTCTTGTAAAGCTTTTTTTCTTGGTTGGTGGGCAGGGGGCAGGGCTTCGAAAGGTAGGCACAAAGGGTTTTGCTTTATGGGTAAGTTGAAGATCCAAAAAGGAGAATTAAAATCTTGGAATAGGGAGGCGTTTGGGGATTGAAGTGTGAAGAAGCATCAAGTTTTGGAGAGGATTAGCATGCTGGATAAGATGGAGGAAGATGGGGGTCCTTAGCAAAGCCCTTAAGGAAGATCTCTTAGAGGCTCTAAAGGGAGTATGTCGAGTTAGTTAGGAGGGACTCAGGGGAGATGGATGGTGAGTTGGAGCCGAAAAGGTAGGGTCAAGTGGGTGGAGTGGAGGAAGGGGATGTCAAGGGACAGGAAGAAGAGGAGAGATTTCATTCACTTTGAAAACAGTAAGGGTGAGTTGATGTTGGAGGAGGGAATGATAGAGGAGAAAATTCTTGCGTTTTACTCTTCTCTTTATGCTCCCTTAGTCAGTCCCTTGTCCTTGGGTGTGGTGCCAAACACTGCCCCCCTTTTACGTGCCCTCCTTTGAAAATCGTGTTAGACGAAAACAAAATAAAATTGGCTACAGATGTAATATTTGCTCTGGGTATATGCAGGTCGGAATCTGGTCGTACTGGTAGCTTCAATACTGGTAGCTTCAATGCAGCCCGCCCTTTTTATGGGTAAGTTCTAACTGAAGATAGTTTTTGGCACGAAATTTTAATATTCTAGCGGATGGGGTTTATTATTATTATAATAATTGTGTTTTAGCATTCTTTAACTGCATGGTTTTGGAAGTCATTTGAGTTTTACTCTCTAGAACAAAACAAGAAAGAAGCGAATAACAGTTGCTAGCAGTAGTGCAGTACAATGTTTGTGTTCTTTTTGAAGCTTTAAAAATTATCTGTTTATGCATGGCTTCTTTTTAAAAATTTGTTAGATTTGAATACCCGATTCCTTGCTGAACTAGAAAAGGTAGGTTTTTTTTTTTATATATAAATTTAATTTTGTAAAGTTTTTGGATGTTGTAGTCTCAGGAATCGTGGAGGGTTTAGGAATGGCCATGGCCGTGGGCGAGGAGGATGGAATGGCGTAGGAGGACTAGGTGGAAGAGGTGGTAATGGGCGAGGTCGTGGTCGTGGTGGACGTGGCGGCAGGGGCCAGGGAAGAAAGAAACCTGTGGAGAAGTCCTCTGTTGAACTTGACAAGGAACTTGAAAATTATCATGCAGAAGCCATGCAAACCTGAGGAGCCTTGGCATATGCAAAAAAAACACAGAAAAATGATATGATTAACCACAAATGTTAGCTGTAAAGAATATCTTTTTCATTCTCGGGGTGATTATTCTGTTATTATCAGTAGTGTTTCCATGTTTGTTTCTTCCTATAGTGGACTAGTTTGTATTTGCCTCTTATCGAAACTTATACCTTTTTTTTATCGATATTGATCAGTCTCTCAAATGGGTAAAAATCACATGTGTATAAAGGCTTTCGAGGTTAGTTGTCATTATACAATGTTGAGAATTGGACAATTTTTTTTTTGTTCTGTATAGCAAAATTTGTGTTTTGATTTTTTTTTTTTTAGTATAGATGGAGGAGAGGGATCACAAATCTCACTTAGAAAAGTATTATTGCTCACAAATAAGTGAAGTCAAATACCAATTTTTGATTTTTGAGATTGAACTTGTGACTGTGGTGTTAAAGTACATTAATATCAAACAATGAAATCAATATATCACTGATCAATTCGATAAGTTGTGTTTTGATTTAACGGTGTTGCAATTTGGGTGGTTATACGTATTTTGGTCAAATTAAACATAATTGAGCCGTAATTGACATTTACTTCCCTCAACTTATAGATGTTGAGCTAATAAACAGAAAGGAATTTGATTAGTTGACGCTATTTTCATATAAGTAGAGGCAATCAAGGTTTAAGAAGATAAGTTGCATTTATTTGCTTCTCTGTCCTCTGGTATTGACAAAGAACAAGAAATGGAACAATTTTCCATCCATCAACTTAATTTCCATACTTTTAAGTACTTGTCCGTGAAACTCAAATCTTTTATACGTTTAAATGTGAATGAAAATTGTTTCAACAAAATTTCGAAAACTCTCGACCTAAATTTACTTTTATTATTATTATTATTATTTGAGATTATAATCACCGAAGTGGAAGAATTTGAACTTAGGACCTTCTGATTTTTGAGTGTATATTGATGTCGCTAAGCCGCTCTTCTTGGTCTTACTTAAGAAAGCATACTCTATCACGAAACTCAAATAGAACTACCATAACTGCTAGTAATATAATTAGCCATCAATTAATGCCAAATGCAACCATCATAGACTGATTTAGGATGTGTTTGGTTAGAGAGTTTGTTCAAAAGTTGTTTAACCCTATGTTCGGATGAAGCAACTCCACCACATAAACCTCAATAAAATCCATCACAAATCTCCATTACTTATTAGAAACAATATCACTTCTACTTCAACAACTTATAACCCTTCAATATAAACAATAACTTTATGTTATTACCATTTATAAAGTCTCAATCCAAACAAAAGTTTTCTCTCGTAACCATTGTTCAAACCCTATGTAGCATCAATATTCTTAATTGGTCACGGCAGCAATTGGTCCAGCAGAACTTCAAGCTTATACAATGTACAATTGAGCTTGAAGAGAGTGTTTATTTATGTTAATTTTAGTAAAATAGTATTTTTATCTTTTTAATTATGATTTCTTTTAAGGATTAATAATTATTTTTTTACTTTATGATTAGGTCATATTTTCCTTTTCTAATTAGGACATGTACAAATTTAATCGTTCCTATTTCCATGCTTCTGTTTGTTTGGTATTGGAGATTGTAAATCGATTTCGTAATTTCCTATTTGCCCTTTGCCCTCCAATTGTCATATGTAATTGGTCTCTTTCCGGTACTCTTTCTATCCTCATTTTTAATCAATATATTCTTCTGTACTTTTTGTTTACATCAATCAACTGTTTAGTTTGATAAACAAAGTAACTCCGAGTTGGCTTACATGCACTGTACTGTTCACCTGCGGTTTGTAAGTTATAAATTTATATGTTGAATTCACAACTTTGAAGAAAGTGAAGTGAATCTGAGATTGTTACATACAGACCAGACTTTGATTTAGGCTCAACTGAGCCTCCATTGAGAGGATAAGAAAAGGAAATGTTGTTTTATTATGCAACAAACAAAGATTGTGTTGCAACTTGAGAGCCATTTACTCAATCTTCTTCGATCTTGTAGAGCACGGGAATTTGAATGATACATTGTTCACTACTTTCCATAATTCAGATTAAATGTTATAAAATTTCCATTATGATATTGGTCCTTGGGAATAAGGTGTATCCTATCCTTTATACTCTCAAGAGATGGAAAATTTGCATGGGAATCTAACCTCGAAACGACTCGAAGTGACAATGTTATTGAGACTGCGAGGGGGCTTCATCTGCTGCTGCTTCTTTTCTAAGACGAAGATCTCCCAACTTGTTTCGATGAAATAGCTTTTCCACCACTTCGTCCCAACTGCCGGAAGCAGGTTTTGTCATCGTTGAGGTATCTCCAATTTGGCTTGGAGGCGGCTCTTGTATTTCATCATCTTCACGAGAAACCTCGTCCTCCATCGAGTTCATGGCATGAGGTACATTCAGACTAACGGCTCTTTCCAATGCGTCTTTGTGCTCTTTCTCAATTGTCTGCTTCCTTTCAAATTTCTGTACGTCTGGTGCAGTTGTGATGGTACTACCAGAAGTTTCTTTTATTAACTGAGGAGTTGAAATAATTGTTAAACTATGCAAAAATATTTGCAAAGTATAACTACAAATCTTAAACAAATGATGTTGGTATCAAGAGCATGTTTCAGTAAAATAATATCCAAGGGAACTTGATGAAAGAATCATGCGGTGGAGTAAAGCAGCTAATTAAATCGTATGATTTTGTAGAATATACATTTCCTTGGGTTGGCATCAACAATTAAGTTCCATATTTGCTACCGAAAGAAAAATGGCATAGTTAAAACTAAGAAATGGAATTGGTGAAGGAAAGACTCGATTGACAGTGAAAAAGGAAAAGGACACTACAAAAGAAGGATGTAACAAGGAGTTTCAGACTTCGGAAAGTTTTTTCTTCTTTTTTCTTTAATAAGTTTTAAAGGGGTGCAACGTGGGAACTTCCTAAGCGGTCACTCAACTTAGTACTACTCTTGATACGCTCAACTACATAGTTTTGATGGAATCCGATGCAAAAGGTGCTGGTATGATTGCTCCCCGAATATGGAAAGTTGCTGAAGATCTTAACCCACATATTTCAATTGCTTAAGCTTGTTTACTTTTTATTTTACAAAATTGCAACTTCATTCCACCAGAAGTAGTTACCATCAAAGAAGGATCCTTTGAGAGAAAACATCTTGCGGCCCAATTTAGAAGGCTTCTTTCCTTAATACCAATGCCAAGCCCAAGCCATTCAAGGTAGACCAACTGAACAAGTGCCTAAATAGTTTGTCGATTCCATAGAAAATATCTAAATAGTTTGTCAACGGAGTTAGTCACCTTTGAAGGCATATTGAAAAGGATCATGTAGTAGAATTAGAAAGCTTTAGGGATACTGTACCTTGCCACAAAAGCCAACATGTGCTCATATTAAATGCAGTGTGTTATTTCTTGAGGAATGAAGTTGCAAGTGATTCTAGTGAGTAATTCCTTATAAATGCCACGACCAATGAATGAGTTTTCCTTGGATGAAGGTGATAGGAATGACTGTAGAGGAGAGATACTAGAAGGGTATATTAGCAATAACAGGGAGTTAGTTCTGATAGTTTGTCATAAATACAAAGGTTGAGAACGAGAGGGGTAAGAAAATATTGAGTGAGTTGTTTAGAGCTTGAGAATAGTTCTCAAGATGCGGAGGTCCAAGTTCCTTCAAAGCTTGGTGACTACCATTTTTTATCAATAAAAGTTGGAACCTATCAATTGGAATCAAAGCAGTTTCGTTTCTAGCCATGGAGATCAATGTAGAGGAGTTGAGAAGCATTCGTGATGAAGTGAAGAAGATGATGTTGATGGTAGAATCCTTTCGAGCCAGTTGGAAGCAAGGTAACGAAGAAATAAATTTGTCTAGAAGGGACTTCTTCTAGGTCACAACTCCAGTCGAAGTTTCTAATCACATTCCTATCCAATCAAAGTTTCCAAAACAAAGAAAAGAGATATATTGAGAAGATAATAAATAAAAGATTTTAAGGCACAGAAAAAGAATACTGAGTCAATTACAAAGAGATGTTAAGACTTGAGAGAATGTGCTTACTTCCAAGGCCTTCCCTGCTTCTTTTTCTATCCATATTATGGCATGATCAGATGTGGCATGACACGACAAGACGATATGTTCAAATCTTCCGTCGACAGGAATAGCAGTTCTAACTTCAGGAGGAAACCTCCCGCATCTGGGAAACCAAGTGAAAACATAAATATAGATAAGAAATGTATTGCTAGTTACTTACATTCAGAAAGTTGATAATGTATCAAAATTGACTTCCAACAACACCTCTAAATGACAGGGGGACTATTTGCAAATGTGAAATTAAGAATTAACCCACAAAGAACAAGAAATTAGTTTATGAAGTTAGCTGTAGTTGAAGACTGAATTCAAGAAAATTATCAATATTTTGGAAAGTGGCATAAACTTGTTCAGTTTAGAAGACAACTAATTTGAGCATGCAGTAGATTCAACATTCAGAATGCAACCAAGGAAGTGGAAAAATATTTTAACTGAATTAAGGAGGATAATTTAAATGGCCTATACCTGCAAAGTTTTCTATTGACGATATGAAACATTCTTCCGGGTGCATAGAGTCTTCTTGGATCCCGCAGTTTTCGACCCTCTGGTATGAAGGTATCCCTCAGGCAAATCAGAAATATCAGGCAAGGCAAACTGTCCAAAGCATCAAGGCCTGATTTAAGAGATATTAATAACAAATTTATAGGAAGAAGAAGTTGTGTCATAGAATAAAAAATGTCAACCCAAGAGAAACACATACCAAAATATTGACCGGAATATATCTTGCAAGGGCGTGGCAGTTCTTGGTAAGAAATCATCCTGAGTAAGAACCCAAGCCACATTCAATGTATAATTTTTTTTAGCAAGGAACAAGAACTTTTCTTTGATAATGAAAAACCTCGCTTAGAATTAGTAACTAGTAACCTACAAAGCCCCAAAACCAAATCTATAAATTACATACAGAATGAACAAATTACAAGAAGGCTTCCTTTCTAAAAAAACAGAGTGGTAGCAACAAGCTGCAAAGAGAACTCCAAAAAAAGCCACATGACTCTTTATCAAAGCCAAGCTTCCCTCCCAAGGAACCCTTTTATTCTCCAAAAATCTCTGATTTCTTTCAAACCAAATACCCCAGACCACGTCAATTTAAACAAACTTTATCTAAAAGAACTGAATTATTTCGCTCCATGATGAACAAATAACAGTTGAGCACAGATTCAAGAGCAACAAGCAAGTCTTTAGGAGAAGAAGGAAGACTAAATTATAAGGTTATATGATAGAATTGATAAACTAAGCACCATTAATTCTTAGAATGTTTTGGGATCATGAGGTGAAAGACTCCAAGATGAAGCAAGAACTAGAATGAACAAAAATGAAAAGGGTAGAATACCTTTTTGTCCCTAAGTTTTGGGACTAGTTTCTATTGGGCCCATATATTTCAAAATTAAGCACTTTCACCCTTGACATTTCAATATTGCTCACTTTTAGTCTTCGAGTGTTTTTTTAGTTTACTTTCATACTTGTTTTCTATTATCAAAACTAAAACAAGCACTTCAACATTACAGTAAAAGTGAGTATTATTAAAATGTAGGGTAAAAGTGTTTGATTTTGAAATATAGGAACCAAATAAAAGCTAGACCAAAAATCCAAATATCTGAAGAATGCTCAAAACCCATCAACACCAAATTGAGCTAAATACCACAGCACAGAACATATATATGAATTAAGAAATCAATTGAGGCATTTGAAGGGAGCAGCAAGATATAACTCTTAACCAACCAAAAATTCAAATGGGGTATCAACAAAACTCATCCATTACCTGCAAGATCACAGAATTAATCACATCCGCATACTTCACAGCCAAATTCAGCGACATACACCTCGCCGGCGCGACCGCATAGCACCGAACCTTACTCCTGGGAATCCCCCCAAGCTTATCCCGGTGGTTGACCACAATCACAGCCAACAACGCGGCCACACCGGACCCCAAAGAATGGCCGGCAAACACCATATCGTAATCCGACCCATTCTCAAGCCACAGCCGCTTAAGCGTCTCGGATTCCTGATTCAACAGCCAAATCGCGGATTTCAAAAGCCCGTGATGAACAAAGCCTCCGTCAAACATCTGCATCCCCAGCCGATTATCCAGCAACAGCTTGTAATCACTATTCTTGATTAGATTGAGGCCGCGAATGGCGAGGACGATCTCGCGGTGGTGGTGGTCGAGGTAGATAATGTAGGGCGGAGCCCGGCCCAGGGTTTGGCGGTAGGAGATGCGCTTGATGAGGGATTGGGGGCTGAGATCGGAGTCGTAGACGGCGAGGATGCGGCGGCAGATTCTAGGGATTGGGTCGAAGTGGTGGAGTGTCGCCGGCGGCCAAGTGGCGCTGTCGTAGGAGCCGATGTGGGTGCATCGCTTCCATCCCCATCTGCAACAACCCAACGCCACAATGTACTCGATCCCACATGACATTTATCAACACAAACAAAATGGACAAATCTTTGTTGTCTTCTTCTTCTTCTTCTTCTTCAACCTGCGTTTCTTTCTTTCTTTCTTCTGTGCTTTCCTGGTTTTCATTTCCTATTCTTACATAAACACCTTTTTTTGGTCAAATCATTTATTTTTATTTTTAGTAAATTATAAATTTGAAAAATGACAATTTAGTCTTTTAATTTTTTTGGAAGGATACATTTTTTTTAATAATCTTCTCTAAACTCCCTCCAACATCGCTGACTTGTCTTTAGAATGAGTCACGCATCAGAAAAATAAAGATAAATTGAGACTATTAATGTTATAAATGTGTCTCAAACATTTTGAGTGGAATATGCATTTAAAAACTCACCCTTCCGCCTACTTCATCACTATTTAAAGACTTTAAATGATATAATTTTACTTTCATATCGATATTGTTAACCTTAAATTTGAAATGCAAAAACAATGGAAGAAGGGCAATCAAATTCTTTTGGGGTCGTTTGCTTTGATATAATCCAAAATTCCCATGAAAATGGAATGGAATAGACACGTTGAATATCAAATTTGTTTCTTGACAATTTGAGATTACAAAATATTTTAAGATTCTTTGACACTGTACGATCTCCATCTAAAGAGAATTTTCCATCCATCAACTTAATTTTCCATCCATCAACTTAATTTCCATCTATAAGGATGTTCTTGGAATATCATGTGCTTTTAAATAATTCTAAGTACGATTCTTCCAAGATAAACAGATTTATTTAAATGTTTTCAAGTAATTGTAAAAACTATTATTGCAAAATGTAAATGTCTTTTGGAATGTTTAAGACATTTTAAGTACGATCCTTGTAAAAATAATATTTAAATATTTTCAAATATTCTTAAAAAATGTTACTGCAATACAACACACGATAATAAAGGGCATCGAACATCTAAGACTTGAGACGTCAAAATATTCCAATAATTTTTATTACCAAAAATAAAATGCCCAAGATAAGAAAAATCAAACTCATAATGAACGTAGATTGATACTCCTAAGCTACTTCCCTTCGTACCATGAAAATAATTATATTGATTAAGGGAAAAATATATTCACTCAAAATTTTGTAATATTTTCAAAAGAGTAAAACTCTCCTACACACATGGATGTGTGTAGGGGAGCCCTACATTTTGAGGATGTGACACTCTTTTGAAAAGAGTAAAACTCTCCTACATTTTAGGGATGTGAAACTCTTGAATGCCACAAAAGAAATATTTTATAATGGAATTTACTACTTTTTTGTGTTGAATAATTGAGTTGGATTCAAAAGGCCTTTTTAAAACCTTATTCAATTGAATTAGACCCATGTCCACAAGATTCTACGTAAAGGACAGACCCATTGGGCTCTCTTGTCTCGTTGGTTTGGACAAGTGTTTTATAGAGATTTTGATAGGCCTTACCCAAACAAAGCCCAATTCAAAGAGAAATATTCATTTTCCAAATATTGACTTTCGTATTTGCAAAGTGTTACAAACATATGCACCAAAAGGATTATGACACTTTAATTTTACTATTCGATCATAATTCAATTTAGTACCACGGTCACATATTTAATTTTGAAAATTGATAATTGACTTTCATTTATTTGAAAGCAATGGTACCCTATATGTCTTAACGGACCAATAAATTAAGAGTTTCGAAACTTCTCTTCCCCAATTTGTATTTGAAAAAAAAACGATCGGATAAAAACATAAACTTTCAAAAACTAAAATAAAAAATTATTTAACACTTCTTATATTTTTTTTAAGAGAAAAATTAAATAAATAAGAAACTAGTGTTTTTATTTAAAAAAAACGATATTTGGAATAATAAAATTTCAATAAACATAAACTAAATTATCATTTTATCTAATAAAAAAAATATATCACTGGGATATGTTTAGAATTTTAAAATTATATAAACGAAAAATGAATGAATAAATAATGATTCTAACATTTATCCCTTTTGATATATTGGAAATATAATTTTCTTTCTAAAAACTATTGGAAATATAAGTTACACAACATACCTCCTTCTTCTTCTATTTTTCTTTGTTTTTCTTTTTCATAGATCTCTCATAGTGAAACTTAAAGTGGACTTAAGAAGGTTAGGCCATGATGATGTCAAGGAAAGAAGAATAAGACATCATATATTATCTTTGAAATTAAATGACAATGGGATTAAATATATGGTTTTGATGGGTGAATTTTATCTTTTATCTTTTTATTCTTAAATTCATGAAACTTTTACTTTGATCCACACAATTTTTGTCTACTCACTTCATCAATTATTTTGATTCTTTCAATATCTAATATATCCATTCTAGTCACCAAATTAATCTGAAAGAAGAAGAATTATATTTAGTTAATTGAAATCACATTTAAAATTTTGAAAAACTTTAAAATGATATTAAAGGATAAAGTAATCTGTCTCCTAAAAAAAGGATAAACTAATCTATCAATTATGAAAGTAAACATAGTTCAATTTGTATATTGAATGTGTTCACATCACCAAGTCATCTAATTCACGAAAAACTTATCATTTAATCATACATTAAGAATGATTGTAGTTGCTAAACTATTTATTAGTTTTTGTTCTTTACTTTTATTGAAAAGAAATTAAAAATATGTTGTGCTATATATATATATATAAAAATTTAAAAACTTAATTAAATTACAAAATGTAAAAATTGTACAAGAAAATTACTTTTTAAAATTAAATTCCCAAAAAAAAAAAGCAATCATAGTCATAATAATTATACGGTATTATTAACAATAATACTATATTAATACGAAGTACTATATTAATAACATATAATATTGTATTAATAATACATGATAATGTATTAGTACTACATAATACTATATTAATAATAAAATAATAATATATAATGAGTATTAATAGTACCGTATTTTTTATGCAAATATTTTTTTATTTGTCTAGATCTTCAATTATTTTGTGAAATTGGACTATCGAGCACAATGTTCCAAGTCTTTGTTCCATATTTTTTAAGATTAAATTATGCTTTTATTTATAGTTGGAAAACAAAATTGAAAAATGAATACGAAAGAACAAACACGATTTTATTCTTTTTCTAAAATTGCATAAATTCGAAAATATTTATGAAAAAGAAAAAATGAAAAGAATTCAAAAAAAAGAAAAAAAAAAAAAGAAAAAAAAAAAACAGGAACAATTACCAATATCTTTACAACTTTGAAGATATTGATAAATGAGAAATTAGAATAGTTACAAGAGGCTAATATTTGTCACAGATATATGCTGGACACAAAGGAAACAAGAACATTGGGAAATGACCTCTAAGAATCCAACAATTTTTATTCTCCAAAGTTATTTCAAACTCACATTATTGCCTTTAAAACCATTAAATGTAAATATGACATAGGAATGATGAATCAAACAAGTAATAAATCATACAACATACCATTTGTTTTTTAATTAAAAAATAATATTCAGAAATTGAAAAATTCCGACCTACAACTTTTTAATTGAAAATATATATCAATTCTTAATGAACTAAAATAACTTTAAACCAATTTCTCAAAAAAAAGAAAGAAAGAAGAAAGTTCACTTTAAACCAACACAAATAAAATTTAACTAACATAAAATATGTTTTTTGGATGAAAAGATCCATTATTAAACCCCTCATCCCATATAGCATTAAATTTAAACAGGAAAAAATCTATAACATAATATAAAAGACATTTATTGAATAATCTCTAAAAATCAATTCGGCCCCTAGTCTTCTCGAGATAATTTTTAACTATATCCATTCTATGATAAAGTACAAACAAATACTTATATATTATTATTATTATTATTATTATTATTATTATTATTATTATTATTATTATTATTATTATTATTATTATTATTAAGCAAACACATATACCTTTTAAAAATAGATTTTTTATCATTATTATTTTTAATATAATCCATTTTTTGGGATGAAATGAATGGTTTTTGGAAGTTGTGAAAAAAAGAAGGCAAAAAGTTATTTGTTAGGTAATGCTAACATAGAGAATTTCATCATCTTGAAAAACAAATTCACTGCCTTTATTTATTCATTAAAATTCACAATTAAAAAAGAAGAATCCCTAAAAAGTACTCATTATTTAATTCCCAAATGTGTGTTTGAGGAACAACCATCATTAGGATAGAGATGGAGTGTTTGGGAGTGGCCAATTTGATATAATACAATAAAATCTCCAAAAGGAGATGGGAGACTCATTACACAGTTGTAAAATGGAGATGGACAAGTGTCGAGTCGATCTTCGTCCATGTGTCGAGCAAATTGACCAATTGGATTTAAGATATCCTCCAAAACTTATTGTCTTCACTTTTATGTTGATTTTAGGGAAGACCTGATGAAATCCTTCAAAATGGCAAGCTTTATAAAAAGTTAGAAGAAGAATGTAGAATGAGTACATATGTTTGTGTGGTTTCACAAGATAAGGATTTTGTGACTATTTTGTGACTATTTTTGGTGCATTTCCCAAGAAAATATGATATAATATAATATTATTAATGTTGAAACAATAGCGTCATTTACCTTACTTTTCATTAGGTTAAATAAATGAATTTCAATATATAAAATACATGAAAAAAGTTTAAGGTATAATGTTGTACCAACTTCTTGAAATATGGTTAGATTGGAAAATTATCCATGAGAGAGACCATGAAAAATCACTATCATGCTCGAGATCCAACACGTGGCTAGCTATATCGATATCGTATGAAAAAAAATATACATACAAATTTCTTGAAAGCGCATGTGATCACGTTGCCTTGCTTTGATTACATGATAAGTTCATCTCTAAACCTAACACCTTGAAATGTATAATTTAAAATAAACGAAAAAAAATTTCACTAACAACTAAACTGCAATGATTATACAATCTCACCCCCACAAGTTTCTTAATTTAAAAAATTGAAATCTCAAATATATATATATAATCATAAAAAATTAGATATAAATTATCTCATTCATTTAATCAAGATCAGTTTATTTCATTTATGATCAAACTCTTACATGTGACACACACATCTGTTGAAAGGATCTTTCTAACAAACACATCGATGTTGATAATTAACGAATGAAAGATTAAACAAACATAAATTGTTAAATATCATCTAAATCCTACCGAAAGGTTAGCAATGTAACCCACAACTAAAATAAAAAGTATACAATTAATAATTTAAAAAAGTTAAAAAAAAATTCATGCCCTTTTTAGAATAATACATGGGGATAAATAGAAAAGTGCTAAAAATTAATTATCATATCTAGTTGTCAAAGATGATCTTGATGGTGTTTAAAATGACGAGTTCAATCCATAGTGAACACTTATTAGAAGTTAATTTCTTATGAATTTCCTTAACATCCAAATATTGTAGAGTTAGACAGCATGTTCTGTGACATTAGTCGTGGTATGCACAATCTGGCGGACAGTCATAAAAATAAAAAAAAACTAAAAATTAAATTTAAGCACATGAGGGATTGGAAGTGGTGGGCAATAATGCTAGAAGAAAGCCTTTCAAATGTTCCATGAGAGAGATATGTGGATAGAAGAAAACTAAGGGTAGTGGAAAGTAGAGAGTGTTTTTTAATCCACAAATTTTTGTAAAAAACATTTGAGTACCCAAGAGAGATTATTGATGATTCTTTTTCACATCAAAAAGAGAAAGTGAGAGAGAGTTAGTACATGGATGACTTGGAAAGTGAAGTGAAGAAGTGGGGATTTTGTTTGGTGTAGAAATGGGTCAAAGATTTTGACAACAACTTTTTATTTATATTTTATTCCTACCAAATACAAATACACCTCATCCCCCAAAATCTTATTGGATAATATTACGTCATTTTTGTGTATTGCTTACGTCCTTTTTAGATTCACAAAGTGAATTCTATGCTATATGTAGAGAAATTACAACTTTTAACTTAAATTTTAAATGATCCAAATTTGTAATTTTAAATTTTTAGAAGAAATTAGTACATAGCAAAAAAGTTTATACACATGATAACTTCAATATGTACTCAAACTTTAATAAACATATGTACTTATAACTTTATAAAAAAATTATTGTGGATTTAAATTTTCACTCTTAATTATTAATTTTAAAAAATAAATTCACATTGTTACCCAATAATCCTTACCACTCATAATATTTCAAATTAAGAAAAGAAAAAATCTTACAACTCATAGAGCTATAGAGATCACACACACGTAAACGAAAGTGGTGGTGGGTGATTAAGATATGGATGATTGCCATTATTATTATTATTTTGGAAAGAAGAGAGCAACCTCCATAAAATCCGAACTAGACATGACTTCGACTAACTTTACCAACAAAATGTGTTCACTCAATCGATTTACGACGATTTGATTTTATTATTTGGTGGTGATTCAGTTCTTAAAAAATAATGTGTCTTCGGTGCATCAATGTATCAATGATAGAGGGTCGAAGGATTTACTAATGTTGTAAATGTAAATAATGATTCAATGAATAATGCGATTTGATTGGGATTTCAAATATGGTATTGAATTAATGCCCAAGATGATGTTATATTTATGGTATTATGATTAGAATCAACAATGAAATCTTGAGGTCGTAAAACAAATTTCAGACTAGGCAGAGGATGGTCATTCTATACTACGATCATAGGTTTTATCTTGAAAATTAGTATTTGATTTTTTTAGGTTAATATTTTCATGAGACAACAAAGTAACGAATTTTATTACAATTTTTGTTAGGTTAAATTATAAATGCAATCTATACCATTGGAAGAAAATTAGAATTTAAT
Source organism: Sicyos edulis (assembly GCA_036507275.1). Classification (NCBI taxonomy): domain Eukaryota; kingdom Viridiplantae; phylum Streptophyta; class Magnoliopsida; order Cucurbitales; family Cucurbitaceae; genus Sicyos; species Sicyos edulis. The sequence goes on from CM071850.1 coordinate 38,344,186, forward strand.
TATATAATTTCATATATTTTATAATCACTATTGAATTAATTTCATAGAAGTAATTATTTAAATTATGTACTTATTTTTGTCGAATTAAAAACTTAACTCATATCGTCATTATTGATATATTAATAATTAACTTTCACAGACAGGTAGATTATTTCGCTTATTGAAAATTAATTTTGAGATGAATACTCACGACTAATGAATCCAAAAGTTATGGATTTGTACACTATCTAATAGCTTATAATATTATAGAAACTAAATTCTATTTTTTAAATTAATTTTCTTCCGACCATAATTTACATTTTTATCAATATATTATTAGAGTCAAGACACCCATGGAAATAAAAATAAATAAATATAAATTTTAGGTAAGGTAAAGCAAAAATTTGAAGAGCATAATATGAGGTGCATATTTCATGGAAGAAATTATGTGGAAAAAAAATGGACAAGACAAGAAAAAAAAAAAAAAAAAAAAAGGCACTAAATGCATTGAATTAGGCAATATATGCCCACAGCATGGAGGCCGACCGCCCCATCATTCTCCAACTAATTACTTTAAATTTTTTATCCTAAACCCCAATTTTTTCCTTTTTATTTCTCAATGTTAAATTAGGGGTAACTCGACTATTCTTTTGAGGAAATTTGGTATAGGTGACAATTTTTTACTAAAAAACACACATACAAATTCTTTCTTGTTAATTTTAATTATGGTATTTTTTTAAAAAGAAAGTTTTCATACATACCAGGATTTTGAGCTGACTTTTGTGTATTTCAATTTTATCTTTTACTGTCTATTGATTGAAAAGTATCTGTTGTACTAATTGATGACTATCCATGACACTTATTAAAGGCTATAATGATTGAAAATTGTTTGTAGTATTGAACGAATACTATATGTGCACTCATTAAGCTTCTTGTTGGCTGCTTCTTGGCGTTCTAGATCTAAGTTTTTTTTTATCAATTATTCTATTGATGACATTGCTAGAAATTGACATGGTTTCTTGTAATTATGCTTCTTCCACGAAATCTTATATATATATATATATCATTTTTTTTATTCAAAAAAATATGTGTAGTCTTTCTGTTGCATTCATTGAAGTTATTGGACACATGAAAATTTTCATGTTTTTACTAGGCTCGTCCCAATTTCTTGTTATCCAATAATTTCTTCTAACAAGTTGTTATTGATAGATTTTTTTTAATTTTTTGTTATACGTGAAAATCATATATTTCTTATGAGACAATTTCTATTTTATTTTGGGTCGAGAATCTCACATTAAATTGATTTTAAAATTTTTTGACATTCATAATATAAATAAATTATTTTACTCATTGTCAATTGTTTATAAGATAAAATTTCACGTGATCTAATATAATTTCAGAGTTCATTGAATCTAGACAAATATTTGATATCGAAATTTGTGAACCCAAAAGAATACCATATTAAGAGACTTGTTGAGTATTCCATATTATGAAAGTGTCGGAGTCTTGCAATCTTTACAAGAAATGTGTGTTCTTATTAATTTTAAGATTTAACCTCATGCTAAATATAATAGTCTATATAATAATGCAAGTTTAAAAATATAACTAAAATTAATTTTTAGGTGGGTGATTATATTTTAATTCATGAATTTTCAAAAAGTTTAAAATAGGTCCCTATGATAAAGTTTAAATAAATCAAAATTGATTTAGATATTTTTAATTTTTAATTTTTTTACTTGGGAGGTAGGACTCAAATCGATAACTCCTTGATGATTGCATATACACTAATGCCACTAAGATACTGTATTTTATTATATTTTTGAAGAACAAAGGTGAACAACTATTTTTGGTTTTTTGTTAATTTTTAGACAAATGTACTGGAAAGGAGAAATTTGAGGCTTGAATTGTAAGCAAAGGGAAGTGGGGGAGGTGGCCCTTTCTGAAGAGGACAGCCAAAGCATGCTCTCTTCTCTTTCAATAGCTAATTTCCCCCAACTCACTTTACACATATAACAAAAACATTCATTAGTGGGTTCACTTTTCATCATCAACATCACCTAATTAATTCTCTCTTCATTATCATTTCATTATATCATTTTTCTTACTCTAAATCATACTCTACTCTACTCTACTTTTTTTTTTTTTTATTATTATTATATTTTCATTGTTGTTGAAATATATTGATGTGTGTATCGAATGAGTCGATGACATAATTGGTTATCTTGATTGATGTTAATCTATTTTAATTTCACAGTCACGCGTTTGAGAAGATATTTAATTTTTATATTATTTTAGAACAGTAAGAGTATTTAAGCTTCGTTAGTCCCCCTCCCCCAATATATGTACTAATATATATTATATATATATATATATATATTTATTTGCACTTCAACTATTTTTATAGGATAACAATTTGATCCTTTAAAAAAATTTATAAAGTTAATTCATAAGAAAGACAACGATAAATTTTTTGTTTTTTTTTCTACAAGGTCAGCTCATAATAATTGTATTCTTTGTTAAATTACAAGCATAGGCTTTCAACTTTTACAAGTTTGAACGTCTTTGAATTTTGAAAAGAATCTTCATAAGTCATTAAGTTTTGTGTTTTTTTTTTTTTTTTTTTTTTGAGAAACAGTTTTGTGTATTCTTGAGTCTTTAAGGTATTTGATAGATTTTTTTAATTTTTAATTTTACGTACCTTCAGTAGGTTTAAATTTGAAATTAAAATTTTTTTCATTAAATTAGGACTATGTTTAAAGTCTCAAGATTTCTGAAACATAGTGTAGAAATTTATTAGATATCGGGGTTTAGAAACTCAGGAAAATAGAACGGTGAGTTTTAGACTCCATTTAATAATTATTTTATTTTGTAAAATTAAGTTTATAACTATTATTCTAATATATGATTGTGCTTATTTCATATTTATATTTCATCTATGTTTTTTAAAAAACTAAACAAAAATTTAAAAACATAAACCCTAACTTCCAAAAATTTGTTTTTGTTTTTTGGAATTCAAATACTTTCAAAGATAAAGTCATTTATATATAAAATAAAAATTTAAATGGTTCTCAAGGGAGGTTTAGATACTAAACTTCACTTTCACTCACTATTTTATATATTTAATTTGGGTATTTCAAATATTACTGTTCCTATGTGATCACTCATTTTTCAACATTTTTTTTAATTATGAATTATATTCTTATATTTTAGTTTCTATGAAGACCATGAATGTAACAAAAAACATTACGACGCATGACACATAGATCATCATATTAAATTTTGATTTAACTTGGGTGGGGTATATTAACTTGAGAAATTAATTAATGATGTTGAAAATATCTAAATACACTAATGTAACTTATACAAATTCACGAGCATAATTGAAAATTCAAAGTTTTAAGATGATCAGATTAAGTTTACTGAAAGGGACGAGAGCTTGATGGTTTTATTGTTTTGAAGTTAGTATTCAGCTCTCATTTATTTGTGAGGAGTAGTACCTCCTTATAAAAAAAACAGGAATAAATTTTCAATTTTACTTGGTAAGTTTTGAAACATTCTAACCCTACCTCTACATTTTTCAATTATTTTAAAATTTTACTTTTCAATGTAACTCCATTAAACAAAAGCATATAGTAATATTGACCTAAACTCAATTACATTTTCAAAGTGCTGATTCAATGTGTAATTTTGAAACAACCAAAAAGGTTTAAAAATTTACACAAGTCTAGGGAAAAAATATTATTATTTAGGCTAATGTTTATTCCTTCACTATTTTTCATTTTATAAATTAATGAAAGAAAATAAACCCTAAATATTTGAGGGGAATTTGTCCTGTAATTTCCTATATTAGTTTTATCATTCAATCCAATCACAATCTTTTTTTACAAAGGAACAAAACTTGTTGGTTTCTTTTCCCTTAGTTGAGTGTTTCAAAAAATGTGTCTGTTAAAATAAAGATGTACAAAAGTGAAGTGGTGAAAAAGTTCTATAGGTATTTTGTCCCAAAAGTCATACACCCAAATGATTGTTTTCTTCAAGTTTTGGTAGAAAAAAAGCAAGAATAAACATACATACTATGCTCATTTAAGTCTCACATTCAAAACTAGTAAGTAAATTTAATTGTAAACCTTTTTATATTTATTTTTCTAGTATGAGTCTTGAAATAGGCATAAAGGACCCCAAATATATAGTAATTTTAACAATTAAGCCAAATGATTATTTATTGATAGATGATTCCAACTTCTCGATTATATATTTATTACAAATATAATACATAAATAGTCAATTAAGTATAATTTAACTCAATAACATTTATATATTATGTATATTCTATTATTAAGTCAATCTACTACACTAAAAGAAGCAGAACTTCTATGACATTAAGATAAAAAACAAAAGTGAGCCCACTCCCATTAAACTAAAAGAAAAAAGATAAATATGTAAAAAGAAAGAAAAAGAAATGGAGAATAAAAAAATGAATATGAGAGTGAGTAATGATCATATATAAATGTAGGTAGTGGTGGCATATTCCATTCATTATTATACATATCCAAGTCTTGGTCTTTCTCCTTTCTCTCTCTCTCTCTCTCTCTCTATAGCTAGAAAGATAAAATTTGAAGAAGAGAGAGAAAAAGGAAATAAATAAATTAAAGGGGAGTTTTAGTGGGAGGAGGGTAAAATGGGAAGGCAGCCATGTTGTGAGAAGGTAGGGTTGAAGAAAGGGCCATGGACAGCTGAAGAAGACAAGAAGTTGATAAACTTCATACTCACCAATGGGCAGTGTTGTTGGAGGGCTGTCCCTAAACTTGCAGGGCTATTGAGATGTGGGAAAAGTTGCAGACTTAGATGGACAAATTACCTTAGGCCTGACCTTAAAAGAGGCCTTCTCTCTGACTTTGAGGAGAAAATGGTCATTGACCTCCATGCTCAACTTGGAAACAGGTCTCTTCTTCCCTCCTCTTCATTATTTGGTGTATACTAAAAAATAATAATAATAAAATTAAGAAATTGCATTTTTTTTTTAATTTTTTAATTTTCTATTTTCCTAGAAAAATATCAAAATCTTATCTTAGTGTTAGAATTTTACCAACCATTGTTTTTTAGTATAACAACCTCACATTTGTATTAAAATATATGATTTTTAGGTCAAAGATATATATATATATATATATATATTAATTCGCCTTGTACTCTATGATTTTAGACTCATTCTCACCCTTTTCTCTCTAAAAACAGTCCAGTTTTGTTTTTTGTTTTCATAATCAAACTTTTTTGTTTGTGTTATGAAACGATGTTAGTGTAATGATGTAATAGTAAAAAATTATAATAAAAAAATAATTTGAGCATAGTTTAAGTTTGTTTGCAAAAATGTATATTTTTAATTTTTTTTAGTTCAACAAACATTAAAATGACATTAGTTATAGTGTGATTATTGATAACTTGTTCAAAACTTTAAACTTGAGTTTAAATATTGGTAATACTCTTAAAAATAACTAAAACTATCAAAGTTTGATGGTGAGGTTGGTTATCTTATTTGACGTTAATTCATTTCAACTATATGAAGAATTAGTTGATTCCTTTTCTTCTAATTTGTCTTAAAAAAAACTAAAACTAATCTCTCAATACTCATTTGTAAAATTTAAAATTTTGTTAATTGTTAATTTCCAAAAAAATGTCTTGATATTACGGTGATATTCCAATTATTTCTAGAAAGGAGAGAGGTAATTGGCTATTTCTTTTTCTTTTGGTTTTTTTTTTAATTGGAAACAAAGATAGCATTTACTTTTCCTTTTTAGTTTATGGCCGAGTAGAAATGCAAGTACTTCCTACTTTATTGATTTTTCTAGAAAAAGGAAGAAAAAAAAAATCCCTAAACTTTTACTTTTATTTTGCTTAAAAGTTTTAGCAACACTTTTTTCTTTCATTGCATTAAGAAAACATTGCGGCTGTTGATATTCACTTTATATAAATTATTTAATAGGAAATGATAGACAAATATTAATATTATTTTTTATAATGGGTTTAGAAACGAAAATGAGAGGTTTAAGAAAAAATACAAAATTAAAAGACTAAAATATATGTATTTATATTTAAATGTAAATTTAGTTTGTTTTTGCATAGAAAATTAGTAGGAGATAGTAAATTCTAGTATTTTTATTTAATAATTTCTTAAAAATAATTTATAGATAATAAAATATTTCATTTTTTATTATTTTCAATTAATTTCAATGGATTGTTTCAATTTATTGAACTTGATTGAAACAATCAATACTTGAATTGAAGCCATCAGTTGAAGTTATTAGTGTTGATAGTTATTATTATTTTTTTTCTAAAATTTTAATAACCATAGTTAAATTGTTTTCCTTTCCTTCGTTATTCCTGAAAAATACTCTTTTTTATAATCAAAAATCAAAGTTTTGATCTATTCACGATGCTCATTTTAAATTTTGAAAGATAATAAAATATTTTATAATTAAATTTACTTGTGAATTTTGAACGTAAAACTTTTAAAGCACTTCTTAAAAGTAGAGATTTCAAACCTCTAGGTATATGAAATATAAAATTTAGTATTCAAAACAATATTATATTTTATCTCTATTTTTTGAGTTCAATAATGATAGCATGAAGAATTAAATCATAAATTTTTGAAAGGGTAATGGATGTCTTAATCATGAGACTTGATCTAGTTGACATATTAATATTATTTTTAATATATAACAGATTTATGAAACTTCCCATATTATTACATTATTATTTTGTTTCACTTCAAATCAACGAGCTCCTTTTGACTTCTAAAATTTCCATAACTTCATACATTCATTTTATTATTACTATTATTTCATCCTTTTGAGTAGCTAAAAAATCAATTTTAATTTTCTTGAATTTTTATTTTTAGATGGTCTAAGATTGCTTCACATCTTCCGGGAAGAACTGACAATGAGATTAAGAATCATTGGAACACCCATATAAAAAAGAAGTTAAGAAAAATGGGCATTGATCCCCAAACGCACGAACCAATCTCAACCCCATTGGATCAAACTCAACCAATCCCCCACAGCCATCCGGACATCGAGACATCACCCAACTTGTCGATTGTCAGTGAAGCCGAAGAGTTACAAGCAATCGCCTCCACAGATATCATCGAGCTCCAATTAACACCTGCCCACCCGTGCATTCCTTCCTCATCGTCGTCGTCTTCATCATCGTCAAACTCAAATCCAATTGGATTCGAAGACCTCGAGTTCCTGGATTTCGATTGGCCATGCAACGACACGAGTAATATTGACAACAATCTCGGATTTTGGGAAGATGATTTTAGTAGTTGGGATTTCCTTGTTGGACGTGAGGATGGTGAAGTGCCAATTTTCCAAGAATCTTGGCCTTGTGGATTACTCTCTGATTTGGAACATAATGTGTTGTTCCCTTGACAAAAATGTTTGTGTTTGTTTTTTCTTCTTGTGAAATGGTTGGCCATAGAGAGAGAATAAAGTGTTTTGGAAAAAGGTTTTATGTTATTTTGAGTGGAGTTCCCAATTAAGAGTTTGGCCATATTCAAATTTGTCAAACAAACTAAACAATTTCAAGATCTTCATATAAATTATTTTCTTCTTTTTGACAGTTTGAATTTGCTATTAATTATCAAGAGTTGTTTGATACTAAAACTAAAAAACATTACATGATTATGACAACTTGTAAGGTCGTTGGTTGAGATTGAGAAAGCCTTGTTTTCAATTTTATTCGTTGTTGTCTTTTTATTGGTGAAACAATTTTTAGTTTTTCATTTTCATATTCTTTTGTCAAGATCTTCAACCTGTTCTACATTGTAAATGGAAAGAGTTTGAAAAGAATGCATATATTATGTGAACCTTCGAAGAAAGGTAACATATCTTACACCACATTGATATGATATTGTCTACCTTGAAAATGACCAATCATGACTTTATTTTTGGGTATCTCCCAAAAGGCATCATATCAATGGATGTATTCCTGTCCTTATATATCCAAGATCTTCTCTCTAAATTAGGGATGTCGGATACTTTGTTTACATAACATTTGCAATACAAAGTTTTCTTTATATCTGTTTCTAGTTTTTGTATTTTTACATGAATTTCATGTCCATTTATTTATATAAGAATTCAATTAGAAAAAATTGAAAGAAAAATTAAATTTGTGGAAAATGATAAGAAAATAACCACAAATTTTAAAAACTAAATAATTATCAAACAAGATCTTAAATGTTTAAATAAGTCAATTCAAGCGGTTTAAAAATAATAATAACTTTACCTTTTCATAAATTTATCTGTGGTACAAGAATATTTTTTCTTTCTTTTCTTTTATTTATTTATTTTTTCTATAAGAGAATGCAAGAATCTTGGGGGTTTGGCATAATTCACATACAAATATTAAACTAGAATGTTTCTAAGTTGTATAGAATTTCTTCCATGAATAAATTTGACTGTTGGGCCCATCATTATCCCTAGAAGGCCCAAATCAGTGGTCCTTTTGTGAAGCTTATTGTTACTTATTTGTTAACATAGCCCATTAAATTATAGCTAATGGGTTTTTTGTTTGTACTTTTTTTTTTTGGAGCAAATTCATTGATTGTCAAGTATGTGTGTACGTAAAAAAATATATATTTCAATTTGACAACATTTAACACTTGAATTCATTATTAATTGATTACTATATAAATATATCATGTCATTGAAACATTATTCTTTTTGGATGTTTGTCAAAAGTACTTGAATGATGCAGATTAAACATCAACTATAAATAATGTAATAATCGTCTTTATTTATTGAACTCTATATTTAGATTCAAGAATGTCTAGTCGTTAAAAGCATGATGGGAATGGTTTGAGAAATAACAATTTTAACACGATTTATTCAACCAAAATGAACATAGTTTAAGTTATATACTAAAAAACACAATTGATTTGCTCGTATTTGATTAATTAAACTTAAATTTCATACGATTATAAAAGTGATTTTTAATGATGTTGCGTAGTTTGAGAGTGACTAATAGTTTTTTTAAGTGATTTACAAAAACATTTGGTTGTCATTATTTTTTTCCACTTGTAAAAGTTATTTAAAATTAATTAAAATACTTTTTAAATGATTAGCATTTATTTTGAAATAGGATTTTAGAATCATCTAAATTACTAAAATGAGTATGATATAATTTTTTAAAAAAAGAGTTTGATATTAGAGATTAAAAAGATTAGGTGTAACAAGGGATTATTAAATTATTAATATTGTTGTTGTTGAATTATTAAAAAAATATATACATAAAAATAGAAAAAATGAAATAAAAAATATTGAAGGAAGGGAATTCGAACATGTAATCTCAGAGTTAGTAGGTCGTACAAAATGTCGGTAGAGGTCTGATCTTGTTGGCGATTGTGGTGCTCTTTTGAAATGACTAAAAAATGATGTTTAGAACTATAATTTTATTTTAATTATATGATGAAAGAAAACAAAAGAGTTAGGCTGATTCATAACCAGATGTATGACAATGATATCTTCTCTAATGTATATAAGAAGAATGATTTGATTTGGTAGAAAATTCAAAGGCAAGAGATCCACCCCCATTAACATTTTTTATATGATTATGAAATCCAAACCAACCTAAACAACAAAGTTTCAACGTATACACTAAATTGCATTCAAAGCAAAAGCTAGAGGGTTATTATTTTTATTATTTTTATCATTTCCTCCTTTTTTTTTTAACTAACTAATTATGATTAATTATCAAATTGACATTTTATCTCATTGAGCCAAATAAAGGCAGATGCATAAATTTCAAATTAACGAATATATCGTACGAAATTCAATTAACCATCATAACACTCAACAAGGGTTGGCCTAGTGGTACTTCATTTCTCCAAGTTTTTTTTCTTTAGTTCTTTATTTTTTATTATTATTTTAATTTAACAAATTTGGAGGTGTGAGAATTTAAATTCGTAATTTTTGAATCACTAGATCATGATGTCACTAGAATTCTTGTTGCTTTAGCTAATTTTTGGTAAGTTGGTCTAGACTTCAAAATAAAACCATCATAAAACATTCAAAATCAAGTTGGTGTAATGCCCAAAATCATTATCCAAGAATCGTCATGGATAGCCTAATGGTTAAAGAATATATTTAAAAACCAATAAGCTCGTGTTTATTTTATGGTGATCACTTATTTAAAGATTAATTCCTATAAATTTTTGCATCTAAATATCATAGGGTTTGACAATATATCTTACAAAAATAGTGGAAGTGTTTATACAAGAGCATAAATACTCTCATATAAAGTTTAAAAAAAAAAAATCATTAATCAAAGTTGGTAAACCTATCAACCGACAAGATTATTTAAATAATAAATAATGAATTTGAGCATTTTTCAATGTACATTTTCTTTTTCAATGACCCTAAGGGGGTGTTCGTTTGACATATTTAGGTAGTTTTTGAGTAAAGGAGTTATGTTGAGAAGTTATATTAAGTAGTTAAAAATTGAGAGTTGTGTCAAAAACTTGCTTGGATGTAGTTTTTTTGTAGAAGAGTTAGAGTCAAAATCTTGTTTGGATGTAGATTTAAAAATGAGTAGTTATTTTTAGTAGTTAAAAAAGAAATGATTAAAAGTGAATGGTTAAAAATGAGTTATTTTGATTGATTTAAAAGGAATGATTAAAAATAAATTGTTAGAAATGATTGAGTAGTTATAAATGAATAATTAAAAATGAATTGTTAGAAATAAAAGTTATTTTTAAAAGTAAAAATGATGAGAAGTTAATAAAAACTCGTTTGGATGTACGTTTTCGATGAAGAGTTAATAAAACCTAAAAATAATTCCTACCTAAATATGTCAAACAAACACCCCCTAAGTTTAGTTTCAAGAGAAATCATAAAGATTGTGTTATTCACATTGCCCACATCAAATAAATGTAGAAATTGTCATTTCTCAATATTCAACAGAAAAATACTTTTACAAGGCTTTCCATGTAAAGGAAACAAACCAAAAAGAAAAAATTACATCTCTATAAAAATTACAAGTATAATATATGAGACTTGAAAAAAATGTACTATACGAAAAATGAAGGAAATAAATCCAAGAATAATAATAGAAAAACAATCTAAGTTTCCATCCTTCAATCTTACTTCATTCCTATCATGTTGATGGTATATCATCTGAACTTATTGAATGCAACTGTGTAGAAACACCACTGTTTCCATTGTTGATTGTCTCGCTCTGTTTTTGTGAGGTCGATCGACATAGCTCTTCGATACGTCGAACGATCTCCTCCATTCCAGGACGATTATCGGGATATCGGATTGTGCATTGTAACGCAAGTTCCAAGAGTTGAACCATTTCCTCCTCAACATTTTGGTACCTAAGAAGCTCTTCATCAAATACTTCCGCTGTCCATTCCTCTTGAACCACAGATTGAACCCATCTAGGAAGGTCTACACCTTCCTCATTCAAGATAGAATGTGTAGGAGCTTTCCCTGTTAGCACCTCCAGTAACAACACTCCGAAGCTATATACGTCGGCCTTTTGTGACACCTTTCGAGTATCAGTGACCTCTGGTGCTCGATAACCAGCTACACGACTTGGGCCTGAGGGTGAAATTGCTAGTTGTGCGAGGCCGAAGTCAGATACGCAAGCTTCATATGATCGAGTGAGGAGAACATTTGACGACTTGATGTTGCCATGAGAGATGGTGGGGCCTTGAGAGTGAAGGTAATGAATCCCACGAGCGACTCCGAGTGCGATGCCTGACCTTGCTTCCCAATTCAATGGACTTCTTCCTGACTCTTTATTACCTATTGTCAATGCAAAACATAACATATGCTAAGGTACATTAAGAACTCTAACCGAAACATTAACATTCAAAACTAAACTACTTCTAAAAATAAAAAAAATAAAAAATAAAAATAAAAATCTATCTTGCTGCTACCTTGGGTGCTACTTGACTATTCTAAGGAAATTATTAACCACCATAAATTGAACTACTTACTTATGACACTCTTAACCATGTGACCTGCCACCTTAAATGTATCCAAGATTGAGAAAGTATTTTCTATAACATTATGTCAAACACTTTGATCAATGAAGTGAAAGATCAAAAGAACTCACCATGTAAAAGGGCAGACAAGCTTCCCATTGGCATGTAATCATGAACCAAAAGCTTTTCCTCTCTAGTGTAATAGTAAGCTCTAAGAGGCATCAAGTTCTCATGTTTCATCTTCCCCACCTCCTCCATCTTCTCTCTGAAATCCTTCTCCACTGCTGTCATCTCCTTCAACCGTTTCACGGCGACGACCGTCCCCGTCTCCAGTGTCGCCTTATAAGCCGTCCCGAACGTCCCCTTCCCAAGAACCTCTGCAGAAGATCTCAACAAATCCTCCAAATCAAACACATTGCCCACATTCCCAAAGAACACCAATCTCTTATCCTTCTCCCCGCCCTTCCCCGTAGTCGACCTAGGTGCAGTCAAATGATCTATGCTTATGCTTTCGCTACTTCCTGCCGTCGACGCCTTCTCCCTCGACGCCTCAACCTCCCTACCACCCGGCCCAGCCCCCGCTTTCGACTTCCCCTTACTCTTCCTTTGACACACAAGAATCAGAACAACCACAATCAACACCAACAAAAACAAACCACCAATCACAATTCCAGCTATTGCTCCGGCCGAGAGCTTCGACTTTCGACCGGGCTCGAGGGCGGTCGTGTTACAGAGCAACAATGGCGCCCCACAGAGCGAATTCCCCTCAAAAACACTCGCCGGGAAACCAGAGAGATTCGGAGGAATCGAACCATTCAATTGATTAAACGATACGTTAAATTGGGCAAGAGAGATATTCAAATCAGGAACAGCTCCAGTAAACTGATTGTTTTGTAAATACAGAGTAGCCAAACGGGACAGAGTATTGAACCCAGATGGAATCTCACCTGAAAAGTTGTTGTCCGCCATGTTCAACCGAACCAAGTTCTTCAAACCGAACAGAAACGCCGGAATCTCGCCGGAAAACAAGTTCCCCTGCAAGTAAAGATTCCTCAACCCACGAAGATTCGCAAAATCAGCCGGAATCGGACCGGAGAGAGCATTAAACCTCAGAGACAGAGTTTGTAACTGAGTCAAATTCCCAAGCCCCACCGGGAGATCGCCGGAAAGCCCCATAGCCGGAAGCCGAAGCTCAAAAACCCCATTTCGATCACAGGTAACACCAGCCCAAGAACAGGGAGATTGATCGGAGAGATTCCACTCCAATCTGGGGCGGCCACCCATCGCCGCGCGGAAACCCACCAGCGCCGCCCTGTCGGCGGCCAGATCCGGCCGAACAGAGCCCAAAAGAGCCAAACCCAGAACCGCCGCCGTGAAAAAACCCGCCGGAAAGGCATGGGAGAACACCATTTTTGGGAAATCGAAGAGGGAATCGCTAATAAACCCACATGGGGGCGGCGAAATTCTTCTGGAATGGCTCCAATGGAGAAAAAATAAAGAAAAAAAAGTTTGGGTTTTGTTGGTTGAGATGGTTGTGGGAATGGTTTGATGAACAGAGGAATTTAATATGGTGTGAGTGAGCTCGCAATACAAATCACTGCAACTTTTGGAACAAAGACGATGGGAGCTTTGCTGTTAAGATTTCAATGGATGCTTGCCATGTGGAATATTTTTACTTTTTCTCATCAAATTCTCTTTTTTTTTTCTCGTGATCCTTAAACTATCATATAAAAGTTTCATTTTGATTCGTAAATTTTAAAAGTATATCATTTTTGTTTCTTGTTCTATCAAAAAGATTAAAAGTGAGTTTTTTTTTTTGTTAGTGGTAAAAGTTTTTAATTTTGAAACTTAAGAATAAAAAAGAAACTACCTTCCAAACTTAAAAGACCAAAAAAGGTAATTTTTTTCAAAATATAATAAAAAGAAAGGTTTTTTTTTCTTCGTGAAATCGAAATATTGGAGCTTTGCTCCAATATAATTACATCTATCCTAAATTTATTGTCATAATTGAATTTTGAATTTAAAATCTTAGGGTGTGTTTGGGCCCGTTTATATAAATGGTCGAGTTGATTATAATAACTCCACCGATGTTTGTCCCACCATTTATTATAAGCAGTTGTTACCTAAATTTGCTTGTCCGTTTATCTAAATTTCGGTACCCGTTTATCTAAACCTTACATATATTATTTTTTGATACATAACCAGCCCTTCAAACACCGTTTATCTTAATTTCTATTATAATAACTTACTCCTAAAACACTATTTATAATAACCTATCATTTATCATAATCTACCGTTTATTATAATCTTTCGTCTATCATAACCAAATCGGTGCTCCAAACACACCTTAATGTCTCCAAACCAAAATGTCACTCTTTATATTAAAAAAAAAGCATCTTTTAGTATGGTACCTTTTTTTGTACAAAGATTAATGAAGTACTCCAAATGAAATATAGTACAATATGTTTAATGAATATTTCTAGAAGAAATTATGAATATGAAGCTTTGTTGTTATTAGGATTATAATAGTTCTATTTTGTTCATTTTTTTGTAAACTTTTATTATTAAATAAAAGTGTTGATATATCGATGAAAATTATGAAATGTCGAGAAGTAACTTTAGTGTTGGCAATTTCAATAAAGATTGATAGTAGAAGCATCATCGATGAGGGCATCAAAATACGCCGATTGTAGATACACCACTAACCATTGTTTAATCCTTGATGACACATATCGTATGTGTATAACGCTATCGTCAATGGTATATCAACTTTTAGGGTGCGTTTGGTACACTAGTTTGGTTATGATAAACGGAAGGTTATAATAAACGGTGAATTATTATAAATGGTATTTGAGGGACAAGTTATTATAACATGGATTATGATAAAGTGTTTGAAGGGCTGGTTAAGTAATAAAAAGTAATGCATGTAGGTTTAGATAAACGGGCACGTATATTTAGATAAATGGGCACATAAGTTTAGATAACCACCGTTTATAGGACAGACATCGGTTGGTTATTATAACCAACCCGGCCGTCAACAATAAAGTTGTCGCTAACAATTAATAACAAAAAAAAAAAATTATTAGTCACTTGTCTTTTCACAAATAAAACACAGTTAACAAAAAACACATACACACGAGTTATACCAATTCACAAGCAAACAACACATCTAAATTACTTCAAAGTTACATTCTTATTTTCACAATTACTGTTGGTATTGCAACCAAATGTCTCATATGGGAAAGAAAGGGGAAAGCTCGTGGATATAAATGGGATGACTACAACTTTCATTAGTATGAGGCCTTTTGGGGGAAGTCCAAAAACAAAGCCATGAGGGCCTAGGCCCAAAGTGGACAATATCATATCAATGTGGAAGTTTGTGGTTGCTCATTGTCTCTAACAAGTGGTATCAGAGCCATTCTCCTTTCATAGCCTCCGTTGGCTCAAGTGAGTCTAGCTATAAGTAAAGTTTCGTGGTTGAGCATTCATAGTTCAAATGTAATTCGGTTAGATGGCGTTACCCCCTAGGGGAGGCTTGTGGTACTTAGGTCGAGGGGAGGATGTTGGTATTGCAACCAAATGTCCCACATGGGAAAGAAAGGGGAAAGCTCTTGGTATAAATGAGATGACTACAACTTCCATTGGTATGAGGTCTTTTGGGAGAAGCCCAAAAACAAAGCCATGAGGGCCTAGTCCCAAAGTGAACAATATCATATCAATGCGGAAGTTTGTGGTTGTCCATTATCCCTAACAATTACGAACAAAATCAACTTCATTACTAGCATAATCACAATTAAATTGGCTCTTTTTAATACAAGATAGCCACAAACAAGTTAGTAAAAAAGAAATGCAAATATAGAATCAAAGTATACATATTTAGTATCTTTACTGCAAGATAGTCCTAACCCAAACATTTAATATATGGTTCTTAATAACAATTCTAGAGACATATTTAAGTAGATAGTCCCACCATGTGATCGGCCCTTATGAATTCATTAATAGATAGACCGTTGTCTCAAGTTTATACATGTTGGCACGATTCTCATTTCTTTAATGTTTTCTCGATATATCTTTTTTATGTTGTTTTTTCACTTTTCTATGAGTTGAGCTATTCGTTGTGACTTACTTCGCTTGACCATAAAAATGAGCTACCTTTGCTTCATTTCGGCTTTATCCATAATCTAATTCTTAAGGGGTGACACAGTAGTTGAAGATTTGAGTTTTGAAAATATGTTTCCTTCAAAGTCTCAAGTTCGATTGACTTTTCCTATTATACTTTATTCGATATACATATTTTATGTCCCCAGTGCGAGACAAGCGTGATTACCCTTGTTTTAAAAAACAACTTACTTGAGCCTATTCAACTTGAGGATTTATCCATTTTTCTTCCATTCTTTGAACAAGAGGAACAATGCAATTTTTGGAAGGTCCAAGTTTCAAGAGTATGCTTTCTAAGTTTAAAATTCGTTTGTAATATTAATTTATAGGCATTTTCAATTATTTTCTTTGTTAATAATTAAATTGTAATCGAACAGGTCGGTGATGCAGTTGGTTATCTTGTTTGGTGTTAATCCATTTCAACTCTACAGTCACGAGTTTGAATCCAGAAATCGGTAATTGACTCTCATATTATTTGAGAGTTGTGCCTTTTTATGTAGAATTTGTTGATCCCCTCCCTCTAATTAGTACTAAAAAAATAATTAAATTGTATAAAATGGGACATCTATTTTTAAATAATAATTCGTACCTAATTTCTTAAATTGTGAATTTGTCATTTAAAAATGACCGTTGGACTTGGCGTCATCTTTAACAAAGTGCAGCTATCATTCTTGGGGGAGCGGAATTTCGAACCAAACACTCTTTTAGGTGCACTCACTTGATTGCAATTTTAATTTAAGATTCCAACCGAAAAATTATTAACTTAATGTTTATATATATATATATATATAATATATATTTTACTAGAACTTAGATGTCGTTAAATCAATTTTGTACTTTCTAAAACAATTGTCACGTTTGACCTTCTATAATAGTAGTACACATGTCCTATAGTCAACACCTAACATATCGTAACTATTAATAAGTAGTACATCTAACAATAATGATCACTCCGATGTATTCTCATGACTAAAAGAGTTACTAGTTTTGTCTTTATAATTTGAAGATAGTTAGAATTTAAGTCCCTATAATTTTAAAAACTAAAATTTAATCCTAAAGATATAGCATTTGTCGTTTGTAACTACCGTGAATTATGCACGTGAAAATTAACTATTCATTCTGAATTTTTTGTTCAATAAGTCAGTTAACTCATATTGTTATCGTTGACACATGAATATCTAGTTTTCACGCACTCAATTCCCTAATGATTATAAGGACTATTTTTTAAATTTTACCAAATCATGGAGATTAAATTCTAGTTTTTAAAATTATAGCAACCAAATTCTAACTTAATTCAAACTATAGAGATTAAATTCTAATTTTTGAACCCATAGGAACTAAACTCTATCTTTCTTCAAATCATAGGACCAAACTATAGAGGCTATCCTTTTTTAATCATATTTGTTCTCTTTGGAAGAGTATTTATGGTTTTAAATAGACAACTCGATTATAGTATAATCGATTTACATTGTATTTTTATCTTGCTGTTCCTATATATATTCTTTGAAATTTTCTCTTTTGGAGTTTCAAATTTTTCAATATTTTCGTTATCTGGAAGTTAACTATCTTCATGGTGACATTTTTGTGAATCAAACAAAACATCGGACTGATTTGTTAGATTTTCTCTGATATGAAATGTGGTCAAAACTTGTTTGACAATAATCTCAACAATTGTTGACCTCCAATTTATTATGTTAGAACATTATACCAAACTAAAATTTGGAAACAAAAAAAAAAAATTCAAAAGTTTGTTTGTCTTTGAAATTTGGTTAGAGTTTACGTACTTTTTTAAAGAAATATGGATACATCGTAAAATAGATAGAACACATGGTAGAAAATTTGCTACTCTACTTTTATATGACAATACCTATGCAATCTCTCTAACTAAGTAATCCTATTTTTTAAACTCGTACTAAACATAAATATTAATTATCACTTTACACATGAGAAGGTGGTTCATGAAAATGTTATAATTCGTTTTCTTATATTTGAAATCTTTTCACTTTGTTATTTCAATTTTCAATTTTGCTCGAGCAAACTCATGACTACTACAACATTCTATGTTTTGAGAAGAGTCAAGATTAAGTTTGTGAATGCATTCTATTTATTTGTTAAAACATTTTCCTTATAAATCCCCCCTTTTTTTTTTCTTTACTTCTAGAATATGTGAGGTAACTAATTAGAATTGATCTTATGAATACGACCCAAAAGAAGTGGATCACCATGATTAAGATGATTTTATCTAGTTGGATGTTTAGTCGGCACAATTGACTTAATAAAAAGTCAACATTAGAAACGTCAATGAATGGGCCTCACACCAGCCAACCGTGTGCTGTACTGCAGCTGATTACTTCAATCTTATTGCCTGATTTTATTATTGAAATTGACATCTAGAAGTTGGCTACTTGTCAAAGTGTTCATTTTGATTGGTTGGGCTATCTGTAGGCCCCACTCTGCTTTAAGAGTATTGATTCCATGGGGATATCTTCACCATAATCGTCGTGGAATCTCTCACTTTATTTTTGTTTCATTCAATTGATACATATCTGGCAAATGTTTATTTTAAGCCTACAATAAATATTATCATACATATTTTGTTTTTAAGTTTGGTTAGAATTCACCTGCTTTCTTAAAGAAAGCTAGATAATTAGTAGGAAAGGTGGAGCACACCATATGTCACACAATTTTCAAATTAGGAATTCACACAATTTTCAAATTAGGAATTCTTAATCACACACATTTCGTCGAAATTCCATCGGGCTCGAACCTGTGACATTGGTGTTGAACTGGTTTACAACCAAACACTAAAATCATTACACTACTGACTCATTCGATTTCTGGATAGTTTTTAGGTTATATAGCATACAACAAATACGGTCTAAAATTGCAATCGTTGATTCATTTATATCTTAATGTATTTGCTACATTCATATACATAATATCAACTCGTAGTTTTAATAGGTTTATTTAAGGGAATTTGCACTATATAGCAACTTTTTTGCCACAGTTTATAATTATAGCAATTTTTAAAAAATAATTCCTTAATAGCAAATTTTTCCATTTAAAAAAAAATTATTTACCTTTTTTATAGAAGACTTTGATAGAATCTATCATTCTCTAGTGATGGAAGTCTATCAATTTTATCACTAATTGATTCTATCAGTTCTCATTGATAGAATTTGATGAAAGTCTATCAATTTACTTTATTTATTAGTAATTGATTCTATCAGCCTCTATCAATAGAACCTATCAATATGGAAGCCTATCCATTTACATTTTTTGCTATATGTGCAAATATTTTCATTATTGTGCTATTCATGGAATATTTTAACCATTTTTTAATATACATGCAAAAGTCCCTTGTATTTAGTTAGTATTTTGTAAATAGAAGTTTCTTTAATAGTGGTATTATAAATTTAAAAATAAAAATATTATCATTAAGAATTAGGTCACAACAACAATCCAGTGTCGTCCAACAGTTAGGATATCTGGTTTTCACCCAGGCGACTCGGGTTCAATTCTCAGTAATGGAACATTTTTTCTATGTTTCAGGTCTTAATTATGAACTTTGTTCAAAGGAGGTTTTCGAATATAGAATAAAAAAGGTAAGTTTGTAATGGTTTGCCTTGTACTTCAAGGAGATAATTGTTGTTAATGCAAAAAAGTCTAAACATTGTTAAGTTAAATGAGTGACATTAGTTCTTATGCATTATTATTATTATTATTATTATTATTATTATTATTATTATTATTATTATTATTTTGTCATCGCCTAAAAGAGCTCATGTCAATAAAGATATTGTCCCTCACTTGTATATCCAAGAAATTTCCCTTAACTTAATAATGTGGGACTTTGGTCTCAATTCCAATAAACCTCTCCTCGAACAAACAACTCAAACTCTTTGAGGTTGCTTCTTTGATCTATACCAAGACATCCTCTCACATTGCTAAGTCAAGAATCTATCTCCAATGCAATTTGTTAGAGACAACGAATTACCACATATCTCCATGTGGATATGATCTTGTTCACTTTAGGTAGAAGCTCTTATGGCTTTGTTATTGGTCATCATCCAAAAACTGTTGTATCAATGGAGACGTTATCCCCTTCTTATATATTTAAGATCTTCTCATTAACTTAACAATGTGATACTTTATTCACATTAACAACAATAAATCTGTTGTAAGAAGCTTTATCAGATTGACATCGTACTATCAAGAGAAAAGGATCTTGGTATGGATATGAGCTAGATAGATTGTCTAACAGTGTAATCTCAAGAAAAGGGAAGTCGGTTAGATATGTAGTCATGGCAAAAGCATTTGTTATATTTTGAATTGATGGTGTACTCTCAAAAGAAGATGAGTTGTTTGAAATCGTAGAAATATTGACTACTTGAAAATTTTATTATTGGCATTGCGACCAAAATCTAACATTATTAAGCTAGGGGAAAGATTTTGTGTGTATTAGTGAGGGATAACATTTCCATTGACAAGAGATTTTTGGATGATGACAAAAAATTAAGTCATGATAACTTGTGCCCAAAGTGAACAATATCATATTAATGTAAAGATATGTGGATCTTTGTTGTCCCTAAAGTTGTATCACAACTAGGTTCTTGACTTAGCAATTTCGGTGAATTCTTTTGGTACAACAAAAAAGGTGAGCCTCGCATGACTCGAGTGGTCTTAACTTGAGGGGAGGATTGTTACTAATGCAAAAAAAGTCTCACATTTCTAAGTTAATTGGAAGATCTTGGATTAAGAAGTGGACAACCTCTCCATTGATATGAAGTCTTTTGGGTTATGTTAAAAAAAATCATGAGACTCATGTCCAAAGTAGCAATCATATCAATGTCCCTAACAAGTGTTATTAAAGCGCTCTTGACTTAGAAATGTGGAAGGATCTTTCGGTGTAAAACAAAAACGGCTAGCCTCGAAGGGTTTGAGTGGACTTTGTTCGAGAGAAGAATTGTTAGCTAGCATTGCGACCAAAGTCCTACAATGTTAAGTAGAGGAAAATATCTTGGGTATATAAGTGAGGAACAACAATCTCTATTGACATGTGGTCTTTTGAGCGATGAAAAATAACAAAGTCTTGTGAAAACTTATGCGTAAAATAGACAATACGAAATCAATGTAGATGTTTGTTTGTCCCTATCATTAATATTGAACTAAAAAAAAGGTGGATCGCTTCAATTTTTAGAAATATGAACATCTCGAACAAATATTTTAATCCTAGGTTTTAGGTATTTAAACCATCCAACTCTTTAAAAAGTAAAAAACCTCTTTTTCCCGTTTATGTCGCAAGTAAAACTTAACCTTTTTAAATTTCAGTATAAATTCAATAAAACTATACACCTTAGTGACAATCTAGTACTAAAAAATATCTTAGTAACAAAATTTCAAATTTATAATATCTTAGAATAAGAGAAGATTGCAGTTCAAATTGATTAAAATTAATGAAAACCCTAATAATTAAGACCTTTAACCAAGAAACAAGAGAGAAAGGAATGAAATAAACTAGAGAAAAAGAGAAAAGGGATTGATGTGGGATGATAGAAATGTGCATGTGAGGAAGTACACATTAAAGTTGAGTTGCATATGCATTTTTTGGCTTCAAGTAAATGTAATGATATGTTTGGACTTCAAACTTCTCCTTATCCATTTCCTTCTCTCTTTTTTTCCTCTCTTAATTTTAATATATATGTAGTTTATATGGTAAGAGATAGATGAAATAGAATCGTTGCTTATTTTTAAAATATGCTTAGTTTTAAGAGATAAATGAAAAGTTTTGTGTTTCTGATTCTTATATGGTTAGATTTTCTTTTCTATAACAATTAAGAATTTACAATAAAAATCAATAATTGGAACAAATTGGACTACCAAAACCAAACTTGCATGATATATATAAAGTTTTGTGCCCTTGCATTATGGCCCTTGAGTCCAGGTCTTCCAAAGCCCATTTTACTTGGGTCAGGAACCACCTAGGCCCATTCAACCAAGTAAAAGAAGAAAAATGGAAAGAAATAGACTTTCAACTTTTGGTTTCAAAAAAGGTCAAGGGAGAATGATTAATTTTAGGAAACTAATTAAAGAAATGACTATAACTTTTTGGACTTCTATTTTTTTAAAAAAATAAATAATTTTTTGGACTTTAATTTAAGTTATCAATATTTTTTTATGTAATTATGTAAAAAATAATGTACAATTTTAGTTTAAATTGGGGAAGAGGACCACGATTAAGCTTGTATGCATAGGTATACATGCGAAATTTGAACATATGGAAATTTATGGTCTTATGTACATCATTGGTGGCATATATTGTAATTATAAAAAACGAAAGAGGGCACCTTTGTCTTAAAAAGATTTCGACCCCCACACTTTAAAATTTTAATATTTGATCTTTTATCATGGGTCTTGAAAATTAACTAATGTCAAAGAAATAATTATTCCAAACTAATTAAAAATTTTGTTTTTCTCTTCTTAATCGTAAATCTTTATATGATTTGTATTCTTATCCTTGGTTTCGTTTACGTAAAATGTCCACAATCTAAAATGAAGTTATGATCATGAAAGTAAAAAAAAAATACTACCTTTGTAGGTCAAAAGAAAACTTAAAAAAAAAAAAAACTTAATCTTCTCACGCAAACCATCACTTTTGGATAAGACATTATATACTAAAACTTAAATAACCCCCTGCAAATGCAATTCGAAAGATAGCAGAATTTTAATGAATATAATTTAATAATTAAGAGACGGTAAGTTTAATTCTTCATACTTCTCATTTTTGTTGTATTAAAATATCGAAAAAAATTAGGAAAAATACATTTTTATTAATAGATTTGAGGTCGAATTTCAATTTTTCTTTTTGAGATTAAAACCATTTGAGGGTAGAAGGATTTGAATCCATGACCTCATGGTCAATAAGAGTGTACATAAATGCCGTTGAGCTACTGCTTTTGCTAGCTGGTCGAGTTTCAATTTAGTTTATCTATTTCAAAATTAAACACATTTATCCATGACATCAATAATGTTCACTTTGTCCCCAACGGACAGCTCGATAAAAGCTAAGGACTTCAAAGCATGCTTCCTTGAGAGATCACTCGTTCAAGGCCGCTGGAAAGCGCTTAAACTAGAACACACTTCAAAATATGCCGGTACCATCGTCTAGGGATAGGTCAGTGGTATACCGGGGTATAGAGAAACGAAGCTCCAATTTCCCGATTTTCAAAAGAAAATAATAATAATAATAATAATAATAATAATAATAATAATAATAATAGTGTTCACTTTTAATTCTTAAAATAACAAAATTATTAGTTACACAACGTAATATTGACCAAAATGATGATTAGACTAATTTTAAATTTCAATATATTGATAAAGTGACAATTTTTTATTTTACGTGAATTTAATTTTTAAAAGAAAATAAGTATAAAAGTAAATAAAAAAAACACTTAAAAGACTAATAGTGGGCACTATTGAAATAATAGAGATAAAAATATTTAATTTTAAAATTTAGGGATGAAACTCAAACTACATCTTAAACTTAGAGACCGTAAAATTGTTGTTATTATTATTTTTTTTTAAGTATAAATATGCAACAAGACACATAGAATCCAAAGTGTTTGATAAAAGTCCCCGATGAAAGCCTTTGCTTTGCTTTCGCCACCAACAGTATTGTATTTTGTGAATGCTGTGTCAATATGCATATTATGTGACAATGAAATTTTCTAAGTGATGCGTTTCAAACAAGTCATTTAATTATGTTTGTCTCCTTTATTAATTTGTCACATTGTGTGATCTCTTTATTCTTTGATATAGTATGGATTTTAAAAGAAATGACATTGTTAGCAATCTTGTCACTCTCTCCCAGAGACAGAAATTCAATCATCTTTGATAATGAATGATCTAAACTTGTAGCTAACTAGGTAGAAAAGTTATATACTAATTCTCAACTTTGATAATTCTATATGTATTAGAGGGGGATGATCGAGAACAATCGTTGTCTCTCTTTCTTATTGAATGTCACTATCTTCTACTAGTAGGATGTGATTTCATCTAAAACTAATTAATTGAAATAACACGTCTATTTTATAAATGTTTCACTTTGAGCTTACCAATCTTAGATCGGATTCTAAGTCACTACTAGAAAGGTTATAATTGGCAACGGAAGACTAAGTTTTTGTATATGTCAAATTGATTTGTTGTTGAAACCTTACCAAGTAGAGGAATGACTCCAATTAGAGATAAAGTTAATATCTTTTCCATTTACCAATGGCATTTTAGTCTAATTACACATATAAACATAAAAATTGGAATATATTATTTAATTTCACTATCTGCATTGCTAAATATAATTAAATACTCCACATTGTTGCTGGTAATATATGTATTAAAATGAAGTAAACAAAGAAAGGGGACAAATATATATATATATATATATATATCTTGAAAAATAAGAATAAGAATACAATTATAATGTTGCTTTGTGTTAAATGAGAGAAGTTGACCCAAGAAAAAAAAGTTCCCTCAAGTTGGAAATGTCGCTTTTGACTATTTCGTTTGGGCAACATTGAAGGAAAAACCAAGTAATTGGGTAATATTTAATATCCAAATAAAATCAACTCATTGGTCCACATCAATTTAATATGTCTCTTGCATCATCGTGGTTGTCGTCGTCGTCATCAATGGTGTATTTATCATTATAATATGTTCAGAAAATAATTATTTAAACTATTTGTGATGATATAATCTAGATTGACTATCAAATTTATGTGTTCATTTAAACATAAACTTAGCTGGTTAAGGTATAAGAAAAAAAGAAAAAATCCATTTGAACCTATCATTTAAGAGTTCAAAAAATTAAATCTCTCAATTAATAATATAAATATTATGAATAATAGTTCAATATGCATATCTATGGCCAATAAATAAATATTATAGTTCCATTGAATAACTATTTCGTTTTTTATGTTTTATTTTTATTTTTAATATTTTGAAAACATGTTTGTTTAAAAACCAATTTTGGTTAATGTTTTTAAAGTTTTAAAAATAAAAAATATTTTTAAAATCTTAAAGAAATTATAAAAGCTAAAAGAAAGTAGCTTTTAAAAATATGTTTTTTTTGTTTTTAAAAAAGCATGAATAAATCAAGAATAAAGAGTAAAAAATTAAAAAAATCAAAACAAAATGTGATATTTGAAAACGAAAAACAGGTATCACACATGTTTTTTTGTTTTTAATTTTTTAAAATATAAAACTAAATCAATTATCAAACATATACGATTTTTATTTTTTAAATCAAAAAATAAAAAACTAGAAACAAAAAATAAAAAATAAAAAATAAAATGGTTATCAAACGAGGCTTATACAATTTATACAATTCAAAGGCTTAAATCATCACATTTACCATATTATAATATTATTATACTAAAGTGTATACAATATGTCTTTTAATGTATATACTTAGTTTCATTTTCATATAGGTTTTAACTATGCCACCAAATTTTTAATTGTTTTTTCAAAACCCTGAGAAAGAAATTTCTATTAAAATACCTAACGAAAGTTATAGAATAATGAGGCATTTGTACCACACTGGGGTGTGTTTGGGCCCCCGTTTATGTAAACGGTCGAATTGGTTATAATAACACAATCGATGTTTGTCCTACCGTTTTAACTTGCGTGTCCGTTTATCTAAAACTTCTAGGTATTACTTATTTAGGTCACAGTTATGAGTACAAATCGGAGAGAGGGGGACAAATACCGATTCTCGGGCTCGAACTTGTGAAACTGGTACTAAACTGGTTTACAACCAAATACTGAAACCATTGTGCCACTTACCCATTCGGTATTTTTTATAAGTTTGTTAGTTCAATAACATGCCCCTTAAATATATGTTATTCTTCTCCAAAATATATATATATATATATATATATATTATCAAAAATTTTATTATAATAACATGCACTCAAAATCCAAATTGTTGTGATCTTCTCTCTTAAAAAATTCGTTAAAATTTTTCAAAAATAAAAAATCGGTTAAAATATCTTATTATTTATAATAAGTCAACCATTATATCAAGGACACTTAAAATAGTGTATAATTAAGCTTTTCTCAGGTAAGAGGCGAAATTGAAATCAACTATATAGGTGAGAGACTTTTAAAAATAAATTTTTTATAAAAAATAATTCTAAATTAAATGCTCATACTCACCAACAATAGGCATTGACTCTATATATATATATATAAAGCATGACGTAATAGGTAAGGTACATTTCTCTATTTTCTTTCCATAGGCGATTCAGTTTTTTCCTTTTTCTTTTCTTTCTGAAACAAGGTCATTAGGTTATCCTCCCATTTATTTATAATCGATTTATCTAATTTGTTTTAATTTTGTACTCATTATCTTAAGTTGTAAATCAACCTTATAATATAATTTAAACTCTAATCATTTTGTTTTTAATTTTTTATTTTTAAAATTTAAGCCTACAATAATTATCTTATCATATATTTTATCTTACTTGGATATCACCATTTTAGTCATATTTTTAAAATTCAAATTAAAATTTGGAAGAAAAAAAGTTTGTTTTCAAAAGTTTGTTTTTCTTTTCGAAATTTGATTGATATTCACTTACTTTTTAAGGAAATATAGATATATTACAGGAAAGATGAAACACAATTTAGTAAATTTGAGTGAAAATAAGTTTAAATTAAAAAAAAACAATTATATTTTTTTGAGTATATATTGGGAGAGGGGGACATGACGCTAGTGTTGAACTAGTTTGCAACCAAACAATGAAACCACTACGCCACTGACTCATTCGGTACATAATTTTTATTTGGTTTGGAGATAGAATTGAGAGTTTTAAAATTTTAGTGACAAAATTAAAACTATCTCCTTCTCAAAAAAGAGAAAAAAAATAAATAAAATCTCCTTTAGCATCTTATACAATTTTGTATATTTATTTCAATTTGCATTTGACTGGTAAGATCTAACCATGTAATGAATTATATATTTTGTGATAATCCAAAATTTCGGTGAAATAAGCATTTGGATCACTTCATTTGTTTGAGAAAAATGTGAGATATCGAGACATTTTAAGATGTTTGAGTATCTTAACATACCTATATAAAGTCATTTGATCACTTGTGAATGTCATTTTAAATCATTAGTTTCTATTTTAAAAAATAAATAAATAGTAAAAATAAAACATTAATTTCTAGATTCTCGAGGACCGTCTATTAAAGACATTTTATACAATTTTGAATATTTGTTTGAATTTGCATGGGATAAGTAAGGTTTAAACAAATAATGGTAATGAATATTAAAATACTTTCATAGTTGCAACTTTAGCATATATCCAACAAGGCATGTGACGCTAAGACTAGAAGCAGCAAATTTGAACGTAGGCTTTTTTAATGGAGATGAAAATTATGATAATAACTTTGAAATATATGAGAAATCAAAAAATATTCTTCATATATGTTTAAAAATCTAAACTTCCACAATTATAATATATACTACATTGTACAAATGACTTGGAGTTAGGTTGAATTAGAGAAATTTTTTTAATTAACATAAATATTTTAGTTGGTCAATCAGCTATATTCATTTAACCCTGTGTATTAAAGTAATTCAACTAATTTAACTTTATACTTTAAAGATTTGATAGGATTAAATTCTCGGATGTGTTAATCTTTTTTTTCCTCTCTAAAACTCAACTCTTATATTTCGTAAATATGTAAACAATTTTTTTCAAAAAAAAAAAAAATGCAAGATACTTTACTTGAACTTAGGTTGCTTATTTTATTATTTCATGTACCATATCAACAATGCTAAAAATCATATTTTATTAATTAATCTTACACACATATATAATATTGTACCATATCAACCTAATTAGGTTGAACAAGCCAAAAATCGGTCAACTTGAAACCAACTCAATCTAATAAAACTATAAAATTACTACTCAACTCAACACAAAAAAATTATAGCCCAACTTTTATTATTTGAGTTGGATAGTTCAGATTGTTCAAGTTATCAATTTTTTAACATATGTGGAGAATTAAGAGGTAATGGGTTGAATTCACAATATCCACCTACTGAGAAATTAATTTCTTGCAAATTTCTTTGACATCCAAATATTTTAGAGTCAAGCGTTATGTCTTTGTCTGATGACAATAATTGGAGTATGCTCAAGATAATCCGAATAGTTATGGATATTTAAAAAAAAAAAAAAAAAAAAAAAAAAAAAAAAAAAAAGGATCTAACAAGACATGTGAAGCCAGGACTAGAAACATGAAATTCAAAATGATTGTTTATGGAGTTGAAATTTATGAAAAATAACGGTAAATATTAATAAAATACTAACCATAAGCTATGTGTTATATCCAACAAGAACAGGCATGTGAAGTTAGGACCAGAAACAGCCAATGTTGAAAGAGACCTTTTTTTTTTAATTGAGTTGAGAAATTAAGAAATGCATAACTTGTACTTTAATGAGATAATAATGATTTAAGCTCGAAATTATTAAGTAATAATGGACCACAAAAATAATGGCTAAAGTAAAAAATTATGACATGTCATTTTTTTGTCCTCTCTTATGACTTGTCCTTTCACATTATAATAATTGCGATTTAGGAGTGACCTTTAACGGACCAAAGGAACACTACCCAAATATTTAACAAAGATTTAAACCACCAGAAAATTTTCTTATGAATTTTGCATCAAAAGCAATTTTGTATGGAGAATAAGTTTAGAGAAGACCCTTTTTCAAGTCAGTCTAATGGTTAATAAACTCAACTAGAGTTAAACACTAACTAAACTGATGACAAATACAAAATCTCATAACAGAATATAAGTATAGTAAAAAAGTAGTAATACTGGAATTGAATCACTTATAGTAAAAAAGGCTTTAATTAATGCATTTGTCGGATTCTTTTCTGAGTTGATTTTTCGGATTCTTTGAATGACTTCACACACATAATGAAATCGAATATTGATATGTTTTATGCGGTTATGAAACGTGGAATTTTGTGACTATTACAATGAAATTTAGCATAGACATTTTCGGTGCACATTTTAGAAGCTAATCTCTTTAGCATAGTAGTTTATTTAACAACATCTGCTAGCGCTATATATTCAGCCTTGGTGCTAGATACACTCACTATGCTTTGTAAATTTGATCTTCAATTGATTGTATTTCCAAAGATCATGAATATATAACCAGTAAAGAAATGTCTTGATCTATTGACAGTAACTACACATTCTTCCTGTAAACTTTTCAAATTTTGTCGAGTCTAATAATGACTCGAGAATATTTGTTGAGAGAAATTACCAAAGAATAATGTTGGTGATGATTATGTCTATTTAGTTTTTATGTAAGAAAGTTTTTTTTAGGCATTTTATATAATATTTAAAAAACTGAGTTCAACCATATGTCTTTGTCAGATTTAATCTTTTGACCTACAAAAAAAGAGTACAACATTTTTACTTCAAAAAAATACATTATTTTAATTAATAGAGTTATACTTGTTAAATTTTAAAGTACTTCTCTTTTTTAAGTAAAAAATTATACTATTAAATTTTTAAACTTCTAATATGATATAGAAACAATTTTTTAATTCAACAATATTTGGAAGTAAATAATTTTAACGAATAAAATCTTATTATTAGATGGTATATAATATGTTAAAAAAAAATGGTACCTAATATGATTGTTGTACCCCTCTTTTTTACACAAATGGGATTAGGTGTTGTGAGGGGGAATAAGTGGGTTCAAACCAAAAGCACCAATTTGAAAACTAAATAGAAATAAGGATAAAAGTATAAGTTTAGACTTTGAAGTTGGAAAGAAAGTTAAAACGTTAAAATTTAGTTCTCATACTTTCAAAAACTAGATTTTAATCCATACGGCTTAAAGATTGATAGAATTTACTTTTTATGATTTAAAGAAAATTAGAATTTAAATTATATAGTTTTAAAAGTTGTAATTTTGTTCTTATAGTTTATAAAATCTAAAATATAGTCATTATGGTACGTTGACTTATTAAATACATGAAAACACTCTTTTTTTTTTTTTTTTTTGAAAAGAATACATGAAAATAAATTATTTATGCATAAATGGTATAAATTTTTTTATTATAGGAATCACTTACTTAATTTGCTAACTATTAGAAATGGTGAAAAGTATTTATTAGGTTTAATCAAATCATAGGGGCTAAATTCTCGTTTTCAAAATCATATGAACTTAAATTTTATATTATTTCTTCAAACCATAGGGGTAAACTCTAATTTTTAAAATCATAAGAACTAAATTCTAATTTTTTTCAAACTATAGAGAGTAAAATTATATTTTATCCTAGAATTAACTATCAAAACTTATAGATTAAATTTGTAATTTACCACTATTTTAACATAGTACAAGATTGAGAGACTCGAACTAGAGATCTCATGATTAATAATATATTTAAATGTTGGTCGAAATATGTCCATTTTGAATAATTTAACACTTTTATATATGTATAATGAAGTATGATGGTTGCATAAAGTATGTCGGTTGACATATGTGCATTTAAATAATTTAACACTTAAATATATGTATAATTAAGTATAGTGGTTATAACTTACTACTTTCCCCATGGAGAGTAAATTAACATCATCATTCTTTAATTAATTGCATACTAATTTTGTCAATATTAGTTTAGGTCATCTAGAATTGGCATTTATTCTCAATAACGAGAATTACATACAATCAAAGTGAGCAAAATCATGTATTTTATATAACTTAGTGATCATAATGTTATAAATTTGAATCTCACTTCTTTTAAATATTATTAAATAAAAAATATAAAAGAAAAGGTATTATATTTTTTAATCATCTAGCACTCTAAATACTGATGTCCAAGTCAAGGAAATAAAATATCACACGAACTAATTTCAAGCATTAACATTTGAATATGAGTAAATTATACATTTTTTTTATTTTTTTATAAAAAAAATGCAATTATGTTGAAATTTTAAATATATGATTATGACATTATACTATTTTTCTCTTTGTTTGGTGAATGGCCAAGCAAGTCAACAAGATTAATATATTTTTTCCCTTTAAAGTCACGAAAGCTATTAAGAATAGATTATAATGCAGTTGAGTTCATTAACAATTAACCCAAAAAAAACTAATTAATTACTTTTTAATTCGACAAAATAGATGTGTGTGTGATGTTTTAGAAGCAATTATAACGATATAAACCAGAAAAACAATAGGCTAATGGTTTTGTACATATTCAAAGAATCTAATGATGGCTCAAGTTTCTGATTTTTTTTTTTTTTTTTTAAACAAAGGTAACCATGTCTGTCTCTAGGCCAGACATCAAGAGATATCGAATGAATAATATTACGGGAGAATTTCGAACTTAAAACATTGAAGAGAGCATATTTTCAAAGCTCAAATTTTCAATCACTATACCATCGTTTGGAGACCTCAAGTTTCCGATTAAAGGTGACATTTCATACCAAGTATGATTTAATGAATAAGAGATTATCAACATTTTCATCTAAAATATTATTAAATTAAAAAATTATAACTCAAGATATACAATATTAAACGCTTTCTCGCCAAAAGAAAATTAAATACTATTTTAGTCCAATTATTTTAGATTTATTATATTTTAGTTAATGTGCTTGTAAATATATTGTTTTAATTTTTTTACTTTCAATAAATTTTAAAATTAGTTTTTTTTTTTAAATTAAAATTAATTTTTTTATATCAACATTTGGAGTATGAAAATTCAAATATGTAACCTTATAATTTAGTATAATATAATATTAGAACTATATTATTGTTGGCCTTTACGATAGACTTTTTTTTGTTAGTTTTTGTAAATAAATTTACATTTTATTAGTTATTCTCCATAAATTTTAAACTACACAAACTAGTTTTGATTGAATGGTTTTTTAAAAATTAATCGTGGTGCATATAAATTGGTCACGAAAATCACAAATATTAAAATAATTAAATTTGACTTCGAACTTATTATTAAGATAAAATTTGAGTTTTATTAAAAGTACATAAGTTAAATAGTTATTTAAAAGTATAAGATCTAAACTGAAACGAGCATTAAAAGTACTAGATCAAAATAGTATTTTAAGAAGAACAAAAGTCTTATTTTGTGTCATATGATCGCCTACGTTTATGAAGCAAATGACTCGATTTTAGCCGCTCAGTAGAGACATGTGGTGAGGTACCCTTTGCAAAAGAAGTTTTGCATAAATAATTGGACCACGAAGTTAAAGTTTTTACTACATCATTTTGTTGTAGTATGAGACTTTACTTCATGAAGATGATAATATATTGATCACTTGGACTTAATCTTGAGTGAACTACGAACTCATGTATGTGAAAGCATCTTTAGATGAGTATGAGTGAGAGCAATCAAACGGCATTGACTCAATGTGTCTATTCATTGGAGTTGTCGCAAGAAGATGGTCAAAAAAATATATTTTCACAAAATGAAAATCACTCATTTCCATTTTAGCATGTGTACCTACCATTTTTTAAGATGGTTCACATATCTTAAATGATTAATTCATCAATATTAATTATTATACTTATTGGATAACTATTAATGAAGATAACTCATTAATATAAGTGATATATTAATTTTGTACCGATGATCTACAACATAATCTATTCACCTGCAGGTTCTATAAATTCACCGATTGCTTCAATAATCTAGGTATTAATCTACACTAAAAATTATAGTTAAAATCAATAAAAGCAATCTTCTCTCAATAGCCCAAAAATGGAAAGATTGCCTAAAAAAGATTCAAAGTTGGGCATACAATTCAAAATCAACCAAGTTTGAAGCTCAAAATCAACCAAATTCATAAACTTAAATCAATTTTTTTCCATAACCTAAGCCTAATTCAAATTTGCCTCAAACATAACACAAAATCAAGAAACCTAAACTCAAATCAAATTGTACCTAAACCTAAACACAAAAGAAATCAAAATTTTCCATAACCTAAGCCTAAATCAAATTATACCTAAACCTAAACACAAAAAAGAAGAAGCTGCCAATCACCTAAACATAAATTAAATTTGTCCCAAACCAACCTAAAATCAAGAAAATGTTCAACAATTTTCAAATAAAGGGAACATCAAGAAGGGAAATCTTAAAAACACACCTTCAAGATTCTGATGAGAAATATTGTTGGGGCATTATGAGAAATCTTATTCAAAATATAGGATATCTAGAATTATAGATATGTGACATTTTTAGATAGTCATATTTGTTTTGAAAGAATAAAAGAGAATATATTAAATAACTGTTTATAAATTTTATTTATGGAAATATCTTAATATCCTCATAATTTTTAACTCTATTTGTATTTACATATAAATTAAATAGCAATGATTTTTTTTTTTAGAATCATTAATCGCAATGATGTAAACTTTTAACTACCTTAATTCAAGGACGTCCGTACGGTATTTTTGTTTAACTTTGAAGTAAAGTTGTCGAAGAAAATATCCATTTCCCCACAATAATTATATTTGTTTACAAAAATTGCCTGCATCATTTTCTATCATTAGTATGATGGTGATTTTTTTTTCAAAAGTCATATTTAAATAAATATTTTTAATTTTTACGAGAAAATGAGAAATTTCTATTCACTAATGAGGTAGAGAGTGACTTTGTATCAAAAAGTGAGGCCAAAATAGACCACACTAATTATTTTTTTGAAAAATATCAACATAATGGGGGCAGGAGTGATTCATAGTTAACAAAAAAAAAATCTATTTGAATTCTTTTTTTTAACAAATAAAAGCATCACTACGTTTTTTATGTTAAAATAAGCATAGTTCATGATTTCAGTAACTCACCGATGAATGTATACGTAATAATGAGAATGTTCAAATAATATGAATAACTGGAATTAATTCAATCTAATTTGACATGTTAGATTAGGTTAAATTCGCTTTTAAGTGAATTGGGTTCAAAATAATGAAATGTTCATGGTTGGATCAAAAGTTAGTTAAAAGAATATTTTTTCTACCTATAACTTAATTATATATTTATTTATTTATTATTGCTAAAAAATTTATTTTCCAATATTCTTTTTTTATATAAATTTTCTCATATTCTTAAATATTTTTTCAAGTTTTTGTAATCTAATATATATATTATGATAAAATATAGAGTCAATCTTTTAATTATATATTTGTTTTATAAAAATCAAATTATATCATATATTTATGTTGTTTTAATTATCTATTTTTTTTTCTCAAAAAAAAAATCTATTTGTTTTATACGTTTTATAGTTTGAATCTTTTATATAAACGTAAAATTAATAGTGGGTGACTTTTGATTGTATATTTTACCTATTTAATATTTATATTCATTTCAGTACCTGATTGAAGATTGTATTTTATTTAGGTATAATGTAGAGCTTATTTGATAAAAGATATTTATTGTTGAGAATCTCACATTTATAAGGAGAGGATATCTGTAAGTGTTTAAAAGCTAGGTGGACTACTCGTCTCATCACCAATTGGTTTTGAGATGGATGTCCACACTATTTCGCAGGGTATCAGAGCTCATTAAGCCCAAACGGGTATTCGGTCCAATAAAAATGAAATTGAGATCTCATTCAAGATTGGTGAGCTCAAAAGAGGCACCATCTTGAGGGGGCATGTTGAGAATCTCACATTGATAAGGAGAGAATATCTCTAAGTGTTTAAAGGCAGACTACTCCTCTCATCAACAATTGGTTTTAAGATGGATGTCCACACTATTTCACATTTATATTTATAATCTATTTCGATGACCCAACCCAAGTAAGGGTTGGAAAAATGACTAACTCGAAAATTTTGATTGAGTTAAAACCTCTCTCAACTCAACTCAACTATGTACACCAGTATCTAATGACCAAGAAATCTTGGATTCGAGTCTCTCGCTGCCAAATGTTGTAA
The DNA here is from genome assembly GCA_036507275.1 of Sicyos edulis. NCBI lineage: Eukaryota > Viridiplantae > Streptophyta > Magnoliopsida > Cucurbitales > Cucurbitaceae > Sicyos > Sicyos edulis. Next base: position 38,379,286 of record CM071850.1, read on the forward strand.
TCTCAAGAAGAAAAAAATTTAAAAAGACTTGTACTTTAATGACATGAAAACCCGAAAGACTAAAATGAAATATGTAATGCAAATTTCCAAATCTATATCTAATCCAAAAACAAGATATATATAGAGATGAATCAAACAAAACAAATAGAAGGATCAAAGAGAAGAGATAGAATAGTGGAGTAGGGACGAAGGCTAACCCTTAAAATAATAAAATATGTCATGGTTATTGAATATACATTAATGTTACTCAGCCTAGATCTGACATCTTAATTTGCTACCAAAATATAATTTTCATTCTCATTTTTTTTAATCATAAATTTTTCATATTTTTAACCAAAAATACGTAAATCTTTCCAACTGATAAAATCCACATAACATTAAACATTTTATAATAAAAAAATTAATGTATTTATATATATATATATATATATATATATATATATATATATATATATATATATATATAGATCCTTAAGTTGAGAGATAAAATAGAATTTAAATTATAAATTTTAGGATTTATTTTTTATAAATGTTAAAATTTAAATTTTACTTCGTATGATTTGATAAAATTTCATAATTAAGCTCTATAATTTTAAAAAATTTATAGTTTTTTTTTTTTTTTAAAAAAAAATTCTATTATGAACTGTTTATGACTAATTCTTATAGTTTATGAACTGTTTTTTATGACTAATTCTATTATGTAATATTATATGGATTGAATTTCAATTCTCAACTTTTATTTTTTTATATTTTTACAAATCTAAAAAACAAGAATTTGTAATTAAACCCAGAAAAATCAGGCAACCATGTGGCGAACGGCATATAGCGTGCATCTGAACAATATTACTGACACGTGGCAGTTACAGGTGTACACATTTTTATGCAGAAAACTAAATGCTTATCTCATTAGATTCTCTTACTTTATTTTTTTAATGATTCGGTCGACCAAAATAAATCATTCTTAAAAAATATCAAGTTTTTTAATAAATAAAAAATCCACAGATTCTTTTTGCCATTAAAATTGGATCATTAGGCTTTTTAGGTAAATTAATAATTCCGCCTTTATAAATTGCAAAGTTAGAATTTAGTTATCAATTTTAAAGATTATAATTTAATCGCAATAACTATTATAAAAAAAAAGTAGAATTAACTCTTATGACTTAAAAAATGAACTGAATGATTTAATAAATAATAACGAAATTTACACATTCACGTGGTTCCTAATTTTTGCTTAATTAAGTTTGTCGTAATAATTATTAATGTTTAATGGTGCAATTTTACCATTAATTAATCACTTAATTCACATCATCATTATCCCCGAGAGATGACACAGTGATTAAAGACTTGTGTTTTGAGGGTATACTCTCCTCAAAATCTTAGGTTCGAGACTCAACTATGACATAACTCTTCAATGTCTTCCGGTACCCACTCTAGGGATGGGTGTGATTACCCTTGCTTCAAAAAAAAAATTTGCATCGTTGTTATTAATATATAAGTATAATTATTTTTTATGTATTTAATTTGTCAATCATTGTAAAATATACTTTTCAAAAAAAAAATCATTATAAAATATAAAAACTAATTTTTAAGTTTGATATAATTTGAGTATAACAGACGTGCGGGTTGGGCAACAATCATTTTTTTTGTTATTCACCCATGCGGTTTTATCATTAGATTTTTCATATATATATTCTAAATTTTTGTTTTGTTTTTACAAATATAGATAAGGTGAGTATATCAAAATAAGAAAAATATACAGGAAAATAGTTATAGTAGACTTAAATTCAAAATATTCTAAAAAAAAGATTTGAATTTAAAAACTAAGGATGCCCTAGATTTACTTGTTTTTTTTAATTCAATAAAATTTATCCCGGATGTCTCTTTTGAGCTCATAAATCTTGAATCGGATCTCAATTTTATTGGATCGATATCCATTTCGACTTTATGAACTCTAATATATATTAGATAATATAGGTTATACCTCAAAATCAATTGACAATGAGGAAATAAATAACTCATATCTATTTTAAATGTTTTTTTTTTAAATCAATGTCTTCACTTTTCTATCGTGGGATAATTGTGATATCCTTATATAATATAGAAATATATAAATATTCATTTAGGTTTAAAAAATATCCCTTACAAAAAAAAAATCCATAAAAGATAACCGGAAGCGAATGAAGAAAAGTGTGTTGAAGAAATAAGAAGAGTAATTTCTCTTAAAAAAAAAAGAAAAGAAAGTAAAGGAGGTGATTCAATTTACAATTTCTACATTTATACAATTTTTTTCAAACAAATCTATACAAAACACTTTAAAATAGGGAGAATTTCATTTCGTGCCTTAAATGGGCAAGTGACATGTGTCTGGGCAGCAGAAATTGAGGACTGCCCAGTCATAAAAGAACTTTTTTACTATCATAAAACTTAATTTTATTTTTCAAAATTATAGGAGTTTTTTTTATTATTATTAAATTTACATTTTATTTTTAAACATCTGACTCAATTTTTTAAGAGAGTAATTTAGGTCATACATTAACATCACTTTAATTTTAAAACTCACTTATATATCTCAATAAAAGTTATAGCTAATTATTCTCACTCTTAAATAGGGGTAAAATTAAATAAAATTATAGTGTAATTCCTATTGAAACACATAAATGAGTTTCGGAAGTTAGAAAATCTCTAAGGCATCATCTAAATTGATCTAATTTTTTAACTTTCACATAAATAATGGTTGAATTATTTTAATTATTTTGATTTCGAAGATTAAAGCTTACCTTTACAAAAGGAGGCAAGAAAAGTAGGAAAATTAAAAAAACCATGTCAGTAACAAAAAATACTTAACAATTTTTAGGTATTTCATTTTTTTTTTAAATGGTAAGAAATGACATATTCTAACCAAATAATTATAAAAGTAGTCAAATTCAAAAACATTAACATCATAATCATAAATGTAGTTCAATACTCTATTATTAGTAGTCATTAATACTATATTATTAATAGTCTTAATATTATATTATTAATAGTCTATATACATTATTATATATTATTAATATTATATTGTGTTTTTTTTTTTGAGAAACTATTATAGTGTGTGTGTTTTTTTTAAATCACTATTATATGGTGTATTAATATAGTATTGTGTATTATTAATATCGTATTATTAATAATACTATGATTCTAGTTGCTAATTTTTTTTTAAATGAACATATTTATAATTATTTTATAAATTTGACTAATTTTATTAGTTTTTTTTAATTCAATAGCTAATTTTACTTTATTAAGTCATATAAGATGCTATTAAAATTATACTATTCTTAGCTATCAATTTCATTTAACTCAATGTAAATATTAGTTTTGCTATGAAATAATATTTATCGTGTAAATAGATTCTATTTCATGCAATCTCAAACACCAAGGAAGAAAATTCTATTTTTGGAGTAAAATGTTCATTTTTTTTAGTTTACAATTAGTGGGGGTTCGAAACCAAAACAATTTTTTTAAATAATAACTAATTAAGTTATCTTTTTTATCATAATTTTGAAACTGTACACTATGTTAAACATAAATGTTTCTTTATGGAAACAAAACTAATAGAGAATCTTAAAAAGATTCATATATCCTATTCATATAAGATGGTTAATATTCAATGAAAATATAAATAAATTTTGAAATAACATGATTGATAATTTAAATATATTAAAGGCAAATCAATAACTTTAAGAATATAAGAAAAACGAAAGTATGATTTTTTTTTTTTTTTTTTTTTTTTTTTTTGAAAATAACGAAAGTATGATTTAAACTAATCAATTGGGAGTTTTTTTTTTTTTAATGAACCAATTGGGAGTTGTTTAAATAAATAAAACAAAATCAACATTTAGAAAATAATATAATATTTTAACTCACGTTATATATACTTACAAAATCAAAGGTCATAGATTCAATCTTTTACATCGTAGTCAAACTAAAAACAAAAATGGTTAAGGTATAAGATTTGTTCATTCATTATTAAAAAAAAAATCAAAATGGATAGTAAATTTAAATTTATTTTATTAAAATTGGCTATACTTTTCGGTATCAAGACAGATCAAACCGTGACCTGTAGATGATGAACCTTGAGCAAAGCCATCACTTTACCAACGAATTACAATTTATTTTGGTTAAAATTAGCTATGTTTAAATAATTTTAATTCGACAAAGTATAAATATACTTATAACATGTCTTCTATATATATATATATGAAAAGTAATATAGAGTAATAAAAAAAACACCATAATTTTAGAGATCCTGAATTTATTATAAAATATGTGAGTTTAATGTCTAAAAACAAATTTTATAAAACAAACAGCAATAAAATTTGGAGATTGTTTCATATATAAAATAAGAAACCAAAAGATTCTATGAAAAATAACAATTTTTTGGAAGAAATTCGTGCACATCCAAAATTGATATATATATATATATGTATATAAAAGAGTCCAAAATTATGATATGTATACAATTTTTCTGAAAAACACGATTAAAATAAACAATAAAAATGTTGCCACCTACTACATATTCTCAAATAGTTTTAACGAAAAAATTAGATGCGGTTGAAATTCTATAACAAACAATAATATGGTTCTAATCACATATACTATAATCTAGCGATTAAAAAAATGAAAAGAATCCCGAAAAAAATGTAAAAGATCCCGCTATTCACATGTGATATAGTAAGAATAAAAATAAAAAGTCTACAACAAACCTTTTTCTTTAAAATATTATTATTTTGAAAAGCAAATATAATTTGAATAATAGTTCAAAAAATGGAGCAAAGCCATTGTCTCTATAAAACCCAAGCTCTGCTCTTCATTTCTGTGCAAAAATTTCAACGTCGCCAACTAAAGAACGGGAATCAAATCATTCCCCTCTGAAACTCTCATTTATTTTTCTTTAATTTCTTTCGGTCTCAAACATGTCTCTGCTCTCAGATCTCATCAATCTCGACCTCTCAGACTCCACCGAGAAGATCATTGCAGAGTACATATGGTCAGTCTCTTCTCTTTTCGAAATTTTGATTCCTCCTTGTTTTTCCCGTTGAGGCTTGAAATTACCCTTTTATGAGTCATGGGTTTGGGTTTTTTTTTTTATCTGTTTTGCTGTTTTTGTTGTTTGTTTCTTGAGAATGATTTGGGGAAATGGGTTTAAGTTGTGGGGTTTTGTTGTTTGGGGGAAATTTATTCTGGTGATTTTGTTAGTGCTCTGTTTATTGTTTGCTAAAATCTCGATTATGGGGTTTTTACTTTTTTCCTGTTTCATTGAGTTCGTTTGATGTTCTTGATGGAAGAACTTTAGTCACTGGAATTGTTATTGGATGATTCTGTAAAGCTCTACATATTCTTAGTTTTTTTTTTCTTCTGATGCTGCAAATTGTTGAAGTCGAGTGTTATATCGGTTAGAGTAGTCGAGGTGACCGTAAGCTAACTTACTGATATAAAAAAAAACAAAAACAAAAGAAGTTGATGGGTCTGCTGATTTTTTTTTTTTTTTTTTTCCTTTTTGATTTTTGGGCTAATTATGGCATTTGGTATATTTATGTTCTATTTTAATAGGATTGGTGGATCAGGCATGGATCTCAGAAGCAAAGCAAGGGTAAATCATGAAGATCTTTATGGTTTAAAAAAAAAAAAACAATCTTGGGTTTCTGATTATGTGTTGTTTTTCATATTCAGACCCTTTCTGGTCCTGTAAGTGATCCTTCAAAGCTTCCAAAGTGGAATTATGATGGATCCAGTACTGGCCAAGCTCCAGGACGAGACAGTGAAGTGATCCTTTAGTGAGTTTATCATATCTTCTCTTTTTCTTCAATATTCTGCTTTGGTTTTAACAACTGATTCGATCTTTAACATCTTTTCTGTTTTGTTGAATGATGAAACACAGCCCACAAGCCATCTTTAGGGATCCTTTTAGGAGAGGCAACAATATTCTTGTGAGTGCATAGTTTTCATTTGGACTTCAAGTTTTGTTCTGTACTAATTTGCAATCGCTTGAGTTTGATACTATTGACTTTTTAGGTTGTGTGTGATGCTTACACACCAGCCGGAGAACCGATCCCGACCAACAAGAGACATGCTGCTGCCAAGATCTTCAGCCATCCTGATGTTGCTGCTGAAGTACCATGGTGATTATCTAACTGTCACCTCATGTTTCTGATTGTGAGATGAAAATATATGAAATGGATTATGGGTTCAGTTAATGTTCAAAGAGGGTCTTATGGACCCATTTGGTTATAGATTCAATCCATAGTGAGCACCTCTAAGACATAATATTTTACTAGTTTTCTTGACATCCGAGTGGTGTAGGGTCCATGTTTGTTGGGTGAGAATAAAAAAGATGTCTATGAAATGACAAAAATTGTTAATATCTACAACTGCCATATATTTAAACTTGAAAATGACCTTCCACCAAGAAAAAATGTTGACAGGAACATCAAAATACATGTTGATTGTATATAATGGAAGATACTTGTAGCCTTAGTCTACTTAGAATCTCCATGCTGACTTTGCTCATTTGTTTTGGTACACAGGTATGGTATTGAGCAAGAGTACACTTTGTTGCAGAAGGATGTAAAATGGCCGGTCGGGTGGCCGATTGGGGGTTTCCCCGGGCCACAGGTAATTGAAATATCTCCCTTCTCAAACTACTTAATTGATTAGTTGAAGAATGACTTACTTGAATAGAATCAGTGAGCTGGACTATATTTCTCCTTAATCAAAGCTTCAAGTAGTATATGATTCATGAGTTTTATTTGTCTATAGGGACCATACTATTGTGCTGTTGGTGCCGACAAAGCCTTCGGCCGTGACATCGTGGATGCTCATTACAAAGCCTGTCTATACGCTGGTGTTAACATCAGTGGCATCAACGGAGAAGTGATGCCAGGACAGGTAAAGCACTTTTGTTTTTCCTGGTTCATTTATGCGTTTGATTATGATTATGTTTTTGTGCTAATGCTTTCTTTTGCACCAATATAGTGGGAATTTCAAGTTGGTCCTTCAGTTGGTATATCTGCTGGAGATGAATTGTGGGTTGCTCGTTACATCTTGGAGGTAACATAAGTTGTAAGAGATTGCTTCGAATGCCTATTGATCTTTTCGATATTCGTCATTTTTTACAGTCTCGATTTCGTGTTAACAGAGGATAACAGAGATTTCTGGAGTAGTCCTTTCTTTTGATCCAAAACCAATCCAGGTAAAAACTAAAAACCTCTTGTTCATCAGTCTTTCTTTTAGAGAGTATTTTTATTAAAAATCATTGAGTTTTATTTCTTGCTTATTCTGGTCTTTTTCTTTCCCTATAACACCAGGGAGATTGGAATGGTGCTGGTGCTCACACAAACTACAGGTAATGAAACGCTGACTGTATATTCATTGAACAGTAAACTGCGATCGGGCAGGCATTGAGCTAAACATGTTTGGTAATCATTTGTTAGTACGGAGTCAATGAGAAAGGATGGTGGTTACGAGGTGATCAAGAAAGCAATTGAGAAGTTGAAGCTCAGGCACAAGGAACACATTGCTGCATATGGAGAAGGCAACGAGCGTCGTCTCACCGGACGACACGAAACTGCTGACATCAACACCTTCTCTTGGGTATAATAGCCTTTGTCCTTCTTGTGCTTTGAAATTGTTTTTCAATTTGGTTTTTATGATCATCATTTGGAGGTCGAAATACTTAATACATTTGGATAAAAAAAAAATAGGGTGTTGCAAATCGCGGTGCTTCGGTTCGAGTAGGACGAGACACCGAGAAGGAAGGAAAGGGATACTTTGAAGACCGAAGACCTGCATCGAACATGGATCCATATGTTGTAACTTCCATGGTTGCTGAAACCACCATCTTGTGGAAGCCATGAGGAGGAAGATCAGTACTTCCAAGTTCAGAGTTTCAAGTAAATTTGAAAGGGGAAGTGGGTGTTTTTTTAGAATCCTTTCCATGTTTTATCTCCACAGTTAGTTTTTATCTTTTGTATTGTTGTCATTTTACTCTTCAATTTGAGATTTTTCAAAAAGCAAGTTTACCACTCCCCAATGCTTCATTTGTGTATCAAGCAATAAAAATAATAGATGGTTTCTATTATTAATAACTTTTTAGCCTTTATCAGTTATATACCATTACTAAGAGGCTATTGAACTAAGCATCAATTAAAAACTATAAATCAATAATGTAACAATATAGATTATAATATTTCAAAAAAAATCTAGATTATAAATTTTGGTGTCAAAACCAATTTAGACCCTTTGTTAGTAATGTATGTGTGTGATTAATTCATTCTATTTTGATGGTAGATATGATGATGAAAAGTTGCTATCAACAACTCCAAAATCCTAACAAATTAGTAAGAAAAAAATTGTAACTTAATTCTTCTTAGATATGTTGAGGAAAATAAGTTTGCTATGATAGAAAAGTTGTTATCATCTCTAGTTAATTTCAACATTTTTCTCTAATATTACAATAATCTTAAATTTTATAGAAGAACTATACATATCATTTTTTTTTTTTTGAGATCTACATATATAATTAAATTTCTCAAACTATACATATCAAAATTTACTTTCAAATGTTTAGGTTTTTAGTTGAAATGGTTCATTATTTTAGAATTTTAAAGTGATAGTACTCAATAATTAAGTGTATAGACTATCGAATGGGCCCAGTTCAACACCAGATCCCGTTAATCAGTATTTGTTCTCTTCACCCGTATGAATTAAAAAAAAAAAAAAAGCTAAGTGTATAGACTGGTTTTTTTTTTCCAAACCAAATACTAAGGTAGCTAATGTTGACAAGAATCGGCTTCTTAAACTGATGGAATTTCAAATACATAACGTAATTCAACCAAATTAAATTCAACCAACCTTCTAAATGTAGTTTCAACTCATTGAATTTTCAGTCAATTTTGTCGGCTTTAGGTTGTAGAATTCATCGCCTAATTAAAAGAGAGCGCATTAAAGTAAATACAATTGGATATTCAAAATAAATAAATAATAACGACAATAATAAAATAAATAAATAAATAAAAAGCAACAAAATTATTTCTTTGAAAAAAAACAAGAAGAAGAATGGATATTATGAAAAAAAAAATTCACGATGGTAATTCAGTTCAATACCATAGTTATAGGTTTGATATCGAAAATCAATATTTAACATTTTAATTTTCTTTGTAAGATTTATGGTCCCACTCTCCCAACTTATAATAATAATAAAAAAATCCAAATGAAAAATTTAAATTAAAGTATTATTTTGGTCTTATCTCAAAAAAATGTATTGTATTGTTTTGATCTATTGACTTTCATATTTTGTGTCTCTAAACTTTAGATTAAACATTCATTAATTTTTTGAAAGACCATAAAAATTAGTTACACTTGATTGATTGTAATTTAATTCGATTTTATGGTCAGAAATTTAATATCTTGGAAAAGAATGGTTATACAAAATGGAAAAAAAACAGATTCTTGCTCTGTTTTTCATCTTTGTTTTTGACTTTTTGTTCATCCTTTTGTTCATGGTCAATAAGAGGGATGGAAAAATTTGCAACTTTTTAGTTATTAGACATGATGGGAATGAAACTCTATTCTTTTTTACCAAATTATATTATTTTTATGCTGTAATTATTGTTGGCTTCATGGTCTTTATTCTCTACTTTACACGTATTTATTTTGTAGAGAATTTACATCAATTTATTTTGTAGAGAATTTACATCAGCAGCATATTCTATCTCTTATATTATATTTGTAGCAAGTTTTTTAAAATAATTCATCTATAACACATTAATTTCTATCACTCAAATAGTGATAGAACTCAATTTAGATTTCTATCACTGATGAAAAACTCAAGCAGTGATAAAATGAATTTATCATTCATGAAATTCTATCACTAATAGAACTCAACCAGTAATAGAACTCGATTTGAATTTTCTGCTACAAATGAATTAATTTTAATTTTGTGTTATAGATGGAAATACTTTGCATTTTTCTGTTATACATGTAAAATTCCCTTATTTGTATGTGTTTTTTTTTATTTTTAGATAATGGGAATTTGGAGTACAACCAACTATTTTAGTGTTATCAAGATAAAAATGAGTAAAGTGCTAGCATGAAGGTCCAAATTAAGAGAAAAATGAACTTTTGACCAGATACCACAATCATATTGGAAGAGAGTTGGTTGTGACCCTACGGGTATGTTTGTTTGGTTAATAACCACTCCTGAAAAATCACCCGTTTGTTTTGTTGTAGTAAACAACTACTATTCAATCTTTTTATCAAATTTCACATTAAATTTTGTTAAACTTCATATCACATTTAACTACTATTAATTCCAATCCACAAAAAGTAGTTGATTACTCAATTACTATTAATTTTAATTTTCAAACGAGTAGTTAACCACTTCAAACTATTATTAACCACTTTATTCTCTTCCACTCCACTATTTTCTAAAAAAATAAAACACATACATGTGCAAGCAGACAAGCAGTAGCACAACACAAGGTGTGATGCCTGAGGTTGGAGATTAAAGCAGTGTCCTGATATAGAAGGAATAGAATAGTGCATCATTTAACACATCAAGATATATATATATATTGAAACGAAGGTAACCATGCCCGTCTTTAAACCAAACAACATATCAAAATATAGACAAGATTACGAAGATGAATCATCATTTAAAAAGAATAATAAATAAAAGATGTGATGTTGATTGAGTCAATAATGAACTTACTTAATGTGAAATATACCCACAAGATTGAAAAAGTCAAAATTTTGATGTGAGTTTTGATGACTCTAAAATTAAGTTTGTGTAATGTGAGGGAAATAAGTTTAGGTGTCAACCAAATACCAAACAAACATTCTATATTGGTATGCGGTCCTTGACTAAGTTGATGTATGTGACTAAATTGATTACTTTTCAGTCGAACAAAATGTTGAAGAAATATTTAAATTTTGATTTTTGGATGAATAGTATATATCTACATCTTTAAAGTTGTTGAAACTTCAATCAATTAGTTTTTGTTTTATTTTTTATTTTTGTTTTGTTTTATTTTTGTTAGTTGATGAAAAAAAAAATCCACTAGTTTTAATTTTGAAAAGAAATAAATTATTTTCTTAGGAATTTACTTTGAAAAGAAATCAATTATTTTCTTGAGAATTTGTCATCAACAGCACATTCTACTTCTTGTATTATATTTGCAACACAATTTTTAAAATAATCTATCTATAACATATTTATTTCAATCATTCAACTAGTGATAGAACTAAATTTGAATTTTTATCACTGATAAAAAATTCAAACAGTGATAGAATGAGTTTATCATTCATTAAATTCTTTCACTAATAACACTCAACAAGTGATAGAAGTTAATTTGGATTTTGTATTATAAATGAATTATTTTTTATTTTGTGCTATAGATGAAAATATTTTTCTATTTTTTGTTATACATGCAAAATCTTCTATTTTGTTTGTATGCTGAAGAAATTAATTTGAAAAATTGAAATGATTCTAAACCAATAAGATTCACGAGAATATGCTAGGCCCAATTGTAAGCCGAGACCAGCAAGGCCCATCGTAGAAGAGTGAGTCCATTATGGCCCATAATAGTCCATGATCCAACCACATTGAGTAGTACAAAGCAATAGAAATTTTCTTATCTTTTTATTAAATATTAAAAGTTATATTCATTTTCGTTAGTTGAAATTCTTACATCGAAAAAGTGGAAAAACTTTATAATTATTATCAAACACTGAGTATCATTATTAGTTGATTTTGAGTTGAAATTCTGAAAGAATTTTTAACAAACTCATATAGATTTTATTCATCAATTTGTTAACATTAAGATATAATAGCAAAAATAATTCAGGATTAAAATTAAGAAATTTTCTTTAATAGCACATGATGAAAATACTCTCACATTAGTATATTTAAATTTAAAATTTTTAAATAATAATATTGAAGGCTTCCATGAAAATATTTTTCACCTCCAAATTTTGGTATATTGATGTCAACCTCCACTGAAACTTGTGTGAATCTCAAAGGGAGAATAACGTCTTCAATGATGCATAAAATTGTACTTTGATTGTTGATTCTTTATCATCTCTAGGCGACCATGATACTACACTGTAAAATATATGTTGTCTCCACGTTAGTATTTTTCCCTTCGAGATGATATATTACCTCCTTGCACATTTTGATTGTTGATTCTTTATCATCTCTAGGGCCAATAGTCTTCTCCAATAAAATTAGTCTTAAGTCAACACAACAAATCTTGAACAACAAAAGTGCAATTACGACAATAATAATAATGGGTTGTTCATAAATATTTGGAGGAAGAAGATGGACCATAGGGGTAAAATGGTATTAGAAGACAAAGTAAATAAATTAATAGTAACCAAATAATAGGGTTGCAATTATTTTAGTTTTTTTAGTACATTTGTAAATGTTATTCATTGCACTTTTATTGTTAATTAGTTATATGAGTTAGGTTGAACGAGCAAATTAAATTAGTCAATCACAGACTCAATCCAACCACAGTTATAAAACCATAATTCAACTAAAAAAATTTATAATCTAATTCAATTGTTATCATTTCATTTTTATGTCTGGAATGCTTACCTTAATTCCCACAAAAAAGTATATTACATCCCAAACACAAAACCTAAAAAATGAGACATAAACAATATATCCCATATAAAGAACTAAAAAAATAAACCCATAAATTTGTCAAGAAATAACAAATGTTGATTTTTTTTTCTTCTTCAAAATATATAAAATGCAACTCATGCAAGGGGGAGCGAGGGAAGAAAAGGGTTTTCGTCGTCGGTTATCGATTGAGCAGCACCATTCACCAAATTGGCGAACGAAGAACACAAAGAAAACAAAGCAACGAAGATGTTTTCTTCAATCCCATTTCATTCAAGGTATAACCCTAATTACCCTGAAACTCATTCCTTCTTTCATCTCTGTTTCTTCAATATCTCGAACATTTCGTAGATCTTATGACCTTTAGAACTCGAATTCGTTTATGGGTATTTCAAATCTCCAATTTTTCCGCGAAATGTCACCGACCCAGAAGCAATTCTCTGTCGGAAATTCGATTCGGCGGTTTTAAATCTGATTGTTTCTTTGCAAGTCTTAATTTCCCAGTGGATTTTTGTTGTTTTGATGGAGTGTAGGGCTTAACGGGACTTGATGGTTGCGACGAATATTTATTAGTTGTTATTTGGAGAAGTCCAGTGGCGTGCTAGGAATGTTTTATCATGGCTCAGCAGTCGTCCCGACTTCATCGTCTTCTAACTCTATTGGATAGTATCCTTCTTCTTACTGATATTGTTGTAAATTTGTAATGGAAATGTATTCTAATTTGTTGTATCTGCATTAAATTTCATATGTTGTTGGGTTTTTCTTAACGGAATCCTAATAGCTGGTTCAACACAAGCAACGAGATTTACTGCAGCTCGACAGTTGGGGGAGATTGCAAAATCCCATCCTCAGGACTTGGTCTCTCTTTTGAAAAAGGTTATAGTTTCTTAAGGTTTCTCTTCACCTTATGTTACAATTATCGTTGTTTATTTTAGGATGTATAGTTTTGCTTTTGTTTACAAAAATGGCATGGGATAGGATTTATTATGTTAAACCAATCTTTAATTGTAAGTTTATTTCAACAGGTATCTCAGTATTTACGTAGTAAAAATTGGGATACACGGGTTGCGGCTGCACATGCGATTGGGGCTATTGCGCAGAATGTTAAGCACACCTCTGTATCTGAGCTCATTGATTGTGTTGCATTAAAGATTTCTGAGGCTGGCTTGTCTGGTACTATTGAGGATGTCCTGACAATACCTGATTTTCAGTCTGCATTTAAAAGGTTTCTCATTTCTCTTAGAGTGTCTAATTTGTTCAAACGCACCCGGCACCATGCCTGTAGTTTACTAACTGAATGCTGCATTTTCTGCTTAACAGTTTTGATATCAATAATGTCCTTGAATTTGGCGCTTTGTTGGCATCTGGAGGGCAGGTAATTCATCTATTTTTAGGTTATTTTGCTCCAGATATGCTCTTGTACAAACTCATTCACATGCACTCTTGTGCGATTGTATTTTTTTTCTATTTTTTTTTTACTAAAAGGAACAAAAAATTTCATTGGTGAAATGAAAAATTACAACAGAGTACCTAAAATTAAGAATAGTGTAAATTTTCTAACTTTTATGTTTTGCAATCCTTGTTTACACAAATTTGGGATTTGTATTGTGTTTTTAATTACGAGGCTTATGCCTCATATTGCCTCGAGGCTTGAACCCTGCCTCTTCAAGAGAAAAAGCTTCGAGTTTAGCATTTTTAATCATTGACTTAGACCATCTGTTTCAAATTATTGACATTTTCAAGGGGAGGGTCTAGATCTTTTTAGAAGTCTATTAATGTGCGATGTGTGAGCATTGTTGGATGGAAGATTTTCAAACTGAAGGCCTAAATGGAAACTATAAAAAATTATAGATTTATTTTTTTTGAAACACAAAATTGTAGATTTCTTAATGCTGTGCTGTGTTATAATGGAGTAATAAAGACTCATGAGTTTGAAGGGTCATGGGATTTTGATTTTAAATTTTCCTTGCAGGAGTTTGATGTCAATGAAAACATCAAGAACCCGAAGGAGCGATTGGCTCGTCAAAAGCAAAATCTTCGTCGCCGTTTAGGTTAGCATACACACATATTTGAAATGATATTTTACATTGAAGTACACATGATATGCAATCTGTATTACATACAACTATTTCTGGATTTATTTCATTTATTTACAATATTTCTAGACTATTGCAGGTCTAATCTGATTACCAATCCTTAGAAAGAATTGGATTGGCCAATCTGAGCCTACTATGGAAGTACTAATAGGGGATATATGGCCATGGAGAATATTAGTAGGCTATTAGTAAGGGTATAGTGGTAATTAGGTAAGGACACTTTTATAAATAGAAGGAGTTGGGTGGGGATTTGAGATGGATAAATATTTTGGAGATTGTACTTTGCGAGGAAGAGATAGCCCCCTCAATTTTTTTATTGATATTGTAATTTCTCTTGATATTGCAATATAGTTCTTTTTTGTTGTGTACGTAGATTTTTTTTAAAGGAAACGAAAACATTTTCATTGATAAGATGAAAGTGACGCAAGATTCTTGGCCAGGTTTTGAGCAATTTTTACAATAAAATAACATGGTAAATCCAACACTCCAACCCTCAAGAAGTTGAATGTCCAACTTTGAGTCATAAAAGGAAAGACTTGCATATTCGAAGGATTATCTCATTATTAGCTACACATCTGAGAGGAAGTACTCGCATACAGAGAAAACTCCAATGCAACTAGCACAAAAGGAAAGGAGAGAGGAAGACACATCTTAGTTTGGCGCTAGGTGATGGAAAATGTGGAGAAGACCCATAGCTTATTAGGACTTCGCTCGACAAGTAACAGAGAAACAAGAGGAAGTTGATGCGCTGAGGACTGCAAACTTCTAAGGGAGAGAGGGCATCGCTAAACTGAGGTTGGTGAATGAAGTCCTAGAGAGTCCCTTGCTGATCGATGCCGAATGTAGTAGGGTGGATCACACAAGCTATAGATGGAGCACTGCCCTCAATCTAAAAGCCGATAAAGGAAGCAAATAAAGAAATTTGGCGAAAAGAGAGTGTTTTAGCAACCAACTCATGTGGATCTTCCGCATGCCAAGAATGGCGTTCTACAAACAGTCAAACATTGATCTAGAGAAGTGATTGGCTTGAAACTTATACCTAATATTGTCCTCTCGCCATCTTTGGGAAGGATTCTCCAAAACAAATACTCACGCGGAGTTTTACCGCAAGCTTTATAGCTTTCATCATTTGATTAACACCGGTGCGAAGGAGCATTTGCCGATGAAAGAAATCAGGTTGAACGATTATGTCTGAGCACATTCATAGGAAAAAAGAGAAAAGAAATAGATGACATGAAAAAAAAGGAAAAAAACGTAAAAATTAAAAAAGGCAAAAAAGTAAAAAAAATTAAATCTAAGAAATTAAGAATTGAAAAAAAAAAAATGTAAAAAAGAAGGGAAAAGGAGTAATTTTCTTTCAAATTAAAGAAAAACATAAAATTGAACCGATCTATGTGGACCATACCAGTTAAAAATAATCGGCCCTGTTTAACATAGATAAATCAGCCAAAATAGGGTTTTGAAGTTACAGAAAGCATCGTCTAATGTACCATGATGCCCGATAAAAACGTTCGCTCATGACTGGAGGTCGATGGGAAGCATCGACAAAGACTGATGAGTTGCTTAACTGAAGATCTTTGTGTTCTTCTTTGAGTCGAAGTTGCTCATTTCCTTCAAATGAGAGCCACCAAGATTGTGTTACTCTAAAGGTGGGTTGATTCGACAAAGCAGTTCATAGAACGAAGATTGTTCGAGAAGCAGTTAGGTCGCCAAGGTTGATGGGAACTGTAGATCTAAAAAAGAGTAGGTAGAAAGCAAAATGGAGGTGCTATATATTCATGACTAGGGTGGAAGGCTAAGGTGGAGAGGAGTGCGTCATCGAGGATGGGATAGTCGTGCTATTGGTCCTCCTTCAAAAACCTTACTATCGTGCTTTTCTCGATAATCTCTCAAAAAATCTCTAAAGGAACCCTAGTTGTGCACCAAGTTTATCCATTTTGATCTCCTTTTGATGTCGCGTATAACAGTTGATGGAACGACTATTGTATGACACTCGCTCTAAGTCGATCCTTGTAAAAATCAGAACTCACAGGAAATTTGATTGTATGGATCAACCTCCTTGCACATTTTGAGAGAAAATCTAAAAACATGAGAGAAATCATGTTTAAAATCATGTGGAAAAATAGTTAGATTTTAAAAGTTTATATGCCTGCCACAATAGAGATTAACAACATCAACAATATTGTGTTAACATATAAGTGGTAGAAAGGCCCAGACAACTAGTCATATCCCCTATAGTACATTGCACATATTTAAAGTGGGTGCACATGAAAATGACGATGAGTCCCACACTAGAATAAATCAAGAAAACTGTCCTAACATGCAATTATGACAAATTAACACGAAAGCTTGTTCCAGCTTTATGCTGCTTTTGCACTTATAACTCTGATTCTGACCACAATTAGAGTGGGGATTTCATATTTGAGGAAGTTATATTTTGCACACACATCCTAAATTTAAATCTTACTTACGAGAACTTTAATTTATTATTATTTTCATCTGTATATTATTTTAAAATTATTATTACTAAGTTCAAAATCTCATATCCTAGCATTCTGCATCTACCACAATCACAAAAGTTAATTCAGGCCGTGTATTGTATTCTACATACTTTAAGTAATTTTGAAATTTGTAACATATTTTTCATCTCGTTGCTCCAACACCTTGTATTTCCTTTCAATAATTAGTATTTTTTTTCTAGGTGTAACTTAGAAGTCCTCTATCATGTTTCTTGTTATGAAACCAATTCTGTCCCTTTTGGCTTTTGGGCAGGTTTAGACGTGTGTGAGCAATTCATGGATGTCAATGATATGATAAGAGATGAGGACCTTATTTTGGAAAAAGTTAACATGTATGGTAATGGTGGAGACAAGCAGATGTATCCATCAAAATCAATACATAATATCCAACAGTTTGTTGCTAATATGGTGCCGTATATTGTAACCAAAAGGCCTAGTGCTCGGGAAAGGAACCTTTTGAAACGTAAAGCAAAAATAAATTCCAAGGACCAAACAAAACACTGGTCTGAGGAAGGAGAGACAGATCTAGCTTGCACCCAACTTGTGGAAACACCAAGGGGCTCAGGACCGGACTTATTAAGTTCACAAAAGGTACCATTGTTTTGTTATATCTTTGCATGGTTACCTGATGGGCTAATGCGTTTTCTTTGCTGCTTCTACGGAGGCTTCTGGTATTTTTCTTAGTTTTCTTTGCTGGTGTCAAATGCCTGTATCAGTTTATTGTTTGTTTTGTATGCTTATTCTAGTGTTTGGATATAGTTATGTGATCTATTGGAGTCATTTTTGTCACAAAAAGATGTTGGACTGCATTATATCTTTTACCTGCAAATCGATGTTTTTCAGTCCTTGAAATGGAAACAATTCTAGTTATGTGATCTATTGAGTACCTTACCAAACTAACCCAATTCCAAATCCAAAAACGCCACTTGTACCCAAAGCCCTTTATGGACATAACTTTATCCAAAAAGTTCCAGTCAACATGATCAAAAGCTTTTCTCAATTGATTCAAAAATCACACTTTCCTAGTTACGTGTCCCATAGTCCTCAATGGTCTCGTTAGCAACCAAAGCTTGATTGAGAGTCTATTGTCAATAGTTTGAGCAAAAGCACAACCTTCCGTTTTTCTTCCCCAAAGCATTGTCCCTTTGTCCGTTTTAATCAGTATCGAATCTAATCTCGCTGAGTTTACTGAGAGTGCCTCAAAAACCACTTAAATCAATCATTTTCCCATTGACTTTTCCCAATTTATCTTCAACCCTGACCACATTGAGTAAGCTCAATCGTTTGCACTAGAACATCTATCATACTGACCTTGTCTTTGCAAAAAATCAAAGTATCATCAGAAAATTGTAATAAAGGAATATTCTCCCTCGAAGGGTCTTCTCCAACCACAATGGACTAAATTGTTACTGCAAACTTCAAAGGGCCCTAAAGTCTTTTTAACCTATTTTATGGGAATGGTTGATGTGAATGCATCTTCCAATCAAATTTAATGGGTGGAAAATATAAGAATTTTGATTTAAGACAAATGGTAAGCTTTCTCTTGTCGAAGTAATTTTTTCTTTTTTTGTACTTTTAAATGCTTTGCAATGTCTAAAGTTTTGATGTAGGGAATGCAAAATAAGTTGAGGGAAATGTAATGATTGTAAATGACATTGACCTCGAGCATTTTCTTTGAAAAAATAGTATGCGACTGAAAAATACTCAAAGGATTCATGATTTTTCTGCAGTCTTGTTATATTTTCTTTCCTTTATCATTCTTTCCATTTTCTTCTATCCACATTCCCTTTTGCAATGAAGCTATTTAAGTGAATAAAAGAGGCATCTATCTTTTATGAAGTAAAATTCTGTTATTGCAACATATATGAAGTGTCAGTGGTAGTTGGCTCTATCTATGATTCATATGTTACTGTGTGCTTCCAGGCTTGTTGACAACTGTGATAAAAAGTTCTTAATGTACGATGGTTGCCTAATTGGTTTGGAGTTTATGTTTTCTTATCTGGAATTTTCTTTTTGTTCATCAACATTTTCACTCATCAGCCTAACGTAAAGTTTATCATCTCTTATATCTTATTGGAAATAGTTTTTTTGTAACCCACTATCATTTTGTAATTTCATTCAATCAATGAAATGATTATTTCTCTTCTTGGAATATATTCTTCTGATGTTGCTTGTCCAAGAAAATATTGAAGAATTGTTTCCAATCAAAATAAAAGCAAAGTTAAAAGTGAAATAAATGTTGGTAATCCATCTGCAGGCAGCCTTCAGCGTAAATAATGATGACGATTCTGGTGAACATGACGGTGATGGACAATGGCCTTTCCATAACTTTGTTGAGCAACTCCTCCTTGATATGTTTGATTCTAGTAAGATTTTTCATATTACTAAGTGTTGGATATACTGATATACTTTTCTTTCTGAGGTGCCATATTTGTTTTTAACTTTTTCCTTCTAAAATATCAGATTGGGAAGTCCGTCATGGTAGTGTGATGGCCCTGAGAGAAATTTTAACTCATCAAGGAGGTTGTGCTGGAGTACTGATTCTTGACTTGAGCTTTGACAGTGCTCTATTTACCACGTTAGAAGATACAAGTGTGCCAAATAAGCTTAAACGAGAAAGGGATATTGATTTGAATACGCAATTTACAGAAGATGAACCTGAGTTAAAACTGAAAAAACCAAAGTTTGAAGATGAGCTATGTCCCCAGGTCAATATGATGATCAGTGGCCATGAGGACATTAGATCGGGGATCAGTGTGAAAGTTGAAAACAATGATCCGCCTGATGATCAGTCTGGACTTCAATTTAGTATCAGCTCTATAGTGACCGAGGATCAGCCTAATGGTTCAAGTTATCCACACAAAGATACACCTGTGGCAGCAGTGGACTGCCCTGATAATAAATTATTTTATGAGGATACTATGTCGACCAACTTCTCTGAAAATCTTGAGTTGAGAAATCTGGTTAAATTGACTAGGCATTCTTGGCTGAAAAATTTTGAATTTCTGCAAGACTGTGTGATTCGTCTATTATGTATATTACTTCTAGATCGGTATGATTTTTTTGCTGACTGTAATTATCTATCTAAATTTATCTCATCATTATTCGTGATCCCTTTGCTCTTATAGATTAGAGAAAATATCTTCCACTTGTTGAGGGATGATTTCTTTTTAAAACATATATCTTGCAGTTTTGGTGATTATGTGTCAGATCAAGTTGTTGCCCCTGTGCGTGAAACCTGTGCACAAGCATTGGGTGCAGTGTTCAAGTACATGCATCCTTCACTAGTTTATGAAACACTGAATATCTTGCTGCAAATGCAGGTAAGTTTCAAGTAAGTGCATCTTCTATTGGTAAATATAGTATTTGTTGCTTAGGTGTACATTCAGTTTTGTAAAACAATCCAACTATGTATTAACGGTAGTTTTCTTTCTCCATTCAGTTCCGACAAGAATGGGAAATTCGCCACGGGAGTCTTTTAGGCATAAAATATTTGGTGGCAGTACGCAAGGTATATTTTTATTCTTACTTCTACGTCAACTAGCTTTCTTTTTTTGTATTATGTTGGGTTTCATAGTTTATGCATGTGAGGACGATGTAAGGGTGGTAAATGATAGATAAAGGTTAGTTATTTGGTTTGAAGTTAGACCTAAAGGATGTTGTGTTGTGTTGGTAAGTTAAAAGGGACTTAAGTAGAGGAAAGACTTCTAGTGTCACTGAAGTGTTTTTTTTTTCGTGAACTTCGTAGAAGAGAAACAACAGAAACAACATGGCACTAGTACTGTTTCCAATTACAACATTGAGCAGCTAATAATTATAAGATTGCATTTCCGTAAGAGTTCCAATGAAAATCTCCTTGGTTGGTTTGTAGTTGGTCTCATCAGATCGAGGCTCGTCATTTAAAAAATTTATCTCCCTACCATTGCTACACACCAATCGAGGTGAAACAAGACTTCACGAACCGTTTTGTGAATAGATACAGACTCTAGAGAATCAATGAAGGAACATGTTGATGGTGACAAATGATTATACGAAACAAAATATGAGATAGGGTGAGCACATTGACATTTACCTTCACAAAGAGCAATATGAAGATCATCGTTCATTCTTGGATTTGCTCTCAAAGAGACCTCTAGTAGTGGATATGAATCGGGTATGGATGGGATAGTAGTGTGTTGCCTTCGAGTATAAACATGAATTATAGGTGGGTGAACGGAGGTAGAATCAGATAAAACTGGATGAGTAGGGTGCTAACCAGAGGTCACAACTGTATGGATTAGAAAATTGTCATCATCCTCTGACACTCCCTTTGACTCGTACTCTCCTGGGAAGAAAAGAACAACAAATGTTCAAAGTAGGTGACATCATGAGAGACAATATTTTTCAAGATTGGGATAATAACACCGATACTTTTTCTAGACTCGAGAATACCCAAGGAAAACACATTACAAAGATTTTGGATCAAGTTTACTTGGATTGGGACGAAGATCCCGAACATAGCACGTGCATCCAAATATTTTTAGTGTAATAAGGAATAGTCATTGAGGACGGAGAACACAAAATTTTATCTCACCTTTAAGAACAATAGATGACATACACTTTATGAGGAAACATGCCTTCGAAACAACATCTGCTCGGTTTAGGGACATGCATCTAAAAGAATAAGGCCCTAGCTATTTCGAGGAGATGACGATTCTTATGCTTTGCTACTCCATTTTGGGATGAAGATCAACACACGAAAATGGATGAAGAACGCCCTGTGCATCAAGATATGATCCGAGAGCACGAAAAAATATTCTTTAACGTTATCAGTGTGTGAGATTTTAAGGCAACCACCAAATTGTATTTGAATCCCCACATGAAAATTACAAAAATGAGAAAATAACCTAGAATGATTTTTCAGGTTGTATGCGAATAGTCATCAACAAAGGTGACAAAATACCGATAACCTAACTTGGACTCTATAGGATAAGGACCCTAATTAAATGGTTAATATTGGATTTTTACTGAATTAAAATTTTTTCTTCTGTCTTTCTAATTGAATTAAATTGTTTCATCTGTCTTTCTTCTTTTTTTTTTGAAACAGTTTTCTTCTATCTTTCTTATAGGTTTAAAATCTTAGATTAAGTTAAATTTTTTTATCCTTCATCCTCTAGTTATCTAATATCCATCTAGATTTATTACTAAAGAAAAAAAAATCATTACCATTCCTCTAATTTTTCTTGGATTCTTCAAAATTTTTAGGATTTTTTTTTTTAATTTCTTTCTTTTCATCTCTAATTTAAACCGATGTACTCGATCCAACCCGAAAATGAAGGGCAGGGTTGGGAAAACGACCTACCCAAATTTTTGGGTTGGTTCAAAAATCCCCCTCAACCCGAACCAACCAAACCCGTATACACATCTATTCAGGCAGACATTTGATAATTTAGCCCTTTTTATTAATGAAAGGTGCTTCTTTGAAAAAGAGGTTTCTTTTTTAGAAAAGAAAATATTATTCATTTCAATATTAGGAGCTCTTGTATTGGTTTTTATTCTTCTATGTATCATCTTGCGTCCACGTTTGCACCAGGAACTTCTTCATGATTTGCTTTCACGCGTTCTCCCTGCGTGTAAAGCAGGTCTTGAGGACCCAGATGATGATGTTCAGGCAGTTGCAGCTGATGCGTTAATTCCTGCTGCTGCGTCTATTGTTGCTCTCGAGGGTCAGACCTTGCATTCAATTGTGATGCTGCTTTGGGACATTCTGCTTGATCTGGATGATTTAAGCCCATCCACCAGCAGGTGACGTTTACTCAATGAAAATTTGGTTCATTAGATTAAAAAAAAGTTATTGTTCACTGATTGCCGATGTGTATTATTTTGAATAAGAAACCACAATGTGCTTCAATGAGGAAATTCAAAAGAGAATTTGAACCATGGTTGATTTTTTTTTATAGGAAACAAAGACTTTTCATTGATCAATGAATAATAAAAACAAAGTCAGTTACAAAAGATGTTGCCAATGTGCAAATAAGAAAATAAGAAAGAAAGGTCATAGTTACAATTTACAAAAGGGGGGAGCCTAGGACTCCAAAAAATTCCAGCATGAATAGTGTTCCGGCTATGAGAATTTGAACAATTGTTGAATTAAAAGCCTATTTTTTTAGTTTCCCGGCTCTGAGCTTTTGGAGGTATCTTATCCTCCCTACCATCTCTTGTACTTTTTTGTACATAATTATGATTTTTTTTGGAAAAAAGAAATTGTTGGCAATTTGTTTTCTTATTGCAGTTGTACTCGTTGATATGTTTAGAAGTTGTGAGTCTCTGGCGACACATGGAGGGAAAACAGTTGGGGGGTGTTTGTTTGACATATTTAGGTAGGAGTTAGCATTAGGAGTTATCAACTCCTCCTCGAAAACCTTTATCCAAACGAGTTTTTATTAACTCCTCCTCATTTTTACTTTTAAAAATAATACTCATTTATAACTACTCAATAATTTCTAACCACTTATTTTTAATTATTCCTTTCAAATCAATCAAAATAACTCATTTTTAATCATTCATTTTTAATCATTTCTTTTTTAACTACTAAAAATAATTACTCATTTTTAACTTTACATCAAAACAAGGTTTTGACTCTAACTCCTCTACACAAAAACTACATTCAAACGAGTTTTTGATACAATTCTCAATTTTTAACTACTCAATATAACTCTTCACTGTACTCCTTAACCCAAAAACTACCTAAATATGTCAAACAAACAGCCCCTTGAGAGTTTGGTGTAAATTATCACCTCTTTGTACAGTTACAGTTTCTCTATACTTTTCTCCAATTGGAGAAGTTTTTGCTAACTCTTTTAGCTTTGATTTAACTCTATTATATCGTAATCATCACCCTTCCTCCAACTTGTAACTTCTTGGCTTGTGCTTTCTTTTTTAATAAGGAATAGAACTTCCATTGAGAAAGTGAATTAATACACAAGCTTAAAAATATCAAGCCCACAAAAGGGAGACCCCGTGAGAAAAGGGGCTTCAGTCTAGTAAAATAAATTTCACAGAATAACTACAAGTTAGAAATAGAAAGACGAACAATGAGCTACCCTGCGAATTCTTGAGCATCAGAAACTCTCCTATAAGTCCAACGCTATACCAAAATCATGCCTACCCTATTATTTTCTCTCCTCTCTTATTTATCTTCACTACCCCTCCTCCCCCCAACATGAGACCAACTCCACAGTAACCAACTGCACCACCTTATAACCACTTGGCCCCTCACAAATACCATCGTTGTATACCTAGGTGAATAATTAGGGTCTCATAGGATACCATTAAAAAATAACGAGTATGAGTCAAACTGCAACCCTTAGAAATTATGTTTTTTTAATTCCACAAAAATGTCAAAATGATTGGTTTCTATATCACAGCCGCAACTTTACTTGCAGTAAGCTTACTTGAACATGGTCTTTCCTAGGTTTTTTTTTGTGAGGGAAACAGAAAACTTTCATTGATGTGATGAAAAGTTACAAAAAAGAACGCCTTCAAAAATTACAAAAGATCATTCCAATGAAATAGAAGAGAATTAAAACTATAGTCTTTGAAGGTCTTTCCTAGGTTGTACAACTGTGTTGTGTTCTTGAGTCCCAAATATTATGTTTGGGTGGATTTTCTTACCTAGAACACAATTTGTTCTATAGGTTGTACAACTGTGTCCTTGAGTTCTAAGGACTCTATGTTTGGGTGGTTTTTTTTTTTAAAACAATTTCCTTTAATTTTAAAATTTTGTATTCTCTTTCTCCCCCTTAGTCTCTTTGCACTTTTCGATGAAAATTTTCTTTCAACCTTGCCTTTTCATTCCCCTCAATTATTGTCTTTATGGTTTTTGCAGTGTAATGAATCTATTGGCAGAAATCTATTCCCAGAAAGAGATGATTCCAAAGATGTTTGAGGCATTAACTTTAAGAGAGACCCAAGAGTATGATCTAAATGAAGTTATACTTGTTCATGATATCCCAGAAGGAATACGTTCACAGGAAAATCCATATGCATTAACATCATTGGCCCCAAGGTTATGGCCATTTATGAGGCACATTATCACATCAGTTCGTTATTCAGCTATTTGCACATTGGTACACTCTGATGTTTCCTCTCTGATTATTTTTCACAGAATTTGTAAATAGTTTAGTCAATGTTTATTAGTTCTACATTCTAAATTTCTGATGGTTCTTTCATTTCTTTCGTCAATAAATTTTCATTGTTGCAGGAACGGTTGCTAGAAGCAGGATTGAAACAAAATATTTCTGTGCCTTCAACTGCCATTTGGCCAACTATGATTTTGGGTGATACCCTTAGGATTGTGTTTCAGAATTTACTTCTAGAATCAAATGATGATATTTTGGAGTGTTCAGAGCGGGTCTGGAGGCTCCTTCTTCAGGTTTTATGCTTTTGTTTTAGTTCATTTGGACTGTTCATTTTTTTGGTCACTTTTCAACTTTTGAAGTTCTTTAAAATTCTAACTTCACCCATATCATGAACGACTAATTACATAATAATTGAATATTTATTTCTTTTCTATTTCCTTAATGATAGCATATTTGCTGACGATAGAAAAGTTATTTTTTTATGAAGTACCAAACTTTTCTTGAGAAAAAAAAAAAGAAATAACAATACAAAGGGGCATAAAAAAATGCAATCAAGGGCGACCACTCACAAAAAGGATCTCTGGTCGAGTAACATAACTCTCAAACAGTTATTAAAAAATACTCCTCTTCGTTATGAACGAACCCTCAATAGGAATAGATCCAATCACATTTAGAGAATCCTAAACCCACCCAACCAAACCCTAAGAAAAATAGATTTGGGGGGATTTAACTCTACCAGCCTCTTTTATCTCAACCTCAACCTTTCTTTTTTAATCTACTTTCCACCCTAACAGAAAGGGTGTTAGAGCCCCCGACTCTCATGGATAGATTCCATTGATTCATTTTTTTTTCCACAATAGAAAAGTTACTTAAATTATGCGTGCAAAAACACCATTGTGGTTTATAGCTGGCTGGACTGGATTCTACCTTATCAAATCTTATATTTTTCCTCTGTATCTTATGTGAATGTAATAAACACCATTGTTGTTTTTTTTATAGGAAACAAAATATTTCATTGATGTGTGAAATAGTTACAAAAAGGATGAGACCTCTAAGCACCATTGTTGTTAATAGCTTGCTGGACTGGATTTTACCTCAGCAATCTTACTTATATTTTTGCTGTGTATTAATTAATCTTTACATTTGAAATGATTGGAAATGACATTTTATTTTGTATGATTCGTTTGTATTTTTAGATTTATTTTACACGTGTATCTATGCTATAATTTTTTGTACGGTTTTATGCAAGTCTACAAAATTTAAAGCCAGTTGTAGTTGGAGACTTGGAGGTATACAGCCCTGAAGGAAGGCAATGAGATGTTATCCTTTCCTAATTCTTGGCATATAATTCTTCCAATAGAAACACGCATCTGCCTTTTCCAAAAAACATACACACAAGCACATTTAGTTACCTAGAAACTGTCTTTAGTGAACTCACCAACTCTAACTATGTTGCTCAGGATAAATTTGTTTAGAAAGATGTTGAACTGTTAAAGGAATTTAATGTAATTTTTGATATTATTGGGATTTTGATCTCCAATTGTAGTGTTTGGATTGAATTTTGGTAAGTTTGCTCGCTTTGGTTGGAGTCAATTGGAGTGTGTATTTGTTATTGTCCTTGGCTTTTGGTTACTCTTGTATCTCTCTTTTCATATTTTTTTTAGTAGGTCTAAATGTTTAGTTTTATTTTGGCCTCCTTGTATTTTCGATTATCTTTTCAATTATTTTTCCTTTTCTTATTTGTAGAAAGGAAAATTTTCATTCTCTGTTTCTTGCATGTTCCCTTTTTATCAACGTTGTGTTTTTTTAATCTTTGTATGTAAAAAATTTAGAGCTGCTGCTGAATTTTTTATTTCCTTTTTTAAGTCTCAAGTGAAGGAATTGGAACTTGTGGCAAGATCGTATGCATCATCCTGGATAGAGCTTGCAACTACTTCGTATGGTTCTGCATTTGACAGTTCAAAATTATTTTGGCCAGTCGCGCTTCCTCGAAGAAGTCATTTTAGGGCTGCTGCTAAAATGAGAGCTGTAAAACTTGAAAATGAGTCTTCGAGCAGAGTTGGCAATGAGTTGGCAAAGGTAACTATTTCACATGAAAGAAATGGAGATTCTTCATCCAGTTTTTCTAAGATCATTGTCGGTGCCGATGCGGATATGTCAGTGACTCATACTCGAGTTGTCACTGCAACAGCCTTGGGAATTTTTGCTTCCAAGCTGAATGAGGAATCTTTGCAAGTTGTAATGGATCCATTATGGAGTGCTTTTAAATCCTCATCTGGAGTCCGACGACAGGTACCTTGTAGTTTTGTTCTTTGTTTTTTCTTCCCTGTTTCTGCCCACATCTTCCCTGCACAAAAAAATAAATAATAAATTATCTGATTGCTCTCATCCCATTAGGTAGCCTCCATTGTTCTTATTTCTTGGTTCAAAGAAATAAGGCACAAAGAGAACTCTGATCATGGAGTTATGTCTTGCCTGCCCAATTATTTAAAAGAATCATTGTTGGATCTGTTAACATGCTCTGATCCTGCATTTCCTACGAAGGATTCACGACTTCCTTACACTGAACTTTCAAGGACATATTCTAAGATGCGTGGCGAGGCTACACAATTAGTACGAGCTATTGAGTCATCTGGGATGTTGAAGGATTTCTTTTTAGGTACCCAAATTGACTTGGGAAACTTGACTGCTGATGATGCAATTAATTTTGCATCGAAAATTCCATCACACATTGGAGATATTGATGGAAATGAGTTAGAGGGAAGGCAGGCTATTGATGATATCGAGTCATTGAAACAACGTCTTTTGACGACTTCAGGATATTTAAAGTGTGTTCAGGTATTTAGAGGTTTTATATTTGCCCCCACCAAAAATATTTTTTTCATTCTCTAATTTTATGCAATGGATTTATGTTGTTTGAATTAAATCTCTTCCATCATTATTGGATGCTTTTTCTTAACCGTGCTTTATCATCTTAGGTATTGGTATTCATAATGCAACTTCATGATTATGGGTTGGTAGATTATTGTATTTTTAATCTTTCTCAATGTTCCATTTTCTTGTCTAGAGTAATTTGCATATCTCGGTCGCAGCAATGGTTGCTTCTGCCGTTGTTTGGATGTCTGAGCTTCCAGCGAGACTTAATTCAATAATTTTGCCTTTAATGGCTTCTATAAAAAGAGAGCAGGTAAATATTCCTTGATGAGAAAACGTAGCATCCATAGACGCTTTCATTATTAATATATCATTTGGAATTATTTGAAGGAGGAAATACTACAACAGAAAGCTGCAGATGCGCTAGCAGAGCTAATTTGCCAGTGTGTTCTACGTAAACCTGGGCCAAATGATAAATTGATAAAAAATATCTGTACTTTAACCTGCATGGACGCATCTGAAACTCCTCAAGCTGCAGTTATTTGCTCCATGGAGATAATTGAAGAGCAAGATATTCTTTCTTCTGCGACTAGTACGAGAAAGTCAAAAACAAAAGTTCACACACTGTCTGGTAGTGATGATCGATCGAGAATTGAGGGCTTTATTAGTAGACGTGGTTCTGAACTTGTGTTAAGGTGTCTCTGTGAAAAGCTTGGGGGTGCGTTATTTGAGAAGCTTCCTAAGCTTTGGGATTATCTTACAGAAGTATTGTCGCCTACTACTAATGAAAATGCTACTGCCGAAGATGAACAGAAAATTTTGCATGCTATTGAATCTGTGAAAGATCCTCAGACATTGATAAATAATATCCAGGTTACTCTTAATACTTATAATGCCTCTATTTTTTTTTAAGAAACTGCAGCTTTGATTGAGTAAGATGAAAGAAAACACGGACATACAAAACAAGCCCAACTAAGAGGTAGTCCAAAAACTAGCTACAGAAGGGATTTCAGTCCTTTAAAACCAAACCAATATCATAATTACAAAAAACTTAGAGATCGAAGCCCACACCAACACTTTAAAACTAATGGCGTAGATTTTAATGATTGAGGACTCTAGTTAGTTTCTAGGGAATTTTTCATGTATAACAAAGAAAACCAAAGAAATTGCATGAGTAGCAGAATTTTGAAAATAAAAACTTTATAGGAGAAAAAAGGGTCCCTGTACAATGAAAAAACGGCGTACGCTTAAATCAAGTGAACTTATTACTTTCAAAAATAAGTTCAACTAATTGAAAATAAATAAGTTTAGCTGATCGAAAGTAAGTAAGTTCATCAATCAGTTCAACTGATTGAAAGAACGAAAATTTTGGAATATGAAAAAAAAAAATATTTTAGAAAAAATGCTATAATTAAAATTGTTGAAGTAAAAGTTGCTTATCTTTAGCAATTTCTATATTTTCTATTATATAACCATTTTCTTGCACCTTGCAGAAATGATTTACTTTATTGTTATTTGAACCTGGAAAAATTAGTTTATTGTTATAGGTATGGTAATGTAGGAGATAACATCAAGTTTTTCTTAAGGATGAATGGTTAAGAATTGCCTAACCATCATTTTTAGATTATCTTAGTATAGTTTTTGGATCTTCAGGTGGTACGATCTATTGCTCCGATGCTCAATGAGATGTTGAAACCAAGGCTGCTCACCTTACTTCCCTGCATTTTTAAATGTATCCGACACTCTCATGTTGCTGTTAGATTAGCAGCTTCTCGATGCATCACTTCCATGGCCAAATCGTTGACCATAGATGTCATGGGAGCTGTGATAGAAAATGCCATTCCAATGTTAGAAGATATGAATTCTGTGAGTTCCAGACAAGGGGCTGGCATACTTATTAGCTTGCTTGTTCAGGGAATGGGTATAGAGCTGGTGCCTTATGCTCCTTTATTGGTGGTTCCACTTTTAAGGTGTATGAGTGACTGTGATCAGTCTGTTAGACGGTCTGTCACCCACAGTTTTGCTGCCCTTGTGCCTCTTCTTCCATTAGCACGTGGTCTTCCGCCGCCTGTTGGACTCAGTGAAGCGTTTTCTAAAAATAAGGAAGATGCACAATTTCTAGAACAACTACTTGATAACTCCCATATTGAAGATTACAAACTCTGTACTGAACTTAAGATGACGTTGAGAAGGTAAGCTTGAAAATTGTTATTTTAAAAGCAAAGTAACAATTGCAGATGTTGCAATGTTTCGCCAAGAAAAATTACTTGCACGCCCTTATATGTTTTGACTTCTAACACCTGTGTTATTAGAAACCTTCATCAATCGATATTTTAGTTCACCATAACTTTTTTGGGTCTAAATGAACCATTGCAGCATTTCCAAGACTAATCGATAAACTTTGTTGAATTTTCCTTCATTACAGTGATGCAGATTTCTAATAGTAGTTAGTTATAGTTTGTTCTATGATGAGTACCTAATACTTTTTCTGCCTTTTACTTCTAATCCTTATCATGGTCATTAGTGTTGTCAATTTATGAAGTTGGTTTGGATTTACTTGGTTCTTATTTCTTTCCTCACCCTGTGGCATTTTGTTTTTCCTTTAGGTATCAGCAAGAAGGGATAAATTGGTTGGCTTTCTTAAAGCGTTTTAAACTTCATGGAATCTTGTGCGATGATATGGGTCTTGGTAAGACACTACAGGCATCAGCAATTGTGGCATGCGACATCGCTGAACGCCTCACCTTAAATAATAGAGAAGATATTCCATCATCGTTAATAATTTGTCCATCAACATTAGTTGGACACTGGGCCTTTGAAATAGAGAAGTATGTTGACGTCTCCATTCTTTCTACTCTCCAATATGTTGGTTCAGTGCAGGAGCGGGTATCTATTCGAGAGTGTTTCAATAAGTATAATGTCATTATAACGTCATATGATGTTGTGCGTAAAGATGTTGAGTATCTCTCACAATATCAATGGAATTATTGTATATTGGACGAAGGGCATATTATTAGGAATGCAAAATCCAAAATAACCCTTGCTGTAAAGCAATTGAAATCTCAAAATCGTCTTGTATTAAGTGGAACCCCAATTCAGGTCAGTGCATCTCATCAAAATCATTCATTTACAATAATTGAAATAGTGTTTGTTGCCTTTATATCTGATAAATTTTTCAACCTTCTGTGGCAGAATAACGTCATGGATTTGTGGTCCCTTTTTGATTTTCTAATGCCCGGTTTTCTTGGAACAGAGAGACAGGTAATGGCTCCATGTAGATATGTTTTTTGATTATTCAAGTTTTGTTTACTTTTATTATTGGCATATTTTTTATTATTCAAGTTTTGTTTACTTTTATTATTACCATGTAATGCCGGTTTTATAGATATTCTCACTTCTCATGGTGAACATTACTCCTTAATAGCTAAAAGGACTACCATTGCTTGGTTCACTTGCTAATTAATTTTCTAGAGAAGGGAAACAATTTCATCGATATGAAAGAAAAGGAGTTAAAAATACTCCTAATCACTAAAAGTTACATTACATGAAAGAATGTCAATTAGCAATTAAAAAGTGTAAAAACTAAAGGCTACAATTAAAAATAATCAACTCTATGAAAGCCTTAAAATTTGTGACCATATCTTTTAAAATTTGACCTCACACCAAGAGACCAAAAGAACACTGTTTTAAGCCAGCTTTAACATCTTTCTTGAACCACACCATGAAAATTACATGCACGCCGGGCTTTGTTTCTCCACATATATCACTGATTTCTATTTATACTGTTACATATTTATTCCAATTTTACTTTTCTTATTTGAGAGTGTGTTTGGATTGCTTTTAATAGCATCTTTACTTGAAGTACTCTTGAAAAGATCATCTATTTGATACTTTTCTTATAGGCTGTTATGTATTGTTGAGCATGTGGTGTAGATTTTTTTTTTCTTTTTTATTCTTTTATGCTTTTCATTTTGTCAAAAGAAGTTTTCACTTGCTGAATTGTCAAATGCACTCTTATTCTAGTTTCTTTTCACGGCTACCATTTGCGACAAATTTGGTAATTTGGTTTCTACATGCAGTTCCAAGCAACTTATGGAAAACCCCTACTGGCAGCTAGAGATTCTAAGTGTTCTGCCAGGGACGCGGAAGCTGGGGCACTCGCAATGGAAGCATTGCACAAGCAGGTTTGCCTATTTATTTTTCTTGTCTCACACTTAAGATAATTGCCTTTTGATTTTTATATTTCTTTCTTTAGGTCATGCCTTTCCTTCTTCGGCGAACTAAAGATGAAGTGTTGTCTGATCTGCCAGAAAAAATCATTCAAGACAGATACTGTGACTTGAGCCCGGTTCAACTAAAATTATATGAAAGGTTTTCTGGTTCTCATGTTAGACAGGAAATATCAAGTATAGTTAAATCAAATGAGTCAGAAGTACCACAGGAAAGTAGTGGCTCAACAAAAGCATCTTCACATATTTTTCAGGTATGCTCTTTATTTCTGTTCTTGTTTTCAACATTGTGTCCCTTATGCATCTATTCTTTTCCTGTCACAGGCACTTCAATATTTGCTTAAACTTTGTAGTCATCCTTTGCTCGTCTCTGGAGAAAAGATGTCAGATTCTATGAAATGCCTCCTGACAGAACTCTTACCCGACAGTTCGGACATTATTTCTGAACTTCATAAACTGCACCACTCTCCTAAATTAGTTGCTCTCCGGGAAATTCTGGAGGAGTGTGGAATTGGTGTCGATGCTTTGAGTTCTGATGGAGCCGTCAGCTTCGGCCAGCACAGAGTCTTGATATTTGCTCAACATAAAGTAAAATGATTGATATTGATTATCTAATCATGAATTTGTGCCTTTTTTTTATTGGTGATTATTTTATATCTGAGGTCTTTCTGCAGGCTTTATTGGACATTATTGAAAGAGATTTATTCCACGCTCACATGAAGAAGTTAGTATACCATCTTTTTTGCACTTTCTGAAGAAGTTTAGTTTAGTTTAGTTTAACCATCATGGTTCAATTGGTCAAAGAAGGTCTTGGGGTGCATAAGATAATGGGTTCAATCCATGGTGGCCACCTACCTAGGAATTAATTTCCTACAGGTTTCTTTGGCATCCAAATGTCGGGTTAGGCAGTATGTTCTGTGACATTAGTCGAGGTGCGCGAAAGCTGGCCCGGACAGTCACGGATATTAAAAAAAAATGCCCCTCCCTATCGTCATCTCATTCTTCTCTTTTAAAAAATATTTTCTTGCATCTTTTACTCAACAATCTCCTGGCAATTGCATCTTAAAGTTCTTGTATCTAAGTATAGTTCAGGTTGCATCCCAACGTTTTTTCTTTGAGTTTTTACCTTTAAACAATATAAACCAATATGTACAATGGCACACACGAAGAAAAGGCTTGCCAGTGTTAGTTATATCTCATATCCTTCTAATGCCCTTCAATTCCTTCTTACTTCTCCTTATGTGCAATTTGAAAGCAGTGTTACATACTTGCGGTTAGATGGATCAGTTGAGCCAGAGAAACGTTTTGACATTGTTAAGGCCTTCAATTCTGATCCTACAATTGATGCATTGCTTCTTACAACACATGGTTTTATCTTTCTCCTCACTTTAGTTTTTGACAATTTAATTTATTTTATTGCACGTACTAACAAAATCATATTAACAGTTGGGGGTCTCGGTTTGAATCTGACATCTGCTGACACCCTTGTTTTCATGGAGCATGATTGGAATCCAATGCGAGATCATCAGGTAATCTTATCTGTGTGATGTAGTAAGCTTTTCGTAAATTGGGATATCTTGGTCAAATCCTTGAAGAATTAGCTTTCTCAGTTAAGTAGGATCAAGATGAGAGAGAGAGTGGGTGTGAGATAAATGCCTGGGGGCATGAAAGAGAGAGTGAGTCTTAAAGAAAAGCATGAATTTTAGATTCAACAGTTCTTGACAGCATCATTTGATGGGAGATTATTACTCAGCTTCAGGAAGGTTATTTGTGATTTAAAATATTTACTTGGTGATTACTACTTCATAGTTGGTTTGCAAACTAAAACGCTTTATTTCAATGTTGTGTTTGAAGTTCTTTGATCTTCTATATGGGTTTTATTTTTGTTAGTGGTCTTGGTTGGCTATAAATGGGACTATTCACTTTGTTCTCATTGTTAAATGAAACTTATTTGTCGACTAAATGGGTCCTTTTTTTTGGTCTCGGTTGGTGCAATTCTTTTTGCAGGCAATGGACAGAGCCCACAGGTTAGGTCAGCGGAAGGTCGTAAACGTTCATCGACTCATAATGCGTGGAACACTAGAAGAAAAGGTTATGAGCCTTCAAAAGTTTAAAGTTTCAATTGCTAATGCTGTCATCAATTCTGAGAATGCCAGTATGAAAACGATGAATACTGATCAATTGCTTGATCTCTTCACATCTGCTGAAACCTCCAAAAAGGTATTACTTCGTGTACTCATAACTATGATTTATTCTGTAGCTTCAGACTCTACAATTCAGATTCAGAACTAACCAGCAACCTGTGAAACATTTTCTTCTTCCTTTTTGACTAAATCAGATGTTGAAAGCAATATAGGATTTTCTCTCACACTGTTTCTGATGTAGCTTAGGACTAGTTGAAATTAAATGCTTCAAGAATTAATCAATGACCTTTTATTGATGAATCAAGTGCTATCACACATACATGAAATTTGGGAGAGAGATTCGTATTTATAGGATACTAGAGCCCTTAGGGCCAGCACGAGACTCAGGTCTCCAAGGTATACTCCTTTAAAAGTCTCAGACTCAAAACTCACCCGTAAACTTAACTATAAAATCCTTTATTGTCTCTTGGGTCTAGCTTTGGAATTAGCATGGGTGCCTCTTGCTCTGATATGAAGTGGGGTGAAGTTCTGATTCTTGGTTATATAAAAAAAAAACTCGTAGGATATCGCAACTTAACTAACTAATATGATTTAAAAAAAAAAAAACTAACTAATATGGAAAATATCCAAATACCCCTAATATTATATTACATCAGCTTCTCTCTGGTATCGATGATTGTTGTTTAACTTGATTCGTAAAATCTAGGGAGCCGCATCAGTGTCGGCGTCATCAAAGCAGCCAGATGGAAACTTTGATGGAGAAGCAAAAGCAGTGGGTGGAAAGAAGGGTATGAAAGCCATCCTTGGAGGACTGGAGGAACTTTGGGACCACTCTCAATACACTGAAGAGTACAACCTTAACCAGTTCTTAGCAAAGCTTAATGGTTGAAACTGTTCTTGAGCACCCAGCATGTACAAAGTGTATATAAAGTGGGAGATATGATTGAAATGCCCAAATTTTGACATTTTAACCCATAGGTTTCAGTCTTCCCTAAGACTCTTCCATTTCATTCCCTCTTTTTTTCTGGGGCTGCTGCTGAATTTTCATGAATGGTTGGAGAGTATAGGATCATGATTTACAGGAGGTGTAACGTAACGTCGCACGATTAATGTACTTTTTCGGATTGGAAGGGAAAGAGAATTTGTATATGTCGGATATTGTATATACAATTCATTTCTTCTAAATGAAATCTATTCTTCCATACAGGTTATTTCCATTCAAATGTGATATTGTGTTATATTTTCAAGAATTTTGTCTCAGCATGGTCCTTAATAATTGATATAGTATGCTGAATAGTGAGTTCAATCATGCATCATTGTTGAAGGTCCCTCATTATGGTCTTTCATTTATATTAATTATTCTATTATGTATTAGGTTAGGTATGTCATTCTGAACCATTCTTGTTTCAGTGTTGGTCTTCCTCAAAACCCTACAACTACCTTAAAGATAGCCATGAACTATCTTTAATTAGACTAATTTAGCCCACTCTTAACATCTTTAACTATCTTCTATAATTTTGGGCAAATGTAATTCTCCATGATATGTTTTCATTTTTTGTATTTGGCCATCAACCTATTTCCAACGTGGTTTATTCCTATTTTTGGGAAAGATAAAAATCACTATAGCCTTCATAGTTTTTTTGTATTTTAGAATTTTCAAAATTTTTATAAGCTACTGACCAAGTTATTATTATTAGTTTTTTCCTTTTAATCATATTTTGGATAACATTTCTTTTAGCACCGATTGGTTTTTTTTATTTTGGAATACATGAGTACTTGTATTATTTTAAAATTCTAATTCCATCTGTTATGAAAATGACAATCAACAATCGATATAGAGATATAAAAATAGATAGCGATAAACGCAAAAAAAGAAATAAGAACATACACGGATAACGATAATCCACAGGCAGCGAAGTAGAACAATTTTATTAAGAAATGGTGAATTACAGAGTTACACAGAATGAACGTCATAATACGCCTAAATTTTTATTCGAGTTTATATATGAATTATCATTAAACCCTATTATAGAATGCATAAGCATTAAACATAGTGCGAATGCGCAATACGATATGCATAATCACAGAGACTTGGTGCGTTCAAGGCATATTTCAACACCATCAATTGTTTCATTATGATATCATTGTCTGTGCAGTTGAGACTGCCCAAGGAAGGTGCTGACGATCATTGATGAGATCCGGAGGACAAGTAATGCAACAATAGCTCGATGACTAGCCATGTATTAATGGTCCAACGACTGTGAATGCAACCACGGCTACAACTAGACTAATTTCCCAGCTAGACCATGAACATACGTCCATACGTCCAAAATAATGAAACAGATTATTATATTTCATTGAAAGTATGAACATAGTATATTTAATCCAGCTCGTAGCATGTCGAGTCAAACCACTTCTAAGTCCACTAAACACTTTTTGAAACAAAAAAATCAACCAGAAAACATTTCTAATACCTTATACCTTATAAATCTAATTGTTGCTGCCATAAAACTTTCGCTTATTATATATCGATATTAATAGAAACTCATTGTGTTTTTTATGCCAACAAGTCCATCAGAGTTTATGATATCACAAAAGAACATTGCCAAACAGGACACATATTACACACGAAACTGCATGCTTTTGTTGGTATTAAAAAAAAAAGTACTCAGATGCCAGAAAGCTTCTGCTCTGAAGTTGTGAATGCAAGCAAATGTTTAGATGTCTTCTTGGCCATTGATTTCCTGAATATGAAATTTACCAGATCATTCAGGCAAGTTTGTACACAGTACAGAAGTATGATGTATAGGGGATTTTAACTCTTTTCTTTTACCTTGTTTTCGATTACGGCATTATCGGGTATGACCAATTTTGCACTGGGTTTAGCTGAGATGGTCACTTTCCCCTGTAAAATAATGATAGTTAGAAGAGGTGATTAAACATGGTATGAGTGTCAGAAGATCTATGTTCAAACTCTTTGATGTGTTATTTTCGAGTTGAGCTACATGAGACATATCCATATTCGAATTCAGATATGAATGAGAAAAAGAATATATATGAATAAAATGTGCCGCTTATGGATTGAAGATGACCCAAGCTAACAGGCTAAAAATGGAAGAACGGCAAAGCAATGCAAAATCACTGTTCAAGTGAAAATGTAGAGCCCATTTTTTTTTAGATTCAGAACAGAAACACCTTGTCCTCAATGAAAGTTCTTCCATACCGGTAATTTAGGCTTTTTATGTTTCAACAATATTTTGTATGTTTCATTTCCTATGTGACTGAGAAAGATCAACTAGTGGATTAGCATCAAATGTTTTGGTTCATCAATTTCACAAAGTTATTCCCACTACCAAATGCTTATGGTGCAAGCTGAAATCCAAAAAATCCAGAAAAAAAAAAAAATTCAAACTGAGTCAGTTCAGTTTATCTGAAGTATATTGCTCGGTCAGTTTGATTCTGAAGTAGAAAATTGAAAACTGTGGCGTCTCTACAAGACAGACCACCCAAAAACTAAAAAAATTTAATAGTAAACAAGCCTATTTTGACCACTTTGAAATTATGGTGGTGTCTTTAGAAAGCGAGCCTTTTTTAAAAAATGGTTTTAAAAAGAGACCTATTTTTACAACAAAAAGAGGACGTAATTACAGGTTCATTAGGTTATATGGCATTGATAAGTTTGGCCATTAGGAATTAGGAATAATATGGAGGGTAATAGGTAATTAGTTAGATAGTTAGATTATTTAGTTATAAATAGGAAGAGATGGATAGTCCCAGAGTGGCACAGTGGTTGAAGACTTGGACTTTGAAGGTATGCTTCCTTCAAGGTCCCAGGTTTGAAACTCACCTGTGACATTACTCCTTCGATGTCTCCCGGTGCTTGGCCTAAAGACGAGCGTGGTTACCCTTGTTTTTTTTTTTTAAAGGAAAGAGTTGGATAGCGAATCGTCATTCAAATATAGAGTTGTTTTATTTGAGCTCAAGAGATGATTCTCTAAAGAGAAAGGTTCTAGGTGTCTATTCACCTAGATTTATCTTGTATTCGTTTTTTTTTTCGTAACAGAATCCAGGTTCTATTAGATATATACTAATTGGATAATAAAATCTAGTAAAGAGAAAGGGAAGGAAACCAGAAGCAGTTTCATACCTTGAGAACAACACCAGCTCCAAACCAAACATCACCAACCACTTTAAGGCTATTAAGATCAATGATGCTGGGGATCGACTGGAATCGCCTCAAAAAGTTACCAACCTGTAAAAGAAAAAAATAATAATAAATAAATAAAAATACGTACAGCAACTACCACAATCAATAAACTTCATGAATTTAAGACAGCAAATCAACAGAAAAAATCATGCCTTCTTGAATTCGGGCCCTAGTTCAATAGAAGGATTGGAAGGATCTTTTCTAGCCTTGTTGCGAAGGACAGAGCCATCAACTAAAGTATAAAGATCAGACTGCAGAAAAAAAACAAACCAACATATTAGTTTGTTAAGAAACATTAAATCAAACCAATACAATAGGAGCCTGTAAGAATGAATGAAAGAACTAACCTGGACAAGAAGCAAATCTGAAGTTGCCTTGACGGGAAGGAAACGTGATCGTGGTACATTAACACCGATGGCATGATCGAAGAACTATTTGGCAGAAAATAGACAAGTACAAGGCATTAGTATCCATGTAATAAAGACATTGCACACACAAAATCAAGAATAAAGTGTACCCTGATTGCTGCACCAGCTGCAGTTTCGAGCTGAAGAACTTTAACCCCATCAACTTCCTGGATATAATGACAATATATCATTACTTGCAATTTAAAAACGACAATATTTAACAGGTTGCATTGATTCATTTCTATTGCATGGATCCTCATAATTTTTTAAACCAAATCAAAATGTACCTACCAGTGTTTAGGAACATATTTTGTATCTAAAAACTAACCACACGCATTGGCAACTGGCCTGGCCAGCAATTACAAGGAACAGAAGGTACCTTAGGATTTGGAATAATCTCCATCTTGAGTGCATCGGCTTCCACGAGCCTTTTAATTGCTTTCAAGTTTACCCACCTTGAACCATTCATTTTCCATAATCTTATTAGCATGGCATTCTCAGTACTTATTAAATATGTATCACAGAACGAAACATGACATACAAATTATTAGTGTTGAAAATTTTGAACTTCTGAATGGACTTGAATTCATTGATCTGTACCAAACAGAGAATCGCTTGTCAATTTACAAACTGATCAAGAAAGTACTAATCTGTTCTAACTGTCTTAACTGACTAAAAAAACATAAATGGTCTTTTTGGGATTTATTTGCGTTAATCCCTATTTATTAGTACAATAAAAGTAGCTTCCATGATATGAAAAGCACAGGATGCTTACACATGAAAAACCAATAGATCTACAAACAAGAAATAAACATCACTGATATATACTTACATGTTGATCAGGGACCTGAGCAATTTCAAGTAACTGCATCATAAGATGAAGAGAATGTTACATGAAAAACATATTTATTGCCTACAGACCAACCTAAGAGGTGGTGAAACAGAAACAAGGAGAATAGAGAAAAGTAAAAAGTAAAGCCCAATTGACAAAAGCCCAATTCAACATAATCTTTCTTCTTCTTCTTCTTCTCCTTTTTTTTTTTGAAAAGCCCAAATGCATATTATGTTTTATATACCTGAACTTTCCCTTCGTAAGAAATAAGAGTACCACCCTTCACATCAGCCAAGGTTTTGGGTGTCACCTACATAATCAATAATGATAAATTTTATAAGTTACATAAAAACTAAGAACAATCAATGAAGGAAATAGTTTTTTCTAACTGAACTTATTTTCATACCTCCATACAAAACTCATTCTTGTTTCGGATCAAATGATTCAAAATTTCTATAATATTCAGAGTCAAGGATAATAGAAGCCGAAGGAACTGATTTCACGTTTTGTATAGCATGCAGTAAGTACAGTAAGAAATAAACGATAGGCTTAAAAAACTAAATATGGATACGCAAGTCCACAACAGCACCTAAGTTGTCAGAGTTCGCAATAAAAACGTACTCCTTACCCTGCACAAGCAAACATCGAAGTAAAATAAAAGGAAAAAAAATATTAATGGACCCATCTATTAAACAAATTCAGTGGGATTATGTGCAAATACCTGAGATATAAGGGCATCAAGCTTGCCACTGTTTTTCAAGGATGGGAAAACATCACCATGTCCAGGAGGGTACCTTCAGGTGTAAACAAGTACTAGGAGTGTAAGAAAATTATACTACACAATGATATACTAACAGTATTTTATAACTCATTTATAAATATTAATGGTCTTTTTTATTTTTATTTTTATTTTTATAACAATAAAAAGGAGGCAAGTGTTTTGAAATCAGAGAAGGATTCAGATATACTTTTTAAATTCTTTAGTCAGAATAAAAATTTAACATAGGGAGGCATAAAAAGTCTGCTCTGTTTGTTCATTGTTGATCAATCAACATATAAATAAAGAGATGAAGCACATAGCAATGTATTGGCACTTCAAATCAAAACAAAAGTGGATCTAGGCAATACTAATTTTGATGAGAAAAGGCCAAAAGAGACAAGTTGATAGAATTATTTGCGTACTAAACCGAGTATTTTTAACTTACCATCCATCCTTGTCAGTACGTCCTTTGCTAGGGAGTGGAAGATAGTCGTCCACAACTAAACGTGGATATTGGCTCTGTTTATAATCAAATGACAGGAAATATAAACGATTTATTCGAAAGAATTAAAAGACAAGAAAAATGCTAACCTATTTTGTACACACCTGGTTAAACGTATGAATCTCCACATTTGCACCTTTGTATTGTTCAATGATCTGATTTAAAGAAGAGTCAGTAATGCAAAAGCTATTGATAAAACATGAGAAATATGCATACAGATTTATATACCTTTTGAGTATCATCATGAGTGTTAAATGAGTTCATCAGAAGCAAGGGAACGTTGCACCCATATTTGGAATTGAGATTCTGCCAGAAGTGACAAGGATGGCTCTCAAATTCAAGTGTAGAAACCAACATAAATAAAAGAGGGAAAGTAAATAAGTCCATGAAAGAAAAAATAGGGCGAGGAATAAAACCTCTATTTGGACAACAATCAAGTCAAGAAATGTCAAACCATCCCGGACTTCAATGACAGACCTGCAACACAGAAAAAAGACAAAAATCAGCCAATATGGAAAAAATGACGAAGCATATTGTCAATGGAATTTAATATATAATTAAAATTTTAAAGAGTACATCTGAACAATTAAAAGCACTTGTTAAAAATTTCAATAGCCAAAAGTAATTTTAATTTTAAAAATGAAGTTAAAAAAATCTTAAAGAACTTTTATATGAAGCATAATGGCTTTTCAGAAAACTGCTTCATGTAAAAACAATTTTTTTATTTTTTTCAAAAGGTATCTCAAACTCCTCGTAACACAAATTTTAGTGGTAGCTTGTATTTATGTTTAACTACTCGTGTCTATACTTCAATGAATTTATCTTCATACAATAGTGGACCAATGAAACTTCTTAAACCACTCTCTTCCCCAAGTAGAGTAATAGTTTTGGTGGAAAATTCCAGGCCTACTCGTTTACGTATAAATTCCTTGGTAACGCTCTAGCAGACCATCTTATAAAGATCCTAAAAGGTACAAGTTTTGAAGCTCAAGCAGCTTTTTCAGCAAGGACGCAAATAATTGATCCTATGCTCATAGAAACTAATGGTTTATTCTTATTTTAGTTTAAGAACAATTCGAGGTGGGGAATTCAAA
Organism: Sicyos edulis; assembly: GCA_036507275.1. Lineage (NCBI taxonomy): Eukaryota > Viridiplantae > Streptophyta > Magnoliopsida > Cucurbitales > Cucurbitaceae > Sicyos > Sicyos edulis. The sequence goes on from CM071850.1 coordinate 38,421,734, forward strand.
CCCATACTCTTATTGGCAACTAATGGTTTAGTCCCTCAGGATGAACTTAATAACAAAAATAATCAAATGAAAGAAATTGATAATCAAATGCATGAGAAAATCTTCAGCAGAAGATAATGTGACAAAAGAAAAAAGAAAGAAAATGAGTTGAAAATGACATACTTCGGACCCGTGCAGCCCATTGTTGTCCCCAAACCTCCATTAAGCTTCAAAACGACAAGCTTGTCCAGCAGTTTTTTGGTTTCAGCAGGATCTACAATTACAAAGATCTACATAAGCTTTCGATAAGAAAATATCACATAAATCCAAGATGTAGATAATGCAAAATAATGGTCAACCCTGTAAAGAAATGGAAAGAAGCATACAAACAAAGAGATAAAAAGATCAAGTACATAATGTTTTTCTAATTAATTATGCAAGTCAAAAAACGTTAACGATTGAAGATATGATACCATTAGTTACGGGTGCCAAGGAACCATAAGGAACCACTACTTCGTCTGTTGGAGTTTGGATCTTGCTCCAATCAACATGCTGTGCTTCCCCACTTCAACCAGAAATTCAAAAAAATCAAGAAAATGAAATTAATCTTCAGCTGTTTCAATAGAAAGTACCATACTCCAGGAAAAAATATATATTGATTCATATAGATTGAGATTCGGTTCTCTTGATTCTTATAGATTCAGATCTCTCTAGTTCCAGAACAACAGTAACTAAACATTGTCTAATCAAAAAGTGATTCTCATATCATATGAATCATGAATCTAAAAACTGCATTACTAGGCAATTAAATCCTCATAGGTTCAAGAAAATGTTACAACCTCTCCCATTGCAATGAACAACAATAGGATTCAAAATTACCTGAGATAGCGGGAAACAAGGTTGATAAATCCAGATTTCTCATTGTCACTGCCAAAACAAAAAAACAATCAGATCCAATAACCAAACCCCACATTCCACAAAACCCCATTACAGCACAAAAGCAACAGAAACAGAAATCACAACCCACAACCCATTTCTCAAAGATCGAAATCACAACAAAAGAAGCCCACAAACACAAACATACACATGGGTTTTAGTTCAAATCTCCATACCTTATCTGGTTAAGACCAGAGACAGCAGCTTTGAGCTTGGAGAGCTTCTGGGTATCAGCAGGGCTAAGAGTAGCAGCAGAGGCCATGGCGGAACAGAATCAAGCTTCAAAGAAATGCAGGGCGAGAGAGAAGAGATGAATCGAGGACGACCCAATTGAGAAAATGGCGGATTTATATGGAAAAACAGGAAGAATCGTTTTCTGGAAACACGGAATTCGATGAAAAACGTGGAGCCAGATGGGGGATTAAAAGGAAATGGGCAGTGAGTGGTGAGTGAAGAATTGAGCGCTTACGTGAAATGGAAGACAAGTGTACGAAACGGTTTATTCGGTGGGGTAGCGCCAGTTTTACGCCATTGATGCTTTTTTTTCTCTTTTACTTCGAATCTCTTCGCCATGTTCAACTGTTGAGGAAGGAACTTTTGAGCTTTTTTTCACCTATGGAATGTGTGTTTTGGACTGATTGAGGGGAAAAGAGTGGGAATCGTTTGTTGCTCTCTATCTTGTTTGGTTATTTTGATGTCATTTTGGTTGCAAAAACAAATTCTTCTTTTTTGTGATAAGATTGCAAGGAGTGTTTGGATGAGAATTCTTGTTTAGAGTTTTCGTTTTGATATATATTTTAGCTAGTTTTGAAGTAGAATTTGTAAATACGTCGTAGAAATGAATGATCAATTATTTTGAGTGTTTTGTAATAATTCGATTGGATGTACTTTTTACTCGATGAGTTATAAATGCTCGTGATCATTTACAACTTCTCCACAACCCTTCTAGGGAGTCAAAAGAAAGACGGCTTTAAGAGACTAAGTAAGTAATGAGGAAATTTTAGATCATATTTTAAAATAACCATTGGCTATTGAAACTGAAAGTGTATCTTATAGATATTGTTTGTAACTAATAGCTTGCAGATTTTAAAAAACCTTCTCATTCCAATTTTGTCTAGCTTCATTCATGTACTTCTCATTCAAATTTTATAGAATAAATTACGATAAAGACTAATTTTTTAAGGAAAAAAATGAGTAGTTCAAACTAGTAGAGAACAACTCTGTAGACATAATGTTTATAATATTTAAAATTTCTGTTTGACAATAATTTTGATAACTTTATTTGTAAGCAAATTCTTTGTCGGGTTGAAAAGAAAAGTGAAGATAATATAGAATAATCAAAGAGGAAAAAGAAAGTGAAACAAAACTATAGGTTCAAATGAGTATCTTCAAGAGAGGGGGCCAAACTTGGAAAAGAAAAGGGCTGGTTTAGATGCTTGAAGTTGATACAAATTCATTCCTACCTTTTGGGTGTGCTTGGAGCACCGGTTTAGTTATGATAGACGGAAGGTTATGATAAACGGTGAGTTATTATAATGATGTTTAAGAGATAAGTTATTATAATATGGATTATGATAAATGATATTTGAGGGTCTAGTTATATAACAAAAAGTAATATATGTAAGGTTTAGATAAACGAGCACACATATAATAAACGGTGGACAAACATTGGTTGAGTTATTATAACCAACCCGACGGTTTACATAAACGGGAGCTCAAATACACTAGAATCTAAAATTCTAAAATAAAAACCTCTTCAACCTCTAAGGAAGAATCCTACCTTCTTTTTTTGTTCGTTAACGAAAGGTTTGGTTTCATAAAAAAATAAATTTAAAAAAAATCCTAAATTTGAATTTAGATAAAGGAATGTAATGAATAAGTTGGCAACGACCTGTCGAGATGATGCAATATTCTATTCTAAAATAAAAAAATGGGAATGAATATAGGATATTCATGGGTTAAAATTAGGTTCAAAACCTTTATTCGATCTAATTTTATTCTTCAAGTTGGAGAATTAATTGATATTAAATAAATAAATAGGTTCTTACTTTTTTTCATATTCAATGAAAACCAACTCAACCTTGACCAATCATGGTTACCCTCAACTATGACTTGAATGGAAGAAGTGGTTTCACTGCATTCACATCCTCATGAAAATGGACCCAAATAGGGGTGAAAGGGAAGAAAAAAAAATCAATGACATCGAACCGAACTAAATGATCAAGTGAAAGAAAAAACTAAAAACCGATGAAATCGAATCGTGGATTAGTTTGATTCATTAGAATAATATTGGATCATTCGATAATTTGTTATTTTAGAAAACTGAAAATATATTGGTTTGGTTCGGTTTTCAGTTTGTCAATCCACCAACATATTCAACTCTATATGTTAGAGTAACTCAACATAATCCAAGTCAACTTGTATATTCCTAAGTTGAAACAAGTTGGATGATCGAGTTGGATGATAGCGTCTACCGTGAATGTGTAAAGTAGAGCTGAAACATTTTTTTAGATCCAACTTTTAATATTAACTTATAATTTTTTTTTCAAACTAATTTGAGGTTAATCTATGAACCAACTTAACTTATAAAATTTCATTTTTTTAACACAATCCAATATAATCTAAATAAGTTGATACTCCAACTGGGTTTTTTTAACACTCCTACAAGCAAGGCATCAAAGAAGCCCTTTCCACAGACCACCCATCACAGCAAAAAACCATAAGAATTAGCAGCAGTTGGACATAAGTTATCATATTTGTCATCCTGAAGCAATTGATAAATTTAAAAGCAAATGCTGCACTTACTTAAAAATAGAAAATGTAGCCCTACATATGTCATAGACTAGCTCTATCTCAGCCAATGCATCGCAATAGAACACCATTTATCAACAGCCCTTCAAAGTTTTTCAGTCCCAACCATTCAAAACCTAGTGGATTGCAACCACATCATGGCAATTGACAGTTTCAAAAACATCGAACACTCATGATCAATGAACCTCGCAAAGAAAGTCCAAAGTTTAGGAAATTGATCCTGAACATCTTTGGGTCATAAGTTCATCATTGAGAATGGTATCACGAATTCGCACATACGAGCCAAAGTCCACAAGCACCAGAAGATATTTTTTAGTTCAACATAGGGGCAGGGAGATCGAAACTCCGATTGTTGGGTTGTTTCTTCTTTTTTTCTTTTTGATATCTGTGAGTACTTGAACCAGCTTATATGCAGCTCAACTATTCTCACAGGACCTGACCTTACCATATTTGAATATCTAAAAAACCTGTAAGAAATTAATTCCTAAGGCAATTGATTTTTTTGGTTGTTTCTGGTTGAAGACATTGTCATAATCAGCTGGACTATGTCCAGATTCACAAATGCAAGAGATGTTCATAGTTTCTAAAGCTTTAACAAGAATTATAAGAGAGCAATGCAGAAAAAGGCTAGCCAGAATTGAGTATAAATTTCTCTTCTCATTGAACTGTGTTTTGTGTATCTATCTACATCTTTTCACTACCTAAACAACAACAAAAAAACCTGTGTGTTTCTTACAGTAATCAGAATGATTTCTTCAAGTACCTAAAATGCATGGATGAATCAATACAATCCAACCTATCTTTGTACAGATTCAACAATTTCAACATCTCAGTGACCTTAGCTTTCAAGTCACCACCACAACCAACCTGTAAAAGAACCAATATCTTCTGAAAAGCACCAAGTTGAGCAGCTTCCACCCTCACCTCTTCCTGACCCTTTTCTCCACTCTTACAAAGCTTCAACAATATTGACAGAGAAAACTCAGTGGCCGTCTCTGAAACTCTTAGGATCTTCTTAACCAAGAGTGGAATGGTTAGCGCATTTTCGTAAAGTTTCTCTCTTCCTTGTTCGAAATCGCAGATTCCATCCAAGACTCCCAAAGCTTTCTCGCATAGACTTTTCTCCGCATCTACCATAAAATCTAGCAGCTGAGAGACCAACCCCAGCTCAACAAATTTCAGCGCCGTTTTCTCACAGGTTTCTGATGGTAAAATCATGTAGAACATGGCTGTAAGCGATGATTTTGTGGCAGAGGAGCAAAGAGGCTCCTTAATGATGCTAACTACAGCTTCGGATACTCCTTCAATCGCGGCCAATGAATCGACATATCTTTGATCAATCGAAAGCAATTCTTTCAGAACAAAAACTGCATTCTGTTTTGGAGATAGATCTTTCCCTAACAAGAAGGAAACCAAGCACCTCAACGAATCCGTAGATCCAAGCTTGGATAACCCTTCATTGGAAATTGGGAACATCAACACCAAAACCAACAAAATCTCCTCCAACAACCCCACATGTTTCTCAATGGAAACACCAGCAAAATGCTCAAACGAAGCTGCTAAAACATTCCCAGCTCCTCCATTCACAATACACCTTCTATTCCTCTCACTCTCTCTGGCCCAATTCCTAATCTTACTCACCAATTCACCACACCTCTTCGAATCGCCCCGCTGAATCGCAACGGCGATTCGCGACGAAACGTCGTTAACCTCATACGGCGTTACCGGGATCCTCGGAGTGGGAATCCGCTCGAACCCGTAAGACCGATTGGCGACGCACCAATCCTGGATCATCTTCCTCAATGCATGATTGGGGATTAGGTCAAAACTCGTCAAACCCTGGTTCGTAACAGGGCAAGAAAAATTGCCCCCCTCAATCCACCTCTCGATGCTCTCTCGATCGTAAGAAATCCCAGTGGACAGAATCACAGGGTCTTTCATCAAATCGAGAGAAATGGGACATAAATAATGCGAAGGGATCAGCATTTCCGAACCTGAATCGAGGGCCGGAAGGTTTTTGTTCAATTTGGGGAGAAACCCTAGTTTGGTTTTCCTCCATGACAGGATCATTGCAGGTTTTGGAGTTGAAATCAAATGAAAAACGATGAAATTAGAAGCACGAATTGTTGTTGTTGTTGTTGTTGTTGTGTTGATTCAGAGATGGATTATATATATGGAAAATGTGGGGAAAGAAGAAGATGAAACGCGGGTCAAAGTTCAACGCTGAGGAATTCGAAATTGATGAACAAACTGATTCCCTAATTTTGGGATTGAGTTGTGGACTCCTATTTTGTTGCCTTCTGCGTCTTTATTGAGGAGAGAGAGAGATTTATTATTATTATTATTATTATTATTTTCAATATATTTTGAATTTTCTCGTGACAAATTTTTTAAATGTAGCTCAAAAAAGGGAAAATAAAACATGTAGCCCATAAAAAGGGGGATTATGAGAATATAAATTTGTTTCTTAGACGAAATAAAAATGTATCTTCACGTCCAATCAAATTATATATTGTTTATTCTAAAAAAAAAAAAATTAAATAAATTTATGGTACAGTTATTTATCTTATTTAGTATTTATTATAATTTCATAGTCACGGGTTTAAACTAAAAGATATAGGGTCTATTCGTCCTCTGTATACCTCTTTTTCTCTTTTTATATCCTTCATTATTGATTTAATACACAATTGCGATTTCTTCTTTAGAACTTTTGAAATATGCTCACTCCCTAGAAATGAAATTCCAATTTTCAATAAAAAATTATTTTTTTCTTGTTTCAATATTGCAATAGGTTTATATATTCATGTATTAATTAAAATGTTATTTTTTTTTTTTTTGTATTTTGATATTTTTGATATTTTAGTTTATGTAATTTTACTTGAACTTAATGAGCTTATATGATAAGTTTGAAGTATTTTTTTACTATTGAAATTGGTTCAAGAGTAAAAATAATTTTAATACAATAAATGATACAAAAAGAATATATTTAAAAAATGAATAGAATGAAAGCTAATGGATTTAAAAAAAAAAAAGAAAAGATAGCGACGAACTTATCATTGAATCAATATTAAAACCAATTCAAATTTTACATTTTCTTTTTCAAAATAAAAAAAAATGGTAATACAATGACATAATTAGATAGGAAGAAGAAAAGGGAATGAAAGAGTTTGGAGTGGTTCAGAGTAGCAAAAAGCTTATTTGATAAATAGTAGGGGTGTTCGTCGGTCGGTCGGGGTCGTATTTTGGAGAAAATCGACATCGATAAACGAAATATCGATTTTCTAATAATAAAAACCGAAAAAAAATTTGAATCGAGAATTCCGACCGACGGTCGGTTAAGGTTTTTTTTTAAAAAAATCTAAATATTTTTCATTTGAAAATGATGAATTTACTCTTATAACTTAATTTTTTTAAAAAATTCTCCGACCGACCGACCGTCGGTTAATTATTTAATTTAACCGATTCCGACTGACCTTATAAAAAAACCGACCGACCGACCTTAATTCGGTCGGTTTTGGTCTATCGGTTCAGTTTTCGGATAAAATGTGAACACTCCTAATAAATAGTGATAGAAATGGTAAGAAAACTAGTGAATACTAATAGAAAAAAAAAACAATAAATTAGAAATTGATTTGTTGGGAAAATGAGAAGGTAGCGTCATTTATTGACAGTTGACCGTTGAATATTGAAATTTGGGACGCGGGCAGGTCTATTAGAAGCCCGAAAATAATTAAATCAAATCAAATATTATTATTTTTTGGTAAATATTTAAGTTTGACCGGCGTACTCGGTTTTAGGTCGACACACCGACTTTTAGATCAAGTGCGGGCAGGTGTACTTAACCGATTAAAATTCTTTGTTTTGGACCGTTGGTTCATCTCAACCAACTAATATCATCGTTGCGAATAGAGATGATAATAATAACCCAAAAAATACACATTATTGAAATGTCCCTACAAAATGGGACCAACTTACAAATTAAAAAAAGGTAAATTTCCCTTTTTTCAGTAAAATAATGTTGTATTTAATAAATTTCTAGGGGCCGCTTCTTTGTCATACTTAAACAAGATTTAGTTTATGGAATTATATTTAGAAGTTATTATGAGTAATAAAAAATAGAAAATTACGATAAAAGACTTGTTTGAAAGTGATTTTTGTGTAGTGGAGTTAAAATCTAAATCTTGTTTAAATATAAATTTAAAATGAGTAATTATTTTGAATTTTGAATTAGTTAAAAAAGTAATGATTAAAAATGAGTTATTTTGATTAATATGAAATAATTATTAAAAATAACTGGTTAGAAATGATTGAGTAGTTATAAATGACTGATTAGAAAAGAATTGTTAGAAATGAGAATTATTTTTAAAAGGAAAAATGAGAAGTTAATAAAACCTCATTTGAGTGTAAGTGTTCGAGAAGTTGGTAAATCCTCCCACCACATCGTAGTTAAATATGACAAACAAACAGCCCCCTACAAGTATGGATACATTAATTATATAATCGATCCTCAAAGGGTGGCACAATATTTGAAGATTAGGACTTTAAGGATATACTCCTTAGTCTCGAGTTCGTTCAAAATTCACTTATGATATTACTCCTTCGATATCTCTTGTGTCTGACCTAGGGACGAACGTGGTTATTCTTGTTTTTTAAAAAAAGTTATATAATCCTGATTTCGAGAAAGAGAATGGTTAGGTACATTTTTCTTTTCATTTTTAATAAGAGAATGACACCCAAGAGTTTAGAGATGTCCACAGAGCAAGATGAGAATGACTTTATCACCCCCATCCTCGCTACTCATTTCAATCCCCAATTCCGCAAAATTCATTAAAAAAAATTGCGGTGAACAGAGAGAGGATTCACCGCAGAGAAATCATGGGGATCAGATATCCCACAAGAATTATTCCTCATTTACCTCTTCATCTTTTATTTTTTTATTCTTAACTTTTTACAAGCTTTCTCGATTTTTAACTTAATTCACTAAATCTTATATAATTTTTTCAATATTAAAAGAAATGTTTATTAATTTTTAATTAAATAATTAATTAAGGAAATATTAATCAAAATAAGTATTTTTACTACTTTATGTATATAAATGTATTTAGAAATATATATATATGAACGGAGCGAGGAGCGAGAAAACGGAGATAGGGGATACATCTCTCATCCCCATTTAGCTCGCGGGAATTTTTTTATCTCCATTCACCGCCTATTTGGGGATTCACCGCCTCTGGAGACTCAACCCCGTGGGAAAAATGGATATCTAGTGCAGTTTATGTTAATGCAGCATCCAAATTACACCAATTTAAATTTTACATCGGAAACTTGCATATAGCATCAACCTGTAGTTATATTATCAACATATAAAACATATTTTATCAACCTAGAAGTTAGAAGTTTCACCCCTACCCCATATCAAAAATGGGAACATAAAGAGAAACATATATGGCATTTTCCTAAAAATAATGTCCCTCTTCCGGTTATAAATCCACAAATACAGATCGATCTAAACTATTTCAAGCACCGACGAAACCAAAAGCGTCTCCTCGAAGGAGGGGAAGACAAGATATCCGCTTTCTCACTCGACGGCGAGAGGCGAAAGCGTTGAAGTAGTGGTAATTAGAGGGAGAGAATACTTTGAAACAAAGCCAAGCACCTGTTTCTAAGAACGAGTAAAAAGCTCTTGAAGGGAACCAGCCATTCCACGTCGTCGTCCCTGAAATTTGGTCAAGTTAAAAAAAGAAAGTAATGTAATCTCTTCATGCATGTATGTTCACATGTTTTGATTCTAAAATAAGTCAGAAGACTTGCCTTTTCGTTATTGAATAAATCTTCAGATATAGCTTCCATTTCCTTGCGCTTTCTTTCTTCTTTCAAGGACTCCGCAATTTCCTCCCTTCCATCACCATTATCCCTAGAAAGCCATAAAATCATGTTAGGTGATTTTCATTTAACATAATCAGATTTCAAGGTAGAGGTGAAGGGCTCCAATCATTTGAGGATATCGTCTAAGTTTCTTTTTGAATTCAACAAATTTTTTTTTTTGGAAATCGGGAAATTGGAGCTTCACTCAACTATATTCGAGGTAACCACACTTGTCCTTAGGCTAGACACTAGGAGATATCGAAGGAATAGAGATATAGGAAGTATCTACAAATTAATGCTACAGATGAATTTCAAACCTGGGATCTTGAAAGGAGCACACCTTCAAAACCCAAGCTTCCGACCACCATACCACCCTTTGGGGATTGATTTCAACAATAATTGGAAGTAAGAATTCAACTCAAGAACTCACTCTTAGTCATGGGCACACATTTATGCCAATTGAGCTATTGCTCTCATTAGGCAGGATATCGTCTTAGATTAATGTGATATATGCAACTTTCATGGAAAAAAATGAAAGAATATACCATGACATGTAAAAATGGCCAAAAAAATAACCCAACCAAATCAAAAGAAACCCTGGAAAACTTACTTGTAAGGATACTTGTCAAATGGAACAAGATTATAAAAGCTATTCCCAGAGTGAGTTTCTAACTGCAAAAAAGTTGGAAGGACATGTGTATCAACCTCCATGACATTTTTCTCCATGTGTCAACAACACAAGAAACTTTCTGGTGTTAAGTATAGTTAAGCCAGTATTACTCTGTTTCACTGCTACTTCAATCCATATTCTAACAGTTGAGTGGAAATATAACATGCCCATCATTTGCTTCATTGTTTACAATCGAAAAAGCATATAATAATTGATCAACATGCATCAGTAATGATCTTAGCAAAATAAGAGGACACGGTTAAGATTTCATAATATGAACTAGTAATCTTTTCCAGTTAAAACGAAATGATTCAGAATAAGACAGTCAAAGGCTAATGGTAATACTAATACCTTTCTGAAGCGTTTGAAGTTTGTAATTCCACTGTTTTCTGCAGTAACAATTGAGGAGGGTTTCATCGCATGCTGCACAATTAAATTTTGATTGAATATAATGTCTATATTTCTGTTGTCAGATTCGTCGACCTTGTCTTTTTTCATTTCGACACCACTGTAACTATTTCTGAACGTTTCCTGGCCGCCCGGCGATCCAGAAGCAGCATTGTCAATGGTCACTTCTGGTTTGCTTACATAGTCCTCGGGTTTGCTTAAATATTCATCTGGATTGTCCAAATATTCATCTGGCCCTTGGACATTAGAAACAACTGGTTTGTCTGTTTCCGCTTCAAGATCGGATTCTGCTACCACGGTCTCATCAGTGGAGCATGTAGAGGAGCCTGGTTCTGCAAGGAAACTTTATATTCAGTTAGATAAATGAAGAAAAATCATCATTCTATCAATTATTTATCACAATTAGTAAATATGCTATAAATGAAACTAGTAGTTTTTTTTTTAAAACATGAAACTACTAGTGAGGAAGACTACTAACCACAGGGTGATATCAAATTGTCTCTGTCCAGCTTTCCACTCAGAACAGAAGATATCAAAACCAACTCAGTTATTTTATAATAAGAATCAACCTTATAGGATGAATCCAACTTTTCTGCTGATCCTCCAGGAATAACAAATACTACACGATCATTTTCTCCATTACCAAAGTCCTACAATAATTATCATACAAATCAATTACCCACAAACACCAGGTTCACAGAACTGAGAAAAAGAAAAGAAATAAAGATTTCAAGCCGTTAAATTAGTCAAAATCAAAGACTGCATAAGGTGCCAAAAGCACGGTTCACATCTTAAGCCTAATCATTTGGATCTCGATTGTAATTCAATTGGTGTGAATATGATACATTTTTATCGACGGTTTTTGTAATAATAATTATGGCCCCATGTGTATTAAGCATGCATTTCATAAGATTCAGTCCTAGAACTCATAAGGTTATATAAGTATGTAATCAAGTTCATATAAGACCATATTGCTGTCAGAAATATTGTGAATTAGAATAATTTATATGAAATTAGTTGATAATAATATTTACCTACGCCTTCAGAAAGCAATTAGGAAAGAATGGATACAGTATATGTGAAAAGAGATGAAAGCGCCGTACTTGGCTATCTGAAGAGAAGTCCTCAATCGACAAAACATTTGCACCACCAACTTGTTGCAATAGTGCCTTCAATGGATTCCCAAATTTGTACATCTAAAAGATAGGAAATTGAATATCAAAATTAATGAAAGTTTGCTTGATTTTTTTTCAAAATAAAAATGAATAAATAAATAAGTCCAAGGAATTCACCAAAAGAGTTATTTCCTAATAGAAAACTAAAGAATAGTACTAAACACCACTGGCCTCCAAGAAACTTTAGTCATGGGGTAGAAATGCCACGAGATTTAAATTTTCCTTTATTTACTTCAAACTCCTACTTGTTGGGTTAAATAAGTTTATCACAGAATAAAAAGACCAAAAAGCGATTTTTTTTTCAAGAATTCATTCATCAAAGGGTTGCCTACCCATGCTAGCAACTCTCAACGGATGTAAACACAAAACACATAAAATGAATACGCAGAGCATTACCTTATGTGCCGACCCGAATAAAAAAGTATATCCACTCAAACAGTTTCTACGAGTGTTTGGATCCAGAACTTTGACGTGCATCCCTTCTACAGTCATTGTTGGATTATAGCTGATTCAAAAAGAAGTAAAAAGGTTGAGAGTGGAATGCAGGAGTTCTATTTATGATTACTCAAGAATAATTTGTTCCCAGCCAAACTAAAAATGACAGCACTTACGAATCAAAGCAAGGAATCTCGTTACAGGAGGTTCTTCCTGCAAATATCTAAAGGGTAACAATCAGTAAAATGCAGAATCTTATGTTTTTGTTGATAGCATACGTCTAGAATAGAAAGAATCGGGTATATCATCTCCCTTTTTGTTGTAAATTATGTTTATACCTGCTAGAATTCAACAATGACGTACGTGCAAAATCATCAAGGATACACAAAACTAGTAATCGAAAGGAGAAAAATATTTGAGTAATTACTTGGTAGTTAGGATTGGCCCGGTTGGATAGTTATAATCAGAGAAACCTCTTTAATTAGAAGTTTGGGGAGCAGTTTTCATGGGAGAGCTGGGCTTATAGAAGTGCTTGAGGTAAATGTCCCAAAAGGCAGACTCGTTAGTTGAAACTTGGGGTTTTCAAGGCATGGTTATTTGTATTATCAATATGATTCAAAACAGTGTGTTCTATTATTGAGAGGCAACCTCTTTATATAAGAGTTACAATGGGCCTAGCGGGCCTAACGGGCCTAGATCTATTACACAGTATTACACAGTACATTATACACAATCACACATTTAGACTCTAACACTTCCCCTCAAGCTGGAGCAAATATATCTATCATGCCCAGCTTGTTACAAAGATAGTCTATCCGAGCTCCATTCAATGCTTTGGTGAAAATTGATAGTACCCTATCAATTTTATTTATGTATCAAAGTTCTAGGGCTTTCAAGAGGCCTAGTCTCTCCTCAATTCTCCAAGAGAATTCTCAATTTGACAAAAATATTCGACCCCCCCCAACCAAAAAGGAAAAGAACTTAAATAGTCCGTAAAGAGAAAATAACAACCAACAAAATGGGCCCCACAGCAGGACCACAACAAAATAAACCCTTTGCCAACTCAGCCTTTTATTTCCACCTTTTGGGCCGTGCGTCTCCTGGAATAGACCTTCAATATTGGGGGTGTATCAATACCCGCCCCCCAACGCGCCACCTTGTCCTCAAGGTGAAAATCTGGAAACATTTCTTTAATAACTGCAGCTTGTTCCCATGTCGCACTCTCGGCAGTGGTGCCATCCCACTGAATCAAAACTTCTAAGTCGTTATCCGTTCCCGCGGCTGTCCGTGCGCCAAGCAAGGATGATGGTTGGCACGGTATGGTCAAGTCCTCGGCTAGGGCGGCGGGAATAGGTAGTGTGGCCAAAGTGTGCCCCACAGCTTTCCGTAGCACGGAGACGTGAAAAACATTGTGAATACGGGCCTCCGGAGGTAGATTTAAACGATAGGCCACCTTCCCCACTCGTGCCGCGATCTGAAAAGGCCCGATGTAACGAGGGGCAAGTTTGGGGTGTTTATACCTGGATATGGAAAGCTGGCGGTATGGACGGAGTTTGATATAAACCCACTCATTCTCCTGAAACTCCACGTCCCGACGTTTAGCGTTCGCCGACTTTGTCATACGGTTCTGAGCCTTTTGTAGCGCACTCCTTAATTTGGCTAACATCAAATCTCGATCATAAAGTCAAGCGGTCGACTTACGATACTAAATCGGTTCCTTTCTCATAAGACAATAAGGGTGGTGGAGCACGCCCGTATACCACCTCAAAGGGAGTTTTCACATGCCGCGAATGGAATGCCGTATTATAATCGTACTCGGCCCACGGTAACCATTTGGCCCATTGCTTGGTGTGGTCATGGCAAAACAACGCAAATAAGTCTACAACCCTCGATTGGTGACTTGACTTGCCATCGATGTCGGGGGTGATAAGTATCTGCTGCGCTTTCAATTTCGTGCACGAGAGGACCAAACAGTTCCTCCCAAAACAAACTCGTGAAAATTTTATCCTCGCCGATATTATGCTCCTCGGTACTCGCAACCGCACAACTTCTTTAACGAAAGTTGACGCAACCGATACCGCCGAAAATGGATGTTCAAGCGCGATGAAGTGACTGTATTTCGATAACCGATCCACCACGACCATGATTGTATTATACCCTTCGGATTTAGGTAAGCCCTCGATGAAATCCATCGCTATGTCTTCCCAAATCTGTTCAGGAATGGGTAACGCTTGAAGTAAACCCGCTGGTGCGAGGGACAAGTGTTTCGCCTGCTGACAGATGTTGCATTCTTCTACAAATTTTCTTACTCTTGCCTTCATTCCCGGCCAATAGACCTCTCGGGCAAGTCGCTGATACGTTCGGGCGGAGCCGTGATGTCCTCCCGTAGGAGTGCTATGGAACTCGTGTAACAGCAGCGGAATCGTGGGGGATGAAGATGGTAGAACGACTCGGCCTTTGTAGCAAAGCAAGGAGTTCTGAACTGTGTACCCTTTTGGCACTATTTTTCCCGCATCGATTCCTTTCCGAATTTCAGATAAAGGAGCATCACTTTCAATCTGGGCAATGAACATGTTCGGATCTAGGCCTGTTATCAAACTCAACGCCCCCAACTCACTAGCGGATGGTAACCGAGATAAAGCATCAGCCGCAGCATTTTCTAATCCCCGTTTATATTCGATGCTGAAATCATAAGCCAACAACTTGACGACCCATTTCTGATAATCCCACCGCAATAACGCGTTGCTCCAACAGAAATTTCAAACTTTTCTGATCTGTACGCACTATGAACCGCCGTCCCAATAAATATGGTCTCCACTTTTGGAGAGCGAAGACTATGGCCATCAACTCACGTTCATAAACAGCCTTATGTCGATGAGTGATGGGTAGTGCCTTGCTATAGTAGGCAATGGGTCGTGCCTCTTGCATAAGAACAACACCTACTCCTACGCCCGACGCGTCGGTCTCTACTACAAAGGGTCGGTTGAAATCAGGTAGGCGTAATACTGGCACGTTGGTCATGGCATTCTTTAACCGCTGGAATGCGTCTTCTGCCATCGGACTCCAACTAAATCTCCCTTTCTTTAACAACTGTGTGAGGGGTAATGCGATCGACCCATAGTTCGCTACAAACTTACGGTAGTACCCCGTGAGTCCAAGGAATCCTCTCAATTCCCGAATATGAGTCGGGCTTGGCCAAGTGGTCATTGCTTCAATCTTGCATGGGTCTGCTGCCACTCCCTCTTTAGATATTAAGTGCCCTAGGTACTCAATTTGCAATTCCCCGAATTGACACTTCTTAGCATTAGCTACAAACTGATTATCAATCAATATTTGAAGTACTATGGATAGGTGGCTTACATGCTCTAGCACGGACGGGTTGTATACTAGGATGTCATCAAAGAATACTAACACAAACTTTCGTAAGTACGGTCGCAGTATTTGGTTCATATTGGCTTGAAATGTAGACGGAGCATTACGCAACCCAAATGGCATCACCAGGAATTCATAGTGTCCGTCATGCGTCCGGAAGGCTGTTTTATGGACATCCGTTGGCTTGACGCGAATTTGATGATATCCTGATTTAAGATCGATCTTCGAGAAGATTGTTGCCCCGTGAAGCTCGTCTAACAATTCATCAACCATAGGTATGGGAAACTTGTCGGGTACCGTAGCCTGGTTTAGAGCCCGATAATCTACACAGAACCGCCAACTCCCATCTTTTTTCTTAACTAAAATCACTGGACTCGAAAACACACTGGTACTTGGTCGTATAATTCCTGATAGCAACATCTCGTGTACTAACCTTTCAATCTCATCTTTCTGAAATTGTGGGTATCGATAAGGTCGCACACTTACAGGCCCTGCCTCTGGATTCAGCTGTATTACATGATCAATGTCTCTTTCGGGGGGTAGTCCCTCATGCGGCTGGAAAACTTCAGCATATTTTTGTAAAACCTCACGCACAGCCTGTGGTGTTCCGGTATAGTTTTCGGTGCCAACCGATTCTCCAATGCTCTCACGGTAAGCCTCGACACGGTTCAACTCAATCAGAATACCCTTATCATCGGCAGTCCACGCCTTCATCATAGACTTCAATGTTATTTGAGATCGCACGAGGCTTGGGTCCCCTTTAAGCTGCACTAACCATTCCTCCACTCGAAACTCCATAGTTAAAGCACGGTAATCGAATTGAATCATCCCGCAGTCTCTAACCACGCCACTCCCAATATTACATCCGCACTTCCCAAGGGTAGTGGAAAAAAGTCATGGAGAATAGTTAAATCTGAGAGGATAAGCGTTATATCTTTACATAACCCTGCGGCTCTCACGGAGTCTCCCGTACCGAGAACCACGCCACACCCTGTTGCTGGCGCAATCGGTATCCCGAGCTTCTTTACGATCTCCTCCGAAATGAAGTTATGTGAAGCTCCGCTATCCCGAGGTTGATCTCCTGTCTTCTTTAGAAACTGCCCAGTCAGCATCTGAAAAACATTCAATATCGGAATGTCCATGGTTTCGGTACAAGACGCCCCTCCCAGGAGCAAACTTAAGATAACTCAGATCTGCTCCACGCCTCTCCAATGTTCAATCAGTAGGAGATGACATAAATCGACTCACGATACTCACGAGAATCTGAAATATCTCGCCTCGTGGATCGCAAAGTAGTTCACTTCCCAACTAGCTTCCTGTGCATCTTTCTCGATCGTAAAAGCTTCACCGCCTCTTGATGAATCGTTGGTTTGGCACCATCGGGGTACTACACGGTTTCACACCTAACTTTCCTACTTGATCGAGGGTCGAGAACATACTTTTTGGGGACAAAAAGATCCCTTTCTTACTTCTCATGACCTCAATACCCAAGAAATATTTCAAATTTCCAAGATCTTTAGTCTTTGAAATGGCTATGAAGGAAAACCTTTAGTGAGGCCATCCTCGAACTATCACTCCCTAGAATCACAATATCGTCGACATATACCACAAGTAACACAATCCCATGGTCGACCGACGGAAGAAGACAGAATGATCTCAAGAGCATTTCGCATCCCAAATCACAAGCAAGAACTTGGTTTGAACCTACCAAACCACGCTCGCGGGCTTTGTTTCAAGCCATACAGAGATTTACGAAGACGACACACTTTGGCATTCTCCCCGAGAGCAACAAACCCGTGGTTGCTCCATATAGACCTCCTCAAGAAGATCACCATGCAAAAATGCATTCTTAATATCGAATCAAATAATGGCCAATCATTCATTGCTGCGAGAAAATAAACAGTGAACGGACGTCATCTTGGCAACAGAGAGAGAAGGTCTCACCAGAATCAATCTCATATGTCCGAGCATACCCCTTAGCAACCAAGCGTGCTTTGAGGCGAGCCACGGACCCGTCGAAATTCATTTTGACAAAGAAACACCCACTTACAACCAATCGTCTGCTTTCCTTACGGACGAGCTACCAGCCCCAAGTACCATTCGCATCCAAAGCGACACCTCCTCTACCATCGCTGGTGCCAACCTCGAATGGGACAAGGCTTCACGAGTCCTTTTAGGACAGAGACGAATCAAGGGAAGTCGAAAGGAAAACGGCGTAGGGGATAATTGATGGTATGACACATATGTGGAGATAGGATACGCAAAGACCGCTTTACCTTTGCGAAGAGCAATGGGCAAGTCTAGATCATTACTAGCTTGCAAGTCGATGACGAAGAATCTGCGGCATGGGACAGTGCCGAGGGTCGCGGCCGCGGTGTATACCGAGTAAGAGGCGGACTAGGAGGAGGGGGGGTCGGAACCATCGGACGAGGACACGACCTCATAAACCAACAAATCATCCTCCACACACCGGGGACTAGACACGAGGATCAAACGGAGTATCCTCAAAAAGGTAACATCGTAAGAGACGACATAACGACCGTGCACTCGGGCAAAAACAACGATAACCCTTCCGGGCGCGAAATACCCGAGGAAGATACATTTCAAAGACTTAGGATCCAACTTGGTCCTTTGAGGACGAACATCGCGAACAAAGGCGTACACACCAAAACTTTTCGGGGAAGGTGGAACATCTCGATGGAGGTATACAAAACCCGGAATGGAATTTGATTACCCAAAATCGACGACGGCATTCGATTAATGAAAAAGCAGTGAAGACACAAGATCAACCCAAAAATGTTTTGGAACATTCATCCGAAATGACGAGGCACGAAATGCTTCCGGCAAAATGCTCGTTTTACGCTTCGCCACACCGCTCGGGATGGTGTGTCCGCACACGACGATTGATGAATAATACCCTTCTCTCACTAAGATAGGAACGAAGGGTGCCCAAAAAAATATTCGCCCCCATTATCGGTCGTAAAATTTGGATGGAAGCTTTAAATTGATTACGAATCTCAAGATTAAAGGTACAAAAGTGAGAAAACAATTCAAAGACGATTTTTCATTAAATAGACCCAAGTAAATCGGGAAAAGTCATCAACAAACGTGACAAAATAGCGAAATCCCGTTTTAGACATAACAGACTCGGACCCCAAACATCGAGTGGACCAATTCAAAGGGAGCAAATGCCGCTTATTAACCCTAGGACTAGAACTCAATCGGTGAAACTTTGCAAATCGACATGACTCGCAATCGAGGGAAGACATCAGATCGAATTCGGAAATAACTTCTTCAAAATAGACAAACAGGGATGACCCATCCGACAATGGACTTCAAAAGAGACGCAGAACTCGCACATGCCACACTGGCCGTCACGATCCAGATATAGAGACCCCACCGCATGCCCCTACCAATAATCTTCTTCACAAATGATCCTCAAACAAGCAAAGAGTCGTGAAAGAAGGAAACAAAGCAATGTAAGTCACGAGCCAATTGACTAACCGAAATCGATTATATGAAAACGTGGCGCATACAACACGGAAGATAGCGACAAGGTAGGGGTAAGAGTAATAGACCCAGCTCCCTTTACGGAGACAAGGATCCATCACCTAAGGTAACCAGTAGGAAAAGGAACAGATGACAATGATGTAGAGAACAACTGCTCGTTACTGTCATATGAGCAACGCGCCCAGTCAATGACCCACTTTGTGGACGACAAAAGAAGACAATGGTTGTTACCTGTTTCACCGGGGTTGCAAAGAGCGTAAAGCGCCGAGGATGATGGTCGTGATGGAGCTGTGGGAACTCGAGCGCAAAGACACTCGCCAACAGTACTTTCTCACCGGACACAAGGTGGGCCTTCAAGCCTCCGATTGTCATATTGCAACTTTCGCAATCTCTCTTGAAATGACCGGGTTTCTGCAAGAATGGCGGTGTCATTCGAGTATCCGACGCGGTTGTCACTAGGAATATCCCGACGTCGGTCATTCCCGACTTTCGATGCGTAAAAACTAACGCCTCCCACCACGAACCACACTCCTCCCAAGCAAGGCGCTATTCGATTGTTCAATTAAATGAACTGCTCATTGCGTTGCGGCGCGAAACACATCATCCAAAGATGGTAGTTCGGGCCTCTGACGAGATTTGAGACCTCACATTCTCATACTCCAAACCAAGCCCACGCAAGAAACCGATAACCCCATCTTTTCCCTCCGGTCCATTGAATCGCGATATCTCGCACCGAACGGCATGAGAGAATTTAACTCGGCACTATTACGCTTGTGCCTTGTGTAATAGGTCAACAATGGTTCACCATTCTCGCCGTGGAAATAGGACGAGCAAACATCATACATCCTTGTTACCGCTTCCTTCCCGAGCACAGAATTCCACATACGCCATGAGTTCTTTCACCGTAGTGCAATGACTAATCGGATCGACAATCTCATCATTCATTGAGTTAGTAATCTGATTATACAAGCGAGCATCATCAGCGCTCCCACTTCCGCTTTTTCAACTTCGTCAGAGGCGGATCACTATCCATGTGTCCTTCTAGCTCATTACTCGTGAGTGGTTTCAATCGCTCGATGCCACGAGATAATTTGTCCCATTCGGTTTTATGCGCTTTGTGATCTCCATCATATGAGAAATCACACTTGTATGCTTGGTATCACTCATATTTCCCGATTAGTGTCAACGGACAGCAGATAACTCAATTATTTCACAAATCAAACGAAATGTAATCTGAAATTGGAAAAAACAGCACCAACAAAGAACGAAAAATGGCACACCCGAGGCACCTCTCGGTGCATAAAATGCGAACGAACCTCACACACGTGTAGAAACACGTCGGGCGCGCGCACAAAACCCGAGAAGACCCGACCGCACGGTGAGCCGCGACGCGCCCCACGCGCGCGACGGAAGTCGGCGGTTGGCGGAGGTCGCTTCGGCGCGCATAGCGTGCGGCTCCGTCGTTGCTCGGACGGAGTCGCGACTCGAACGACTGGATAGATCGGCGACCGGGCTTTCAGATGGTACCGGCGGTGACTCCGGCGGGCGGCGGCGGCGGGAATTTTCTCCTCCTTTTTTCCCAAACCCTATTTCTGCCCTGATGGCTCTGATACCATGTTATCAATATGATTCAAAACAATGTGTTCTATTATTGAGAGGCAACCTCTTTATATAAGAGTTACAATGGGCCTAGCGGGCCTAACGGGCCTAGATCTATTACACAGTACATTATACACAATCACACATTTAGACTCTAACAATTTGGAGGTCTCAAGTTCGAGCCCCATGAGTGAGCTTAATCGTAAAATCCCTTGTTGTCTTCTAGGTCTGGTTTTTGGGACGGGTGCGGGTGCCCCGGGTATAGTGGAACAAAGCTTTGATTTTCCAGTTTAAAAAAAAGTACTTGAGGTAAATATTGTAATTTTCCTTATTTATTATCTTAATAGAATCTCAATGTTATTTTCTATTCTCGAGATCGCATTCCTACCAAAATGTTGGTGTGAATAAGATGATAGAAGTTGACATCATGTGGAAACAATTAATATATTAAACATATTTTTACCTCAATCCAACTCGTAAGAACAAAAGGTTTCTCCGCCACGATGGCATTAACAAGAGCTTCATCAAAAGGCATCAGTTCCTCTACAAGCACATGCGTACACTCCTGAATATCATTAGAAGTAGAAGCACCTACATTTAATTTTATACACTCTTTAAATTCGAGCATAACAACAAACTTATTCACTTTCTTCAATGCAGATTTAACTTGAGGGACGAGTAGATGTTGTTCATCAGAAAATATAATAAGGATGATGAACTTGATTGACAGAATCACAGTAGATAATCCCATATAGATCCCAAATGAAAAATCTGTCAGAATAGCATCGTAAGCAATAATGTAGAGCTCAATGATAAAAGTGCCCAATAAACATTTACAGTGTAATAGCAAAACAGGTTAATAACAGGATCTACCACTTTTTCTGAGCGAGATGTTCGTGGAAAATGCATCAGTCGCAAACTGTTCTATGGTTTAAACACCAAGGTGTTGAAGGCTTGGGCTTCTTTTTTATTTAATACTATGTGTTTACGATCAACCAAATGTAGTAGGGCCGGATAATTATCCAGTGTGATTAGTTGAGGTGCACACAAGCTTGATCGGGCACTCACCGATATTAAAAAGTAATAATAATAAAACAACTAAACAGTTACATAAGAGACCTTGGGAAATTGAAATTTCTATTTAATCAGATAAGAATGCCTTCTGTAAGTAAACAAATTGAAATAAGATCATTAACTTTTTTATGACTAACCGATGGATGAAACCTTGTCTCTAAACAGTTGGAGTTGGAAGGACTCTGAATGGTGAACGTAAAACAAGAGTTTCACAAAGGAAAACCTGCAAGATTTGTTTATAGGCTGCTAAGGTCTTCAAGCACAATCAGTGTAGTGTAGAAAATATTGTCAAAGGTAACGCTGCATCTACTACAGTCCCTGCGTTCTATATTCACAAAAGCAAAATGGGATAGGAGATCTTCTAGCTTCAAAGAATAAATTTTAGTACGACTAACAAGAAACTATGCCATATATGTTCATGAAAGCTAAATGTAAAACCCAAAATCTACAAAAATTAGCCAAAACTATGGACCATTTTTATCAAATAAAAAAGAGGCAAAATTGTTACAAAAAATTGATTTAGTTTTTTTAAGAATCAAGAATACAGAAAAGTTAAGGAAAAAAAAATTAATGTAGAAAAATTATGAAAGAATTTAGTTGTAAATCCAGAAGAAAGTATTTAAATATCAAAAAATTTACAGAATTCCTTGCAGAAAACAATCACAGAATAAATAGCAAGAAACATAACCGGATTAAACTGAGAGCCTTGGATTTAATACTGAGTCTAACAGATCATATATAAAGAGCACATTCAACTTTTTTTTCTTATATTAGTGTGTGCCCAAGCTAGCTTACGTACAACCCAACTAACAAGGTGCTTGGTAGTAAGAGCAACTTGAAAGATAAATCTTACTCTATGTTAAATGTTTACCTGTAGGTTGCATTTCCCGATCCAAATGAAACCACATCTCCATCATACAAGCTTGCTTCTTTTTTTGGAAGCTCGTGAATTTTCTCCTTCAATCCAGAACTCCTCCTGACAAATGTACCATACTTGGAGCAATCGCTAATCCTTACTTTAGAGGAAACGTTAGAGTTAAAAATCATAGCATCAACAACTATTTCTGAATGGACACGAGAAACTCCTTTATCTTTTGTTATAGTCAAATCGCAGCCTGCAGAGACAATAAAACATCTGGAATGAGCAAACAGCTGAGAGCATGATTTGAGAGACTGAAGAAGTGACTATTAAAGGCAAGTTATCGAATGTTTAATGTATTTTGGTCATGGTAAAGGCAGCACAAAAGCAATAAAAAAACGAAAAGTTAAGTAATCACATGTTAAATCATTGATCAACCTAAAAGTGTAAGTTAATGAGTTGGGGTAAATTTAATTGTATCAACCAACACCACTAACCAAAATTTCTCCTTTATGAAATATTCATCTACTTCTCATTGGTTGGTTACCCATGTTAAAATACATTGTGAACTATGTTAATAATTAATTTGTCATCGACGCATCGCAATAAAGCCTCATACACTTTCCTTATCATAGATTTTTTGTGTTTATATATTTCCAAAGAGGATTATCTTGAGGTGGTGATGGTTTATCTTCCCTTTGGTCTGCTGTTTATGCAATAGAGTTGAAGAGAAAGTCAACACATCTTTGTTCATTGTTCTTGCTATAAAATTCTTTTTGAATCCTTTTGGGGTTCACTTTTGAAAGTAAAGCTAGGATCTTGTGAAGTTGTGCCATGCAGGCCCTCTCGTGGTTCATTTAGAGGGAAAAGAATAGCAGCATTTTCTAGGATATGGAAGTTAACACATTACCATATACCCACTTCTTAAATAATATTTATTATTTATATAAATAGCAAAGAAATACGTACAGAAACATGCACCCGAACACACAGAAATATAGAAGAAAATCAAATAATCGCGATAAATAAGTAACTTTTTATATCAACAAATAATGAAATGAAGTATAACTAAATTGAAAAAAATCCAATTCTTTATCAAACTCAAAGATTCTTAGAAGAGAATACACAAGAATGGAGCCATAAATTTTCTTAGGGAGGGACAAAATTTCACACTCTAACTCCTTTTACATGTATAATCATTCAACTCTAATAACTCTGTGGGGACAATTATATAAAAATTGAAACTATGGGTGCCCTCCATCCTCTTCTCCCCCTGGTAAAAATTCCCAAACCCTACTTTTTTTTTTTTTTTTAATTCAACGACATTTCGGGAGATTCGAACCTTTAACCTCATGGTTATTAGACGGCACATGATGACACTTCGGCATTCTCAAACCCTACTTTTTTTCAGCTCACAAACACACTCCCAAAGCTTCTAGTAACATGGAAAACAATTCAAAAAAGTACAGAACAGTGCCAAGAATACGCCACAAAATCCATCATTTAGAAGCAAAATTACTGGGTGAAACATAAGTAGAAGCACAATGGAAGTTACCTTTACGACCCACTTTAAAGATCCCAGGTGCCAAAATGTAGAATTTCTCCTCACCTGCAACAAAGAACATTTGATTATACAAAGACCATTGAAAATCAATATCGAGCAAGAGGAGGTAGGAACGGACCTGAAAGAGGATCGACGGGGAAGAAACCCCACACCATATTTTCTTTCCTATACAGTTTTGATGTTCAATTCCATGAAATAGTCGAGAGAGAGCGGAAACAGAAGAATAAACGCATTCAATGGTCGGAATACTTTTCCAGGTTGTGAACCGGGTTTTATAGCGTGCCAACATGGAGCGGATTGTTTGTTTTTTAAAAAAATTTTGACTACAAATTCACGAACGAGGATTACAAATATGATTTCAAGAATCGAAATCATGATTGTGAAGTTAACACAAAATCAAATAATTAATCGTGTCATCGACTTATTTAATTATGGAACGGATTTTTGATTTGGTTAAAAGTGTTCCAACTAAAATTTGACCATGAAAAATAGATTTTTAGTCGTTTGGGTTTGGAATTTTATTTTAATTTGGTTCTCATGTTACTGAATTGAGACACTACAATAATAATGACAACCACTTAATGTAATTTCAATTCAATTCAATAGCTTTTTTTTTTAATTACAAAAAATGTGAATAAAAAGATTCAAAATCATAACCTTTTGGTTCTCATGTTACTGAATTGAGACATTACAATAATAATGACAACCACTTAATGTAATTTTATTGAATCGACAAATTCAATAGATTTTTTTTAATTACAAAAATGTGAATAAAAAGATTCAAATTCATAACCTTTTGATCGTGGTTGACTAATTATTTTTGTGGGTACAAATTTTGTAACGCTTTGTTTTAAGATTTTTACCTGACTAGGCTATAATAAAAAAAAAAAAATTACAAATCCAACTAATTTTTTTTTAAATTAATCCAACCAAATTTTAAATTATTACAAAAGGTATTCCACTAAACTATTATCATAATCCATACTAATTATTTTTTAAAAAATAATTTTTAAATATATATATATATAAATTAAGCGGATGGGTTATGTTAAGATTGCCGGTCAAATCGGTGCCCTAATCGACTATGGATATGTTCGGGCAAATTATCAAATTGGGTTCTTTTGTAAAAGTTATTGTGAAAATGGGTCTGATTTCAAACCAATTTTAAGAATGGGGTTGTAGCGTCTCCACACAGGTAAATTTTCGCTTGCCGAATTCCATGGCCATATACGTGGCAGTTTATAGTCAACAATACAAAATCTCAATGCAATTTTTAGATTTTTTTCTTTCTTTCTTTCAACAGTTTTTTTTTTTGTTTATTTTTTCTATTTATAAATTTATCAGTTCTTTTCATATTTTTTATGTTTACTTTTTTCTCGTTTCATTTTTTCGGTTTCTCTTTTCTTTCTTTAAAGTTTAATATCACATTATTTTAATTTTATTTTTATGTTTTCAAATTTTATATAAATGTGCATGCTTTTCAATCATTTAAGTTAAGGAGGGTTAAGTATATATAAAAAAAGTTAAGATTGCTTTTAGTGTAAACACTAATTAATTTTAAATTTATGATCTAATAAATTTTTTTTTGAAGAAATGTTATAGTTTAATTAGGATTTAAGAATGCCTATTAATTTATGAAATTGTCAAGGGTTTTTATCAGAAAAAATATATATATATATTGTCAAAAGTTGCAAGAAATAATTAATTATATCAAAGGTAGTTGTTTTTTTTTTTTTGATAAAATATCAAAGGTAGTTGTTAGGGTTATAGTGAATGTTGATCAAATGTATTTGTGTATGTTATTTATGTTTATTCCAAAAGTTGTTAGGGTTTAACATGTTTATATATTATTGTAAGAGTAATTGTTAGGATTTTATTGAAGATTGATAAAATGATTTAATGTATATAATATATATGTTAATAAAAAAATTAATTACCATTTATGATAAAATATATTTTTCAACATCTTAACAACCTCAACTTTTTTTTTTAGACACCTCAACTTTTCTTTTAAACCATAACCACACCTTTAACTTAAATCATTAAAAAAAAAACATGCAAACCTATTTCAAACTTTAAAATAAAATAATTAGAAATGGGACGCAACCCAAGAGATTTTACTAATTTTTACCAAGATATGCCACGTGTGTACATTGGCCAAAAGCAGCTAGACACCACAACTCCATTCAACAAATTATTTAAAATCTGACCCATTTTGACAATAACTTTTAAAAAAGAATCCCATCTGATAATTTACCCGATATGTTCGGTAACTTCTTCTTCCTGTTTCTATTTTATAACCAAATGTATTCTTATTCTTGTTCCTTTCTGGATTGTTATATTATCTGAAAACTAATTTTAAATGTCATTGGCTTTGATCGAACAGCGGAGGGTCATATGCTACAACATTTGGATGTCAAGAAAACCTTTAAGAAATTGATTCTTACGTAGGTGGTCTCCATGAATTGAACCCATCGTCTCTTAGTTAATTAAGGACCTCTTTACCACTAAGCCACTGCATGAAGGTTGAGATCTATTATTATGTTACTCTTACTGTTACTGGTATAGGTTTGAACCAATTAGAGTATGATCATTGTTCCCTTTTACATGGTTGAGGAACAGCTCACTTCTCCTGCTCTATTTGTAGTACTCTTACTTGTCTTCTTTTATATTTTCCCAACAAAAGCTTATTTTTTGTCCCTAAAAGGTGACGCAGTGGTTCAAGAATTTGAGCTTTGCGGGTATACTTCCTTCAAGATCTCAGATTCAAGACTCATCTGTGACACTATTCCTTCGATATCTCCAATGCCTAACCTAGAGATGGACGTGGTTACTTATTTTTAAAAAAAAAAAAAAGCTTAATTTTTCTTCAAAAAGAAATATCGATCCTTTTCTTTTTTTAATTTTAGGTATTGTTTGCTAATGTTGAACGAAGTTTCTGTTGTGAAAATTTATGGGGAATAGTAGATTTAGTGATTGAAGGAGCAATGAAAGTTCAGTTATTCATAAAAAACTGTTCGTAATTAATATGCAAAGCAATTGATGCCGGTCTAAGAAAATACCAACACATTTAGACTATTTTTTGTGTAATTCATAGGTTTCGGGCTACTGCTAGGTGAGCTCATAAAAGATTTTTTTTTTTTTTTTTTTGAAATAAGGGTAACCATCATAAAGATTTATTATCGGGAATAAAAGAAGTTTTTACAAAACAGAATTGGGGGAAAAATTCTTTCTACTTTATTTTTCCCGATGGGGTTTTCTATTTATATACACAGTCAGATTTAAAATAAAATAAAGAATAATAAAACTAATCTAATACTCCCCCTCAAGATGGAGAGTGGACATTTAACACACCCATCTTGGACAACAATGGAAAGGCCAAAGAAGCTGGCAAAGGCTTTGTTAGAACATCTGCGAGTTGAAGATGAGATCGAATTGGTAAAAGTTTGAGAATGCCGTATGAGTTGATCCCGAACAAAATGAAGATCCAACTCGATGTGTTTCGTGCGCGCTCATGATACATCGGGTTGGATGCAATGTGCACTACCGCTTCATTGTCACAGAGAATAAGAGAGATGGAGTATAAGAAATCAAGGTCCACAATAAGGAACGGCTTTACAATCTCACATGAAGTGAGTGCTAAAGCACGATACTCTCACCTCTGCGAGGAGCGAGAAACAATAGTTTGCTTTTTGGACTTCCGTGAGACTAGGAATCGCCAAGAAACACACAATATCCAGTTGTCGAGCGACGAGTATCGGACACGATGCCCAATCGAGTCACTAAAAGCTCGGATCGGAATGATGTAGAAGCGGCTAAAAACAGACTTCACACGGGATCCTTTAATGTAGCGAAGTAAGTGGTGTACAAACCACGATGTGTTCTTGTAGGTTTAGAAACAAATTGACTAAGGCGATTAACGGCATAAGAAATGTCGGGCCGAGATATTGTCAAGTATAGCAACTTGCCAATAAGGCGCTGTATACGTAAGCGTCATCCAAAGAAACCAACATCATCGCTTTTGAGCTTCGTTCTCGGTCCATGGGGCAAGTCTCTGGTTTAGAACCAAGGAAGCCAACTTCTTCAAGCAACCAAGTGCATAATGCCGTTGTGATATGACAATTCCAAAGAGATCATGAGCCACCAAGACCAAGGAAGAACTTTAGATTGCCTAAGTCTTTAAGACGAAAATGGTCATGGAGAGTGACCTTTAAGGCATTCGGGATGGATACATCGGACCACTGTCAAAATGATGTCATCTACGTACACAAGTAGTGCAACAAATGACTTCCCTGAGCCTCGAACGAACAAGGAGTAATCGGCTCGAGACTGGTGGAAGCCAAGATTAAGCATGGTGGTTGTAAACTTGGCAAACCATTGCCGAGAGGCTTGCTTAAGGCCATAGATGGACTTGTGTAGTCGACAAACAAGCTTCTCCCCCTTGTTATGAACTCTATCCTTTGGAACATAGCCGAGAGGGAGATCCATATATACCTCCTCTGTTAAATCCCCATGAAGAAAGGCATTATTAACATCGAGTTGCATAAGAGGCCAATTAAAAGATGCGGCTATAGTGAGAAGAACACGCACGGTGACCAATTTAGCAACCGGGGAAAAAGTTTCAATGAAATCAAGACCCTCCTGTTGAGTATATCCTTTAGCTACCACAAATGTGCCTTGTATCTCTCAATGGAACCATCAAAGACAATGCTTTACTTTGTAAACCCATTTGCAACCAACAGAGTTTTGTTATGAGGAACGGAAACAATGCTCCATGTGTTATTCTCTTCCATAGCTTTTAATTCAGATTCCATAGCATCTCTCCAATGTGCATATGGAAATGACTTGATGGTAAAATGTTGGTTCAAATGTGGTTGAAACAAAGAAGAGAAAAGGCACGATGTGTCATAGATAGCTTTTCATAAGATAAGTACTCATGAAGGGGATACCGAGTGGAGCTCATAACCAAGGGTCGATTGTGTAACAACCCACAATGATACTCCCGCAAGTAAGATGGTTTTCTATGACATCGTGTGGTCCGTCTAGGAGCAAGATGCCCAACAGAAGTGAGTTGGAAGGATTGGTGTTAACGGGAGGTTGACTATTTGAAGACTCCTACCGTGGTGAGTGAATTCTTCTGGGGAGAGGATTGTTATCAGGAAGAACAGGTTGTTGTTGATTATTGGTTATGAGAGGTTCTTGAATAGTTGGTATATTCTGAGTTGCATAAGGAGGAGCAACATCCATGTCATTGACTGAGTCGCAGTCAACCAATGTGGGGAGAACCAAATTGGGAAAAGGATCGGAAGAGACACTTGTAGGGAGTAGTGAGGAAAGGAAAAACACCTTCGTGAAATGTGACATCCCTGGACACAAAGAAATGATGTTTCTCAATGTCATACAACTTGTATGCTTTCATGCCAACCGGATATCCTACAAATACAGATGCAATAGCACGCGGAGCAAATTTAGATCGGTTGTGTGGTAGCGTAGAGGCATAACATAGGCAACAAACACTTTGAGAGCGAGAATAATCGTGATGATGCCCATGCAAGAGGGAAAAGGGGTGGACCAATTCAAAATCTTGGATGGAGTTCGATTGATCAAAAAAGCAAATTGCCAACACACATTCGACCATAGAGAAATAGGTACTCTTGATCGAAAGTATAAAGCACGAGCAACATTCAAAAGATGTTGGTGCTTACGTTCAACCACGAGTTTTGCTCGGACGGCTAACACATGAAAATCGTGTAATACTCCATGTTCCAAGAAGAACTTCTCGAATGACAACTCGTGGGCGTTATCGTAGAATTTAACATTTTTATAGTTTTGTTGTATCATGCGTGGCTACTAGACGAAAAAACTGAGGCACAATATGCAGTACATCCGATTTCTGTTTCAACATATAAATCCAAGTATATCGTGTGCAATCATCCACAATAGTAAGAAAATAACGATATCCAGAAATAGACGTAGTGGCAAAAGGGCCCCAAATGTCAGCATGTATGAGGTCAAAAGGAGCGTAAGATAGTCTATTATTTGAGGTAAAAGGCAAGCGCTTTTGCTTCGCAAGAGGACAAATAGAACATGGTATAGGGCAAAAGAACTACAATCATCTAAATGCAGAGTAGACTTTAAAATTTGTAAATGAGGAAGGGATAGGTGGCCAAGCACGGAATGCCAAGTCTCGGATTAACTTTGCAAGCGTAAACAATGTGAACTGGAGGGGCATCAAGATAATAAAGGCCGTCTCTCGGACTACCCTTGCCAATCCTCTTCAAAGTGGACTTGTCCTGGATATCACAGTGGTCAGTTGAAAAAATCACAGTAATGGAGGAATCACTAGTAAGGGCAGCAATAGACAACAAATTGTAATGGAATTGTGGCACATATAGGACGTTCTGAAGTAGCAAGGACTCGAAAAGAACAATAGTGCCAAAGAAAACAAACATCTATCCGGATGCTATTCTTGGTAATACCACATTAGTTTGTATGGGATGCATAGATCAAAAAAGAGAGCTATCATGACATACGTGGGTGGAGGCACCCGAGTCCAGAATCCAATGCTTGCTGTCAATGACATGTGGGGAAGCTGATAAAGAAGTGATTAGGGTGGTACCTGCAATGTGAGTAGTGGTTGCAGCCTCTTGAGAAGCTGCAAACTTGGATTGTAGCATGGTTAGTAAGCTTTGACACTGGATCAAAGCATTAGCCGTTGATGTAGCATCAGAAGGGGATGATACCGAATTAACCATAGCCACAGTAGCAGGTACAGACGACTGAGTAGGACGAGAGGTTCCTTTATTCCGATAACCGGGGGGATAGCCATGAATCTTATAGCAGCGATCCACGGTATGGCCTTGCATATTGCAATGAGAACAGAACAAACTTGAACGGCGTCCACGATTATTGCTTTGTGAACTCTGAGATGGCGAGATATGGGACTTTGTTGGCACCTGATGAACAGCCAAAGAAATGGCAGGGGTAGGTAATAACGGTAGAGACCGTTGTTGTTCTTCTTGAGCAATCAGGGAAAAAGCCTTAGCAATGGGAGGCAGAGGATCCATTAGAAGGATTTGAGAACGAGCAGGGCCGAATGTGTCATTGAGTCCCATAAGAAAATACATCAGATATTCATGTTGTAAGAAGGTGTCGATTGCTTTGTGACCACCACAAGTACACAAACCGCAAGAACAACCAGGCCAATAAGTGACATATTCGTCCCATATACTCTTAAGTTTAGAGAAGAAGGTGGTGATCAGTATCGTTACCTTGAATCACTGTGGCAAGATCTCGTTTCAATTTGAAAATGCGAGGACCATTCTGTTTCTGGAATCGATCTTTGAGATCGAGCCAGATTTCTCTCGCCGAATCGGTAAACAATATGCTGGCCGAGATACTCTTCGAAACCGAATTCAGGATCCATGAGATGACAATATTATTGTTTCTGGTCCATTGAGGTAACATCGATTCCTCAATCGGTTTCTTGATCGTCCCATCAACAAACCCTAACTTATTTCTAATCGAAAGGGCAAGTGCCATGGATCGGCTCCAGGTCACATAATTGTCATCGCTTAGAAGATCGGAAACGATTACGATTCAAGTATCATGATGAGTAAGGATGTATGGATTGTTGATGGAATCGAACGTCGGAGCCTCTGAAACCGCCGGAATCGTTGGAGAAGAAGATTCAGCCGCCATAACGAGAATCTCGATGCAAAGATGGAAGAAAACTACCGGAGAGCAGAGGAGAAAGAGATGGAGATACTCCAGAGATCAGAGAAGAAGAAAGCACCGGAGATTTAGAGGAGGAAAAAGGAGAAAGATGCGCGCGAAGAGAAGCGAGAGGGAAGACGATTTCACAACTGATACCATTTTACAAAACAGAATTGGGGGAAAAATTCTTTCTACTTTATTTTTCCCGATGGGGTTTTCTATTTATATACACAGTCAGATTTAAAATAAAATAAAGAATAATAAAACTAATCTAATAGAAGTTTTTTTGTTTTTTGAACACGGAATAAAGGAAGTTAACTAATGAACTAGGGAGACATACTTCGAGGTTGTTTGGATGAGGATTTGTAGGAGTGATTAGAATGAGTGGTTATAATGAAGAGTTATTTTGAGTGATTAAAAATTGGGATTTATGCAATAGTTTGTTTGGAATGTTTGGATGAGGAGTTGTATGGAAAAAATCGTTTGGATGCACATTTTGGAGGAGGGGTTGTATGTTGAGTGGTCTAAAAATAAAAGACTGATTTGAAATAAGTGATTATTTTGAGTGGTTAAAAATGAGCGTTTTTTTTTAGTGATTACAATAATTTGTTTGGATGAAATTTTTTGAAGAGTGATCGTAACACCTAGCTGAAAATTGCTTAACAAATCCCCCCTTCTTGAATTATAATATTTAGTTTTTACCTTTTTCTTTAAAGATACTTTATTATTTTCTTATAGGAAGAATTATTGGACAAGGCCCTTTGATACTCATCTTCTTAAACCATATGGTCATATGGAAAAACTACCAGCTTAAGAAGGTCAAGGTTTTTCTGTGGAGTAGGTTGCAGGAAGGTGATAATCATCACAAGATAAGATCCAAGCTATCATTGGATGAAACATCTGTTCTTCTTGATGTATGTTGGTGCTAACATGATTCTTAAAATGCAGGCAACCATCCATAATGGATGAGTAATAATATCTCTAGTTTGGCCTAGTTATTAGAGAGGGATTTGAGGGTCCAAGAAGTTAGGGGTTCGATCCATGGTGGCCATTCTCTTTTTGAGGATGGCTTGAACACTCACGGATATAAAAAAGAAGTAATATCTCTAGCATGTTACCCAATTTTTTAGAAAACAATTTTAAAAACCAGAACCAATGACATTATTCTCTTAGGGTATGTTTGGAGGAAGGGAAATGGTAAAGATTGAAGAGGGAATGAAAATTAGGAGGAGAATAGGGAGAAGAAAGATTATTTGTGTTTGGGATGTAGAGAATGATTATGGAGAGAATTATCATTTGTGTTTGGTGTGAAGAGAATGATTATAAAGAAAATAAAATAATGAATATGACGAGAATGAAAAGTAGTGATGTGATGTATAAAAAGTTAGTTGTGGG
The DNA here is from genome assembly GCA_036507275.1 of Sicyos edulis. NCBI lineage: Eukaryota > Viridiplantae > Streptophyta > Magnoliopsida > Cucurbitales > Cucurbitaceae > Sicyos > Sicyos edulis. Next base: position 38,455,102 of record CM071850.1, read on the forward strand.
TAGAATGAAAAGAAGTTTGGAGGAGATAAAACACGATTTTGAGAGAAATGATTCTCGTTAGTCCAAACACTGAGAATCATTCTTATTATTGTTCTCATTCTCCCTTTTATTTTTTGGTGGCACAAACACAGGCTTAACCTCTCCTTTTGTTGAACCCTTTCTCTTGAAGTTCACATTGTTTTGCTAATTAATGTTGATTGGAGTTGTTAGTTAAGCTAGTACTCTTATAATTGACATCTGATTCACTATTCTTATGCAAGCCTTACTTAGGGTTGTAGTTGTTAATATATCAAAATATCGATTGAGCTAGTACTCGTGGTGGTTAATATATCAAAATATCAATTGAACTTAGTTAAGCTCACATTATAGATAATTTAGATTTTAAATTCAATAAAAGAAAAACAAACGCAAGGACAACCAGTGAGAAGCAAGAAGTTATTGACTTTCTATTCAATTGATTGAAGCAAACTTGAATAAATACATTTTCTCTCCATCACTCGATAACAAAGTTGTGAGCATTAATTTTGATTGCCAATTAAAAGGAAGATATTTTTCTTAAAAAAACAAAAAAGGGAAGATATTTCTTCAAAGTTTGATGTCTTTATGGATTGGGTCGTGTTAGACTTATCTAATTGTTAGGGCTACAAGTTTTTTTTTTAATTAATTCAAACAACACTAATTAAATCAAATCTAAAAAAAACTAAATAAATCATAGATCCAACACAACTATGAAACATTTGGATAGTTCGAGTTAATTCCATCATTTATTTAAATTTTTTACGAGAAATTCATTTAATGATTGAAAATAGTTAAATAAGTAAGATTTTTTTTTTGAGGTGATTAAATAGGTAAGATTTGTTGATCTCCCTTTGTAAAAAAAAATGATGTAAAGAGCTATGAAGGATAAATAATCTAAAAATAAAATTGAAGTATATATATGAAATTTTGTTGTAAATACAAATTTTAGCATCCTTATTCTAATGGGAGTTTGCTTTTAAGTGACAAATTTTTTGTTGTTTATTTTAATTATACACTTGTTTAAAAATATTTTATGCAGAGCAGAATTTTGAGCGTTGTTTTTGCATATTTCCATTATGCCATTGAAATTGAAGATTGTCTGTTGCACTGAATGAAGATTTATATGATATTGATAGAAAACTATATATGACATTGATTAAAGACTATACTATTAAAAATGATTTGTGCTATGCAAGAATATAAATAAAATCATTTTTAAAGACTATACTGATTAAACTCATAAGATGCATAGACTTTTTTGTCTTTCTACTAGATCTATCATAATTTTCTGCTATGCAAGAATTTTTTCTAAAATTTTTTATTTATATTATATATATATAATTATTATACCTAAAAAAATCTCATATTTTAAATATAACAAATTTTTAGAAATATTTCATACATAACAAAATAGGAAAATTTTAATTTGATTCAAACCTATCAATTTTATGGCTATTAATTTAAAGTTATTGAATCCGTTTTTGCTTCATTTATATTCTTTTCTAAAATTTTAATATTTATATATTTTGTTTTTGTTATTCATGAAAAATCAACTTTAATGCTATTTGAGAGTAGTACTTTCATTTACAGGAGTTCGGGTTCCCTCTCCCCCAACTTGTACTACGAAAGATTTAATTTCAAAATTGCATTATATTCAAATTTGAAACTTTTCATTTCAACTATTCATCCAACTTTTCTAAAAAAACAAAAATGGAAAATAGCTATATCGTTTTCTTTGAAGATTCAACACACGCGCTACGCTATATCAATATTCTTCTTACAGACATGACCATAACTTTACGGTACACATTCTCAAAAATGAAAAGAAAAAAAAAAAAAAAAAAAGAAAGATACATATGCAGTTTTTTCATATTGTTCATTAAATCTGGTAATCTAAATACTGAAATTGAATTTTTCTTTTAAAAAAAAAATTGTGTTAAATGCCAATATAATTTAATTTTAAAACTAAGTTAAATTAAAATTTTAGTTCCGAACATGATAAGTAGTGTAGGTTCGTGAAAGAAATGAAAAATTAAATGCGTGACAAATAACTATTTTCAAAGAAACTACATAAAATTGTCAACAAAATATAAAAGACTATTCTATAGATACAAAAATAGCTGACCGCAAATATTACAACCCTCGACAACTACTTACAATTTATCAAATTGAATAAAAACTAAAATTTAAACTTTTCATCAACCATAAACACCAAAGCTAACCCAAATTGTTTTTCTTTTTATATCAACCAATGCAGCTTTGAGGGGGTTATTATTGGTTTTTGAACAACAAGTAGGTAAGGATTCTTAAAACTATATATTTTTACTTTTTTGCATTTTTCTCTCCATTAGTCATAAAGTCATTTTTTTTAAAAAAAAAAGTAAAAATATGTCACTCTCATATGAATAAGTATTTCCACAGCTCTTGGTTTTTTAAGTTGGAATCTACTCTTCCTTTAGGTAAGAAAATCAGTTCCACATCTCATATTTACATTTTTTTTTTCTATTTTAGTTGGTTTTAGTTTGAGATATGGATAGAGATCAAAGTTTTATTTATTATTATTATTATTATTTTCCTAGGAGAATTGTTGTATGATTTGGTTTCTTTTTTTAATGAAACATTTTGATTTTTTTTTTTAAAAAAGAAAAAGAAAAACATTCCACCATACCTGCCATCAATTTTCTCTCGAACTTTGATCGTGACCAGAGTGGAAAAGTTTCCACATGCTTTGTTTGGTTTCTTTCCATTTAAAAGAAATAATTATCTTTTCAATGACCCTTTTATTATGGATTTCAAAAGTCAAGGTCTCGCCTTCATGTCTCCATCTGCAAAATAATGCATTCATTGATTAGCTTTAGTATGTTTTTCTATTTATTATTGACTCTACATTTCCAGCTTTTTTTTTTCTTTTTAATTCTTTTATTAGAGTATTTATAGATAGGGTTTTAATTTAAAGTTCCTTTTAAATACTTTATTATCCATTTAGTGGCTTATTGGTGTCTTGCTTTAGGATTAGACATATTCACTTACTTGGTAAACATTTTGAGATAAATTTAGTAAGTTGAAATCATTACTTACATAAGATTACATTCAGATTGAGAATAGGGGATACTAGACATGAAAATTCCTTTGACCTTGGTAGACCATATGATAAGCTTGAAGTCATTTTTAATAAAATTTGGCTCTATATAATTTTTTTTTGAAAATCGGGAAATTGGAGCTTCGCTACCTATACCCAGGGCACCGGATACTTCAAAGGGTATTATAGTTTAAACGTTTTCTGGTGACCTCGAACTAGGAATCTCTCAAATAAGTATGTCTTGAAGTTCTTAGACTCAACCAGTGAGATGCACCTTCGGAACTGATTCTATATAATTTTGACACACAAAAGGACAAAATCTAAGTATATTTCTAAAGTTATAGATAAAAATCAAATAGAGAGTAATTTATCTTCCTTAGAAAATTAACAAGAAGCCTACTAGAAGAACAAATTTCAAGCTTTAAAAAAAAAGAATAATATATATATATATATATTGATGATTTAAAAATTCAACAACCAAAATGGAAAAATTAGAAATGGTTTTTTAACCAAAGAAAAAAAACCATAAAATCCAAATCAAAGTGGAAAAGCAGCCATAGAGAGACTAAAATGGTAATTGAACCAAACTCATTATTTATTGCCACAAAAAAAGGAATAAATTTGAAGGTATAAATCAGGTGAAATATTATTTGCCAATAAGATAAACCAAATTGGGTTTCTTCCTCTCTTCTTTATACAAAGAAAAAGAGGTGTCTTTTTTCTTTTTCTTTTTCTTTTTCCCTATTTTTTGGAGTAAATTAAAGGTTTGAAAATGGAGAATTTGATGGGTCTGGTAAGAATCCATGTGATTAGAGCTGTTAATCTTGCTGTTAGAGATGTTATTAGCAGTGATCCTTATATTGTTTTCAAGATGGGCGTACAAGTAATTTCTTCTTCTTCATCCTTTTATTTCTCTGTTTTTTGTTCTTTTTTTCTGGTTTTGTTGAAGTTTTTCACAAAAAAAAACCCTTATACTTATGTTTTGGGTTTTTGGGTTGTGTTGAATCTGCTTGATGTTTGTATGATATTGTTTTTATTTTTGTTCCTTTTTGTGTTTCATGTTATTTGAAAACTAGATTAAATTTTATGTGAGAGCCAAAACTTTTTAAATTAACGGGTGAGAGAGTTAAAGATTTAATTTATTCTTGAATAAAATACTAGTTTGATTCGGAATTTTGAGATTTGTTTAATTTTACTCTCTGTATATTAGAAAGAAAAGAAAAAAAAAACTGGCTTCTACAGTAAATTTAAAGTTTCTTTTTTTTGAGATGTAATACAGTAAATTTAAACTAATATTAACTAAAATTGGCTCAATAATTTTATTACAATCAAATATAAAATGTAAACATATTATTTGATTGATGAGTCATTCGATATTAACTAAAATTGGCTCAATAATTTTATTAGAATAATTTTATTGTTTATAACCAAACAATAAAATCATTGCATCACTAAGTCATTCGATATTGATGAGTATTTATAATATAATATTAAAACGTATTAATAACTATATATGATTTCAAAAAAAAAAATTATGAATATAAATATTTAAAATTTGACTACGTCGAAGTTTGGGTGCTACCTGGGTAGCAAATATTTGTTGCTACCCAGCCACGTGGCGTCTTTTCATTGGACCAATAATTTTCTTTTTAAAACAATAATTTTATTCAATTATTTTAAAAATCAATAATTTTAATTGGACCAATGAAAAGACGCCACGTGGCTGGGTAGCAACAAATATTTGCTATCCAGGTAGCACCCAAACTTCGACGTAGTCAAAATCTCTCTATCTCATAACAACTCTTTATCGTCATTATTCCGTGGTGGAAATTGTGTGTTCTTAACGCAATAAAAAAAGCATTAGAGCATTTTAAATCTCTAAATCTAAACTTAGAAAAGTATAAAGAACACTTATGCTATATGATTTATAGTTGAAGTTTCTTTATCTTAAATCTACAAACTCGAACCTCTTTAGAGGAACTTCACGATATTTACAAAATTAGATGTGTTCAAAGACTTGGAACGACCAAAAAATCTATTTATAGCGTAAAAAATCTATCAATTTCATATCATTGATAAATATCTTCTTCTTTTTCTTTTTTGAAATCTGATAAATATCTATTTAAATATACAGTATTTAAATATGCAGAAAAATACTTTTTTAGTGAAGTCAGATTTCAATTAGTTCCAATATTTCAAAATCAAACATTTTTTTTTCACATTTTAATAATATTTAATTTTAATCCTTGAGATAACATAACTAATAATTTAAGGGAATGTTGAGTAAGATGATGACTACATAAATAATTATAATAAATTGATTTTGGTGTTGAGATATGAATTTTAATTTTTAAATAAAAAGTAAATGGAAGAAAAACACATATTCTATAAGCACCTTTTTTTTTTTTTTTGAAAATCCATAAACACTATTGAGTTTCCTATCTTTGACAACAAAACAATTTCTTCAAACAATTGCTAAAATCCTCAAGAAGAATATATTCAATAAAAATAAAATTGCTCTACAACACAAGAACACAAAAAATTTCTCAATAAAATTTCAAACTTTATTAAATTTCATGACCACATCTCAGAGCCCTCTTCAAAATGATATAATAATAACAGTTATATCAGAAAACGAAGAGACACATTTTGGTTTTGATATGAAAAAAGAAAAAAAAAGGGTAAACCGAAGGGAGATCGTGAGTGACTGTACGGAAGAAGACGAAGATATTTCAGATTATTATTTTTTTTGTTTTGTTTTGTTTTTTTTTTGAGATATGTTTGTTTTTATTTTGTGTATAGAAATATTGCGTTAAAGTTTAATTAGTAAAATATAGAAACTCCAACAATAATAATAAATAAATAAAACTAAAAACTCAAGATATCAATGAACTTTTTTTTTTTTTTGTTCTTGTGTTGTGAAACAATTTTATTTTCTTTGATTATGTTTTTCCTTGAGGATTTTAGCAATTGTTTGAAAAAATTGTGTTATTATCAAAGATAGAAAGGTAAATGGTGCTTATGGAATATGTGTCTTTTTCAATTTACTTTTTATTTAAAAAATTTCATATCTTCTATCAAATATATATATATATCGTCACCAAAATTAATTTATTATAATTTAATATTTGTACGGTCATCATCTTAATCAACATTTCGTTAAATTATTAATGGTTCCGTTATTTCAAAAACTAAATTGAGAATTATTGGAATGTGAAGGATAAAAATGTTTGATTTAAAATATAGGGACTAAATTGAAAGCTCGATCACTCCAAATCTAAGAACTAATAAGACAATTTTCTCTTAAATTAATTATCCAATTTGTATAGAATAAATATTTTATTTACTTAAATCTCATTTAAATAAATTAGACATTTTCTTTAGTACATGAATTGTTTAAATATAAAATATTTAAATTTATTTAACCTTAATGGAAAATAATTTCTCTGTTTAATATTTATCCAATAAATATTACATATCAATATATTTCATATATTAATGTCTCTAGTTTATGTGTCTCCTATAATATACTAATTTTTCAATATTTAATATATCTCATATATTAAATAATTGATTTGAACACTTCAACTTAATAACTTCAACAAAATCAGTTCTCAAAAAAAAAAAAAAAAAAAAAAAAACAAAAAATCTAACTATCTTGTTGAGCTAGCATGAGAAGTTGAGAACCTTATGGACTGACTGATTATAAGCTATAATCATTCGAGAACAATTTAATTAAACTATTTAATTAAATTTAATATTTATTTGTTAACATATGTGTGACTTTATTCTAGACTCATAGTTGAACTTTTATTTGTATACATTGGAGGAAAAGTTATGCACATGAATATAATCAATAATATGTAAGTCCATCTTTTACGAGTTGTTTATAATTATCATTGAGTCAAGTTTCCATTTTGCTGGGCGATCACAACCCAACATAAATCATGGATCTTTTTTACTTAAAACGCTCTAAATCTAAACAAATTATAGTTCAAATATGAAAAATTTTACATTGAATGGCGAGTCTAGTCTATGGTTGACAAGTCTTTATCTTTCAGCCTCAAATGAACCAACCTTTCACCACGAACCTTCTAGAAAAGATCTTAAAGGGTCTTCTATGCTATGGCTCGAACAAAGATTCATAATCTAATGTAAAGCCTCTTCCTAGTTGGAAAGAATCCTAGTAGGAGTGTAAAAATAAAGTTGAAAACCCGAACAACTTTGACCATTCAACTCAAACTATAAAGGCTGTGTTGGATTATAGTTTTTTTTTTTCGATTGAGTTGAACAATAATTTTATAATTTCATAATTTTTAATTTTATAATTTTGTCAAGTTAGACGATTCTTGGATTTTTTTTTATAATTGTAACCCAACTCAACATTAAAAGGAAGAATAGTGTGTGTGAAAACATTTAAGTATAGAATTTATTTAAGTCATAGAATTTTTTTTTAAAAAAAAGTTTATTTAAATCATATATATTGAGTTTTTTTCTTATTGAAAAATAAATCATTTATTTAAATTATATTAAATAAATTAGATCCTTAATCCCAATAAATTAAATAATTGAATTATTAATATGTCATGTATATTTAAAATACCTCTCTTTCATATTTATCTAATTTAACTATTATTTATCTAATTTAAAATATCATGTATATTTATTCAAACATTCATTAATCATTTTTTAATATTTATCTAAGGAATATTTATATAACAATCTTTATACGTTGTCACATTGAAGTGAATAAACCCAACACACAGATTTTATAAGTCATCTATGAGTTGATCATTTACGAGTGTTCATTCTTATAATTGGATTTTTTTGTCCGTTCAACTTTTATAATTATATTTTTCTTTTAAATTTCACTAATTACTCTATGAATAAATAGTTTACAATCAAATCATAGACATGTATTCTCTCGAGCCAATGAAACATGAATATCTTGTTGTTTAAGTTCTAAAATTCGTACTTAAAGAAAATTGTTTATTAGTTTTCCACATAAAACTAATTAATTTATATAAAATCAAAATTTTATTTAGATGTAATAAAATGAATTATTGCTTACATTTATCCTCGACAATCTAAAAAAACATGTATGATAAAATACATTTTTTAGGAAGTGATTGGATTTTGGAGTTGAAAAGAGGAGAGGAGAAAAAGTAGAAGAGGAAGAGGAAGTTGAATAATTTAGAAATATGAAGTAATTATTTGGAGATTGATATTTTGGAGAGGAAATGTTGTAAAAAAATATATTTTATATTATTTTTTTGAATGTAATCATTACATATTTATATTAATTAATAAATTTTATTTTATATTATGTAGTTAAAAATTAAAAAAAGTTTGATGTGATAGTTGATAAGATTAGGTAAAAGATATTTTATATTATATGGTTGATAATTAAAAAAAATGTTTGATGTGATATTTAAAAAATTAAATAAAATATTTGATGTGATATTGAAGGAGATGTTGAAGAGGAGTTGATGTCCTAAAACCGAAGATAGAATTGAGATTTTTCCTTCCTTTCCTCTCCACTCCTCTGACACCAAATCCCAAACACCCCGTACACAAGAATAATAAAACAAAAGCAATTAATTGGTATCCTACGCCTCGTCAAATAATTTTCTTTTTTTTTTAACAGACCTTATCAAATACCTATAATCTATCGATTCTATTTTACGGCTTCCAATAGGACAATATCATAAATTATCACTTTAATTATTTGAGGAAACCAATTGTGATATAAATTAATATATATGTAAAAGCCTACGCAACATTTAAAAATACACAAGTGACACTAATTATATCATTTAAGAAATTTTTATATATTGTTTTTTTAGGTCAACTTTATATATTGATAACAAGACTATATGGCCAACTAATTAATTATTAGGGAGTGTTTAAGTGATCAAGAAAAATTTTAAGCAATTAAAAAAATGTATTCAATTTATGATGTCTACATACTTAAGAATTGATCTTATATTAATTTTTTTCACATCTAAATATCTAAATATAATATAATGGTATTTCTTGTAAAAATAGTCATCATATACATAAAAAATAGTAATAAATGTCTTGTCCTTTAATATTATTATTAGCATTTTTTGAATTAATTAATAAAGTCACCAAGGAAAGAAGAACCAGTAATTGAATTATTGCTTTTGTACGTTGATCATTTAGAATTATTTTTTATTTTAGTTCAACTATAATTGAAAACTAGGATTCAAATTTATAAGTTTTTTGAATAGCTATTTTTCTAAGCTTATTTATCTTTGGTTGACCTTCAATATTAAAAGTAAGAAATAATAGTATGAGAGTAAGGAATATTTCGTCCCTTTGTTGCTTTCTACACTAACATCATTTTGATGTGGTGTCGATTGATTTTAAAGAAATATTTATGAAGATAAAACTATATTGTAAACAATTACTATTAGAAATACTACCACGTTTCGCAATATTAAACTTTTTCCTAATGACATCTTTAAAATATAATCTAATAACATCATGGTAAGCTTAAAATTTATAGTACTAAAAAAAAGCTCATAATTTATAAGTTTTAATTTTAATTATAATAATAAAAATAACAAACATTATCCATACAAGTTTCAAACACTTCCATTTTCATTGATGGACCATGTCCCAATAAATGAATTCTCCTAACTTTGATAAATTGAGTTGATCAATTTTTCAAATATCTTTAAAATATTTCATGAAAAAAATAGCAATATTTCTCCCATGGATAGTATTGAGTTTAATTTTGAAAAAAATGGTATTGGGTCATTTTCAATTAAATGACTGATATTTTTATGAACCAAATTTATTAGTATATTTGATTTTCACTAGATTTCAATTTCATATTTTTGTTGTCTAACATTTATTTTATGCGTATTTCCATGGTTACTTCAGACAATACACTAATTAGCACGCGAAAAGAACTAGTATTTTAATTTGGTACAATTCAGTAGTTAAGATATTTAAAAAGTGTAAATCCAAAATAAGTATTTTTACCTATGATATTTCAATAATGCTCAATTTTAATTTTTGAAATAATGTTTGAAATAATGAAAGTGTTAATAAGATAATAAAATGTTAACTAAGATAATTAAGTTAATTTTAAATTATAATATATTGTTGATGTGTAATTATGATGTTTACATAAATTTTATTTTTTTTAAAAAAAATAATAATTACAATTTCTTATTTTCCAAAAAATAAAATAAAAATAAAGGTATTTAAAAAAATAAAATAAATAAAAAAGGTAAAATTCATCTCTATCTATTATCTTTTCTTTCTAATGGAACAAGTTAAAAATTAGTCAAATTTAAAATAACACATAATAAAAGTAAAATTATAACTCGATCCAACTAAAAACTCGAACCCAGATCTCCAATTATTGAGAATACACTAATGTCGTTGAGCAACTGTTCAAGACCCAATCCAACTAAAGTAAAACTATAACTCAATTTAACAAAAATAAAATTATAACCCAATTTTTAAAATATGAATTAAGTAGTGGTTGGTTGATCAAGTTGATCAAGTTGTGTAAACTTATATTTGGAAGTCAAATAAATGAGGCCAAAAAGGTTATCTATGGAGCCCACGTGGACCCACGCTCATCCTTGATTACCGGGTCAAATCCGCCCGCCTGACTCATTTCATTTTCTCCCAAATTTCCCCAAGTTATCATTACCATTTATACTTTTTTATAAAAAATAATTGGAGTTTTTTTTTCCTTAACTATCATTAATCATTTTAATCACTATCACTAATTCTATGTTATTTTGTATCCAACATTTTAATACATTTTTATCATAAAAGTAATTGTACAATATTTATGAAAAGTCATAATACTACAATTGGTAAAAAAATAATTTTGAAATTATTTGAGTATATCTCATTAAATAAGACATTAGTTTTATTTTAATAATTTTTTTTCCAACAATCGCATCAATATATACTTATGAATTAAATGAGTTTTATTCCCTACCTTTTGTTGAAGTAAAAAAAATCATTAGTTTGATCCTCTATTATTATTTTTCAAATAATTAAAAAAAACTGACAGAGCAAATCACGTGATCCTCTATTATTACTATTATTTTGAAAGGGTTCCAATAAGCCACGTGACCGTTACGAATTTCATTATTTTTGACAGAGCAAATCTTGTATATTTATGTGGTAAATCAAACTTATAAAGTAGTAGGTTTATTTTTTTTAAATTTGAAATTTCAACTATGGAGTGAGAGATTGAACCATGACCACACACATTAATTTCATTGTGCTTGTTGTCAAAAGTTAAATCTTTTAGAGTGCGTTTGGGGCACCGGTTTGGTTATTATAGACGGAAGGTTATGATAAACGGTGGGTTATGATAAACGGTAGGTTATTATAAATGGTGTTTGAGGAGCAAGTTATTATAATAGGGATTATGATAAACGGTGTTTGGGGGGCTGGTTATGTAACAAAAAGTAATATATGTAAGGTATAGATAAACGGGCACGTAGGTTTAGATAAACTGGCACGCAGGTTTAGGTAACCACCTTTATAATAAACGGTGGGGCAAACACCGGTTGGGTTATTATAACCAACTCGGCCGTTTACATAAACGGGGGCCCAAACACACCCTTATAAATTACTAAAATTGATCATTTTAAAGTTCATGAATCAAAATTGAACCAATAACAAAATGTGAATATATTTGCTAAAAAGGAGCAATTTATTTGTAAGGAAATGAACAAGAAACATGTAAATAATTTTTATTTCTTTTAAAAATACAGAAATTAAATTAGAAATGCGAAACTTTATAGAACAAACTAAAAAATATAGAAAGTAGAATGATGTTTTAACAATAAAAAAATTAATAAAAGGCGCCTATTGAAAATCGAAATGAAACTACACAGAAACTAAAATGGTAATTCAACCAACTCATAATGGTCAAAACTATGTACTATATTATATTGCCAATAAAACAAGAATAAAATTAAATGTATAAATTAGGTAGAATGGCAAATCAAACCCTTCAATAAAGATATATAGAAGTTGCCAATTGATTGCATCTAGCCAATAAAATAAAACCCCACACAAAATAGATCAAAGAAAAAGGGGGTCTCTTTGTTTTTTTTTTCTCTCTTTATTTGGAGGGTTTAATTTGCAAAGTTTCAGAAAATTAAAGGTTTGAAAATGGAGAATTTGATGGGTCTGGTAAGAATCCATGTGATTAGAGGTGTTAATCTTGCTGTTAGAGATGTTGTTAGCAGTGATCCTTATATTGTTTTCAAGATGGGCAAACAGGTAATTTCCTCTTCTTTATCCTTCTTTATTTCTCTGTTTTTTGTTCTTTTTTTCTGGGTTTGGTTCTGCTTTTGTTGAAGTTTTTCACAGAAAAATAATTGACCTATACTTTTGTTTTTGGGTTTGGATTGTGTTCAATCTGCTTGATATTAGTATGATTGTTGTATTTTTTGGTTCCTTTATGTGGCTCATGGTATTTTAAAACTAGATCAAATTTTATGTGAGAGCTAAGTTTGTTGACCAATAGGAGTTTTTTGTGCATAAAAATATTTTGGTTTAAACATTCATGTTGAGTGTTACAAGACTATAATTCAAATATTCGTTTAAGTTTAGATTTTAAATGATTTAAAATTTATGTATTCAAATTTTGTCATCTTAAATATTGCTGAATTAAAACTAATATTTTTCATTGATATTTTACTTGTTAGATTTGGTGCTGATTTTTGAATCCACAAGTGCGAGTTAAAAAGTGTTTTGAGAAAGGTTGAATTGATATGCTAATTAGTGTGGGTCTTAATTGACATGATAATTAAAACTTTTACGAATTTAAATTTCCCACCTTCAAATTTTGTTGAATTAAAATAAAGTTATATTGATTTTAAGTGAGTTTTGAATTTAAACTTTTCTAGTGTATGAGTTTTCACTGCCTTAGACCTTTCTTTTTTTCTTTTTCTTTTTTAGAGATAAAATGTTAGACAGTCTATTTGTTTGATATTGTGCTAATTTTAAAATTTGAGGGGAGAAATAGTTTATATTTTATTTATTGATCTACTTGTCAATTTTAATATTTGTGAGGTATTTTTTAATTTGACTTATGTAGACTAAATCAATTCTCTTGATTGATATAGAAATTGAAAACTCGAGTAGTGAAGCAAACTATCAATCCTGAGTGGAATGAAGATCTAACTCTATCAATTCAAGATCCAAATCTCCCCGTCCACGTGGTAAGAAATAAAACATCACACTTTTTTTTTTGCTTTCCTTTGTTATGATCTAAACAAATATTTTATAAGTGGTTTGTTTGATAACGTTTTTGTTTTGGTTCATGATTACAGCTCGTATATGACAGAGACTTATTCATGCTAGACGACAAAATGGGCATTGCAGAGTTCGACGTTCGTCCATTCATGGAAGTTGTTAAGATGAGATTAAACAACCTCCCAAGTGGAACCATTATAAGAAAGATTCAACCAAGTAGGGACAATTGCTTGTCAGAAGAAAGTTGCATTATTTGGTTAAATGGACAAGTTATTCAAAAAATGTTTCTAAGGCTAAGAAATGTTGAGTCGGGTGAAGTTGAGTTGCAATTGAAATGGATTGATATTCCTGGTTCTAGAGGATTGAAGATATAGAACAAATTATATATTTATGTTTTATGATAGTAGTGTTTTCGAAGACTAAATTATTAGTTGTGGCCTTGTCAAATTGAGCATAGTTCAATTGATATATTGAACATGTTAATAGACATGAAATTTGTAGTTCGAGTCCTGAAATCTCTATATACTAAAACAAATAGTTGTAGTTTCCCAAATATGTGGAATGAGTGTAGAATGCCTCCATCATGATGTAATTCAAAGTGTTGTATATTAATGTCTCTGTTTAGAAAACTTTTAAGATTATTGTCTATTTTTAATGCTCTCAAGAATTTTGTTGTCACCTAAATTATGTAGTCTGCTAAAGTTATTCTAAGCTCGACACTGGACACTGTAATCAGTCTCATGAACATTTAAAATGGATGTCTTTTTTTTTTTTGTGAATTGTCATAAAATAATTATTTATATCTTCCATTATATCGCTAACAAAAATAAAATAATTAATTAACAATAAAAGAGATGAAAAGTGAATGACAATCAATTTTTCTCAACAAGTCATGAGATGTATTTTTTTTTTGAGACACATGAGATGTAATTAGTTTATATTTTTTAATTAATTCCATGAAGTCATGCCTATGGTTGTCATGTATTTACCTTTTCTTAATTTTGCGAGATGGAGATTAAAACGAGGGGCGGAGATGGGGACAGTAAAGCCAATACCCCCGTCCCCGCTCGTGAACATCTCTACATCCGCCATAATAAACCCAAATTTGAGGACTACATAATTCTTAAAAGTTTCTATTGTAATCCGTCCCATACCATATAGCAATCTAGAAAATGATCGAATTATCACAACCATCTCCATATGCCACAACAAAGTGAGGCCTCCACTCTACCATTGCTTGCTACAAACAAATCATTTTGAAATTTTATTTCTTGCGCTTTGTTTTAGATTGTAAATAGCACTAGGGGGATTGCACATTCTTACCATTTAAGTCTCGCAATGCCCGAGTGTTTCCTAAACCTCGAGCATTCCAACTTACATTTTTTATTGTTGGTATTGCAACCAACTGGCCCACATGGAAAAGAGAGGAAAATAAATCATTGTATAAATGAGATGACAACAATCTTCATTGGTATAAAGTTTTTTTGGAGATTCCCAAAAACAAAGACGCGATGACAATGCTCAAAATGGACAATATCATATCAATAAGGAGGATCCCAAGTTCAGGGTAGTTGTTGTAGCAGTGCAATCTCCACCAATTCGAGAGATCAATAGAGTTTCCTTCGAGCTTTGATTTTTTCGGTTCTATCTTTCATTTTCGTCTTACCAACTGACTACTGAGATCACAACCTTCTATCTTTTGAATTTTCGTAGGAGTTTCCTTTCTCCCAAATTGCAATTTTTGTGCCACTAATATAAATGCTGGCTTCAATTTTCTTCTATTTTGTACGAAGTCCAGCCAGAGCCAACTAAGGAAAAGGTCACTACATTATCAACAACTTGCTCATAAATTGGAACAGGCGCAATTGTTGAACATTTGAAAAAGCCCAAAATTCTCCTCTTTTATTTTGGTGGGGTCAAGCTCCAAGGCCTATATCTTAAAGTGTATCGAAAGTCCACTTTATGGCGTTGTCTACCCTTACGAGTTGTGATCTGCAGTTGTCCTCATTTGAGAAGGCTAGGTTGTAATGGTTGCTCACTTTAGTTTATGACAGTTTAATTTTTACAAAATAAATAAATTTTCCCTCCTTACCTCCTCTCTCTCAAACCTTTTGAGAGAGACAAAATCAAAAATCAAAAATCAAAATCAAAATTGGTTATTATCTATCTTTAGTCTTTTTTTTATTTCAAAAGTATGACCATTCGAGTAGTTTGTATATCTAAACTGTTGTCACAAGACATATCATCTAAATTTATAACATTTTGATGTCAAGAAACTTTGTAAAAAATTAATTTCTAAGTAGTTTTTGGTAACTTTTTACTTTTTTAATGTTCTATAATTAAAATTGGCTACTTAGAAGTTTATAAATCAAAATGGAATAAACCTCAAAATTAAGAAACTTAAATGGTATTATGGGTTGGTCGATTTAATGACAAACGAACTTTCTTTGGGTTTCATGAAAAACTCTACCAGGATTTTCTAGTAGTATGTCATGGAGACCTCGTCGTCAAAGCTCGAAGTTATACAGAAGAATGTTGAGTTAGTGGAGTCCAAACAACTAAATTCCCATATTTGCTTTTTAATTAGTTACAAAAAGCAATCACGTTGTGGTTTGTTTTAATTTAAAAAAAGAAAATAACTGCATAGCAGTTTGTGTGTTTGAGTGTGGCAACGAAAATTAAAAAAAAAAAAAAAAAAAGGCAGTAGCCTTGTGTGTGTAGTTTTTACTGTGTTACAAAATTGTACAGAATAGAAGAGAGGAAAATTAGAGAAGGCAAATTTTGAGAATTTCTTTTCTTCTTGGGTATATTTTGTAAGAGGGTGTTTATTCTCCATTGAAGAGTGTTTGTAATACTCTTGTAGTTTCTCTCATCAATTGGTAGCAGAGAACTGGAAGTAGCCATCATTGGGTGAACCAGTATAAATTGGTGTCAATTTCTCTTCCCTAAACTTTTATGATCGTTCTTGTTGCTTATTAATTTAGATTCCTTTATCTATATTTTTAAGCATATCGTTGTCCTTTATCTATATTTTTAAGCATATCGTTTCCAAATTGTTGATTCCGTATTTTAATTTGGAGAACGAATTGGATCTTGGAAAAGGCTTGAATATATATTTTTATCTGAGTTGCTGGAAATTAGATTGATTATATATTGTTGGTACTGTGACCATAATTTGCCTATCAAAGAAGATAGAGAAAAAGTGGCCAACCTCCAAGATTAGACTCCTGGAAACGATGGTGAAGAGGCTTACCGGAATAGTGACCACGATGTCGCATCAGCCGTAGTGTGCCAGTCTTAAGATGATGAAGGTAGAGTCGTCGTCAGAGGCAGAAAAGGTAAGACTCCCGTTGTGCACAAGGTTCTAGAATCAACCATCGGTCCTCATGCAGCTGAGGATAAGTTAGTCGGGTTCGCACCAGTTGAGAGGAAGAACTTGGGCCAGTTTGGTGACCAAACCCTCAGTCCGGCCGAGCCAATTCGGTCTCCAATCAATCAAATGAGTAAAACATTATCATTTGACTTAAATTTTAAATAAATAAAAATGAGTCTGACTTATGCACACGAACACTTTATGAAAAGGCGCATGTTTAGAAAGGCGAGGCGTCAACATTGAGCCTGAGGCACTGGATAAGAAAGTTAGGATTAGTTTTTTCTTGAAATGGTTAAAGGTTTTAGAATGTTGTTCCATTCTATTTGCTGGTTGACAAGTGTTTGTTCTATAAAGAAGTTTTCTAGGTCGAGAGAGGGGAAGGAGAATCTCAATTTAGAGGTTATCTTTCTCTCTCTTTTGGTGAGGTCCTATTCTTTCGGTAAGGTCCTATGCTTAATTTCATAGAGATGGATGTGAGATTACCTTCCAAAAGCTATCAATAGACCCGAGTTCGAAACAATTCTTTTATGTGTAGAACGGGTCTAGTTATTAGTTATACTTACAAGTGTAGTCACTCTCTAGCAAGTAGAGTTGGATAAGTATGTGGTCTCTATGTGATTTTAAATTGTAATGGTGTCTGTTTAATGCTAATGACTTATTTTTCTTTAAAAAAAACAAATTAAGAACAGCAGAAAACTAGGAATTCATCCATTTCAGAGACAGAAATGACCAATCTATAAGAGATGAATGAGCAGAGGATCACAGATTAAGATTTAGAAATCAGAGGAGCCTAATTCATTCCAGAGATGTTTTGGTGACAGAAATAGAACTATCATACCTTCGGAATCAATTATAGGTTCATTACATAGTAAATTAGATGTTGTAGGATCAGTTTGTTCATCAGAATAATCGCCCTAAACTAGCAGAACATTCACAGATATCAAAAAAAAAAAAAAAAAAAAAAACAAATCGAGACAGAGATAGATTCACAAACTGTACAACCAACAAACAATTAGAGTACCAGATTTCGTTACGAAATTCTAAAACTAATTCAATTCGATTCTGAAACTACCTCTACCGACGCGCCGGAGACGATTAAGAGCGAGTCATCATCTTCTTGAACTCCTCAAAATTCACATGGCCGTCGCCGTCGACGTCGACGGAACTGATCATCCGGCAGCAATCCTTGAGGCTACATTTTTCACCGAGGCGCTTGAGAACAGAGTGCAACTCCTTCGCCGAGATCAAGCCGTTCTTGTCGATATCGTACAGATCGAAAGCGTCCTGCAGATCCTTGCTACCTCCGCCGGTTGAAGACGCGTTCTGATGAAACTCCGCGAACTCGTCGAGATCGATGAATCCGTTGCCGTCCTTGTCGATCTCCGACATAATGCGGCGGATCTCGCCGTCGGAGATCTTGCCGCCGAGTTCACCGAGGGCGGCGCCAAGCTCCGAGACGGAAATCTTGCCGTCGCCGTTCTTGTCGAACTTCTTGAAGACCTTGATAACGTCGTCCATGGAGCCCAAGGATCCTCCTCGATTTGAGGAGGTTGGATTTGAAACCGATTTCTTCGCCATGGACGCAAAAGCTTCGCGAAGGATCAAACGGATTTGAAATTTGAATAAAGAGAGAAAAAATCAAATCAAATCAAAAGGATTTTTCGATATTCTACATTTTGTGAATTAGAGGTATATATAGAGAGAGAAATCCGAACCCTTTCACGCGGTTTTCACGTATCGAAGGCGGTGATCGTGAGAGTGCAAGTGTACGAATGTTATAGTATAGTATCAACTTTTTCATTTTCTTTTTTTTTTCCCTTAAAGATCTTTTGACAATTTTTCTTTTTGTAAGTCATTTATTAATTTGGTCTATATATTCAAAGAAATCAAAGACTAGTTCAATTTTAATTCCTTTAAAAAAAAAAGTTCAATTTTAATTATTTTGTGTCTTTTGAGTTTTTTTTTATATTTATTTTCTTTTCAAATTTTATTTTACTTAAATGTCAAGTTATTATTTATCTAAAATGTCAAGTTATTAATATATTAAGATTAGTTATTTTCTTGTTTAAAAAAAATAGTTATTTTCAAAAAAAAAAAAAATTAGTCCAGTTATCATGATAGTCAACTTTATATCATGTAACTAATTTTTTTTTTATTTTAATAACTAAAATTGAGTATTATTAAAATATTAAAGACTAAAATTATATATTGTTTTTAATATTAGAAGTAAAATTATTCAATTTTAAAATATACAAGTAAAAAAGAAATTGGACACTAAACTTAGGGATTAAAAAGTATTTTTTTTCTTAATTATATTTAACACTTATTTCAGTTCGATTCAAATTCAATTTATTGACATTGAACATTTATGATAAAATGGTTATTTAATTCATTATATTTCTTTCTTAATTTTATATTTAACACATGCTTTTTACTTATATATTTCATTAAAAAAATCTATATTATATTTTGTAAACTAAAAAAATAGGGGTCATTTTTTTTTTGGAAATTGATTAAAGATTATAATGTCTCTTAAATGAGATGAAAATTATTACGATAAGATCGAATGAAAATAAGCTTAGTTTTTCAATTACCAAAAATAAAAACAAACATAGAATTCTAAATGAATAAATATATTAGGAACAAATAATAGAACGATTTAAAAAAAAAACAAATAGTAGAACTAGAACAGATGGTTAGTTGAATTTTTTCTATTTATATTGTACTATACTTTGACCCATTGATACTTAAAACTTTTTTTTTTAGATTACAATAATTGAGTGATAGGAAAAACTCGAACTTAAAACTTCTAAATTATTAGATGTATATTGACATCACTTCAGTTACTGCTCTATCGACGGTAATTAAAACTTTTTTAGATCCATTATTTATGGACCCAAATTTAAAATTTAAATTGAAATGACATTTTTACTTTTGAGGAGTTACGAGCTATCATTTTTAACGTGGTCGTTAATTTTATTGTTCCTAATTTTTATTTTTGACTAACTTTTTAAAAGGCCTTAATTAATGGCTCTTGGGGATGCCACATATTTTCTTGGAACAGATCTTTAGAATATTTGGATATATTTGTTTAAAATATAATATTTGGAACACAGATTAAATTATTATAATTAGAGGGTTATTATAAATGATAATTTTTTAAAAATATATCGTAACCAATTTGCGTGCATCTCCATAATTATAAGACATTTTATATGATTCTACAATATTTAGATTTGTTTTATTCGACAATATTTAAATGTTAAGAAAACTACAATAAATTATCATAAACAATTTTTGGAGTGAGTTATTATAATATATGTTATAATAAACTATCTTTGAAGCATAAATTCTTATAACAAAAGTTATTAACTTGAATTTATTTTTAAAAAATACAAATGATTAACAAATTTTTTTTTTGTTAGACTTATAGTTAATATTGAACATAATAAAAATAAATAAACATTTTGTGGTCTGTTTCTTATTTTATTTAGCATATCTTAGTATGTACGAAAAATAAATATATGAGTAACGTTCTAACTACTAATTTGAAATTCCTTAAAAAAAAAAACTACTAATTCGAAAATTTTGAATAAATATAATTTTTGTTTTATTTTATTGAAATAGTACACCTCAATTAAAAAAAAACTTATATAATTAGCAAAAATGTTAAAATGAAAATGATGGATTAGGAACCTACCTAAATAAAAATATCATTGACATTAATTAATTTTTATTTATTAATTTATTAATTAATAGCTAATAATATACGTGAAGGTTGTGCAGTTGGTCAATTTTTTTTTTGAGGTCTCAAATTCGTTACAGGTTAGAAATATTAATTTGTAACTGCATCTCACTCTTTAAAAGCTAAAAAAAAAAAAAAAAAAACGGCCTCACCTAATAATTTATTCTCAATGAAATGCTCATAGAAATTATCTTATATTAGTTGGCATCTTTGATTACAATTCAATATTTACTACCCAATATGTTATACTCAAACAAATGCAAATAAATGATAATACTAGATCTCATAAATAGGCATACTAAAAGATACTCCAAATTCAAGGATAAAATGCCTAAGGCCAACTAAAAAGTATCTTTTATTTTTTGTAAGTGCAAATTATATGTTTAGTTGTTAGGATTTCAATGAATTGGTCATGGTCTATGGCTTAATTGTTTGGTGAAAATTTATTTCAACATCATGGCCATGGGTTTGATTTTTAAAATTGGTATTTGAGCTCCTAATTATTTTAGAATAGTTGTACCTTCTTTTAAAGGTTTGTGGTCTCCCTCCTCTAATTTGTACTAAAAAAAAGTAATCATTACAATTTTAGGTCAAATTTCCAGAACCATAAAACCACCAATGAAAAATTTACCGTTTACCTTTTTTTAATTTATTTTCTAACAAACGAACTATAGTACTCTATAAAACCACATTCAAGCATAAAATCAAGACATTAATTTCATCATTCATACATTAGAAAAGTTTTTTTTTGTTAATCCAACCATATTAGAGGTGAGAAATGAAATATGGAGCAAGATGCACTATGTTTTTTTTTACATATATAATTAATCTTAACAAAGTGATTTAATAGTAAACCAGTTCAACACCAGCGTCGTAGGTTCGAGTGCGAGAATCGGTATTTATTTCCTTCCCTGAACATGTATTCAAAAACAAAAACAAAGTGATTTAATAGTAAGAAAAGACTAAAAACATGAAAGGTTTAAGATAGTCGGTTCTCTAAAAATTAAATTTTGAAGAGTTTTTTTAACATCTAAAAAATATATATGATTATATTTTATACCGATATATGAAAAAAAAAGTTAGTATTATGGTATGTCCAGCCATATTAAAAAACGAAAAGACCTCGCAATTAAAATAAGATACGTAATTATACTCCAAAAAAAAAAAGATATGTAAATTTCTTTTAAATTGTCTATTAATTTTGATCCATTGATTAAATTTGTGGCGATCTACGCCATTAAAATGACGCCACGTTGCAATCGGTCGGTGCCGTTGAAAACACAATGTCCACAAATGAAAAAGTGGCATGCACGGAGTTGTCTTTTTTAAAAGCAAGTTTCTGTGGTTCCGATCGCACCTGATTGTGACTTTTCCCGCGTGAAATAAATTAATGCTGTTTCAGAATTTTTTCCTTTTTCCAAATAACAGCTTCAATAGACATTTAAAATTATAGCAGCATAGAAAGTCAATAAATTTATATCTATATTTAATACTACTTACTATTATGAAAATGAAGTTTCTCAAAAACAATTATGAAATAGGTTTTTGTTTTTTTTATTAAATGTGGTCGAGTGTGTTCCAGGGAAAGCGCATTCAGATATAGTCAACCATCATGAAGTGGCTCAAAAGGTCAAAACAAAGAGCTTTCGACCCTCTCCCTTTCTAGCAAGGGATAAAGGTTAGACAGTGATCAAGCTAATCCATAAAAGGCTTGTTGGGAGAGAAAATAGGGGGATGAGTAGTCTTTGAGCGTGTCAATCTCAAAGCGAGATTGTACTTATCAAGTCTTTGAGGTGCATAATATGATGAGTTGAATTCATAATAGTCACCTACTTACAAATTAATTTCCTATCGTTTTTTTTTTGTTTTGACATCCAAATGTTGTAAGGTTAGAAGTTATATCTCATGACATTAGTTGAGGTATGTGTAAGTTACATTATAAATTATTATAGAAAAAAACGCATTTTTAATATTGAATTTAGAGTCTTAGTTTTTTTTTTTTGGAAATTGATGCTAATTTTAAGTTGATTCATATAATTTAAAATTGGGGCTTTTGCATGTATATTACAAAATGGATAAAATATTGCATGAATAACACAATAATGAAAATATTTGCACATATAGCAAAAATTGTAGATTGATAGACTTCATATTGATAGATTCTATCGATAAAGTGTGATAGAATCAATTACTAATAAATAAAGTAAATTGATAGACTTCCATCAGATTCTATCAAGAGTCTATCAATAAGAACTGATAGAATCAATCACTAATCACTGATAAAATTGATAGACTTCCATCACTAGAGAATGATAGATTCTATCAAAGTCTTCTATAAAAAAGGTAAATATATATATATATATTTTTAAATGGCAGAATTTGCTATAAAAGTATTATTTTAAAAAATGTGCTATAATTGTAAACTGTGGTAAAAAAGTTGTTATACAACCCAAATTCCCTTTAAAATTTAAAATTTTATCATTACATTATAAATTTACTTTTTGTCTCTTAAATAATAATAATAAAAATGGTTAGTTACATAGACTAAAATAATAATTATAATTTTAAATTTCAATATATTAATTAAAATATTATTTTATTTTTAAGTAAATTTATTTTTTGAAAATTAATTAAAATGAAACCAAAGATTAGAAATACGCATTATTAAAATATCTGGTAAAAGTGGATCTCATACTTAGAGATTTTTTTTTTTTTTTTTTTTTTTACATTATTTTTACATTATTTTCTTAACGATTCATTTTTTCTATTGAAAAAGTAATTCAGTTTTTTTTTTTTTTTTTTTGAAAATGTATAGATAGCAAATTATTGTAACAAAATTTTAAAATATTCACAAATTTAATTTTCTCACTATTTCTTTTTTAAGATTGTCTAACATTTTAAAATTAGTTAGTCAACTATATTATTACAAATAATTCAGTATTATTCACTACAATGTGCAAGCAGTTTTTTTAATAATTAATATATATATATATATATATATATATATATATATATATATATATATGTATGTATGTATATATATGTATGTATGTATATATATGTATGTATATATATGTATGTATATATATGTATATATATATATGTATGTATATATATATATGTATATATATATATATATATATATGTATGTATGTATATATATGTATATATATATATGTATGTATGTATACTACCACTAGGGATATTTAAATCTCGTATAGAAAAAAAATGGATATTTAAATCTCCTATGCCTCGAAATATATCAATTAGTTAATTCCAAAAGCTCATATGACGGTTGGGTTGGTTTTGAAGTAAAGTATAAAAATATATCAATTAATAAAATCCAAAAGCTCATATGGCAGTTGGGTTGGTTTGTAAGCAAAGTATCAAATAATTTTTATTAACAAGTAAAGTATTAAATTTTGATACACATTTTCCTCATTTCATATGTCTATTGGATGCAACAACTATTGGATTTATTGGTAATTAATCAAGACTTTATTGGTGGACGTTGAAGAAACTTTAGGAGTGACCTAAACATAAATAATAAATCAACATCTTTATCATACGAAAGGAAAATTGATAAAATAATTGGGCCAACTTTAGTCCGAACATTTAAAAAATAATTATAAATAGTCAATAACCCAAGTTGATTAATAATAAGTTGATGCGATAATTAGATCTCGTTTGATAATCATTTGGATGAATCTCTAATTTGAGACTTTGAAGAGACCATAATCTTTAAAAACCAAATAATTATAAACTGGGATCTAAGGCCCCATTTGATAACCATTTTTTTTTTTTTTTTGTTTATGAAATTTAAGCATACAACTATCTTGCTATGCATTTTTCCTTAATTGAATATCTACATCTTACCTATATTTTAATAAAAAAAATAAAAATTTAGAAAAAAAAATAGTTTCCAAAAGCTTGTTTTTGTTTTTGAAATTTAGTTAGTATGCACCTACTTTCTTAAGAAAATATGGATACATTCTAGAAAAGATCGAGCACATGGTAGAAAATTTAGGTAGAAATAAACTTAAATTTCATAAACCAAAAACAAAAACCAAATGGTTATCAAATGAGGCCTAAATTGTTAACTACGTTTTCAATTTAACACGTGGGGTCTGAGAGATTCAAACATCTTAGTTCTATGATAAGAAGTATCTGTTTTATCACCAAATCTTCTTAAATATATCTGTTGGATCTACCTTGATATTTTCATGAGGTCAAGAGTTAGAATTTATGAGTCGGATTGTCGTAACAATCATTTTTTATCTTTTATCCACGAGTATTTAAACCTAGCTTATCACACTCAACCATTTCAATAGGGCATAACACTAAATCTTACAATATTAAAATGTTAAAAAATTCATAAAAATTAATTTTTAGATAAGTGAAACATCGAACCAACAACCTTTTAATTTCTTAAGACTTTTTTGAACGCTAAGTTATCCATACTAGTGGTTGTTTAAGGGCTGAACTTGTTCGCATATGATCGAAGCTGTAAGCCAAATCTTCTTAGATATGAGCCATAGCTACTTTAATATTTAGATTAATGAATCTAATTGATTACAAATAGTGAGATGAATTTAATTGTTTAGTAAATTTGTAAGTTTTTCTAAATTTTAATCGTTTTCATAGATTTATTAGGGGCCGTTTGTTTGACATATCTGGGTAGGATTTAGTTTTAGGTTTATTAACTCCTTATCAAAAACTTATATCTAAACGAGTTTTTATTAACTTCTCATTTTTTACTTTTAAAAATAACTCACATTTCTAACTATTCATTTTTAATCATTCATTCATAACTACTCATTCGTTTCTAATTATTCATTTTTAATCATTTATTTCAAATCAATCAAAATAACTCGTTTTTAACAATTCATTTTTAATTTTTTTTAACTACTAAAAATAATTACTCATTTTAAATCTACATCCAAACAAGGTTTTGACTCTAATTTATCTGCACAAAAACTACATCCAAACGAGTTTTTGGGTACAACTCTCAATTTTTAACTACTCAATATAACTCCTTAGTTTTCTTAGTATAACAAAAATATTAATTTGTGGCTCGAAGATTAGATTTGAGGTTCTTCATGTCAATTACGCTGATTTAATTAAGCTTGCTTTTTTTTAATTGACGGCTAATTAAGCTTGCTTTTGAATTTAAGTGTTTAGTTGTAGATTCCTGATAGAATTAGTTGTTATGTATATACGTTTCGAGATGGTTTTTGGGTTGGTTTGATTAGTTTAGTGGTTGGTTCATGATAAATTTTAATTGTTATTCTAAAGTTTATGTTTAGTTAATTCTTCGTGTTGCTATTTGTTGAATTTAGCTGTGGATATGGTTTGGTTGTTATGTTTATAAGTTTGGCAACTTTAGTAGGTTTTGTTGTGTTTTTTTTTGGATAATAGATACGTACATTGAAAGAAGAGCAGAAAAGCTTGAGAGGAAGGTTTTGTTGTGTTACTGATTTTGCTCTTAGTTATTTGTGATTTGATACTATAATAAATTTTGAGAAAAGTTTAAAACTTTTAATTTTTTTTTTGTTAACTTTTCATAGTGCTCAAAAATCACTTAACAAATTTTAGATAATGTCTAGTAAATATCTTAACAAATTTGAGAGAATATAGAATAGTACTCAAATGCTAAAGTTTCTAAACTTAAAAGTACTTATTCCAAACCCTCCCCTTCAAATTACCCATGACCTACTTGAAAAAAATCATTGCATGTTGTACACATAAATGTTATATTTGTTGTCGATCTTACTATCAAATTGAACATACCACAAATAAGATGTTGCGCCTATTGCACCAGACGAATCGTCAAACACGTTATTGAACAAGCTATACAACTAATGCAATGCATTAATGCGCCATACAAATCGCGCAGAATTCACGAATCATCAATTTGTCATTGTTCAAGTCGCCGACCATAATATACTATAAATAGGATGTTGAACGTCACACATGTTACACTACACAAATCGTCATATTGTTAGTGATCATTACTGATTATAATATAACGTAAATAAGATGTCGAATATGCACCATACAAATCATGCATATTTCACGAAATGTAAATAACCATGCCTAATTTATAGAAACTCTGATACCATGATAATTTTAGAGATTCATTGCTCTGATACAATAATAAATTTCTAGAAATGTTTAAACCTTTTAATTTTCTATTAACTTTCCACAAACATATAAATGTATATTATATAATACATCAAATCTCAAAACATCTCTTAAAGAATCTAAATAATATCTAATAAATATCCTAACAAATTGATCTTAGAGATTGATTTTTTTTTTTTTGAGATAAATCTAGAAGTTGGGTTTTGACAAAATATTAAAAGTGAATTGTCCCACATGAAAAGATGCAAAGACAGTGACATGTTCCAAACACTATAGAGAAACATGTGACTTTAGTTTCAAAGCATCCAATAAAAAAACACTTTATGTTAGGTGTATTAACTCTAGTTATATTTTCCGGTTGGCATGATTCAAGCCTTCAACAATTAATCAAGATTATCTTGATAAGTTCACAGATTATAGATTCAAAATCCCCTAAATATTGTCTAAAATTTTAATAAGTATGGAAGAAAGAGGTTTTAGTGTAGTTTTCCTTTTCTTTTAATTTACTAAAAAGAAGTCTAACAAAGAAAACACTACTACAATTTTGGCTTTCTATGACAATTTTTAATTGTCATAGTTGACTTATCATGACAATTATCCCAAAATTATGCTATGTCATAGTATCCCCTATCATGGTAAGTCTTCTATGACATAAAATAAAAATGTCATAAAATATAATTTATGACAGGTATAAAATTGTCATAAATATTTTTTCACGACAATTAAAAATTGTCATGAATCAATGAAAATAGGGTTTATGATCTCTATTTATGACATTTTATAATTGTCATAAATGATGTTGTTTTTGCAATTTTAACTTTTTTTACCATGACAGTTTTAGAATGTCATAAAATAGGGTTATTTTTCCAAATAAAATTTAATCATAAACTGTCATGAATCATATTTCTTGACAGTTATAATTGTCATAATTTATATTTCTTGATAGTTTTAAATTGTCATATATTAGATATCATGACAGTTTTAATAATCATGATTTCTACTTTGTGATAATTTAAATTTGTCATAAAAGGTATACCATGACAGTTTTTAAATTCTAAAATTGGATATATTTCATTAATTTATTTATTTAAAACCAATAATTCAAAAACAACATTTAAACTTGTCAATATTTGTGCATTTAATAAATAATGTCACAGTCCACATAAATGCCAAATAGATTTCATTCATCACAACACAAATAAAATCCTAACAAGTTCTTTACAAAGTAGTTTATATAAAAGTTGTAAGTGAAATTACACTTAATGTTTCATAAAGCCTAGAATGAAAATCAAATACTTTGGCAACTTGTACGATAACTCACAACTTCGATCATCACCTTGAATAAAATACCTACACAATATAATTATAAAACTTTAAGTAAATAAAAACAAAATGTTACCAAATATATTACTATGTAAATTTACCAATATAAATACAAAGTCACTAAGAGTATACTCAAATAGAGAAGACTATAAACTAACACTAAACATGAACAAGACCATGGTCGATGAAATTATTGAAGACAAAAATTAACAGTATCAAAACTTCAAGATACAAGACCATGGTCGATGAAATTCTAAAAACAAAAAAAAGTTACGAACCCCTAATAATTACCTCAATCTTCATTATAGGTTATCATACATGCAAGATAGCTGCATAAACACTATTTAAAGTATGGTGAGACATTATTTTAGAAGTAGGAAATTAAACTTACTTGATACGTTGTTGCTGGTGTTAACACCTCCCAAAAAATCCATTACTTTATAGAGTTCATTGTATCAACCTACAAAAAAAAAAAGAATTATAAGTTTCTCAACCTTGCTAAATATGAAATCATGGAGTAACAACTAGATCATAGAAAATAATACGTGTAAACAAAAGAAAATACAATTATACAAGTACATAATTGGCTTGTACCATATTTTCTTTATTCTCACTTGAACTCCTATAAAAATCATAGGCATGCACAATTCAGAATACATATTCTAACTAGCTCAAAATTCCTAGATAAAAGGAACACATTCATATGTCATGAAGTATAAACAAACCGATCAAGTCATCATTGTATGAAAATTAATAACTCCAAGTAGTAATCATTGGCTACACAAGCATTTGCACTCCATCAACTGGACCTAAAACATACAAGCCAAATGAGCCTATTAGACCTGAGTTAAAAATAAAACATCAACAATCTACAAACATCATTAAGTCCTTGACTCAAAGTAAGATTATAACCTACTTGTCCAATCTAGGCATTTGGCCATTTCTTATCAAGAATGTCCTGCATTGTAACTGTGAGTAAGCAATGAGAAAAGCTACATTACTCCTAAAACCAACATACAACATACAACATTCAACTCAACACCCACCACTCCTAAAATTCATGAAAAGAAACACTTTACTCCTCATAACAGAAAAAACACTTGCTTCTTCCACTCCCACGCATGCGCATAGATAAATTACAAGCTCTAATTTTCCACATATCCGCTGCTCAAAATCAATCCCTTGTTAAAGAATCCTTCACTTTCTCATCAAGAAAAGCATATTGGTGCAAGTGTTCCAACCAACATGAACTCCCACTCTTTGGAAAGATACCAAAAGAATATAGAGAAACTACTTGTGTATAATATTTTCATCTTCATATAATGAGTACAAACCAGTTGCAAGTAATGACCCATATAGAAAATATTGCACCAAAACATAATATTTCTACATATCAATCTACAAATACAAAAACTTTGATAGTTAGTTTCATTAAAATTTTAAACTAAAAAAATGTACCTTGAAAATCCCAAAGCTCTCCCATGGCCAAGATGAAAATGAAATTGGAGCAACCATCCAACAAAGCAGTAGCTTAGTGACATCAATGTACATACATTGAGAAATAGGTCATGGGTTCAAAACCCCCTCTCCCCAATTATTGTAATCTCAAAAAAAAAAAAAATGAAACAATAAAAATAAATAAATGGAGCAACCTTTTTTCTAAACTAAATGGATTGTGAAATTACTTACTTCATGGCTATCCAATTTTTCACTAATTTCAAACAAAGTTTGAGCAAAGTAAAGGATGAAGCGAGATAGTTGAACTAGTTGAAACAAAACAATTATTAATTATCTATCACAATAACTAAGTGCATCTAGTCATGGATCATAATTTATCACAATGCCAAGCAAAACATAATTAATAGCAGCAGTCTCCAACAATGCAAATGTACGAAAAACTCTCGAACTCAGACAATCAAAAAGCTAGAAATTCACAACAATTCCCGCATTAGCTATGTACTTCTTTCTAGTCCTTCATCTCAAAATGATATGTACTACCTATTGGTCTCTTTGTGCAATCGATGTTCTTCGGGGTACCTGCTTTAATACAACATAAGAATCAGAATGAACTTTTGAACTTTCTAAAATCTCAAACCATTAAATCATAATCTCAAAATTAACGAACCTTTAACAAAATTTATAAAATATAAGTACACTCAAACTCGACTTCAGAAAAAAGTTGAGAACCAATTTCATTTTGAAGACGAGAGATGTTACTTGCTTTAGAATACAAAAGAACTAAAAACAGAAGAGTTTCAAAGATTGGGTATAAACCAATAACAAAGGTAGTTGCTCACAATTTTACTTATTCAAAAGTGGTTGCTCCTAACAAACTCAAAATGAACTACATTCATGATTAGAAGTTCAAACCATATTTTTTTCATCAGGTAAATATTTGAGGTTAGACTTACTTGGAGTTAGAAGATAGAAAACTATAAAAAAAAAAAAAAAAAAAAAAAACTATAATCACCAACACTTTAGTTCATTTGGTGTACGTAGTTGAGAAGGTTCGAACTTTGCAGCATATCCAAGACATTTTCCTTACTATAGAAATTATAAACCATCAATTTTCATTCAACTTAAAATTTAAGAGTAGCGGCTAAAAATTTTATTACCTCAACGTGTAAAAAATGCACTATCAAGAGTATGTTGCTTTGTTGTTTCGGATCTCATTTTATCAAACCTCCATAAACTTATGAAGAATTTAAAGCAAATATTAATCAACTAACCTGTGGCAAAAAATTCATAATCATCAACAAGGAGTAACTCATAAGTTTTTTAAGTCAATCAATCTCTAAAATATTCCCGGTATTCCTTTTATTTTTCATATATCAATGAAATAGAAATAAAATGTGCTTTAAGAATAAGGAAGAAAAGTGAACAAAAGTGGGCATCTTACTCAACATTAGAAATCAAACGTTAGATACAAAATAACAATTCATAAAACTATATAGGCTTCTGGAATAAATTTTATAAAAGGAAAGGAAAGGAAAGCTTCTAAACTTGGCCCTTTGTAAAACTTTAAGCCACACATTTAGTAACGATATGTATAATTGATTTTTTATTTATTTTTATTTTATAAACTTTATAATGTATAATTGATTGGTTGTTTAGCCTCAAAAGAATCTCCTAAAGCTCTAAGAGAAAATGATGAACAAGAAAAAAGATGAAATCCTTGTAGAGACCCTGAACAAATTACAAAATCAGTCCAACTAATTAAAAAAAAATCATAAATCAAAGATCCAAAGCAAAGAGAAGAGAACGAACCTAACATCTACAAGCGACATGACAATCCAAAATTAGAAACAAGATTCAACCAAAACCAACAACGCACACCTTAAGATCCAACAAAAATGAAGCCTAGCAACACAACATTGCATTATCCATAGTTAGAACGACCCAAACAACTGACGATTAAACACGAAATTAAGTTTGTCAACTTACCCAACCAGTCCCGAACGAAACACAGCCGCTGCAAGGCTTTTCGAGGACAGACACTAAGGCGGAACAAGAAACCCACACGTGAGAGGCGCAGGCGGGCTCAAGAATTCGGCTGCTGGAGGTCGGAGACACGCGTCTTGCGCGAGCGACAAAGGCGAATCGGTGGCGGATGATTTACCGAGACGAGCCGACGTCTGGCTGGGCTCTCGGCAGACAGCGGCAGAGGAAGGGGGCTGCTTTTGGCCATGGACGCGCGCGCGGGGTGGCTCTGCTCTCGCAAAGGGGCTACGGGGCTATTTGCAGTGGCGTACGTGTGAGGGTGGGGCTGTTTCGTCGTGGTCGGTCACTTAGTATGGTGTGCGGCGGAGACAGGCTGGAAGAAGGAGACATGCAGCTGGGGTTTGTAAAGAAGAAAAAAAGGGGCGGAAGGGAAGAAGGAGAAGAAAGAAGAAGAAGGAGAAAAAAAAAAAAAAAAAAAAAAAAAAAAAAAAAAAAAAAATTTTTACCTTTTTTAACACTTTTTTTCACTTCTTTTTTTCCCTCTTCTTTTTCCCTCTTCTTTTTCTAAACTCCCTCTCATATTTTTATTAAATTATATACTATATTTTAACCAAACCCAAGTACACATTTTTAAACCCAATAAAAAACAATTAATTCACAACTTAAAAATGTTTATGGATTTTTGAAATCCAATGAATTTTTTATGACAATTATTAATTGTCATGAAATTTTTATAACTTAAAATTATCAATCTTTTCTCTACAAGCACGTATGTTTTTGTTTTTATGACAGTTTTTTTTTACTTTTTACTTATTTATTAATTTAGTTAACTGTCATGGAAAGTCAAATTTGTTGTAGGGAAAGGATGTAGAAGAAGGCAACATCATATCATTATTATAACTCCCAAACAACCTTCAAAATACACATGATAATTAATAATAGAGGGATAATAAGAAGATTAATTATTTAGGTAATATTTTTAACAGCCAAACCAAGTTGGATGTTTTTAGTTTAGTTGTTGCAAAGATAATCATCAAGCCCTTTGCTGATTTTAACTGCAAAGGGGAGATAGCTATAAGGTGGAGCCACACCTTCATTTGCCTTCACAAATTCAATGGACCAATTAACTGAGCTTCCATTGCTACCATTGTCAGAAACTTGAATTTTCACTTGGAACACTTCAAAATCATTCAACACATCTCCTTCAAGAACCTCTACTGTTATCACTTTCTTGGCATCATCCATACTTAGCCTCTCTTTTGCCTCTGCTGGGATACCTATGTAATTTCCACCAAAAAAGATGTTATAGAGTCAAAATGTTTGATGGGTTTTTGTTAGTGTACAATAATGATATATAAATAGGATAATGTTTTTTTTTTCTTAGTTCAACAATGAGATTTCAAACATTTGACAAGGATACAATATAATGCCTCAAGTTGTTGTTCTCAAGTTAGCCTAGAATCTTCAATTAATTTTTGATAGTTTGGAGAGTATTAAACAATATAATTCACTTCACCCAAAATTTATTCTTGATATATTGCAGCCATCTTGTCTCAATACGATAACTTAACCACTATGAAGTGACTTAGTGTTCAAGAGGCCAGTCTTGAAGAATTAAGATGTGATGAGTTCAATGACAAGCTCTTTTAATGTAGAGCTACCCATCATTAAAAAGTGCCCAACGTTTTATGTCACCTTCTTCAATGTCGAGCTTCTGTTTGTCATGAAAGCCCTTTAATGTTGGGTTTTGTTCAGACATTAAGGTTAGACGATATATTCCTTAAAAATAGTCAAAGTGCGTAAAGTTAACTTAAACCTAATTCATTGGTCAAAGACATTTACATATATTCACTAAATTGAAAGTTTGACCCCTACCCCCCCACTAAATTTGATTAAGCATAAATATAGAAACAATAATATTATGTAACAAAGGGTTAAATAATCTTTACCTAGGTCATATTTCAAGTGGATGACACTGCCATGAGAAATACCATTTCCTTCAACAATTGTGACACTCTTATAAATTTCAGGGAACATTCGAAAGACACAGTCCATTTTGTTCTTCAAGAATTCATAGAACTTTTGACCACAACACTTGAGCTCAACCTGCTCTGAGATCTTAGCAATCTGTGCCATTTTCAAGCTTATGGAGTTGCTTAATTAAAATCTGCTCATACTCATGTTCATAGTAGAGCAGCCTTTTATAGCAAAATGTAACAAAAAGGTGGCCTTCATTGTTGCTGGCCCTTTATTCTACTATTTTTGTTTTGTTCAATTTAGGATAGAAGCAAATTTCCACAAGAATGAAATAAAAGAGAATAACACATATATTTGGGTGGTTCACTTATAGTAAAGTTGGGTATGTCCAAAAATAGAGTAAAGAACTATTTTATATTGAGAAGAGAATAAAATGCAATACTAAAATAAGTGTCATTTGAGTTTTGAGAGGGTTTATAGTAGTATACCCCTCTTAAGCCCTAAACATATCAACGTGTCAAACAATAAAGTTCAAAATTAAAACTTGAACCATAATCTCGGTATAATTTAGGTCTTGCGGTGTTGCCCCTGAGTCCTTACTGCCTCAAGATTGTTGGTTGATCGAGCAGCGAGATTCTCATACTAAGACCCCGTTTGATAGTCATATTATTTTTCGTTTTTTGTTTATGAAATTTAAGCCTACAACAACTACCTTACTATACATTTTTCCTTATTTGGATATCTACATCTTACCTATATTTTAATAAACAAAATCAAAATTTGAAAACAAAAAAAAGTAGCTTCCGAAAGCTTGTTTTTGTTTTTAAAATTTGGTCAGTATTCACTTACTATCTTAAGGAAATATGGATACATTGTAGAAAAGATCGAGCACATGGTAGAAAATTTGAGTAGAAATAAGCTTAAATTTCAAACAGGACCTAAGTAATTGGGGTGCAAGAAATTTCAATATTAAATATAATGATTTTCAATTTAGAAGAGAAAAAATTGAAACATATATTCTATTTTATCAACTATTCACGGAGTGGTCTAGTATTAAAAGAATATCTTAGGTGCTTAAGGTGATAACTTCAATCCATGATGGTCATCTACCTAAAAATTAATTTCTTGCGAGTTTCCTTGACATTCAAATGTTGTCACACATATGAAATAAATAAATAAATAAATATATATATATATATATATATATTCTATTGAATTATTAAGCTATTCATCGCAAGTTGAGTACGGGGCATAAGATATTCATTATTCTATATATATGGGTAAGAGGATTGTGAAAAGCATTTTCCACGACTTCATTAAAAAAAAAAAAAAAGGTATAGAATTAGAAGCATAATAATAAACAAGATTACAAGAAAACGTTCCATTATAGAGTAACGAATGCAATATCATAAATTTTACAAAGACGAGACAGACTATACAAAATTAATTAAGAAATTTCGTTGTCTCCACAAGCATATCAAAACCATATGCACAAAAGAAGATTGGGCAGCACGTACGTTGTTGTGTGCGCTCAAGAGGCATTGCAAAATGCTAACTTTAGTGGAAAAAACAATTTATGTTGGATTTGTTCACTTGGTTTTAGCCTTATAAAAACTCATAAAATTTGCTCAAATTCTTTCCTTTATCTCACTTTTCTTTTGCTACGGTTAAAATCAAACAAATAAAACCGGCTAGCCCCTAATTAAAGCACACGCGCGGTGGTGCTACAAGTGCTCCACACAACACTTAAGGAAAACACACAACTCGTTCGCCGACGTTGCGACGTCCAAATCTATCATCTCAAACATGCTCGCTGGAAGAATGTTGCAGAATGACGAGCACCCCAACACTCAACCCAATAGCGCTAGACATATGCCATATAGCATTGAAATCCAATGAGTCTGCGCGTCGGTGATGCTTTTGGGCATATCGGCACTGTCGCGATTCGTATATATCTAATCTTATTTTCTAAGGTGTGGGGAGCAAGAGTTTTGAGAATTTTAGAGAGAGAGATTCGTTCTCTACCCTTTTTAGAGAAAGAAGCACTTCTTTGAGATTTACACCTCATTTTTGTGGCTACATCTTTCGAGCACTTAGGGTTGACAATTCATGGCTTGTTGGAGGCGACAATCCAGACTTGGTCTGAGCATTTTGTATATATTTTTAAAGGATCTATTCATTTCTTTCTCTATTTTATTGTTGTGTGTGCTTTACTTGCTTTCTTGCATGAATCCTTGAGGCACAAAAGAAAATCATATCTCTATTTCTAGGAAGAATCAAGTCATATTTTGCCCATGTATTAAAGCATGTTGTTATTTGTTAACTAGATTGGTTAATTAGCTTGTTCTAGTTCACCCTAAACTTAGACGACCATGGATTGACCACATTCCTAACTTGTCGAGGTTGGTTTAAAACTAAATGATCTAGATTCTTAAGATGCATTAGGGGTACAAAACATGTTGTTGCGAGCTAGAGGCACATCACATAAAAAAAAACATACTTAAATGAGTGATCTAGGATTAGAATTGTATAAAAATAATCTTAATGATGACTTTGAAATGCTTGTCTCCAAGGTAAATAATACATATCATTTCTTAAGATGTACCCTTTTCTGCTTTTCTTTATCACTTTTCTTCACCCCTTTTCTCACCTAGTCTAGGATCCACCTTCAAAACCCTCCATCTAGTCCGTTGGAATTTTGATCCTTAGAGATAGTTTTGGATTTCTAATCGAGTCCTGTGTTCGACCCGTACCACTAATTCAATACTACAAATCTTACTTGTAAGTATTGAGGATGCTAGTACAAATGTATTTTACACCAATCCCTTTGACAATAGTCAAGAGGGAACCCAACAAAACTACATTGTTGCTAGGGAGGGACTTCCATCTTCTCGAGCAATGCACGCTGCTTCATCGGAGAATGTCGAGTAAAATAACTTCATGGCCGAGGATGACTTCACTTAGCTCCACAAGTTGTTTTTGCGACCGATCACCTTTCGTAAAATATCGCTTTTTTTAAGAAGCTAGCTAGTTAACTTTGTCCGCTCAACTCTCTTATACATGAACAAACGTTTAGATGGTGGATTTCAAAAGTTAGGGGTGAGTGTGTACCTACCACATATTTGTAATGAGTTGTATGCTTTCTTCATCATTAAAGTGGTTATTATGTACACATCATTTATATACTTCACAATATGCCTATGTCATATTTAAAGTGGATAACAATACCATGAGTAAAACTATTTCCTTCCACAATTTTATAGCTCTTATATATTTCAGGGAACATTTGAAAGATGCATCCAATTTTGTACGTGACATTTTATATAGGTCAAGATGATTTTATACAGGCTAGGTTAATTATATATCGTGGGCAATCATGTCATTTCCTGAACCGTTCATACATTTCATGTCACTTTAGCTATGTTCTTGTCGGTCTAAATGACCCAACCTTTTATTACACTTACTCATATAAATACAAAGTATATCATACATATACTTCGTGTTAGATGCATCAATAAAAAGAAAGGAAAATTGGCGATAATAAAAGAAAGTTGTAATGGATTGGTTATTTAAGCTATACAAAATACTGATGAATAACATTGTATTTAGGATACTGAATAGGTCAGTGGCGCAATGGTTTCATTGTTTGGTTGTAAACTAATTCAACACTAGCATCACAGGTTCGATCTCGAGAATCCTTATTTGTCCTCCCTCCCCCAATATATGTACTAAAAAAACATTGTGCTTAGGATGAGAATGAGCTTATTTGTTGTCTAAAGTATTTTTAAAATAATAGCCACAAATAAATTTTCTTCTTACGTTTTTAAGAAATTATAGAAGAAAGTGTTTCACATATAGTTCTATCTTCATATTTAATTAATGTCTATAAAGAATTCATATGTAAGAAAAAAGATGTAGACTAATAAGGCAACATAACCATAATTTCTCATTATTATTATTTTTTCAACAAGTACAACATTACCATCATTTTACCTTCCCATTAACCTTCATAGTTCAAATGATAACAATAATAGATAGATATAAGGATAATTATTTAGATATTTGAGCAACCAAAGCAAAGTTGATGTGCTTTTAGTTCAATTGTTGCAAAGGTATGTATCAATGGCTTTGCTTATCTTAACCCCTATCTTGAGATAGTCATATGGTGGAACCACATCTTCATTTGTCTTCACAAATTCTATAGACCAATTAGCTGAGCTTCCATAATTGTCATTATCAATAACTTGAATCATTAGTTTGAACACTTCAAAATCTCTGAAAATATCCCCTTCAAGACACTCTATACATATTGACTTGTTAGCATCATCCATTGCCAGCCTCTCCTTCACTTCTATTGGCTTACCTATGTAATTTTCACAATGAAAAAAAAAATATGTCACACATGAAATGTATTAATCAAGCTTAAATGGAGAGGTTAATGTAATCTGTTTTAATGCCTCTTTTTTTTTTTTATGATCCAAGAACTTTGGAGCTTTCCTCCTCTATACTTAAGAGCACCACTGACTCATCTTTAAACTTTGGAGACCAAATTTTATGCCTCTTTTAAATAAACTATTTAACAAACCCCCCAAACTTTTTAGGACTTCTTAGTGTAAAAATAGTTTGGGGGTTTATAAGCTTGGAGAGTGTTTATCAACCTCCCAAAGATGATATTATATCTTCATCTAGAGATATCTTCTTTAGTGTTATTAATGTCCCAATATATTGATGTCTCCAAGGGGTGGGACAGTGATTGAAGTCTTTGGTTTTGAAGGTATGCTCTCTTCAAGATTTTTAGTTCGAGATTCACCTGTGACATTACTCTTTCGTTGTTTCTGGTGCCTGGCCTAGGGACGGGCGTGGTTACCCTTGTTTCAAATATATAAAATCAAAATCAAAATAAGTTTGAAAGAATGGAGGATGCAGAATCTCACCAAAGTCAAATTTCCAATGGACGATGCTGCCATGAGCAAAGCCATTGCCTTGAAGAATTTTGTAGCTCTTAAAGTGTTCAGGTAACAATCGAGGAAGACAATCCATGTTCTTGAAATGTTCATAGAACTCTTTAGCAGAACATCTCATCTGCACCTGTTCTGAGATCTTAGCAATCTGAGCCATTTTTCAACCTTCCCAAATTGCTTAAATCTGCTCATTCATATTCCAATAGAGAAGCCTTTTTATACCCAAATTTTGCAAATGCTTGTTATTCATTGATGCTCAATCTTTATTCTTTCTATTTTGTATTGTCTTTTTTTTTTTTGAAATCTGGGACTATCCAAACCATTCAACTAATGTCACGGGACATACCTTCTGACCTTACAACATTTGGTTGTCAACGAAATACGTAAGAAATTAATTTGTAGATAGGTGGTCACCATAGATTGAACTTCACCTTAAGCCTCCCAAAACTCTCTTTGACTACTAGGCTACTCCATGATGGTTAGATTTTGAAAATCAATTTTTTATCACTCATTTATATGAGAGTTCTACTACCCTTTAAGTAGGGTTTGTGGCCCCCTCCTCCAATTTGTACTTAAAAAAACCCACTTTAGTACTGATTCATTCCCCTTCTGTAGTCCATTGAACATGAAGAATTAGAATTTATATGGACCCTTTTCGTTCCAATTGCACCTTTTTCAAAATATCACTTTATATATATATATATATATATATGTATATGTATAATATATATGTATATATGTATATGTATAATATATATGTATATATGTATATGTATAATATATATGTATATGTATAATATATATGTATATGTATATGTATAATATATATGTATATGTATAATATATATGTATATGTATATGTATAATATATATGTATATGTATACAATATTTGTGGAGATTATGAAAGGAATATATATATTTGTTTTTATCATTCCTTAATAATCAGCATCACTTCCACTAATGTACCAGCTTCTTTTCTTCATGGTTTTGGTCCATTTAATTTTTTTTAAAGAAAATAATGATTTTATCCTCGACCATTTTAACATTTTTTTTATTGTCTATGACCACTAGCTTCTTTCATGAACTAAAATAGCAAGTTGGAGAATTGAATCTATTTTTTTCAATTATTTTCATAGGAAAAAACTAGTACACTATAACAGTTATAAAGATTATTAGAAGGCATTGAAGTAATTTTCATTTAGATGCTTAATTCAACCACACCAAGCAATGTTTGTGTTACTAATTAATTCAATTATTTCAAAGGTAAGCATCAACTTCTCTACTTAATTAACCTTTACAGAGTGACCTAGTGGTTAAATAGGATGTTAGAGTGCTTAAGGTGATGAGTTCAATCCATGTTGGTCACCTAGATAGGAATTAATTTCTTACGCACGGCATATTGGAGATAGTTATGAGGTGCAGCCACATTTTCTTTTTTTTCCTTCACACATTTTACATTATAAGTTTTCTTGGTTGAGGGGTAATGTCCCTGAGACCCTCGCTCGCTAACTGGTCAGTAAGATCTTTCACTGACTAATCGTGGTGTATCATAATTCAAAAGGTATCTCAGCAAATTGTTTTATATGTAACTCTCTCTTTTTATAAAGTGCATTTTTATAGATATATCAAACAAAGAAAATATGACAACATATTTGTTCACAACTTCTACATTACCCTTCAAAGTACACATAATAATAACAATACAATAGAGATAAAAGTAACATGACTTCATCACTATTGAATGCATTTTATTTTAGATATTTCAATAACACACCAATCCAAAGTTGATGTTTTTAATTAGTTTAGTTGTTGCAAAGGTAAGCATCAAGTCCTTTGCTTGCCTTAACTCCAAATTGGAGAAAGTTGTGTGGTGGATTAACATTTTCATTTGCCTTTACAAAATCCACTGACCATTTAACTGAGCTGATGCCATTTTTTCCACCATCACTAACCTGACCTTTCATTTGGAACATATCAAAGTCCTTACAAATATCTCCTTCAAGAAACTCAAAAATTATTGTCTTGTTAGTGTCATCCATATGGAGCCTTAGTATTGTCTCTGCTGGACAACCTATGTTTCCAAAAGAAGAAGAAAGAATTGTCATTAACACTTAAAGATAATAATTAAGTTGATTAAATTACAAATTTTAATGTTATTGGCTTGGAGAAACTTGGAGTTTAAATTAACTTGTTCTTGTAGATAATAACTTATGATTTGTATCTTCATATTTTATAAAATCATATGCAATCACACTTCATTCATTCATGTATTTCTTCTAAACTCGGACGGTGAAATATATGATTTAACTCATTTATCTCTTTTTGCAAAATATATATGGGTATATTTAATGTTTCATATATATAGTCTCTAGTTCAACATAGATATACATGGATCAAACCTCTTAACTTTAAGGTTAATAGCTCATAGTTTATGTCAAATATTAAATTATGCTTACTTTTGCATCTTTATATAAATAGTTAACCCACACCACTTAAACTAAAAAAAGAAGAGAGCGTCTAGATATAATGTATTTTAATAATTCAATGGAATTTTTGAATCCATAATATTTTAATCACGTCTAAATGATTCCAACCCATCTAGCAAAAAGTAAACTATAGGCAAAATTATATAAAAAGACTCCTAAATTTTAGAATATGTTTTTGGTTTTAAGGAAAAACTCTCCAATAATATTTTTCAAAAAAAGTTTGAATAGTAAAAATGAAATGTTTTAAAGAGCTTTCATTGAAATATACTCCAATGTTTAAGTGTATTTTTTTATAATGGGATCTATATCCCACTCGAATAAAAATTCTTTGGAAGTCGTTTTTTTTAGTTCAACTACAATTAGTTGGGGATTTCAAACCTATGATCAAGAAGTTATGGAAATACATTGATGCCCGTAAATTACTTTTCTGGTTGGAAGCTAAAAAAATATTTGAATGTGTGTATCAAGAAGAAAGGGGAAGGTTAAATAAAATATAGGGCACAAGGTTTAGAATCTGACCAAAGTCATATTTCCAATGGATGATGCTGCCATGAGCAAAACCATTTCCTTCCATAATTTTATAGCTTTGAAGATTTTCAGGGAACATTTGAGAAAGACACTCCATTTTGTTTTTATAAAACTCATAAAACTTTTCACCACAACACTTTAGCTGCACTTGCACTGAGATATTAGCAATCTGAGCCATTTTCAAATCACCCTTAGATTTATTCATCCATGCCCAAATGAGGAGAACCTTTTATAACCAAATAAAGAACAAAAAAACTGGAATTGACCAATTGATGATGACTTTTTATTCTTCATTTTGATTCTTGGCAATATTAAACAATACTGCTAAACTATATATATATATATATTCTTAAGACTCAATTTGATGATGATTAAATTCCAACTTCTTAATATATGTTTTATTTTGATTAAACGAATATTATTGTAACGTTAGAAAAAAATTAAAATATTCCAAAAACACTTGTCTTATCTTAACGATACAAATTATTTGAAGAAAATTAACTACTTTTGTTTAATGACGGTTACCATAATCATTTTTAGATGACACTAAAAACATCATAACATTTTACCAAATGGTGGAGCGATTGATTATCTGATTTAGTGTTATCCATTTTCACTCCATGATCATGGTTCAATTCCTAAAATTGATATTTGTAATCTTATTTCACCAAACTTGTATTTAAAAAAAAATATATCATAACATTTCAAGAACTAGGGTACCTTCATTTTTGCAAAAAAAAAAA
The DNA here is from genome assembly GCA_036507275.1 of Sicyos edulis. Classification (NCBI taxonomy): domain Eukaryota; kingdom Viridiplantae; phylum Streptophyta; class Magnoliopsida; order Cucurbitales; family Cucurbitaceae; genus Sicyos; species Sicyos edulis. The sequence continues at coordinate 38,497,193 of CM071850.1, forward strand.
AAAAAAAAAACGCACTCTTATGAATCTTTTTTATAACACTTGTTTCACTCTCCCTCTCGTAAAATTTTGTTTCAATAGTATCCATACTTTTAATAAATTTATAAAAACAAATACTCAAACATTAAAAAAAGAACATGAAAATACCCTAAACGATAATAATATTTAGGGGTATTATTATTATTATTATTTTAAATATTTAGGGGTATTATTGAAACAAAAGTCATAATTGAAAAGTATTTTCTATAATTTCACATAATTAATTTAGTTAACATTGTATATTTTATTCTATAAAAACGCATAGCAATCGGTAGCTGAGTATATATATGATTTTAGGCCATCCATTAATTTCTTTATTTGTTGTTGTACGTTCGATTTAGAATCTTTTTTTATGAAAAGCTAAATAAGCAAAAGTTATGGTTAGGAAGCGTTTAGAAAAGAACATATATATATATATTAGAATGCAAAAGTTGATGTGCCCACACTACAAGAAAAAGATACTTTCTCGAGACCATCTATATCAATTGTAAGGACCCGACTTTTCTAAGATGACTTAGCTAGGATGTTACTCGAGCATCCATTGATTTATGAAAATTTCAAGTGAATATCGGATCAAAACAATGCATCTGGCATTTCCTTATTAAAAAAAAAATAAGACATAGTTCGAAATCCTAGTATTCGACGTTTAAACCAAAAATAAGTCTGGGTTAAAGCTTGTTATCAATATGTGTCTAACATCTAAAGTGTCTTGACGCTGTCTATAGTGTGTGACATCTTTAGTTAATAAATAAGTAGGTTCTCAATTTGTAAACTTTTTGGCACATCTAACAATAATTTAATTTAGAAACTACTTAATCTCAACTTATCCTAAATGGAGCTTTTTATCATTTACTTTTATATTGTTATGAAAATAACAATCAACAAACGTCAAACGAAGAATAAACGTGAGAGAAGAAAAATAAACACACAAAAATTTACGTGGTTCACTAACGTCGTGTTAGCTAGTCTACGGACAGAAATGGAAAACAATTTTATTAAGGAGAGACGAGTTATAGAGTTAAAGAATGAATGTCATAATACGGCTAAAGGTTTAATTTGAGTTTATATATGTACTCTCATTAAATTTTATTACAGAATGCGTAAGCAATAAAAATAGAATGTCGATGCGGAATGCTGCTGCAATGCGAAATGTGTTTGTGCGCGAGATGCGCTAAGCGAATACAGATGCATGTGAAATGCGTAATGTGTTTTTGCAATAGAAACGTGGGCGTTGCTCCCGCACCCCCACTCGCTGATCGGACAGCGAGACCTCCATTCGCTGACCGGGCAGTGAGACCCTCAATTACTAATCGCAGGGCATTGCTGCGTTCGAGACATATCTCAAACACATGTAAAATCAATATCATATAGAATGATAATTGACATGTATTTGTGTATTAAAAAAATGTTTAATTCAATAGAAATGGACAGTATTTTGAGAGAAGAGGTCGCATTCCAAAATCAGAAATGTTTTTTTAATTACCATAAAAAGTAACCTTTTTAAGTGGCTCCTCACTTTATCCATTAATTTTTTATATGGAAGTCAGTTTAATGGGTATGGTTTTCTTTTCCTTTTGCCTCTATTGTAGCTTCCTTTTTTTTTTTCTTTTTCTTTTTTTTATAGAAAAGATTAACACAGGCAAGAATTTAAAAATGTTTGAAACAACTATGGGAGGGTTCTTAGCTTCAGCCGATAGGTGTGGCGGGCTATGCAGTTGTTGACGAGGGTCTCCACCAGGTGTATTCATTTTGCAACTTTGTATAGACATATGAGGAAGTTTGTATAGGCCTACATCATGACTTTTCGGTGTATGCGTACATGTATTGAGTGTCGGGGCGATGGCTCCCACAGTCTAGTGAGGTCAATACATCATCTCTTGTGTGTGTCTAGAGCTTGGCCACTCAAAATGTCACCTGAGTGGCAGATCACTGCTTGTATTAACTGATTGTTATGGTGAATGCTAGAGGACCTCACATGTAGGATCATGAGAGTGGGTTAAGGGCACTGAGTGGGTCCTAGTGATGTAAATGTACTTCATGACCCAATTGATTGTTGTTAATTTGGAGATAGCTAAGTTTATGTTGAGCTGAGTTGTTAGTCATGTGTATATAGTATGTTGTGGCTTGACTGTGTACATTGTACCTCGGTTGGGGGTTGGGGGTTTTACTGAGTCGTATAATCATACTCACCCTTATTTATGTGATTTTCTACCGGGTAAACAAGTACTCTACCAAGACGGTTCACTTTATGGATATTGATAGAGTAATGGGTGGAGCAGCTACATAGTCATGTTATTTTTATGTTAGAGTCTTTATTCTCAACATCTTGAGTTTTAGTTATTTTTTTGGGCTATGGCTTAGTTGAACTGAGATGTTTTTAATATGTTATTTGAAACCACCCTGGTCATGAGCTTAATTTATATTCTTGGTATTTCTCGATATAGACCGTGTATTTTTATATTGAAATAAAGTTTGAAGCATGTTAGTTACTTTATAGTCTCCACAAATATTCTTGGTGTTTCTCTAATTACATCTTTTTCAAAGTATCATTTTTTATATTCCTTTAGTAGTCTCCATAAATATTGTAATTCTATGGCAACCATATACATTGTATATTTGTTTTTATTATTCCTTTTATTCATATTCAAAATTATTCTAAAATAATACACATATACATACAAAGCGGATTCTCTCTTTCCTTTTATTCATATTTAAAGATTTCGACTTACCTTTTTCAAATCAATTTTCCACCATAACTATGTTAGCTTTAGAATCTTGTGATAAAAAAAGCTAAAGTAGTCCTAAAGATGGAAGACATATTCAAGAGTGATTTTGAAAGGGATGTGATTTTGAATTACTTCCAAACATGCATTTAATTATTTTAATTTAACTTTTATAGAATTAAAATTTTGTTTGTATATAAAATCAAATACTAAATTTATTTTCAAAGATTAAATACATAAAATCACTAACCATGAGAATGAAAAACTTCATACATCAAGAATATCAAAACCTAAACGCAAACCATATACTACTTATCTTAATGGTTATGATTGAATATTTTTGCACTGAAAAAGTTGTTGGCCTATTGGCTTGTTTAATTGGTTGTATTTCAATTTAACTTCAAGGTCACAAGATTTTCAAAAATTTGTATTTGACTTTTCCTTTATTTCATATAGTAGTACCATGTGTAAGTAGGATTTGCAATCTCCCATTTGTGAGAATTTGAACTAAAATTAAGGTATTTTAGAACTATTTCGTGATTGTCTTAATACCAAATTTATATTGAATGATTTTTTTGGAAAAGGATACCAGAAATTTATTAATGGAAGAAAGAAAAGGGGGAAGAGAGGAAAATAGAAAGAGTACTACAAGAAAGCATGTCAGTTGATGGCATGTTAGAAATGTTATAATTGACAAAAAAATTCGATTTAAAACTCCATTCCACAGCCGTGAGAATGGTTTTTTCCCAGAGATGAGAAGACTTGAAAGTATTTTTAACATGATGCAAAGTGATTTTGACATAACCCATATGTGATGAAGATTTGTATTTTAGTCTTATACAAATTGATTGTACATGAAGATTATGTATTCAACTTAACATAACCCAAAGTTTGAGATATTTTCAATTTCCTACAACATTTGTAACAACGCTTGAGTTGAGGAGAAGTAAATGCATTTGAATGAAGAGATTATAAGCATATTTAAGTCATGATTAAGAAATGTATACAAGAATTTATAGGTAATTACTATCAATACAATCAAGACACACCCTTTTTTTTTTAATTCGTGAGTGTCCATGTCAACTTAAATATTATTCTTTTTGTTTCGTTTCTTTTTTTAATAAACTAAATTTTATTGGACACATTTTATTTAGATATTTCAACAACACCAAGCCAAAGTTGCTGTTTTTAAGTAGTTAAGTTTTGTTGCAAAGGTAAGCATCAAGTCCTTTGCTTGCCTTAACTCCAAATTGGAGAAAGTTGTGTGGTGGATTAACATTTTCATTTGCCTTCACAAAATCCACTGACCATTTAACTGAGCTGATGCCATTTCTTCCACCATCACTAACTTGACCTTTCACTTGGAGCATCTCAAAGTCCTTAAAAGTATCTCCTTCAAGAAACTCAAAAATTATTGTTTTGTTGGTGTCATCCATATGGAGCCTTTGTATTGTCTCTACTGGGTAACCTAGGTTTTAGAAACAATAAAGAAGAAAAGATTTGTCACTAATTCTAAAAGAAAAGCTTGAGTTGATCAAATTGAAATTTAATTTCTATCATTTTAAAAGTTACAAAAAAAATTTTGCACTTTGTTAGTATTAACTATCAATAACTTACACATCCTTCGAATGATTTATTGATCATGTACCTCTCTTGAATTTGGGCATATTATAAATATGATTTAAGCTCTACCAAAAGAGGTTATTGCTATACATATGAAGTGAGGGAATCGAACAAACCTTTAAGTTAATAGCACATAATTTATATTAATTAAGCACATTTTTTTTATATTAAATGCACATTTTAGTTATTTTTGGAAAGAGATACGATTATATTCCAAAAGAGGTATGTAAGAAGCATACAGAAAGAAGCAACATTACATAAAAACCTTCTAATTGAGAGCAATTGAAGCTAATTAATCCTAGCCTTTAAACAAATGAAATCTAGAGCACCCAGCAAGCAAAATTAATATTTATGGAGTCTCAGATGATCTCAGGCGGTTTGAAATAAATAATTACTCATACACTTACGCCAACAAATAAGATGAGAGTCACTTAACTTTTTTTTGAAGTATTTTTTCTCCCATGTATTATTATACTTAAATTGAGAGTCAAATACCAATTTTCAAAATTGAATCTATGACCTTGAAATTGAATTAGATAATGACAAATCAACCAAGCCAACACGACACCAACCCTTTTGATATATCATAATGGAAACTTTACTCTAAAATTTTAGGATATTTGGTATAATTAAACCCCCTATATCTCACTCCAACAAAAACTGCTTGGAATTTTGAAACAATAACTGAATGTTTATATACAAGTCAAAACATAATATTTTAAAAGTAAGTTTTTGTACAAGAAAGGGAAAGTGAAATAAATATTAGGGTATAAAGTTTAGAATCTGACCAAAGTCATATTTCCTGTAGATGATGCTGCCATCAGCAAAGCCGCTTCCTTCCACAATTTTATAGCTCTCTGAAGGTTTTCAGGGAACATTTGAGAAAAACTCTCCATTTTGTTCTTAAAGAACTCATAAAACTTTTCACCACAACACTTAAGTTGCACTTCAGCTGAGATATTACAAATCTGAGCCATTTTCAAAGCACCTTAAATATTTTTTTCATCCATGTCCAAAGGACTGCCTTTTATACCCAAGTGTAACAAAAAAGTGGGTATCCAATGATGACGACTCTTTATTTATTTTTATTTTTTTTATTACTCTATTCAATATTACAATAATTGCTAAATTTTATATTAAAAAGTGGGTGTCTGGAAAGTGAGAATTTAGTCCGTATAATTTAAAAATCTGTAATTTAGTCATACCACTTCAAATTGTTAACAATCTCATACTAACATGTGAAGATATCCCCTAGTAATATTTATAAAGTATGTGACTACTCTTTTGGGAATTCAAGCAAAGTGTATTTATAAAGTAATATTTAAATTACCATCAATCCAAAAATCTTAAATCGATGGATTGAGATAAATTTAATTATATCAACCAAATATTATTAGATATATTGTTAGGCTTGTTAGAATTGTTTGGGTCTAGGTGATTTTTTTTTTTTTTTTTGTATATATAAATATTATCTCATAGAAGAGATAAATATTAAGTCAATTTCCCTATAGGTTTTTAAAAAAAAAGTCATTTTCTTTATATTTTATAAATTCAATGGTAAGGTGTGCTTAATATGGTGTGGGTCTCTTTTTTCCCTGTTTGGTGGTCCCTGTTTTGGGGGCTTTAATACAATTGACTTTAAAAAAAAAAGAATCATTCTCCATTTATATTTTTCTTTCCAAAAATAGTAACTAATTTTTCAAGAAAATTTATAATTGAACCATGAATATTCATTTTAATATTTAATTCTTATAATACGCATTCGTAAACCTCCTCCCCCAATGAAACATAAAAAAGGTAAAATATTATTTTGGTCCGTGAACTTTCATCGTTATTTCATTTTGGTCATTAAATTTTCAAAAGTCCAATTTTAGTCTATAAACTTTTCACAAAGCTTAAAAATAGTCCCTGGGTTAAATAATAATAAATAAATGCCAGCATGGATTAAAACTTAATGAATCATGTATTTAGAATTCAAAATCTATTCCCCTTATTTTTCTCACCAAACTTTGATTATTTTTTTTTTTTTAACATTACATATGGTGATTAAGGCTGAAGAATGCGAACAGATAAATGGGTTATTCACTATTTTTTAGTTCTTTTTGTTGATCTATTTTGAACTTCCACCATATTTGGAACCTTGAAGATTCTCTATTTTCTGCTAAACTATTTTTTCTTTCTTTCTTGTCATTCTTGACCAAATCTTGTTCATAAACACTTTTAATATTCATTTCAAATTCTCTTCCCTAAATTTTCTCACCAAACTTTTTTTTTAACATTACAGAACGCTATTTCGAGAACAATTAGAAGGTGAAAGAACAGGTCATGCTCCTCTCAATCCTCAACAATGAAGATCAATATTATGGGGGCCATTATGTGGTCCATTTGGAAGGAAAGAAACGCGCGGATTTTCGAAGACAAATATGTTGCTAGAAGTCCCAACTCCGTTTGGGAAGATATTGTCATTTTATTTGCTTCTTGGTGTTCAAAATCTATTCTATTTAAAGACTACGACATTGCCTCCATCGCATTAAACTGGAGAGCATTTTTGTAACATTTTCTTCTTGACTTTTGTATGCCCCTAACATGCCTTTAATTCAATTCGTATCTTTTTTGAAAAATGACCAAAATAATATTTTACCCAACATAAAAATTATAAGAGGTTGAAAGAACTTGAAGTGCTTCATATACATATTAAATTATTTTTTCAATATCTCAGAGGTCAATAAACAATCAATAGAATTTTACATTTAAAACATATCATTTATAATCAAAAGTCATTATTGAAATTATATGTATATATATATATATATATATATTTTTAAAATAAATAGAGACAACAAGAAATGGAGATCACAAATGCATTCTAAGTTCTATCCACTTTCTCACTTATTCTCCACTTAATTAAACAGAAATCTCTTGTCACATAAAAAAATGGACATCGCATAAAATAACACAAACATGGAACTATTACTTTTAACTTTTATTTTATATATTCGCATTAACCTTCAAGTAGAACCATCATACACACCACAATTGAGATAAAAACACACCATAAAAAACATACACATAATTAGAACTTATTTATTTATAACATTATTCCAAGAACCAAGCAAGTTGAACTTACTTTTTTTTTTTTTTTTTTTGTTCTTGGTTTTAGTTAATTCATTCAATTGTTGGAAAGGTAAGCATCAAGGCCTTTGCAAACTTTGACTCCAAATTGGAGATAGTTATTTGGTGAGGCCACATCTTCATTTGCCTTCACAAATTCCAAAGTCCATTTAACTGAGCTCACACCATTTTTAGCACCATCACTAACTTCAACTTTCACTTTGAACATTTCGAAATCTTTTAACAAATCTCCTTCCAGACATTCGAAACTCAATGTTTTGTTTGCCTCATCCACCATTAGCTTTATCTTTGCTTCTGCTGGGCTACCTGTGTTTTTCCAAGAAAATTAAAACAAACAAAAATCATTTATTTTACTCGAAATCCAAGTAAATGAAGTGTGTATATATATATATCGAGTTGATTTGAATTTTTGATCTTTTAATCGTATATTATTCATACTTATTATAAATGTCGTTTGAGTTGTTGCTTTTGTTGTTGATATTGTATTCAAATTGGGTATAACTTTGAAAACATGCCTATTAATATCATCAGTTTGGTTCTTACTAATCCAATAGAAATGAAATTTGAGCCAATAAGTTTAGATTTCACGTGCAATTTTTTTTTTAAATTCAAAGAGTACGAATTCGAATTCATTGTTCAATCATGCATCATATCAATTAGGTTCAACACTGGGCATGATCAAATATTTATTTATTTTTTCGAGAAAAAATCAATATATACTCTAAACTTAGGGTGGTATATATCAATTATACAAATTATACTGGATAAATTGTTCTAGCAAAAAAAAAAAAAAAATTGTATTTATAATTATTTTATAGATTTGATTAGTAAATTTTTCCAACTAATTCAAATCTCAAATTAATAATTATGTTGATTTTAAACCATAAACTTTAATAGTATATAATCTAATAGGAATTTTTAGCTACAGTCACACTTGGTTTCATTTTAAATCAACTCAAAATTGTTCATATCTAAAAGTCCTACCAAGTAGTAAGAAACACTACAGCAAAATTATTCCTAAAACGTAGAGAAAATTAAAAGACAGAATATTATAAAAAAAAATTTAAGAAAACACTATTCATAGAAATTTTATTAACTTGTGATTGTTATTCATAACCAATTTTAAAACGAACTTTCATCTATGAGAGCATATCACATAGCTTTAGTTGCCAACGAGCAATATTAATGTATGTCCAATAATGAGAATTCATGACTTCGAATTCCTATTTTTATTGTAAAATTAAATATAAAAAAATTTAGCTAACAAAAGCAATAACTTAACGACATCAATGTAAATTTAATGATCATGAAATCATGGGTTCGAATCCTTCACTACCAATTATTATAAGCAACAATTGCACGCAAATTGAAGGTTATTAGTTTGAATCCTCACCCAAAATATTGAATAAAAGACATATTATTTAACTCTTAAAATAATTCACAAACCCGATAAGAATATTTAATCGCTTGTAATCATTCAGCAACAAAAATAAAGTATTTTGTAATTTAATCTAATGATCAAATATCAAAATTATATAAGTATAGAGATTAAAATAGGAATAAGCAAAAGAGAAAAGAGAGATCACCAAAGTCATAGTTCCAATGGGTGACACATCCATGAGTAAAACCATTTCCCTCCACAAACTTATAGCTCTTTAGATTTTGAGGGAACATATGGACAAAATTATCCATTTTGTGTAAAAAATAATCATAGAATTTCTGACCAGAACAGTTAAGCTGCACTTGCTCAAAGATGTTAGAAATTTGAGCCATTTTTTTCAAAGTTTCTAAAGGTGCTTAAGATTTGTTCATCCATATCCAAACAAAGGAGCCTTTTTATAGCCAAAATGCAGCACAAAGTGATTGTTCATTGATGCTCAATCTTTATGATTTGTGGAATGATTTCAAGTAAAATATGCAATGAAATATATTCTTTTGATGAGTGAATTTGTTTCAGCCATTGAAGCTAAGATTCTAGTTTCCATAATTGAATTTCTTATTGCTTAATTTCAGATTTTGACTTGGATGAGAGTATTATAATCAATAATGAAAAAGAATCAAGGTAAAGATTTGTAGAGCATAAATCTACTTAGTGATCAATTATAGAATGGATAAATAATGTAGAAAGTAATTAAAGCTAATTTGAGTGTTGGAATTTAAATCTCGAATCACAATTTGCCCACTACAAAATCAACAATGAAGGTGAAACAAAATTGAGTAAATGAAAAAGGAGGAGACAAGATATATAATGATTTGGGAAGATTCCCTACATCCACGATCGAATCCAAGAACCAATTTCCATTACTCACCTAAAACAAATTAGAGGAGAAAGAAGAATAATGCTCACCCTAAATTTCACCAAATGTTATCAATTTCTAATGTCATTCTTAAATAAAGTTTAACCATAAGGATACTTAAATATGGTGTTATAATTAGGTCACAAAAAATCCTAACTCGTACATTCAAAATGTAATCCCATTTAATCTTATATGTGTAAAAGGTTAAATACATCAAATCTCATAATACAAAAATGTAAGTCACAAAATTACAACATTGAACTCGTCAAAGTTTTCTAACTTTTCACCCCAATAATACAACAATCTTTAATCTCAGAATTCACCTCAAACCCAATTTTCATAAGCTCAAGCTTCTTGTGCAAATAACAATTGCTTGTTCATCAAAACCAATTGCAAAGAATCAAATATATAGATAAACATGCATATTCCTCTACAATAAACCCTAACAAGCTAATGGGGGTCATAGCAAAAAAGCTCTAATTTCCCGATCTATAAAGTAAAGGTTATTGAGATCCTTTGGTGGGCTCTGTTTTTTTGTTAACATTCCTAAACCAGCATGGGCTAACCTTGAGAATGTTACAATACCTTACATATATATATGTATAATAACATTTACTAACACAACGTTAGTAAAACACACAAGTCTTGTATATTTTGTTTATCATTAATTTATACTCGATTCTTGTCATAGCACCACTAAACTATACTCAAAACAAAAGAATCATGATATATTATGATCAATAATTCGAGGCAACTCCAGCAACATACACTCAATCTAAACCCTCCAATGTACAAAGAATTTACATAAACCACACATTTTACGAACTTGTATCCATCTCTTGGAGGCAAACAAAATTTAAAATAATTATGGACAAACGCTCACATTAGAACTCCACGTCAAATAAGGTTTGATATAAAGAGAAGAAAACTATAATAGAAGAGAAACAAATATTTGCAACATTCATTGAAGAAAACCATATAGTTTAAATCATACCGTATAAAATTTATGTGATACAAAAACAAAGCAAAGAAGAATTAGCCTTTTTCCATTGTAGGCATATTCATCATCTTCATAATCAGATCATAAGGAAAGAAAACTAAATCGCCTTGGCAAAATCCTTCATCAAGGCGCGATTATCCTTGGCAAATTCGAAGAACTCTTCGAACGAAATGAAGCCATCGCCATCTTTATCAATGGCGTCCATCATCGTCTTCGCATCCTCGGAGCTCACTCCGAATCCTTTCAATGCATCACCGAGCTCCGATGCTGAGATCTTTCCATCGCCGTTTGCATCGAAACCCTTGAAAATCCTCTCACACTCTTCCGAGCTTACGCCATTTTCTGCCATTTTTTAGCTTTGATTTGATGTTTGGACGCTTGGTTTGTTCAAGTTCTTCTCCTTGGTGTTCTATTTTTCTTGGTCTATTAATAATCGAGGTTTTTCCCTGAATTGTTGGCACTTGAAACACTTGTTGTTTGCTTGTTCTTCGAAATCGTTGCGTTCAACGGATTTTTACTATAAAAAATGTTCTTAATCCCTAGAGTTATTCTCGGATCATACCATTACATTTGATGTTTGAAGTTATGACTAAATCTAACTCCTAATTCTTTTAGATTTTTTTATTGTATGAGTTCTTTTAATTTAACCCAATGTGTTCAGTGCGACAATTAGTTATCTTGTTTGGTGTTAATCTATTTCAACTCCACGGTCATAAATTTAATTCGAAAATCAATATATGACTCTCATATCATTTGAAAACAGTTGTAGGGTTTGTTGGCCCTCCTTCTCTCAATTTGCACTATAAAAAGAGTTCTTTAATTTACTTTTTTTTTTCTTTTGCTTAAATTATAAATTTTGTGTCAATGTGTAACGGGTTGATCGATGTCTAGTTAAAAATATATAATGTCTATTGAATACTTTCATCTTTTTTATTTTTTATCTAAAAAAACATATATATTTGAATTCAACAATAACTGAAGTTAGGGGATTAAAACTGTCTTATTACTCTCCTTGGATTTCGTTTAGTTTTCCTGTCATGTTATATATCAGTTGTACATATGTTTTCACCAACTAAATCAAATTTTGGATTATAAAAAAATGATATAAGTATGCGTTGATCATGAATAGTCTATAAAAGTATGAGCTACAAGCATATTTACCATAAATATGGATCTATCATGGCTAAAATAAAAGAAGATATGAATAGTTGGGAATACTTATTGAGTGGGAGAACTTAATTGGTAAGATTCTAGACCAAATGGTCAATCCACATAACAACAAAGTTCGAGCTTTTTACATGGAAAATTCAATTATCCTATTTGTAAAATTATTGTGACTATTAAGATTTCATATTGGGAAGAGTTGAGATCTTATAATAATATCTAAGAAAGGTAGACAGGTGATCTTCTTATTTTTTATTGGTTTAGAGATGAATGTTCATATCGTCAAATATGATATAGAGTCATTAAACCCAAACGAGATTAAGTGAAATTTGAGATTTGATTTAAGATTGGTGAACAATTATCTTAAAGGGTTATATTAGGATCCCACATCGAAAATAGTGGATATCTTGTAACAATACCTTATGAAAAGTGAATTAATTCTCTTACATCAATTAATTTTAAAATGGATATTCACACTATCTAATAGTAATTATGTTTAGTCACTCGGACATGGATGACATTTGCAAAGATCAACTAGAAATATAGTTGAACTCAAAATTTAATGCAAAAAAACATCAATTTTAAATCTTATACATACCACGTATTTTAATTTCAATGGAAAGGAGAGGGAATAGTAAATGTTTTTTTTATTTAATTCTACCTTTTTCCAGCGTTTGTTACTTTTTTTTTTGGCTTCTGACAACAATAGACCAAATGAAAAAAACAATTACCGGCGTGTTCAAAAAAACAAAGAATTGCAAAAGTAATCTACCGTTTGATTAAAAAAAAATAGTTTTATAGTGAAATTACATAAATATCCTCTATTATAAACCAACTTTTACTAAAATAGAAAAGCACTACATTTTAGGAAAAAAAAATCTCTCAAATTATGGTCACTTTTCAATTTCTATTTTCAACCCAAAATTATCTACTTACAAATGTCCAATAATAGAATTTTATGTGAGATACACTATTTCTTTATTAATGATAATTGTTTTTTATTTTTTCAAAAAAATCTAAAATCTTTCAATCATGTATTAATAAATAAATATGCGAACAATTGGAGTAAGTTATGTAATGTATTAGCAATTCTAAAATATATTAATATTATTATTATTTTTATTTAGGCAAATATAAGTACCTTATTAATATCTGTTTTTTTGAAAAATTATTAATATCGTAATTATAATTAAGTTATCTTAAATATTTATGTGTATTTATTGCACAGATAAGTATTAATTCATCATATTATAAATTTATTTGTATTGTGTGTTGATTATTTGACAATGATTTTACTATAAATACAAGTATATATAATTTATATAGCTTAGAAATTAAATAAACTAAACAACTTGAACGACTCTAGAAAAGAAAAGCAAAGTAGAGATGGTATGGTATTAAAGAAATGTTCAAGATCCCATTATTTAATAGTGCATTAATAATATGTCGGTAGTGTATCTCAATATGTTATGGACTTTATTCAAATGACTTTTTTTTATTAAAAAATTAAAATATAATAGTGAAAATAGATTAATAATTTAATATTAAAAAACATTTAAAAATACTCTCAATGCCTTAAAAAAATATTAATAGTTGTATTCATAATAAATACAGTATTTATCGATTTAATAAGTAACCATTAACTAAGCATAATAAATACAATATTTATCGATTGAACATATACAAGTATTCCACATGTATGTTGTTACAATATTTATAATAGTTGCACTATAGTCATTAATACTTTTTTTAGATACTCATTAATACAGTGTTATGTATTAATACGACAATTAGTGTTGTATTAATAATACAGTGATATGTATTAATATGATAATACAATATTATGCACTATTAATACAAAGATTAAATGTATTAATAGAGTACTGAAACATATTAATACGTTTTACTACTCCATTATAAATATTTTTAATACAATATTGTGTGTCATTAATACAATATTACAATTAATAACATGACAAATGTTGCTAATTGTTATAAAAAAAGTGACTATATTTATAATTTTTTATAAATTTTACTAATCTTGTAAGTTTTTTAATCCATAAATCGTTGTTATTAATACTAAATGTATTCCATTATTAATACGTATTATTAGTAAATATTTTATCTCCGCATAATATAATACTATATTAATAATACAATATTATGCATTATTAATATTTATAATACATAATACTGTTGTGAGTTAGTATTAATACAATAATAATAATAATGCATAATATTGTATTATTAATACAGTATTATGTATTATAAATATTCATTAATACAATATGTATTATTAATTCAGTATTATATCATTAATACAATATTATAAATTATTAATACATGTAACTATGATTACTAATTTTTTTTAAAAGTGACAATTTTTGTAATTATTTAATGAATTTGACTAATCTGATATAAATTTCTTTTATTAAGAAACTAAAATATATTAGTGAAAATAGTTTAATAATTTAATATTAAATGATATTGAAGAATACTCTCATATCTAAATACAATATTAATAATAACATTATTTAAAATAAATACAGTATTTATCGATTTAAGGTTGAACATAGATTCAAGAATTATGTTAATATTGTATTTGCATTTATAATCATTAGTATTATTATAAATACTCATTAATACAATATTTTATATTATCAATACCGTATTATAAGAACATATTATTAATACAAATGTTGTAAGAAAATATTATTCATACCAAAATATACTTTATAAAAGATAAAAGTAAGTTCAGCTAACTATATAATTGTGAAAATTGTAAAAATAATAATTTTCTATTTTTTCATGAATAAAAAAATTGGAATGAAAGGACTAATTAGAAGTCAAAGTATTGTAAAAACAAAAAATAGTGTTATTAGTTGCAATCAAACCTATTTAAAAAAAATTGTAAAAAAAAAGCCTATTTAAAAAAAAAGAAAAAAGAAATTTGCAAATAAATGGTTTTGATTCAAAAAATGAAAAATGAAAATTTGAGGTATAGCAAAAGGCGGAGCTTTTCCTTTCAGTTTTTGTTTGGTCCTCTGCCAGGGGTGAAATGGGAATAAAATAATATGTATTTTAATTAATTATAAATAGAAAAATAAGATTGCAATTGATATAGAATTTGCCTATATTTGTAAATATTTTATAAAAATAGACTATCTACTACAATTTCTTTTTTCTTTTTTTTAATGTAGAGATTTTGATCATAATTAAAATTTTATAATCTAGATATCCAAATAAAACATGGTGATAATATTAGGAACAAAATGATACTTTAACACCACACAAATTATAATCAAAACTTTCCCAAAATATATATACATATAATCCAAACAATTGAATTTAGGGTTTTAATTGAGACGAAGAATTAAAACCCACTCTGTGAAAATATCCTTTGCCTTTCATTCTTCATTTCCTTCGATTATTGCCGACGATGGTGGAAGATTCCGGTGCAGTGCAAGCAGCTTCTCAGCAGCAATCCTTGTTCGCACCGGACTCGGCTCAGCCTGTTGTTCCGGCGGATAACTCCGGCACTCCTCACCCTAAACCGGGTGTCGATCCTCCACCTGTTTTACCGGTCCCAACCCTAATTGCGAGTTCCGTTCCAGCGCCGGTTTCTTCTTCGAATCCCTCCGATTCGGTTGGTAAGTTCATGATCTTGTTGCCTCTTATCGCGATTTGAGTATCATTTTCGCGGTTGGTGTTTCAGGCGTTTCGTGCTATCTTTTTTTAGTGTTTTTATTCGTACATTAGATCGATTTCTTCTATATTTGGTAAGTGTATCATGTTTTTCTTGGTGCTATTGGTTTTGTTTTAGAGAGAGAGAGAGAGAAGCAATTGCGTGCCGTATTGTGGGTTTGTATCTGTGTTGTTTGTGTCTATGAATGGGGGTAATGAGAATTGAATCTCAAGTTGCTAGTCTTTATTTTCATTTGATTTTTCAATCTTTGGACGGTAGATTCTTTTGCAAGTCGGAATACTGGCATTTGTGTGGTGATGATATAGCGATTCTTCCTTGTTCGGTCTAGAAAATAAAGGGTGGGAAAGTTCTCTGATCTCATGTGGTACTAAAGCTCCAATTCCTCCACAGGCGCACCAGAGAATGATGGAACAGTATAGAAAATACAGCTAGCAACCTTGAGATGGCTCTCAGTGTGTTTTAAAAGGCGCGCCCAGTTGGACATGTCTGGATATTGTTTAACCTGACATTGCTGATTGGAGAGTTTTTATAATGCAATATGAGGTTTAGGGTTTTCTTCAGAGGACATGGACCCGCCTTTCCTTTAAAGATTGATAAATCAACTACGAGGATTAGCTCTGACAGAGAAGGAGAATTAATGGCATGGACAGAGGAGCTTGCCATATCTGATCTGGGTGAGATTCACCCCCAAGGCTTACTCTCTGCTGGTACTGAGCATCAAGAGGTGGAGCTCGAGGAATCGGAGACATAAGGTGGACCCGTAGTTGATTTGGAACAGCCGGCCACCCTCCTGCCAATTCTTATCCCCTGGCTTGCTAACCTGGGTTTATGCATCAGCCCAGTCCCTACTGTGAAGAAGTCGACAGCAGCTAAGAAAAAGAAGAAAAGCTCTCGGGAGCTGATAAATTTGTGTTCAACCATTACCTATCCATCCAATCAAACCACCTCCAAGAAACTTGGATTAAGCAACAACATAGATTCGAACTAAGTTGAGCCCTACTCCTGGTTTTGGGATGGAACATTGAAGCAAACCACCTCCAAGAAATTCATTGACTATGTAATTTTCATTCATATCAATGAATTTTTTTTGTGTTTCCGATAAAAAAAATAATGCTATATATTTGAGATAACATGGGGTTCTATCTCAAAACAATTGGTGATAAGAGAAGTAGTATTTCTTATAAAGTTAGTAAGGACTCCTCACCTTTCTAATGTAGGACAAGGTGAGGATCTCCAACATGCCCCTTCAAGATGGAATCCCTTTGGGTTTACCAATTTTGAGTTGGATTCAAATTAACCTGCTTTGGTTCGATCCGAATTTATGGACTGAATTATACTTGATTGGGTTGCCATATTAGCATGGGGTTTTGAGTTGGTTCTATTTTGCAGAGATGGTTCTTTGTTGGGTGTTGATTTTCTTAGAAAAAACGTAAGAGAAATGAATGTTCTGGTTTTCTTTTTCTTGGTTTTGCAGAACCCTTCACATACAAAGTGCATTTGCATGAATACACTCAAAAGTCAAGGATCCCATCACCAGTATATCAGACAGTTAATGAAGGATCCCCAACTGCACCTAAATTTAGGTCAACTGTCTTGGTTGATGAGGTATGTTATGTGTCTCCTAATACGTTCTGAAACCGAAAGGGAGCTGAATATGATGCTGCAAGAATTGCTCTCGAGTACATATCAAAAAAGATGAAGGATGACAGTTTTCTTCTTCTTAATTAGGTATGACTTGTGTAGTGAGATTGAAATTCCGTTTGGATGGCCTTTGGTTTCCAGTATGTTCATAACTATGCTTGCCTTAATTATTTATTTTCTTATTTTAGTACAACAAATGCGGTGGAGATTTGAATTTGAACTTTCTTATCTACAAGGAAGGAATAGATACCATAAGTTCATAACCATTGAATTATGCTCATGGTCTGCTTGTTTAGTTGATTAAAGATGCGATCCTTTGATGAGATTTTCTACAATTTATTTTTGTTACAAACAAGATTTTCTTCATTTTTTATTTAAGTTTATTTCACAATGTGTGCATAAAAAACTTATTTGGGTTTAGGGATGAAGAGATCTTAGGAATAATTCCATGTAATGACCTAGGAAGGAATAGATACCAATAACCCTTGGCACTGAAATTTTTCAGTAAGAAAACTTCTTCTAGGAAATCTCAATCAACATTATGCAATGTCTTTTCAAATCTCAATCAACATTAGACTTCTTATCTGATGATATATACAACCTGTCTTTCTTTTTTCAGGATTTGAAGTTGTGTAAGCGCATTTTGGCCGAGTATGTGGAAAAAATGAAATTGAGAAAACCTAAGTACAAGACGAAACAATAAAAAAGCTCACTTCCAATTTTACAATCGACCTTGTTTTTGAATGGTATCGTTTATACTGGCGATGTTTGCAAGTGTAAGAAAGAGGCAGAGCAATTGGCAGGACATGCTGCTATTCTTTCACTTTTTGGTATGTTTTAGACTAATACTTCTGAATTATATCAAAATACTAAGTGTCTGTCAAAGTTGCCAACCAAAATAATGTGTGTGCATATGAACCAAGAGGTTATGGTCTATGGGTTCGAATTCTCCACCCCAATTATTGTTATATTCAAAAACAATAAAACACTAAGTGCCTACTCAAAGTTTTTTACGTTTCTTGTGTGTAGGAGATGCAGGAAATCCAAAGTCACAAAAAACTATTGCCTAAATCCTCTCATCTAAAGTCAGACTCCGTGGGAAGTTGCAAAAGGTTAAAGATTCGAATCATTCTCAAACTCAATCCAAACCCATGCCTGAAAATACTCAGGAGCATGTTGCAATGGCAATCGATAAAGATAAAGAAGTCGAAGATGCCATTTTGGTCAATGGCGAGGTATCTGGTGCAACTTTCAGAGGTTCCTCCAGCAATGACTCATTTTCGGCCTGAATTTAGATCAACAAAATTGGAACCAGCATCGTCTCCAGTGAGACTTCCAATAGAATTTGTGCCTTCAACTTTAGAGGAGCGTATAGGTGATCGTGCAACTGGGTCTAAAAGGAAGTCTAAGAACAAGAAGGCACAGAAGGCACGTAAGAAACTGTGTGTGGAGAACCGGTAAGCTTCCTCATTAAAATTGTTCAAGAAATTGCATGTATTTCTTTTTCTTGTTGCATGTTTCTTTGTCGTAGTTATAGAATTCTATAACTTACAGTTTAAGACTCCAGTGCCCAATTGTTTATGATTTAGGGTATTACTCAATTGCAAAATATAAAAAAAGGATACATAAGTGTCATAAAAACTCTAGGGACTAGTTGAGATTTTTATACCCCAATTGTACTTTTTTAGGGCCTACTAGGTTTTGCTATGTTATGGTGAGTCACCTGGTTAGTAAATCAATTCAAATGTTTGAAAAGTTAGAAGGGAACTTAATTTTTTATATCCCAAGAGTCGCATGATTACTATTAATTTGCACTTCTTACGTGTAGTTATTTTTATTGTATAACTGATCCTTGTTTGCTAAAAATGAGCAGGGTGGCAACCACGTCGAGTCAACTCGTGCCTCCTTGCCCCGTAGCTCAATGACTGTAAGTAGAATAAACCTATACTTTAAGTGCTCATCTGCTTTGAAGGTAACATTCTAAACTAGCTTTTGGTTATGAATGCCATGAGATTGAGATACTCTTTTTGTAGTAGTAGGTTCATAGTTTCTACAAGGTTGAACCTTAACTTAAAGGAGGGTTTGAAGCCTTAACTTAAAGTTAAGCCAGTTGCATCAATCATGGGGATTTCTCAAGTGTATGAGTTCATCTTGTATAGTTGATTCATGAGATAAATCTTTCGGATGTACAAACCTTTCCTTCTTAGGATTATAAGTTGGATATTCAACTACTTGAGATCATCAGACTTTCTTTACTTTCTATAAAACGTTTTGGTATTCACTTTTGTTACACTTTCATTTTATGTATTTATTTCCTAAAAAAGACTCATCATTCATACAACTCCGAACGTTGATCACACGAGTACATGATCAGTCAATTATGTTAATGCGTACAATTACTTTTATGCGTACAATTATGTCAATAATAAATTCAAGTTGGTGTAAAACCAAATTAATTTTATGTTAATGCGTCCAATTGGGTTGCCTTGATATATAATTACACATTTTATGTCTTGTTTTTATTCATATGATTCAAATTAATTTGCTCAATTATAATCCAACCTTATTGTTAGAATTGTAGACAACTCTAAACTCCACAACCTCATGTCAATCAATTATTAATAAAAATTGAATGAACCACTATCCAAATTTTATTAGTCAATATTACTACTAAGATTGCATTGACCATGTTATCATTGTTATATATATATATATATATGGAAACAATATATTTATAGTCCACAAGTTTGAAGTCTAGTTTCAATTTAATAACTTAATTGTCAGTGTATAACATAATATTGACTGATATGATGTCTCTCCTCTTTATCTTATAGGAGATCCAAAATCAGATGGTTTGCTACAAAAACGGGTGGTCTCTACTATACAGTGTATAATACAGGCCACCATTGTTTTCATTTTTTACATTTACTTGTACCAGTGAGTCTAGTAGAAGCTAAAAGAAGTGTTTAAAGTCTACAAAAGTAATATAGACTACAATACACTATATTAGCTTTTACGAGTGATGGAAATTGATATAAGTTCCTTCAATAAATGTCTATCAAAAAACTTCATGTCTATCATCTTATAGCTGTTTTGGAAATCGGGGGATTGAAGTTTCGCTCCATTATACTCCACTGAGCCTGTCCCTAGGCCGGTCACCATGAGACTCATGCTAGTGATATAATATTTGTATGTTCTTTCATAACAAGTATAACAAAGTTCAATCTATCATAACTCTCATTGTATAGGATACTCTCAACCTCAATTTTCAATTGTCTAACTCTCAATTTTCCATAGATCGCTCAAATGAGATCCGGGTAAGGATTTACAAAATAGATCATAATAGACCAAATCAATCACACTGCCAGATAACAATTCAACAGAATTCTCCATTTTCTATTTACTATTTATTTAACACATATATTAGCTAAAACTCAACAACATCCCTACCGCAAAGAATTTCATAAAGTGAAGTTCATGAAACTCACCTTTCTATAACTCAATTATCTAAAGAGAATACAAGCACATGCTACACCATAGACATATTAAACTACAACAGTGTGTAAAAGTTTATACAATGTTACCTTCACAAGAATTCAGATGGGGAATTGGCATCAGGCTTCCCATTGTCATCCAACTCACCAGGATGTTGCAAATTCTGAAGAACTTGAGGGGGCAAAGCCCCCAACCCATCATTTGCAGACCCAAAATACTGGCAAAGAAGCCTTGCAATTACCCCCAAAATCTGCATTTGATTCTGAAATGATTCAGCTTGCATTTGCATCATCTGCTTCTCATGTTCAATCTGCATTTCCACTATCCTCTCCCTCCATTCCATCTCTTCCTCTTCCATTTTCTCTTCCATTCTCGTCCTCTTCCTTCGTTCCTCCTCGAATGCCCTTTCCATTCTCGTCCTGTTCTCGAATTCCCATTTCCGCCATTGCAACTCCCTTTCTTCAATCTCAAGCTCCCTGTTCTCCAATTGCTCTTCCTTTTCATCCATCAGTTTCTCCTTCATCAGCTCTGTGTTCTTCATCTTCTCGTCTCTTTCGGCTTCGATTTTCTCCCTTCTGAATGCCCTTTCTCTCCTCTGTTCTTCCCTCTTCGCCGCCATTTCTCTCAATTCCAATACTCGAATCCCCACCATTCCCAATCTCCTGCTCAATCCAGAACCCTTCTTCGACTTCCTCGTCTCGGAGACCCCGATTTCATCCAATCCGCTCCGTTTAACCTCGTTCTCCACTGCGGTGTCATCCTTCCCACCTTCCCGTTCCCTCACTTCCAAATCCCCATCCTCCTCCTCCTCTTCTTCCTCCTCCAAATCATCAGAATCAACGCCAATCCCGAACTCCAAATCCTCGCTTCCATTGAAACCAAACAGAAGCCTCTTCCCCTTCAAATCAAGCGGCAAATCCCCAAAAATCTCCTTATACCTGATGAAATTGAGCCAGTGATTCTCGCCGTCCTTCCAGTTGAACTCGTCGTCGGCGATCCGGATCTTCTGCTTGACGCCGAGGTACTGGTGGCGCATGTTCTGGACCTTGATGGAAACGTCCCGCCATGACCAGCGGAAGGGGAAGGTGAGGGGATCGCGGAGATGGTGAACGGAGTTGACATGGTCGGCGATGGGCTTGAACTTCTTCTCGCGGGTTTTGAGCTTCGCTAGGGTTCCGCCGTTGAGAAGCTCTGAGTATTTCGAAAGTAGGGTTTCTTCTTCTTGTTCCGACCATTTCTTCCGCTTCATTTTTTGGCCCAAAACTCCACGCTCATTCCCCAAATTAGATGCTTGTTTTTTCCAATTTCCCATTTTACCCCCTTGCTTTGTTTTTTTTAAGGAAATTGTACTAACTGGACTCATTCGAAAAGTATTTGCAACTATAGGCACTTAAGTTTTTTATTGCAAAGTTAATTTTTTTATTAAAATTCGTAATTATTAATTTTTCATTAATATCATTTTGTCATTTATCACATTTAATACTTAATTTTTCAATTAAAACACTCATTTAAAACATATTTCCCATCTTTTAAAATATATCATATTTAATTGTCAACAATTTTAATGTAAAAGATTTTAATTCCTTTTTTCATTTTATTTCTCATCTTTCTTCCTTTTCTTTTTCTATTTCACTTTTCTTCCTTCATTCACCATTTCTCTATTTTTGTTTCTTCAGCTCCATTCATTCTCTCTTTTCACATTCCGGCCACCACATAAAGCGTAAATTTTCGTTAACCACAAAGCTCCCATCGGATGGTATAATTATACGAGTTCAGTCATCTTCTCTCAATAATCTTCGTTTTCACAATATTTATATCACGTTTTTGTTCCTTATCCATCATCATTAGCATGTTACTGTTCATTTTCATTATAGTCGTGATCCAATATGTCTCATATTGTTCAGTATGGTATGTTTTATTCCTATTTATGTCATTTTTGTATATTTAATTCATTTATATTCCAGTCTTAGAATGTCAAAAATCATGTTTATAAAATGTAGTAAAATCATATGTAGAACAGTAGTATCTTCAAACTTTCCAATCCATATTGTTGTATAATTAACTGTAGACACATCTACAAAACTGTATAATTGAATATAGACTGTATGTTCACGCGTCCTCAATTTCTATATAGTTGAAAATTTTGTATAATTGATTATATACCGTATATTCACACAATGTTTTTAGGTTAGTCATATTGTACATCTTTTCCTTATAGGTTCATTAATCATTTCATTTGAAATTGCACAATGTTCTTTACAATGTCAATATTTTTGTTTAGAAATGGTATTTAAATCATATGTAGAACAGTATTATCTATGTACTAAAATATCCAAGTCTCGGTATACTTAAGTATTATTTACTGTAATTTTTCATTTACCGTTATATTATTGTATAAACTATACAAAACTCTATATATTTCATTATTTCATTCTACATATTGTATAACTTACATGATATAGTTATGGTTAATTAGTCATTATATTCATGTCTAATACATTTTTCGTACTCATATTACTATTCATTACATTTCTATTCTGCAATACGGTATTGTTTATACATGTATATCATACGACTTATAATATAGAACAATATTGTTTGGACATTTTTGTAATACTATATAACTTTTTCTTATAGGTTCAACAAGCATCTCAATCTGTATTGCACATAATGGTCAGTAGGATGAAATGAGATGCACCATAATCATGAAGTAGCTGAAGAGTGTTACATAAATATTGAGGAACGCATTCACTCAATGATGATTTTACATTATAGTCTTTTTTATGTCGAATGTTTTCAGTTTCAATTTTGTAACCCATGAGACCTTTTTTATTTACTATTGATCTTACTTTGAATAGTAATTTTATGTGAAGTTCCAATAGTATGAGTCTCTAACAATTCACAAATATTATGTATGTTATTTTCCAATGTTTTACTATACGGTATTGTACATTCAAAATTATTTGTTCGTTGTCGCAAGTATATAAAATTACACTACAAGTATTCATATCAGCAAATTAAACATTTAATTTTAAAAAAAAAAATATGGTATGGTACATGATATATTATGGTTATACCGTATATTTCAAGTTATTTCAACACTGTGTAGTTATCAAACGTGTTCTGGTTTCAATCAATGAAATTAAACAGCTCATACGATTTATTTATAAATAAAACTACTAGAATCAAATAGTATGTACATTACTAACTATATTTTATGTAAATCGCAACGGTACATCTAATAATGTATTGTCGCCACTTTCATCCTACAATTAATGCACCATAAAATGACGGTTTCTAGTTTGGAATGTGATACAAATTTCTTTTTTTAAATTTTTTCTTCCCAAATGAAAAACCAATAATTTGATCGTTATTTTTAAAATTTATAAGGTATTATAATAAGAAGATTAAACGTCTCTAATAAATGTGATTTCGGAGGATATGCTTTTCCACAATTAATATCCCTAAATTTGTGATTTGTGGTTTTAAATGTGAAATGTTTTTCCTTTTTTGAAATTTTCCTTCTAAAATTAAAAAACCATACATATGAGGGTATAATTGTAATTCGTTATTTTTGGATTTTATAATGTATTAAAACAAAATCTACTTTTGCTAATATTTTTGTAGATACATATATTTGCAAATACTTTTCAAGTAGAGTCTATTTATGAAAAAACCATACATATGAGGGTATAATTGTAATTCGTTATTTTTGGATTTTATAAGTATTCAAACAAAATCTACTGTTGCTAATATTTTTGTAGATACATATATTTGCAAATACTTTTCAAGTAGAGTCTATTTATGAAAAAAGCCTTTTTTTATGATAATTGATGGTCAACCCTAACAAAATAATTATAAAGAGAGTGAAATTTGAAATATTTGCATTTTTATTATAAATACGATTTAATATAATATTAATATTCATTAATATAGTATTCTCTATTATATTTTACTATCAATATCTATAGTTATGGTTGTTATTTTTTTTTAAGTGATCATATTTATAATTATTTTTTAAATATGATTAATATATATAATATAGATAAAGGAAAAATACATTTTTTAATCTCTAGGTTTGGTCCACTTTCAATTTAATTCTTATGTTTCAAAGGTGAACACTTTTATTTTGACATTTCAATATTGGTCACTTTAATATATTTTTAGTTTACTTTTATACCTTTAAAAAAAAATTAATTCATATCAAAATTAAGATAATTTATTTATAAAGTAAATTTTAATTTTAGTTTATCAGTCATTTTAGTTAAAATTTTATCATGTAACTAATGTTCGCTTGTTTAATAGATTAAAAAAGAATATTATTAAAATGTCAGGTAAAAGTATCCAATTTTAAAATATATGGACCAGATTGAAATTAAATCACAAGACTAAAAAAACATTTTTACTCTATAATATGTGTGTACTTGGAGTACTACTTTTCTGCCACATTCTTGCTTCGTTCTTCATTTCAATTTTAAACCTATGCTAGTTCAAAAGAATTTTTTTTTATAAACCTACCCAAGTAAATCAATTTTTATTTTTATATTTGTCTAATAAATTTTTTTGTACACAGACGTTCCATTATTTTCACAAGATATATTATTTTTATAATATTTAAATATTAAAAAAAAAAAGTATGTATAAAACTAATTCATGATAGGTAGTTATCATCCTAAATTGAACTCCTCATAGTAATGTCAATCACTAGGTGATGGTTTGATCTTATTATTTTGGACTTTTTTAAAACACTAACATTTTAGTCTATATTCTTTGAATTATATAGTTTGAATTGTGGTTGATTTTTATTTCTAAATTTTTAAATGTTTAATGGTACTTTTTATTTTTTTTGAAAAAAATGTTTGATGGTACTCAATGTACTTTAAACAAATATTCAAATCCATCGTGACAACACGTTTTTGTATTCTTCCAAAAATAATATATTTTTTCTATAAATTTGAAAAATAGGCTGACATTTTATTCTCGTTTTTATTTGTATTAATTATTAAACTTATTTCAATTAATATTCATTTCAAATTTATCAAACACTCCGATATCATATTGATCGTAAAATCAACCTTTGCGTACTTTATCGTAAGGAAATTTGTATTATATATCAATTTTTTTACCCCAATTATAATTATAACAACTTTTTAAAATAATTTGTTTGTAGTAAATTTTACATTTTTTTTAAAAAAATCTCTATTTACCTTTTTGATCGAAGACCGGTATAGAATCTATAATTTTCTAGCGATGGAAGTCTATCAATTTTATTAGTAATTGATCTTATCAATCTTAATTGATAGAATATAATGAAAGTCTATAAATTTATTTTATTTATTAATAATTGATTTTTACCAAACTCTATAGATAAATTTTATCAATTTACATTTTTTTATTATTGTGTCATTCATAAAATATTTGTAATGTACCTGCAAAAGCCCTTATCATAATTTATCCCTCTAAAATAGGCGATTGAACTATGTTAGATTGGAATTTTTAAAATGGTTGAATTGATTTCTTTTTTGTTGCAATATTTATTATCCTTAAAATAAAATAAAAAATAAAAAAATTCTTTAAAAAACAGTAAATCAGTTGGAAAAGACGGACATTAATTTTTGACGTAGTTTCATTTTCTCTCACTTAGCCAAAAACAAAATTTCAATTCCCATTTTGGTGCGGCGATTCTTCTTTGACGTATTTGGTTTCGTGGAATTGAATCAAGAATCGAGTTGTTCTCAAAGCTTCTGGATCAGGAAATGTCGCCGCCGATCCTCTCGCTAGCTTTGCCGTCGGCGACTGGTCGAGTTCTCAGTATTCAATCCCACACTGTTCAGGTTTGTCCAATTGCTAGGTTGAAATCGACGCGTTCTTCAAATTCAGCTTGTTTTCTTGCTTGCATTCGGCTTCTGCAGAAGTTTCCCTCAGTTTTCTTGCGAATTTGTATCGTTAAACTCGCTGTTTTTGTTGCTGCAACTGTTGTGTTTTGGATAGAGTTTGACTTTGTGGTTCTTACGTTTGTTTTCTTGCAAATCTTCTTTAGAAACGGAAAATTCGATGATAATTTTTTGGTTTTTGAGTGTGAATTTCGGCTGATTTGTTCTTGTATTGTTCTTGATTGTTGTCTTTATTTCCGTGTTATTAGCTTGACTTCATTGAATTATTCGCTAGTGTTCTGCCGTAGGGATATGTCGGGAACAAATCAGCTGTTTTCCCTCTCCAACTGTTGGGATATGATGTAGATCCTATAAATTCCGTGCAGTTCTCGAACCACACAGGTATGCTGATTGTATTTCTTCATCCAGATGTCTTGTGTCGTTATGGTTTGATTTCGTGGTGTTAGTGAAAGTGGATCATGGTATGTTTTGAAAATAAAACAGGATATCCGACTGTCAAGGGCCAAGTTTTGAATGGAGGAGAATTGTGGGACTTAATTGAAGGCCTTGAAGAAAATGAACTGTTGTACTATACTCATTTGTTAACAGGTGCTCTGATTTTGATTTTTCATTGAATGACTTTTTCGTATCTAGTATAATTTGGTAACTGTACATTATAAGATTTTTTTACCAATGAGTTGCATGTTGCTAGAATGATACAGAGGAAGAAAAGAAGAAATGTTTCAGCTAGAAATAGAGAATAATGCTAAATTATTGTCATCTTTACGTATAAAGTTCCTGCAGTAGTTTAGATATTGTAGCTTTGTCATAATATCTGTTACGGATTTTGCAGGTTATATTGGTTCTGTTTCTTTCCTCAACACAGTGTTAAAAGTTGTTGATAAGCTTCGCTCAGTGAACCCTAAGCTAACATATGGTCAGTTAAATTGAAGTCCCTTATGCTTTATTAATCTTATATACACGTTAGTAAAAAATTCTTCTGAGTTCTTGGTAACCTAGAACTAGTGAGCTGCGGGATAATATTTTTCTCAAAATAGCAAGAGATAAGAGGGGGATACAAACTGCAAGGATATAATTTTCTGATGCATTTTTGCTTGCAAGGGAAAATCTCTGTCATTGATTGCCAATTCTTTATATTTGAATCTGCGAACTTCTTATGTCCTATTACCTTTGTACCATGTTATGCATTTAAGGGTAAATGCTACAGAGATAATTGGGCTTTGAGGGTATGCTCCCCTCAAGGTCCCAGGTTCGAGACTCAGCTGTGACATTACTCCTTCGATGTCTCCCGGTGCCTGGCCTAGGGACGGGCGTGGTTACCCTTGTTTCAAAAAAAAACAAGAAATGGTAATTGCGCGGTTAATGATTGGAAGCTTTTTAGGGTGAATTTGCAAGCCACCTATTAAACCATGTTCTCATTAAATGTAGTTCCTTTTTTCAGTATGTGATCCAGTGTTGGGCGATGAAGGGAAGCTTTATGTTCCTCAAGAATTGGTATCTGTATATCGGGAGAAGGTGAGAAATCCAGCTCACTCTGTGCCTTGGTGGTGCTTGATAGCTCAATCATTTAATCATGACTTGAGTTAGATTGTTTCTTTCGTGGATGATGTTCCTTGGTTTGCCTCAGTTATCAATCTTTTCAATGTTTCAGTACTTCAACATTTGGTCCATTGAAAATGAGATCTATTGTTGACGTGTTTAAAAGTTACACAGTCATTTAAATATCTGTCCTTTATATTCCCTTTTTCATGTTCTTGACTATAAAACTTCTTTGATGAGCCAATTTATGGTTAGGTTGTCCCTGTGGCTTCTATGTTGACTCCTAATCAATTTGAAGCTGAACAACTGACTGGATTAAGGTAATATAAATTGGATTTACATGACAAATTTACCGTGCTAATAGTATTTTTCCTGAAATATTTAGATCTATGGAATGTGTATACTATCATGTTTACTTTTGTCTTTGTGAATGTGTGTTCATGCTTGTGAGAAGTGCAAGAAAAACTGCCTTATACGGCTGAACATGTAACCAAATACCTTTTGAAAATTTGAATAGCCTATTGTTTATTGCTATACTGAAACTAATATCTAAGTTTCCAACTCCTAACCTTATTTATGGTTCATAATATGACCAACTAGTGTTAAATAAATTACACTGCAAACTGGTATGGTTGAAAGTAGAGACTGGGCAAAATTTGATTAGACGCCTTTCTTGAATTGTTCTGGCTTTCCCTTCCATCTATCAATCCTAGTATTTTAGATTATTCTATATAACATTAACATTTTTTTCTTTTAACCTCTAGAATTTGTGATTCAAATTAACCTCATTTCTTCTGACAAAGACTGGCAGTATTTAGTACTCCAGAATTCATTTTTCTTGCTTCAGATAGCACTCTTTGAGAAGCATTTTTTTTTGCAGGATCCAATCTGAAAGTGATGGGAGGGAGGCTTGTAACATTCTTCATGCCGCAGGACCTACAAAGGTAAGAATTATGACGTGCCTGTTGGCTTGTTTAGTAGTGGATGTTGTTAGGTAATTCTTACTCAAGCGCATGCTAGTAGTCAAGTAGAATGAATGGTGGACATTATAGGTAAATACTTGTAGTAGTGATTATCTTTAATATGTATTGCATGTTTGTTACTTTTTAAGAGAAAAGTTTGATAACCGACTCATCGATGCCCTGTCTCAGTTGGATAAATGATGCGCATTAACCATAGTTTGGAAATGTGTTTTCTGTGCAAAAAAATAGCTGGGGTCCCCTATAAGATAATAATTTAGTAAGATATAACTACTGATTAAGTCTTGGTTTTATTTTGGAAGTACTTCATCTTTTGTTTTTCAGGTTTTTCGAGACACTATATTGGTACAAAATTTCAGATAGTAGGTGCTTGTGGTTTTTAAGAATTCCAACTTTTACAGCTGCAGTCTTATTACTTTAGGCGATTAGAAATCCTCCTAGATGTCAAACTGTTATACTTATACCTTGAAATTTAAAATTGTACCTCCTTCAATAAACATATTAATGTATACGATCCATTCTATGACCGTCAACCTTTTTTTCATAAATGTCGGACATTATTCTAAATGTTATTTTCTTTTGCTGTCTTGAACACTGTAATCTGATGAGTAAATCACGCTAAATATCTCAGGTTGTGTTAACAAGCATAAGTATGAACGGTGAACTTCTCCTCATTGGCAGTCATCAGAAAAATATGGTAACTTTTGCATTTTATGTTGAACTGAGTTCTTGCAGTTTGAGATCTGTAGTTATTGAGGTGTATTTTTTTAATCTTGCAAAGCTCTAAGGGAAAAAAAAAAGGCATTACCCATCTGATTTTTTGTAAGATCCCAACAAATTTAATATTCCATAAACTTTTTGGTAGTTGATATAATTAAATTTACTCTGACCCATCTGCTTAAGCTTTTGGGTTAATTGGTAATTTAACATTTTGAGTTCAAATTCATATTGAGTCACTTCATCCCCAATTAATATTGATTTCTACTTGCTCGACATTCTCAAATTTACAAGTCCACAAAGGAGGGGGAATGCTAATTGATATAATTTGATTTACTTTGTTTAATATCTTTCAAGTTGAACAGCTTTTTTCCTGAAGAAACTCAAATGATTGCCTGGTTAGATGCCAAATAGACCATCATAATCACTGTCTGAATTGTACTGAATAAACTGATGTACCAAGCATATGCTACTTTCCTATGCCACTTGTGCTTATGATTTTTCACAGTATTTCAATGGTTCTCTCTAATTTTACGAGTCAATAATAAATTATGCCTCTCTCTAAAATCTCGTTCTCTCTCTAAACCCTAAACTCTAACTCCGATTGTTCATTTCCTTTTCTTCCTCAAGCCCCTCCTCTGACACTAGGGAGGATGTGGGGTTTGAGTTGCCCACCACTGGCAATGCGATCCTCACCCCTCACCAATGCAAACCCTCCTTCACTCGCCGATATAACCTTCCGATGGTTGGACAACAACCATTTCTCTCACATTCTATGGAATTGTTTTTTGTTTCCTATAAAAAAAATGTATTCAAATGGTTGCATTTGCTTCTTGAAGCAACATTGGACAACTTCCCTCATTGATAAAAAAAACAGGGGAGAGGATTACCATACATACAAGTTTTCCCTTTTTATATAAGCTTCTTATTACCAGTTAAGTAGAACAACAGCTGTCATGTCAACTTATAGCCTAGCGCAGCGGGTCACCCTTGGGGAGGGGGGAGGGGATAGTGAGTTGAACTTCTAAGGAAGCCGAGCAAGGACCAATGATATTGGCGTGTGGATGGTTCCAGCTACTCTTGGTAACGCCCTAAACCCAAAATCCATGGCGAAAACAAACCTCCAATAGGAAAGGTGCCTATTCTAAAATTGTGAACCCTAATCATTGAAAAGAAGCCGTATCACTTAATGATTCAAGCCCTTTATTCACATTTTATTGAGGATTGGATGATTATTATTGAGAGATATCTCTTCCAGTCGTTCATGATGATCTGCACAAAATCACAAATGAAAGAATGCACATGGATACATAAAATGAAGCCCACAAAAGGTAGACTGATATGATCCAGGATCTAGATTATATCAAAAGATAAAAGATTACAAGATAAACCAAGATTTGATAGGTCTTGGAACCTCCCCTCTCAAGAGAATCTCTTGAGCCCTACAATAAATCACTCAATAACTCATTCAATAATTTGGATGCCTAAACTCTAACCTAACCCCCTCTATTTATAACAAAATACTAACTTGTTCGCTAAGTAATGGCTAAATAGAGCCCTAGGCCCAATTGAGCCTTAGGCCCAACCTTACCAATACCCGCCCCTTTAAAGCACTTTGTCCTCAAGGTGGGCATACACAAAAATAGAAAAATAATTTTATTTTATTTTTTTTCGGCGGCAGCAGCGGCGCGTCGGTGGTGGAGGCGGCGGTGACGGAGGTGGTGGCGATGGCGGTAGCGGCAACATTGGTGGTGGTGGCGGCGGCAGTGTCGGAGGTGGTGACGGCGGCGATGTTAGAGGTGGTGGCGGCAGCAGCGCCGCAGGTGGGGTTGGTGATGGCGGCGGAGGTGGGGGAAACGGCGGCAACAGCAGCGGTGGCGGAGGCGGTGGCGGAAACGGAAGAGGCGGTGGTGGCGGGGTCAAAACCCTAGCCGTCATTGTTTTTTCCAACCTAATTGCCTCCCTAAAACATTGTTTTAGGTCATTGAAACTCTCATTTAGGTCTTCTCTGAATTCTTTTCTATGAAAAGAAATCATGGCCCTCAAACTTTGCAACTCTTCTAGAATGAAACGAATTTGTTGTTCTTGATTCATCTCTACAACCAAGAATCGAAACGGCTCTTATACCAATTGATATGATCCAGGATCTAGATTATATCAAAAGATAAAAGATTACAAGATAAACCAATTGATAGGTCTTGGAACCTCCCCTCTCAAGAGAATCTCTTGAGCCCTACAATAAATCACTCAATAACTCATTCAATAATTTGGATGCCTAAACTCTAACCTAACCCCCTCAATTTATAACAAAATACTAACTTATTCGCTAAGTAGTGGCTAAATAGAGCCCTAGGCCCAACCTTATCATAGACTCATTAGAAAAAGTGACTCCAATCTAGTAAAATAAAACCTAAGGAATAGTTACAAAAAAAAAATGACCTACAAAGTTTGAGAACTTCGAGATCTTGAATGGACTGAAGTTGACTGGCGCACGATTCAAGCCCTTTATTCACATTTTATTGAGGATTGGATGATTATTATTGAGAGATATCTCTTCCAGTCGTTCATGATGATCTGCACAAAATCACAAATGAAAGAATGCACACGGATACATAAAATGAAGCCCACAAAAGGTAGACTCATTAGAAAAAGTGACTCCAATCTAGTAAAATAAAACCTAAGGAATAGTTACAAAATAGCTTCAGCAGTGATACCCAAAGAGAAACTTAAACCTCGCTACGGCTTACACCTCGAAAAAATCACTCTCAACTCTCATAAAGATTTTGTTGTTGTTCTCACCCCCACAACCGCCACTACAAATCTCACACTCCAGCTTGTCACTAAAATCTCCCCTTCTTGTGATAAAGGCAGATGGAAGAGGAACTCCTCGATCATCTCCCTACCACTACCACTCTTTGTCTGGCACAATGAAAACCAAAGACCTCAAAGAAAAAATCCTTGATGGACAGCACGAAATTGCAACTCCACAATATAGAATCCAAGTCTTCCTCAGCCTTCTAGTAGAGAGTACAACACAGCGGACCAATCAACGAAGGCATCTTTTTTACCCGTCTAACCAAAGTATTCACTCTTCCATGGGTATTTAGAAGGTTGCCGGCGGCGTGCATTGTTCCTTGCTTGGGAAGTGGTTTTTTTTTTTGGATAAAAAACAATTTCATTAAAAATATGAAATTACAAGGGGGCCATATGCCGATTACAAAATAGATTTGGCCTTTCTTTTCTCTTTTTTTCTTCTGGTTACAGGATAAAAAAAACTGATTTTGTACTTAGCCTAATACAATACATGTTTTGCTACGATCTTACTTGAACAAGATTTGTTTTATAAGGACAATACATGTTTTGCTTAGAGCCTGCTCCAGTAATGTAGCTCTTTTGTTATTTTATATGTCATTATGGTTTACATAGAATACACAGTCTAATTGCAATATTCTAACCTTGATGTCATAGGGCCAACCGCCTGAACAATTTAAGATCGTCATTCCCAAGATTCCTGCATATTTCACGGTATTTTAACTCTCTTGTCTAATTTCATTCGCAAATTGCAATGTTTGTCTCAAACTTTTGAGCTGAATTTAGAAACTATAGTTTTATCTGAATAGTGCAAGGAGAGCTAGTGCGTCTATAGATTATCAACTTATAGAAAAACAAAGATCACTTTAAATAGACCTTGTCGAAGGGTTTATCAAATACATTTATAAATTTCAATCTAAAGTTAAATATTTGTTGTATTTAACGGTGGACCGAGTCAAACCACAAGGAACTGAATAACTTAATTCTTATCTTTTTAATTTTCTTATTTGACACGAAATTTTGGGGGGATTTGGGAGAATGAAAATAAAATGACAAATAACAGAAGTAAAGGATAGAATTAAACCTCGGGCACCGAATCGAGGTAAACACAAGTAACAATGATATTTTCGATCATAGACAACCCAATGAAATAAATTATCCAACAATTTCTACCTAATCGACTTTTAACAGCATAGCCGACAAAGCCCCTAAGTAACTCAAGCAAGTAATTTATCAGGAAAAGTACCTCTGTTCTAGAAGAGATCTAGTGTTTCTTATCCATAGCAGCTATACAAGTTCCTGAAAAGAATATGTTTATTTGTAGGTAGAATCTTTACATGTTGGTAGAAGATTTATTTCTTCTCATTTCTTTCTCTCAAATTTATTTATCCCATAAAATGTAATCATAATAAAGTCAGACGTTTTCAGTTTTTTTTTTCCAACCAAAATAAGATCTATGACTGCGCTTGTAGGGAACCGGAGATCTTACGACTGCGCTTCTTCTTGGGTGGAGCAATGTAAAGCCCCTGAACTAAATATTATTAAATATACTTAACATATTGTTTACAGCATCGTTCTCGTTATATAATAGTTGTTTATGTTACCAGAAATATCCTGAAGACCTTGATTTGGCAGCAGAGCTTGCGGTAACAAGTTTGCAGGTCTTTCTTCTTTTCCGTGTTTGTTTTTATTCTAGAACTATTTGTTTTTCAGACTTTTCTCTAGAAATAAAATATGCTGGTGATTAATAATCTTTTTTGGTTTCTGTGTTCCAAAATTAAACTTATAAGTGAACACTACTTTTACATTTTTTTGTTTCTTTTCTGCTATATTTTAAAAACACTTATGAAATTTGAGCCAATCTTTACAATTTTAATATAGTAGTTTTCAAACTTCCATTGGTTTTAGAACTCACATACCATTGGTTTTAGAATTCACATACTACGAGCATAAATTTTAAGGAACCGAAAACTAATAATGAAATTGATACTTATGGACCAAAATATTTAGTCTAATTATGTTATATATTGTTTGTTTGTTTTAATTATCTATTTTCTTTATGAAAGTCGAATTGTATTATCTATTTTTGTTGTTTTAATTATCTATTTGTTTTATTGAAGTCAAATGTATTTATTATTATATTCTATAGTTGAGATCTTTTATATGAACCACGAATGTAGGACTAATGGTGAGTGACTTTTGGTTGAAGATTGTATTTTGTTTATGTAAATTGTATAACTAATTTGATGTAAGATATTTATATTTGCAATGTAAATGTATTGATGAACCCGATAACTCAATCCAACCTAACCCAAAAATATAAGGGTTGGGTTGAATTGAGTTGTCTCTAATTGAGTTTAGTTGGTTGGAAAAGTGACTAACCCGAATTTTTGGGTTGGTTCAAATATTCTCCTCAACCCAACTCATGTACACCTGATGCCAGCATTTGGCAACCGAATGTTGTAAGATTATGTGATATATCTTATGGCATAAAAATAGTCGAGGTACACGTAAACTGGCCATGATACTTATGGACACAAAAAAAGAGATCATGTTCCAAAAATCTTGGACACAAATATGACAATGATGTACGTTATCAATGTACATCCAGAAAGAAATTTTGAAAGCAATAAGTTTACGAATGAGTTCGATGTATGGTACTCAGAATTTATTTACTAATCTTGTCAATTCATTATGGCTAACAAGTGTGTGATTGCGAATGGTTTGTAGGCGGTTTTGCACAGAACAATGAACGATTACGAAAGTGTAGGATACGATCCTCAGTCGAGCAGTTTGGAGATTCGATTGATTCAAAGCCAAGATGACATTCGAAACCCACAAGTTCAATTCAAAGCTGAAAGATACGATTCAATTGGTGCTTCTTCTTAAACATTCATCTAGGCTAGAGGTATGTTGCAAGATGGCTTTGAACTTTCCCCCAACCCCTCACAAAATAATAATAATTATAAAGTAAAAATATAAAGGCAATAATTGTACTGAAAAACCTAATTTAAGTTCACTTTAAATTGTTCATTGGGATGAAGGGATAAAGGTTGAAATTGGTTTACACTACACATCCCTACCTTTACTAATGCAATCAAATATTTGTAGGCTTATAGAAATTGTCGTCAGTGACTCATTTACAATAATTATCTATAGTTCTTTTTTTTTCAAGTTCAACAACACTGAGGAATTTGCTTCAAAAAGAAAAAAAAAACAACAATAAGGGATTTAAATTGCTGTCAATTATCTTTGAATTAAGCCCCGTTTGACATAAATATCTGTTGGTTTGTTATATAAATTTAGTCCTCTTCTTCTAGTTCACATTAATAGTTATGCTTTTGATCTCTCGAATTTGAACCTAGTTTAATAATAAATCTAGTTCTTGGATTTTAAAATTGGGATTTTGGTCTTTGAGGTTTTGACATCTTTGGTCTTCAATGTTTGAATTCAATTTTAATTTCGAAGTAACAAACTTTGTTGATAGGGAATTTATCCTTTGCAGGACATTCTACCTCGTGTAATATATTTGCAGTACAATTTGTAAAATAATTCATCTATAGTACATGATTTCTATTAGTAGTAGAATTTAGTTAGTGATAGATTAAGTTTATCATTAATTGAATTCTATCATTGATAGAACTCTATCACTTATTGTGTTGTAGATGAAAATGTTTTATCTTTTTTAATTATACATGCAAAATCTCGGGTCTATGATCTCTCGGTTGATAATACATGTTAGTTATTATTTAGCATAGTCTGCTTTAGCTTAACGAGGTTAAACTTGCCAAAAAATTGTTTTAAAAAGCTTCTGTACGTCCACTATACAAAACGTCTCAAGTACGCCTACTTTTTTAATAGAACGTATGCTAGATATGAATTATTATTTTTTTTTTAAACTGATATGAAATGAAATTGATCTCACCTAAATATAATAAATGTATTCTTCATCTTTGTTTTACATTTCTTTTTTTATTATTATTTTAAATATATATTAAAATATTTACAAATTTAGAAACATTTATAATAAACTATCTAATTGACATTAAAATTTTAACTATTTAAAAAAAAGAAAGTATTTATAAGAATTGAGATTTAAAAAAGGTGAAAAAATAAATGGAAAAAAATTCTGAGTCCTGCCCAATTCATGGAAAAAAAAAGAGTTTCATGTGGTGGTGGAGATGGAGAGGACATTTCCAGCGCCCACCAGTGGATTATATCTTAGATTTAATTTTGATAAGTAGGACAGAGGTTTCATTGGTATTTGAGCTATCGAATCAATGTATTCTTTTTTTTATTTTATTTTGAATGTATCAACCAGTACAATTATGACTGAGAAAGTTGGGAGTTCGATAGTTTTATTATTTAGTAGTAGTTCAGTTCAATATCACGATTATTGACTCTCATAAGCAAAGGCAAGTTGGACACAATTTTTTTTCTTTCTTTTGAATATCGAAAAGATTCTTTGTCATTCATATGAATAAATTATTTTAATTAGCAACAGCTCAGTGAGACTTGCCTCTTTTGTTTTCTTTTTAACTTGAGCAAATATTGTTGAGTTCATCTGAATTTAATTCAGAATATAAATCATTACATGATTAAACTAGTCATATGAATTCCAATTATGATATCTATTACCTAAAGAGGAAACATAATTTTATAATTTTCTTATCTTGGAGATAAAATAAGATTAGACCTCAAAGAAATAAATATTATCCTTAAAACTTTCTCTTTATTGTTTTTGAATTCAACTATAATGAGATAGCAGATTCTAACTTATAACTTTTTTATTCATATATATTATCATTGAAGTTCGATTTCTTTAAACTTTAAAACTGACTATTCAATTGAGTATATACATCTTAATTTTGATAACATTATAATAAAATATTATTAAGAGTTCAAAGTTATAATTTTAATTTGATACCAAAAAAAAAAATTCCATTTCCCATCATGTATAGACATGTATATTTTATTTTATTTCAAAATAATAATAATAATAACACATGTATATTTTAATCACTATTTTTTTATTAGGAATTGTAATGTTTATAATTAGAATTTTAATTATGCTGATTTTTCATGAATAATAAAAAAGGAAAGAACTTCATTAAATGACAATTTTAGAAAGAAAAAAATAAGTCAATTATTCTGATTTATATTGCTTCTAGTGAAATGTTTTTTTTTTTGAGTACATAGTGGGAGGAGGGGGACCAACAAACCCTACATAGAGGGCACAACTGTTCTCAAATAATATGAGAGCCAAATACCGATTGAAATGAATTAACACCAAACAAATAACCAACTGCGCCACTGACCCTCGGTACTTCCAATGAAATCAATTGAAATGAATAAAAACTGATATATTTTATTACATATAAAATTCTCTTCTATTAACGGTTAAAATCATAACCCCCACTTAATTTTATTAATTTTTAAAAACACCAAAGGCATCCTATCTATCTAAACTACTTCTTTGTTATTCAAAATAAGCTTTTATCATAGATTTAATGAGGTGTACGATATTGTATAATCAATATTCATTTCAACCTTTTTTAATGAAATAGACATTTCAACGATTTTGATCTCTAATAAATGGGTAATTATATAACTTACAATCAATAAAACATACTTTTGTTCTAGAGAGATTTTAAGTGGATAATATTCTCCCTAGGGAATTGCAAGGGAACTGCAAAATTTAATTAAATTTTTGGTAGGGATAAAGAATGAAATAGACAGACACCTTAAAAAATCAATAAAAAATAATTTGAAAAATAAAAGACATCCTAACTAGATTCAAATTAATAATCTCCTGATTCTAATGAATATTTTTTATCAGCCTAAATAGTTTGAAAAGAAATTAGTTAAAACATCAACTTTGAACTTATAAATTTCCCAACAATATTCAATAATACAAAAGCTTAACAAGCCATATACCAACAATTACATGAAAATAACAAAACATTAAGGTCAAAAGTATAATCTGTCTAATGGGCAGAATGCTTCATACAGCCTTTCAAAATCAACCATAAAGATAACTTAAACAAGGAAACTTCAAGTCAATATTCTTAAGTTTGATTAGATAGATAATTAACTAGGGGTTCTATCGAAACCAGATACTTCTCGTCCTAGACACATTATTGACGCTTTCGAAACAAACTTACCGACTACGTGAGATACCAAAATTTAAAAGGCGTTCCAATTACACAAAACACAACTAAATTAAATTACAAACTACGTGAGATACTGAAACTTAAAACTTGAAAAATACTTCAAACAAAATGCTGGAAGCACTTATGCATGAAGATTGAGGATGTAAAGGTTGCGACCATCACCCTTCCTTCTTAAATCAATAAGTTTTATGCGGACTGTGTTATTTTTTCAGTCACCTTAATATCAACTCCTTCGAAACCAAGCATCTTGTTTATGGCACCAATGTACGCCTTCACACTTGATACGACGATGTCCATCCCCGCTCCAATACCGCTGTAATGGTTAGTAAATGTTATTTTAGTTTTAGTTAATAAAGAACAAAAATAAATATAAATATTAAAAAAAAAATTAAAAAAAAACGCAAAGTTATTTGCATCACACGAAAACACGCCTTTTTACTCGAGACTTGCCTATTGAAGATGTTCAAAGCACAAGCCAAGGTGCATAGACGTAATTCTTTTAGTGTAGACAATTTTCTTTCATTACAATAGTTATACAGCCCTTCTATCTAATTTTTTTTTTAAAACCAAAAAATTGGAGCTCGGGGTAACCACACCTATCCCTAGGCAAGGTATCGAGAAATTTTGAAGGAATAGAGACACGAGAGGTGTCTACAAATTAATGTCACAAGTGAATCTCAAACTTGAGACCTTGAGAAAAACACACCTTAAAAACCCAAGTCTTCGACTACCATGCCACCCCTCAGAGACACTACCCTTCAAAGTTCAATCTGATTGGAAAGCTCTTTTGCAATTCTCTTTCTGTGTAGGAATTTTCTCTTTCACATGAAAATGTTTCTTATCCATTATAAAAATAAAAATAAAAAATCAGAGGATTATGATTAAATTTTTGTTAATTCTACCCTTCTACTAGTGCTTGTTTAAGTGGCACCATACTTAGTAAGTTGGCAAAAATTTAGAAGAGAAATTATCACCCAATGAACAAAGAAAAGTTAGTAACTTTCGCCAACTACTCAGAAACGTGGAGACGACAAATTAGAGAAAAAAAATCACACTCGAGTAAGTTGATTTCTCTTCTAAATTTTTGTCCCAACTCATACAATATCATGCCATGCTGCCATAGCTTACCATATAATAGAAAAACAAAATTAGAAAATAATTGATAAATTAAAAATAAACACGATAGGGGAGAAAATTTACCTAAATGTTCGTTGAACTGCTTCTCCAGTCATTGCAT
Source organism: Sicyos edulis (assembly GCA_036507275.1). Lineage (NCBI taxonomy): Eukaryota > Viridiplantae > Streptophyta > Magnoliopsida > Cucurbitales > Cucurbitaceae > Sicyos > Sicyos edulis. The sequence continues at coordinate 38,537,361 of CM071850.1, forward strand.
TAGTAGTTAAGTAACTGTTGTCCCCTCTTATGACAACACGAGTAGTGGCGATTGCATCAATACCTTCGGTGACAGAATTCATCGAATACTCGAGAAGTGTTGCTGGTTCCTGCATCCAGAAAAATGACAACTCTGCACCGTCATTCACTTGAAACACACACCAAACCAGCACACGGAAGGCCTGGTTATTGATCATGTTATCTTTTATATGATATCCACCAAATGTCATGACACCATAATCAGCCCACGTCTTTAACTATTCAGAAGAAAATATTTTCAATTCATTTTAGAAAAAATAACTCATTTGCTAACGGCTTTTGCACTTTTTTTGCCAACGGCTTTCGTCATCCACTTTGAGTGTTTGAGCCAACTTACACCAACCTTGAATTCTCATGATACGATGACAAAAAATTGTCAAGATAACTCATGGGATATTAACTCTAAGATACACGTTCCCTTTGAGCTCATTATTATTTATCAACTCTTATTGATCAATAAACCAACTTATGATTGGTTTACTTTGGTGTGATTTGTAAGAACCAATTATCTGGATTTCCTAGTTTTACTTCACTATGAAACCATCCTGAGTAATCTAGGTGTAAATTAAAATCGTAGAAAGTTAGATAGAGGTTTCTCTTGTATCTCAAACCTTAACAATGATATCTACAGCCTTGTAAGCTGAATCGACCGGGCCGGTTCCAACAGCACAAGCTATGTGCTCTTTCCCATCAGCATCAAGAAGTTTAACAGTAGCAGTGGAAAGACCGAGAGTTCCACAGGTGACCTGCATTTGAGGTGGTATTGTCAAATGATGATGTACGTGTATCTAAAAATATCTGACGATCTTTAACAAAATTTAAACAACCTGCAAATCTAGCAGCTTCCAAAGAACAGTTGGTTGAAAAACTTCATCGGATACCAATGCTCGAATATCCGCATCTGTAACTCTCTGGAATGTCAAAGATAAATTACGGCAAAAAGTTTAGAACAAAAGCTTGACAATTATGGATGAATGTGTGAATGCATGAAATTATATGAAAAAACATAATTATGCATAGTTATTTATGTTCTTAAATCAGGTTGAAGTAGGATCCTATTTGTTATTTGCTATTCTACTATGTGCAGGAAGCAGGGGAGAAATTAAGGAATAGCTCGGCAAAAGTGAGAAGGAAAAAAATTCGAGTTGCCTTTTTCTGTTCAGCTACTGCTTTGAACCGCCAGAATACATTATCGAGATTCTCATTGTCAAGCTCATAACCAAGCTGAAAAGACAAAAAATAGCATTAGCATATCGCCAGAAAAAGATGAATAATATGGAAAGATCACCTAAAAATTGAGCTTGGAGATCAAATTTACCTCTAGAAGTCGACTTTTAAGGGCATGGCGTCCACTATAAAAGAAGTCATAATGAACCATGTTATTGGGATGGTATAGTTTAAGATACAAGAAGTGAAATCTATACTATACGTAGAAAGCCACTCCTGTTAATGTATTGGGATATAATATTTTGAACAAGATACAAGAGGTGAAATATATGTATACAAAGTCAATCAACATTTTTTATAATTGTGAGTCCGAGCTAGCTTACGCGTACCTCAACTATTTTCATAGGACAAACTGTTTGACCCTACAACATATGATTGTTAAGGAAACTTGTAGAAAATTAATTTGTAGAAAGGCAACCATCGTAGATTGAACCTATAACCTTTTGATTCTCCAAGACCCTCTTAACCATTAGATCATGATATTTAATCCTGTCAATATTGTAAGAAAATAATTTTGGGGAACACTACAATAGAATGACAAAAGATGTTTCTCATTTCTTCTGTTCCAACATAACCAAACTTATGCACGTATAAAGTGAAAATACCAAGCTTCAAATGGCATAATTAGCTACAAGGTGCCAATGCCAATTAAGGAATCTGCCTCCTGTGAGGCAAGGTGCACTTAGTATCATAGTATGGTTATGGTACACGCACTACTTTTTTCCAAAAGCCTACAAAATATTTTTTTATAAGAAACCGAGCTTTTCATTCAAATTCTATAATATTACTTTCAAGTGATCTCTTACGTAAAGCCCGACCTTTCAGAGGGGAGAAAGGGAAACTTATCAAGAAAAAGGCAATATTGTCATTTTCCATAACTGACATGGTATGATGGTATACCTGAGTTTTCCGAGAACAATACCAGCATCATTGGACCGTTCGTAGCCAATGTCTTCAGGGGATATGATTTCATAAGTACCTTTGTGCTTAAGCATTCCATCCTGCGCCACAAAAAACAATATTTAAGAAACAATTGGATCCTAACAAAACAGCCAACTGCATGTCTTACACAAATAAATAATAATTTAAAACATAAAAACAAGAGCAATCGATATTTCCATAATAAACTTGAAGGCAAGACCATGCATCAAAAGAGTTCACCATATTTGTAAGAGAACTAAGCAGCTGTGTAACAAACATGATAACTGGAAGGAAAAGATAAAACTACAAGAGACAACCAGTAACACCGCATAACATTGTATGTGTCCCCCACCTCATGCTCTACTGATATTCAACCCAGAAACGGTCTCAAAAAACACTAAAAAGTTGTTCAAGTTTTTTTCCCATTAACTCGCATGGAAAGAGAAGAAAGAGATGGCTAATTGTTTGCTATAAATATGTTTACAACAACAAACACAGGTGCTAGAATCCTGTTTAAGTATATTGGGAAGCTTTCTTATCAAAAGGTTAAAAAAAAAGATATATATGAAGCCGTCTTAAATAGTTAGCCATGAATAGCAAAATCAAAATTGAACATGACAAACCTGGTGGATGCCACTTTCATGAGCAAAAGCATTAGCTCCAACAATAGCCTTGTGTGGTTGTACATTCAAACCAGTGTATTCTTCTACCTAAGGAATAAGTTTGTCAGTTAAGTAGCCTTTATCGATAATAAATACTGACATTTAATAGAGAGAGAGAGAGAGAGAGAAAAAAAAAAGTGAAACGGAGATAGAGAACAAGCATCTGTCCTTAATCCAAAGTACCAGTGAACAGAACAGACTTTTTATGAAATAAACCGAGCTTCCATTGAGAAGAGAAACAACAGTCATAAGAGTATTAAGAGATAAAATAAATAGAACTTTGGATATTATACCTAATTAGTAACATTTAAACATCAAAACACCCCCGGCCCCCCTCTCCAAACAAATGAAATAAATGCTCCACTTCGTATACTCAAAAAAATAATTCCCTGACTCTTTCCAAATCTACTAAAGAGGAACAAGAAGCGAGAACAGAACTTTCTAGCATTCCTATCAAACAAAAAACTTTCTAGCATTCAAGTTGAACCTAGGCCACAAATAACTTGCTATAGAAAATCTCTCATCCTAAGGAAATTCAACTTTGTATTTTTTAAAAAATAAATGAGAAGAATAATAACAAAACTCAAGGAAATTTTTTCAAGAAGCGTCTTTTGTATGAAAAATAATTACCATCTTGCTAGTCAAAAAGATATGTCTTGAGTTAATTCCAGTATGAAGACCTCCAAGCACATGCTCTCCACGACATTGTAAGGCCATTACAACCTGAAGATACAAAAATATGGTTTAAAAATAGAAAATACCATACACCCATGCAACCATTTAAGAAGTGTACCCATAAAATGAGTTGAATGTTTTCATGTTTTTTTAAACAAGGGTAACCACGCCCGTCCCTAGACCAGGCACCGGAAGACATCGAAGGAGTAATATCATAGGTGAGTCTCAAACCTGAGAACTTGAAATGAATGTTTTCATGTTTGCCGCAAACAAATGATCTCAGGACAAAAAAAAACAGCAACACGCATATTCACAAAGGATTTAAGATTTATCCTCAATTTTAGACAAGTAACATTGTCTCGTAAGATGTCAGATTGAACAACAACTTTCAACGAATAGGTCTATGAAAAATTAAAAGAGACTATAGGACAACAAAGTTAAACACCTTAAATAATATATAAAACTTCTTATCCCAAAAAAAACCTATAATATTCAACTTTCAACGAATAGATACTTTAAGAAAAAAACGTCCCCAAAAGGCATTGTGGTTGGTTGAAGGCCCGGACTTTGAGGGTATGCTCCCCTTGAGCTCCTAGGTTCAAGACCCACTCGTGACATTAATTTGTAGACACCCCCAACTATGTCTCCATTCCTCCGATGTATCCCGATGTCACAAACTAGGGCGGGCAAATGGTGCCCCGAGTATATGGGAGCAAAGCTCCGACTCCCAGTCATAAAACAAAAGATAGTTTAAGCAAAAGTCAAAAGAAACCCAAGTTGTTCTATTGGTACTAGATGATGTTCTTTTTTCCTTCTTATAAAAACTAAGCTAATGTTGGGAGTAAATGAAAGAATACATACGAGGCTTGCAAAATTACCCACAAAAATCTTTAGCCAACTGTCCAAAGAGAGGCATTAAACTTAGTGAAAGCCCATATCTCTTCCAACGACCTTTCTAACTCCAAAAATTCCACCATTACTCTCAAGGAAATGCTCCATATATCATTGGTTGATAAGGCAGTCATTGATGAAACTTAGGAGAGAAAACGATTTCACTTACTGGTGACCACCAGATCATCCAAGCCAATGCTCCATTATCATTAATCATTGAAATATAACTTTTTTTATTTTTTGAAACAAGGGTAACCACGCCCGTCCAACAAGAAGGTTGCATAAGAGGACTGCAATTAGCTGGTATGGGAGGCATAAGAATAGTTAGAGAAAAGTGGGGAAAGTTTACACCATGCAATAGTAGATGCCAGATGGAATAGTATTGTCCATGAAATGGTGGTAAGTACTTTCCTTGTCTTTAAAGATTCTTCTATTACACTCTATCCAAAGATTCCACCAAAATGCCCTGATAAAATTTTCCCATAGCAATGTCTCATTTTTGAACGAGTGCCAGTGAACACCATAGGGAGGAGAACTTGTATATGTTGAGACAGAGGGCAGTTCCAGCTGAAAAGTCTTCTGATGTAATCCCAAAAAGGAGAAACAAAAGGGCAATGAATCGAGAGGCTGATACGATCCCAGAAACATTAAAAGTTTATTCGAGGCGGAGCAAGAAGTGAAGAATGAGTTATTTACTATGTTAATATATTGTTATTATGCGAATTTAGGTTGTATTGGGCTTATGGGCCTAAATAGAGTTATTTCCCAAAATTAGGTTAAATCCTAGGATTGCTATAAATAGGAAGGCATAGGCTACTCTTTTCATTCATTGAATTATCATTATTGTATTGCGGCTCTTTGAGAGATTCTCTCGAGAGGTTTTATCATAGATTAATAAAATAGTGTGGTAGATTCTATCAGAGGCATGATAGAAACTCTAAATTTTTCTTGCACATCGGACACCACTAGGGAGAAAGAGCCACTTGTTTAAGTCTAGATTGAAGACTATCATGTGCATTAGAGGCACCATGGGCAATCTCCCATAAGAACTTTCACTTTTTTTGTGGTATTTGGCTCTCCATATTGCAGCATTGCTTCATAAAGGGAAGAAGAGATGTTTGCAGAAGCACCAAAAGATGCAATAGGGATCTCTAATAGAATAGTCCCTGTGAGTGTAACATCATCAAGACAGTGGGTGGCTGGTGAGCTGTCCCAATTTTTCTATTTCGTCACCCTTAAATAATCTCCTTAAACTCAGATTCTCGGAAAGATGTGATAAAGAGGGACATGCTTTAGGGCTTTTGGAATCATCGGAAAGATTCTTCAAAAGAAGATGCCTAATAGAGCTTTATCTCCTAACTGTTGCAGAATATGCTTCAAAGAAGAGGAAGCTCAAGATCACATTTTCATCCATTGCTGCCGGGCTGATTGTTTTTGGAATAAGATCCTTGAAACGTTTGGCTGGAGTTTTGTGTGCCCCTGTGACATATCGACTTTTCTTCTTTGCATAATGGATGGGCATCCGTTTAAGAACTCTACAAAAGTTCTTTGGTTAAACATTGTTTGTGCTTTCTTTTGGAATTGGTGGGGAGAAAGGAACAATAGGATATTCAAAGATACTTTTATTTCCCTAGCCTCTCTCACTGAAGCCACTATACACAATGGAATTTTTTGGAGTCATAGGCTTCCTCCTTTTTGTAACTATGACCTTTCCTTTTTAAATGTTCATTGGCACCATCTTTTGTAAGGTTTTGATTTGCGCTATTGCGTTACTCACTTTATCAATGAAAGTTATTGTTTCCTACTAAAAAAAAAAAAAAAAAGAGGGACATGCTTTATGAAATAAGTATAACATATTGATTAGATCAATCATGGAAGTTGCATTGTAATCCATCCTAACTCTTCGCAAATAAAAATACGAATAAGAATAAATAATATAATATTAAAAATAATAATAATAATAAATAACTTGCCTCCTCTAGCGAAGCATTTCCAGCTCTCTCACCAATGCCATTAATGGTGACCTCAAGTTGCCTTGCACCTGCACATGCCCCCTGCAAAGAGATGAGAAGAATCAAACATAATTTACTTAAGGTTCAAAGATGAGGTCATTATCGGCATTTAGATAGGCAGAAGAGTGGTTTTTCATAGTGCACAGAGAAATCCCTTGTTCTCTTGCAATTTGCCACTTTTATGGAGTGGCTGAAGAAGGTAGTCCTCTACAACTTGTGAACTTTGGGAAATTATTACAAAAGGGCTGGAACAATTTGGACCTAGATCAAACCAAAAAACGTATATCTTATCCCTTAGGCCCCGTTTGATAACCATTTTGTTTTTCATTTTTTGTTTATGAAATTTAAGTCTACAATAACTACATTACTATACCTTTTTCCTTATTTGGATATCTACATCTTACCTATATTTTAATAAACAAAACCAAAATTTGTAAACAAAAAAAGTAGCTTCCAAAAATTTGTTTATGTTTTTGAAATTTGGTTAGTATTCTCCTACTTTCTTAAGGAAAGATGGATACATTGTAGGAAAGATGGAGCACATGGTAGGAAATTTGAATAGAAATAGGCTTAAATTTCATAAACAAAAAACAAAATGGTTATCAAACGGGGCCTTAGTAATTTCCATTTTAAACTATTGGGCATAAATGTCCAAAATATGATCATTCATATCTAAAACTAAAAATATACATTAACGGAATGAGGCCTTGTCATGTTCAAGCCCCGTTTCTTATTTTCACCTATACTTTTTTAAGTGTGTCACTATGCCATTTTTTAAGTGCGAGTGTGAAGGCTAACTTACGAGTGTTTCAACTATTCTCAAACAACAACCATCTGATCCTACAACATGGTCAAAGAAACCTGTAGCAACAAATTCCTAAATAGGTGGTCATCGTAGATTGAACTCATAACCTCTTAATTCTCCAAGATCCTCTCAACTTATGCCAATCCAAGATGGTTCACTATGTCCATATTATAATTCTTAGTGTTAATATATGTTATTCATAATCCTTGTTACTTTGCTATTATCTTTGGATACTTCAGCAATTAAAAGTCCATGTTTGAGAGTGATTTTGGAATTTCATCCCCTTTCTTAATGCTTTTGGGCATGACAGAAGTGATTTTGATCCTTAAAAAATCACTCCTAAACAATAGAATTAAAAGTGCAGAAAAAGTCATTACTTACTGCTACAGTGTTGGCGGATGCAAGTCCAAGATCATTCTGGCAGTGTGTTGAAATGATGACATTTTCGATGCCAGGAGTATTAGCTTTTATATCAGCAATCAACTTGCCAAATTCAAACGGCATTGTATAACCCACAGTATCTGGTATATTGAGAGTAGTTGCCCCAGCCTTTATCACTTCACCCAGAATTTGATAAAGGAACTCTCTGTCGGATCTGATGGGACACCATAACATAAAAAATAAAAATATTTTATCAAGTTAAAAGAACTGTAATTTTATGCTAAGCAATGATGCCCAAGAAAGGTCACTATGAAGGATTTGCTCCAATCAAGACAAGGAAGGGAATAGACATCATTCAGGGATTGCACAATGAACAATAATTATGATATACAGAAATAAAATTTCCATCAAAACCTACCATAAAAAGTTCTAAATATAGATGAAAACCAAGAAATGCATTAAATCAATGCATTTCAAATTGATGATTTGTAAGAGTGAACAGCGTGCTGGAGAAGTGCTTTTTGACAGTTGACTCACAGACAGAAGTTTGTATAATGCAAAGTAAGAGGTCGAAAACCTATTAAGTATATAACTCTATGCTAATCAAAACTAAAGATTTGGTAACCATAAGCTACATAAATCCACATTGCATAAATCAGCCTTTCCAAATCATAAATCGGGAAAACAAGAAAAATTCAAAATTTTACATTTTCATCATAGTCTTTTACAAGATAAAAGAACAAATTACATAAATTCACACTTCAAAACTTCAAGCTTCACAAATCTGAACTTATTAACAACTTAATCCAAACATCCATTATGATGGAGAGGTTTTGAAATCGAAGAAGCAAGAAAATTCAACTTACTCTCTGGATCAATTTGATGAAACAATTTTTTTTTTAAAAAAAATGCATGTAACTTAAGATCAAGATTCAAGATCGAACCTTCCAGCATCCTCAGGGCTAAACTCAACATCATCGCAACCCAAACTTCGTGCAAACTGCACCATATTTCGAGCAATTTCAACCACTTGTTCCCTCGTCTTTCTCAGCTTATGTTCCATATGAATTTCGCTTGTTGCAATAAACGTATGTATCCGCGGTCTCTTGGCATACTTCACTGCTTCCCATGCAGTTCGAATATCATTCTCATTACACCTCGAGAGACCACAAATAACAGGCACATAACCGCTCTCATCAACAGCATTGCCAACCTCTTTGGCAATCATCTTGACAGCCTCAAAGTCCTCCTTCGAAGCAGCAGGGAATCCAGCCTCAATTATGTCAACCCCAAGCTTGGAAAGTTGACGAGCAATATCAAGCTTCTCTTTAGCAGTGAGTGAGGCACCAGGAGACTGCTCGCCATCGCGGAGAGTGGTATCGAATATACGAACATAGGAAGAGTCAGGGATGCGATTGGGAATATACGGCGGACGTGAAATGGACGAATTCGGTTTCGGATTCGAAACTATACTTTCAGTCTGACAACAGTAAATGCGAGATACACAGTCCGCGGCCGCCGTCGCGGACCTAAAGGACAACGACCGTGAAGGATTCTTAAGAACGTGCAAATTCCGACTGTATATCCGTTGACAGCCGGAAAACTGAGAGCTCGATTGCCGAGCAAGAAAGTGATTCGGTTTCGACAATGTTGCCGGCATGGCCATGATAAAGATAACAACAACAACAACCGCAAATCAAAGAACACAGAAACACGCTAGCAGAAGAAATCAGCGTATCCTCCTCTAACTACGCAATCGCAGAACCGTATGAGAGCAATTGATGGTCGGCAAGAATGAAGAACAGAGAAGACTTACAGGCGAGCTCCGGCAAACATTTCAGGGAGATTTTCAGGCGGAAGTGCTGACAAAATGAAACTCCGGTGAGATCTTCAGGGACGCAAACATGGAGGAGCAAGTGCAGAGGAAATCAATGGCGGATGGATGAGCTCTGGAAGGTTGAAGGAGATGGCGGCGGCGGGCATGCATTAAAGGATTTTTTTAAAGGTTCACGTTTAGGGCGTATATGCTAATGTAAACCGCACCACTTCAATTTGTGACGGAACTTCTTTTTCTCTTTTTTTAATTACAAATCCTATTGAGAGGATTATTATTTCACATAAATGAGAATTATATGTTGGTTTTCTTTTTTTATATCAATAATTGTCTCGGCCAAGCTTTTTAACACATCGATTAATATTAAGGGACATACAGTAAAAAATCGGTAAGAAATTAGCTCCTAATTAAATAAGTATGATGAATTGAACTCATCATTTTATGTACTTTAAATCTCTCTTTTACTCCAAGTCATATACCAGTTTTAAGGATAAGAAGCAAATGTTAAATTGGACTACAAGTAAACAAACAAACCAAAAGCCCGAATGCCACCAATTCTTTCGATTGTCTTAGCTTACTTATTGACGATCTTTTTTTCTTTTTCTTTTTGTTTTGTTTTATATTCATTTTTTAACAAGATATGATTGTCTTTTTTGTTTTTTGTTTTTTTTTTTGTCTCATTTAATGATGCGAACCATTTTTATGAAATTATAGGTTGATTTTCTAAAATAATATTTATTTAAGGATAACAAATTCTACTTCTCAAAAAAAAAAACTAATTTTAAATATTATAATATAATATAAGATTTAAGTTAAAATATTATTTGGTCTCTAAAATTTGGAATTTATTTCATTTCAATTTTTAAATTTTCAAAATTTTAATTTTAAACTTTAAAGTTTTTTATATTTTAGTATTTTTAACTTTTAAATATCTAGTTAAATATATATATATATATATAATTAATTAAATAACTGAATGAAACATATAATTCATTTTTGATACAGTTTAATTTAAAATATATTTCATTGTCTAAATCATTAATAATTTACCATTAAAAAAAATCATTAACAATATAATATTATGTATGTGTATTAGAAAATAGGATAATGGAAAAAAAGTAAATTCGGACTTTTTTTATGCCACTCTTCCTCGTCTCTATCCTAAATGAACGAGGTGATTCATTGAAGTCATTTTTTAAATTTGTTTTCTATTTTTTCTGTTGAATGGATAAAGATGAATTGATCAGGCATAAACCAGCTGTTTTTAGTTTGGAAAAAATCTTTAACTAAATATTTAAATATAAATATAGTTTAAACGTATCAGCAACAAATTTTTAGTTGGATTGGTATGACGTATATTCATAAGACTAATATTCGAATCTTCCATTACTCAAAAATATATATTTGAATCTTCACTTTTAATGGTTGTGAATTTATTGAATGAGATAATATAAAAAAGGAGAAAATGGTTATTGGATTGGATTTCTTAGTGGAATATGGTGCGAAGTATATATACACTCATAATTGATAATCTAAATAAACTACATAATAGCTAGAATGAATATAAAATAAGAGATAGTAATAGCTAATAGCCTATGATATATATCATGGTGTCCAAATTTGGAACATATGAAATAAAATGAAGAAACGTGTAATGACTCGGTGAAAATTTCACCAAATTGTGATTGATTTCGAATATGCAATAACTTTAAAAATCCATAGGCCATTTATTATGACTGCAACGGCAATCAAGCCCAACGTGCTTGGATATTTCATGAAAAAGTTGGATTTGTTGGCCAAGTAGACAACGACCCAGGTGTCATAAAATAAAAAGAGTATCAATATATAATGGCATATAAAGATCCTTGATAAAGTATGATAACCACAATAATTCGTAAATAGTAGAGGCAACACTATGTATTCAACAATTAGAAATGAGCCATAAACAATACTTTGTTTATTGGATTTCATAATATCATGTTGCTATCTAGAAAAGTACAAAAATTAGTAGTTGAATGACAATTGTTAACCCACGAGGCTCAGTCTTAATCAACAAAGACTTTTAAGGAAAAATGTGTTGTTGGAGTTAATAAAATTCATTGGCAAGGTGGAGACTTTAAATAACCAACAAGTGATGTGTCACGACCAAATGACAATTACAAGGTTGTGCAACGTACTAGTTGAGTTTATTGACGACGTAAGTGATAGGGTGAAATATATATATATGTTGACCTACCAATCGTATGTGAATGGAAGGATCCAAAAGTAAACCATCATTGGAAACTTGAAGTTTCACATTTGGATCCATGGATAGATTCTCAGTCTAAGCCCATAATAAATCAACATCCTAAAAAATATGAAGCGTGTAATGTCAGAAGAAAAAAAGGAAAAAAAAAACTTTAAAGACCGAGAAGTTTCAAACTAATAAAATACTGCAAACATCACATATCTTTAAGTTGGAATAACTAATGTAATATTTTCATTAACTTGTTTATGTGGGTGATGTTGGGTCTAGTTACAGTAATGTTATCGACATACACGATGGTGACAACAAAATTAGAACTTTTACCACGAGCAAAAAATGAATAATCTGATTTAGATTGTATGAAACCAAAAGTGAGCAGTGGGCGAAAACTTGGCATACAATTGACAAAATGCTCACTTTAAACTATATATCAATTTTATGAAGATAACAAACTATTTCAATACCTAAAATAATGAACGTGGGAGGCATGTAATCAAGCGATAGATTCATGTACACTTCATCAATCAAATCTCCATTGAGAAATATATTATTGATATTCAATCAAACAATAGATCAATTCTTCAAAATGGCTAAAATAATGAGAAATTTGGATGTCACTAACGTTGTAAATAAAGTGAATATCTCTATGAAGTCAATACCTTATTGTTGCGTCTAAACCTTAGCCATCAACTAGATCTTGCATCGATTTACCAATCCATATGTTTTTATATTTGATCTCATATATCCACTTGCACACTAAACCGACTACTTGTCATAAGGCAATGGAACCATTGTCCAAGTTTTATTTGTTTCCACAACTTCGAGTTCACTGTTTATGACATATTTCCAATGAGAGTGAGACAATATTTGATGATACAATACGACTTGTGTGACTAGTAGACTTGTAGACTTGTAAGGGGAAATGCCTTAGGGCATAACGAAGCTGCTTATAACTAGAAATATGATGCAATGGATATCAGGTTGATAATTTGAAAAAAGGTTGCTAATATAATAGGGCACAGTGGAAATATTGCAAATAAGTTGGCTGGTTGACAACTTGTGTAGACTTATGCACTTCGAGTATACCAGGTAGATCAAGGTGAACACATGTAACTGACAGATCAACATGGATCTTAATGGAAGCATTAACGTCCTTTTCAACCTTTGGACTATCATCGGGTATATTAGTACTTGCATGAGTACGGTCAACTTCAATGCACATAATATCATTTTCAGGGACGAGTGAGAAGGTTGTCTAGAATTTAGATCATGAATCAAACTAGCAAACACCTTTTTTCGAACGACAAAATAACGCCAACCTCAAATGAATTAGGTAATACAATAAATTGTGGAACATGAATAACGTATAAACATATGGATTCACGTTGAATGTCTAAGCTTGTTGATTGTAAATGAAAATCCTCAAGGAACACGACATTATGGGATAGGAATATCTCTTCAGTTTCTAAAATAAGTGTTTTGTAACTTTTCACACAGAGAGAATATTAATAAGATCTTGGATCTAGATTACATAAAAAAGAAAAGAACTGCAAGATAACTCAAGTTTGAATAGGACTTGGAACCTCCCAAGTAATCACTCAAACTATGAATGTAATCACTCAAACTATGAATACCCATCACTACCGATCCTTCCTTATTTATAACGATAAGTCTCTACTTACTCCTCGAGTAATTGCTAACATACCCCATATTATTCCTTAATACCCTAAGGCCCCAAACCTATATCCCAAAAAAACGTATAGAAATTGTTTGGGGTGAAAATTTGTGCGATGGGCTAACAACGTCGACACATAAACTAAGCACCCAAAACTTTATAGCATGGAATTGTCGACAGATTGTCTTTTAAGAAGTTCAAAACGAGTTTAACATTAGTTTTGATTAATAAGATGCGTTCCAAAAAGTGATATGGCGTTTTGTTTGAGGAAACAAAGCTCTAGCAACATTACTACCGATCAAATGAAAAAATATATCTAAAATCTCATGAATAATTTCTTTTAATACAACTACAATTGGAAAAATGGATTTGAACCATGATTTTTTTTTTTTTTTTTTTTTTTAAGTACAAAGTGGGGGAAGGGGGACCTAACAAACTCTATATGGCGGACACATGTGATCGTGTAGTTAAAATAGAATAACACCAGATAAAATAATCAACTGCGCCACCAACACTCGGTGAACATAAGAGTATTTTTTTATGTTGTTTAGCTATTATTCCCTTAATTTAGGACTAATACATACTTTTCCCCATAATTAATTATTATAATGATAATTATTATTATTTTCGGAGTCTATAAATATTCTAGAGCCTTCGGAGACAAACTTCAAATTCAATTTCCTTCTATTTTTCCATAGCTGAGAATTCAGTGTTCGGTGAATAAATTCCAGTGAGAAAAAGAGGATTTGAAACTTCAATCTTCGTTGCGTAGCGTTTTCTGCAGCAGAAATGGATCCCGAAACAGCCCTAGAACTTGTAAAGCAAGGTGCGACGATTCTCCTCCTCGACGTGCCTCAACACACCCTCGTTGGAATCGATACTCAGGTTAATCTCCATCTTCTATTTATTTTAAGAAGTTTCGACGAATAATCATTGCGCAGGGATGTATGTTCACTCCTGCTAATGTAAATGCTGTTGTTGTTGTATTGGTTAAGAATTCCACGTTCTAAACAGTGGAGATCTGAGTTACTTTCCTAATTACCAATTAGTTTTGAATTGGAACCTCGTTTTATCATATTAGAGCCCATAAGCACAACTGGGTACTTGGTCAAATATAAATAAAGATTGATATCTGATTCAAGATTGGTGAGCCAAAAAATGCACCATCATAATGGGTTATGGGGTTATGTTAAGTATCTTACTTTGTAAAGAGCGGAGACGGATATGAGTTACTCCCCTCGTTGTCTATTGGTTGTCAATTGGTTTTGAAGTGACGTTTGTTTTTTTTATTGTGTTAGTTTTGTGGAATTTGAATGTATATTTGTGATGGACGATTTGATTCTCTGTTTCATGGTATTGTTCCACTTCTACTTTTTTTTTTCTTGTTCTGAAATTGGCCAGAATCTATATACGTGATTTTCGTAGTTCTACCCGTTAACTAAGACTTTCAAGTTTTTTTTGTTGTTGTTTTTCAATGTTTGTCTTTTTCGTGGGCTATGTTCATGTTACTTCTGCATTTTGTTTTCTTCATTTTAAGCAGAAACTGGCCAAAACCAGTATGATTTTTGAAAATTCAAATAAATATTGTTTTCAATGTTTAGTTTTGAACCCTGCCCTTCCCGACTTCTGTGAGAAAAAAACTGGTGTTTTGTGCCTGCTAATACTTAGAATTTTCATCGTCATTGGTGCCCTCAGGTTTAGAGGAGCAAAGCTTCAAGTTCCTTAAAAAAAAACCTAGAATTTTCAATGTTTATTTTTGTTGTGGTCAATATTTCTTCTCACAATTTTTTACTTGTTGCTGAAAAGCCACGTTAAGAGCTGAGTTTCAGTGGCTATTTTATTTTTTAAATACCGTTTTCAATGTTTATTTTTGTTGTAGGCAAATGGATACTAGCTCTGTTCTATGCTTGCTAGTAGCTCACTGATAGAATCTACTACTATTATTATTAAGAAACTATGATAATCTCTCGAGAGGATCTCTCAAAGAGTCAAATACAAAGACAACAACTGTTTGAATGAATTGCTAGAGGCCTAACCTGACCTATTTATAGTAAACCTAGTATTTAACCTAATTTAGTAAATAATCCCCATTAAGGCCCAAAAGCCCAATACAACTTAAATAACAAAACATAATTATATTTAATAAAGCAATAAAAGAGATCCGTCACTTCTTGGTTCGCCTTGAGTAAACTTTCAATGACCCCGGGTTCGTATCAATACTTCCCCCCCAAAGAGCCACCTTGTCCTCAAGGTGAAAATCCGGAAATTGGAGCTCTAGATCTACAGCAGACTCCCAAGTAGCGTCGTCCGGAGTGGATCCTTCCCATTGGATCAAAACTTGGCGCGAACCTCCTCCTCTCCGCGAGGACTCTCGTAGACCCAAAACAGCCTCGGGACAAACGAGCACGCCTAGATCATCTCCTACCAAAGCCGGTGTCGGGAAAACAAGCCCAGAGGAACCCACCGCCTTGCGTAGCACGGAAACATGAAAAACCGGGTGAATCCTTACCGTCTGTGGTAAGTCCAATCGGTACGCCACAGGCCCCACCCGAGCTAACACACGATATGGCCCGATGAACCGTGGTGCTAACTTGGGGTGTGTAAACTTCGCCAAGGACGATTGGCGGTAGAGGGTCGGAGCTTAACATACACCAAATCGTCCACATCATACTGAACATCCCGGCGCTTTGCGTTAGCACGCTCCGTCATTAATTGCTGTGAACGCAACAAATTTGCCTTAAGCTTCTCCAACATTCGATCCTGTTCCATCATTAAGGAATCCACTGTTGCTACCGGACTAGCCCCATAATCATAACCCAAAATGGTCGGCGGAGAACGCCCGTAAACAATTTCAAAAGGAGTCATCCCCATGGTTGAGTGAAAAGCCGTATGGAACCGGAACTCAGCCCAAGCCACCCAGCGGTACCAGGACTTCGGCTGTGTCAACACAAAGCATCGTAGGTATGATTCTAAACAAATGATTGACGACCTCGGTTTGGCCATCGGTTTGTGGGTGGTAGGTAGTACTCGACGTGAGTTGAGTCCCGAAAGCCTTGAATATCTCTTCCCGGAGGAGGCTAGTGAATATCTTGTCACGATCCGACACGATACTCTTAGGCACTCCATGCAAACGGACCACTTCCCCTGATAAAGACTGTGACACTTCGAAAGAGAAGTAAATGGGTGCCTAAGGGGGGTATAAAGTGCGCGTACTTAGATAGCCGATCCACCACCACAAAAATAGTGTCGTAACCTTGAGCGGGGAAGTCCTTCAACAAAATCCATCGAAATGTCCTCCCAAATCCTGTTCGGAATCGGTAACGGTTGCAACAAACCAGCTGGGGACAACGATAGGTGCTTCGCTTGAACACAGATCGAACATTCGGCCACAAATGCGCGAACGCGAGCCTTCATTCCAGGCCAATAGACCTCTTTAGCGAGGCGTTGGTACGTCTTTAGGACCCCAAAATGTCCCCGATGGCCCCGTGGAACTCATTCGATGTGAGGGAATCGTAGGCGGCCGAGGTAGCACCAACCGTCCCTGATATAATAGCACATCACCCATGACGGAATAACCTGGCGGACCCTCCTCTCCTGCCACTACAGCACTATAAATAGCAAACAACTTTGCATCTTCCCGCACTTGTTGAGTGAACACTGCCGTGTTGACTCCGGCCACACAACTCAACATGCTCAACTCCCCGGTCGATGGCATACGAGAAAGGGCATCTGCCGCTCTGTTTTCTAATCCTTTCTTGTATTCAATATGGAAATCATAACTCAGTAGTTTCACTATCCATCGCTGGTACTCCCCATCAACTACACGTTGTTCGAGCAGGAATTTAAGGCTCTTTTGGTCCGTACGTACAATAAAGTGGTGTCCTAATAGGTAAGCTCGCCAACGCTGGACTGCAAACACGATAGCCATTAGCTCGCGCTCATAAACTGACTTCACGCGATGTGTAAGGGGAAGAGCCTTACTGAAATAGGCCAACGGCTGTCCCTGTTGCATCAGGACTGCACCCACGCCAATACCAGAAGCATCCGTCTCCACAACAAACAACTGATCAAAGTCCGGCAATCGCAATACTGGCACACTACTCATTGCATGCTTAAGTCTCTGAAAGCATTCTTCCGCTGTTGGGCCCCATTCAAACCTTCCTTTTTTTAACAGCCGAGTCAATGGAAAAGCCATCGACCCATAATTCGCCACAAAACGATTTATAGTAACTCGTGAGCCCAAGGAATCCCGTAAGTCTTTAATGTTTTTAGGGCTTGGCCAACGTTCCATGGCCACAATTTTCTCTGGATCGTGCACCACTCCTCGTGAGATATAAAATGCCCCAAATACTCAATCTTGCGCAAATCCAAATCGACATTTCTTGGCATTTGCCACCAAGGCATGTGTCTCAGAACACTTCAAACACGCCGACTAAATGCTCCTTATGCTCATCGATGGTCACACTTGTAGATCGTGGATGTCATCAAAAATACTAGCACAAAACGGCGTAGGAACGGACGCAAAAGCTCATTCATAACTGATTGAAATGTCGCAGGCGCGTTGCGTAACCCGAAAGGCATGACTACAAACTCGTAGTGGCCCTCGTGAGTTCTAAATGCTGTTTTGTGAACATCAGCCGGCTTAACACGTATTTGATGGTACCCTGCCTTCAGATCAATTTTTTGAAAATATCGTTGCCCCATGCAACTCATCTAATAATTCATCCACCAGCGGTATCGGATACTTATCGGGCATTGTCGCCGATTCGGTATGCGATAGTCGACACGTGTCGCCAACTCCCATCCTTCTTTTTAACCAACAGAACTGGACTTGAAAACGGGCTCGTGCTGGGACGGATAATACCCGCCAATAACATTTCGCCCACTAGTTTTTCAATCTCGTTCTTCTGGTACTGCGGGTACCGATACGGACGTACATTCACGGAATCCTTGCCTGGCAATAACGCAATAGCATGGTCTCAATTACGCTGTGGAGGTAGACCTGTCAATGATTCAAAAACCGGTGAGTATAAACAAAGTACGTCGTGGAGTTCTGTGGGTACCTGAGACAAGTCAGGTAGGGTCTCGGACTGGTCACGTGGCGGTATCAGGGTTTCAATCATATTCAGCTCGACCAGAAGCCCCTGCTCCTCGGGACGTAAGGATTTCATCATAGATTTCAATGAAACACAGGCCTTGACCACCGTGGCTCGCCCGCACTTCGACCGCCTTGACCCTAGCTTGAATTTCATTTTAAGCGCTCGATAGTCAAATTCAATTTTTCCCAATGTGGCCAGCCACACAACGCCCAAAATCACATCCGCACTACCCAACGGTAAGGGCAAGAAATCATTTACTATTCTCAGCTTGGTCAACTGAAGTTCCACATTCTTACAAATGCCCGCAGTTCTCACAGAATCCCCAGTCCCCAACATAATGCCATAATCATCAGATGGTTCTACCGGTAATTTCAATTTAGCAACCATGTCCTCGGATATGAAGTTATGCGTAGCCCCACTATCGATTAATACTACTACTTCATTGTCCCCGTATCGAGCCCATCACCTTTAGAGTTTTTGGAGAACTTAGTCCAAACCATGGAGTGCAATGAAAGAAAGGGCTGCCATATTCGGTGTATCCACCATTTCCTCAACAAAAGCCTCTTCGAACGTACATTCTTGGGAATCATCATTCTCCTCATTTTCCCGTGTTTCTACTGCATCACGTACAACAAGAATTTCCAAAGCTTGCAGTTCCTTTTTCTTACACCTGTGCCCCGGTACGAACTTCTCATCGCACCTAAAACATAGCCCTTTGTCTTTACGAATGCGGATCTCACTATCTGTTAAACGTTTATACGGGATGGCGGGTGTGGGGATGTTCGACGGTGTTGATCGGCTAGAATAGACTGAGGCAGGTGTGATGGTTTTTTGGTTCGTACTCCCTGCTACTCTGGTACTCATAGTACCTGAACTCAGGCTTGGTCTAACTGTTGACGTCGTGCTAACTCCTTTGGCTTGATTTCGAAAAGCCAAATCATCTTCGATTACCTGTGCCATGAATTTCTTATCCTGGATTCCGACTGGTCTCAGTTTCCTCATTTCGCTTCGTATTTCTGCCTTTAGTCCACTCTCCCATTTCCCTTCCAAGGCACTCGCACTGATATCGCGCATACCCTTTGCATATTTCTCAAACAACCGGCGATATTCCTTGACTGTTCCCACTTGTTGCAGACTCATCAAGTTGGCATATTTATTGTCATTGATCGTTGGTTGGAAACGATGCAATAGCAATTCTCGAAACTCCTCCCACGAAGCAATCGGCGCTCGATCCTCTTCATACTGTAGCCATTCCAATGCCTCCCCTTCCATACACAGGGCTGTTGCATCAACCCTTTCATGGCCCGTCAACCTATTTACCCAGAAATACCTTTCTACTCGGCAGAGCCACCCGTCCGGATCCTCATCAGTAAGACCCTTAAACACCGGCATTTCCAATTTTCGTAATCGTCTATCAACAGTTGGTCCATCCCATCCGCCGCTTCCTGGTCCCCTCGGTCACCCCCGTTCTTGCTCGCCCTCCAATCCTCCCGCTCGTTCCAACCGTCATGCGCAATCGGCCTTTCATAGCCTATGCGCACCTTCCTCTCTTCCGGAAAAACATTCCCCCTGCCCTCGAACCGGCCATCTCCCCTTCGCTCGAATTCCGAACTCATATAATTGTCCCCATTGGTCAAGCCACGAAAATTTTCTCCCCGGTCCACCCCGGCTGACCCGAACCGGCTGAATCCACCCCGGCCCGACCCGACCGCCCGCCCAGCACCACGGTCGCCCCCGCCTGACCGCGCCCTGCCCGCTCCACCGCCCGGCCGCGCCCCACTCACCCCTGCGCGCCGGCCCGCGCCCCAATCTCCGTACCCCGGCGCATCCCAAACCAACCCCTCACCCGCTGAGGCTCGCGCGCCCACTCGCCCACAGCCCCGACCACCCCGCTCTCCGCGCCGAACCACGCGCGCCTGGCGCCCCATTCCCGTTCGCTTGCGCTCGGTCCGCCCCAGCCCGCTCGGCCGCACCCCAGACCGTTCCCGCCCGCGCCCACGCCGCCCGCCCTCGCCCTCGTCGCGCGGCCGAGCCGCGCCCGGTCGCCCTCTCGCGCCACACCCGCTCGCCGCGCCCCGCCCTCGGTCGCCCCACCCAGGCCCGACCACGCCGCCGCTCCGGCTCCTCCCGCCCGCCGCCCGCGCTCTCTCCCCTTCCGGTTCTGCCGCAACCCCTTTCCCTTTATCCGCGACAGCTGGTTCGGGATTCGACGGTTCCGGTTTGCGTTCTAAAAGCTTCTGTATGTTGAGATTCAACTGTCCAAATTCCTGATCCATCCGACTCCCCATAGCTGCCAACTGAACCTCGAACTCTTGCTGTTTTTTTAGCATCTCGGTACCGTTTTCCTCACACTCTTGCATCCTGGTCTCCATCTTAGTACTCACCATTCCCGGATCGGCAAATGGCTCTGATACCAAAATGATAGAATCTACTACTATTATTATTAAGAAACTATGATAATCTCTCGAGAGGATCTCTCAAAGAGTCAAATACAAAGACAACAACTGTTTGAATGAATTGCTAGAGGCCTAACCTGACCTATTTATAGTAAACCTAGTATTTAACCTAATTTAGTAAATAATCCCCATTAAGGCCCGAAAGCCCAATACAACTTAAATAACAAAACATAATTATATTTAATAAAGCAATAAAAGAGATCCGTCACTTCTTGGTTCGCCTTGAGTAAACTTTCAATGACCCCGGGTTCGTATCACTCACCTGGCTCTTCTGTTAGCCTTTTGGGAGCCTTCTCTCTATACACCACTTCATGTATTGCATTTCCTATCATTTTTAGAATGAATTGGCCAAAACTACTGCATAACGTTTTTATGGTTTGCGGAAAAGCCAGATCATGAGCTGATTTCATTGTTGTAGCCACCAATGAATTTTTTTTTACTAGATTTTGTTTTCAAATTGTCAGAATCAAGTTTTTGGCCAGTTATTTTAGACCAAGATTAATTTGCTAAACTCTATTTCAAATGGGTTTCATTGAAATTTGATCATTTTTACTTGACTATTATTTTCATCAATTTTTTGTAAATATTGCTCAAGTTTATTATTATTATTATTATTCTTTTTTCTAATATTGTTTAACTAATTAATGGCTTCTCTCGTTAAGATGTTCTTTGTAGGACCTTCTTTCAAGGGTATAAAGATGATTCCTCCAGGACCACATTTCCTTTATTACAGCTCATCGAGCAGGTGTTGTATCACTAAATCAGGTTTTGTAGATACATCATTAATCAGATTCTGTAAATGTATTATAGTTTACTGTCATGGGCTAACATGTATATGCATCATATGTTCAGAATAAATTACTGGAAATGGAGGAATACTATGGAATAGAGAATCAATTTATTGTTCATTATACACATCATACATTTTATTATTAGTACTAATGTCATATGACCGGTATAGCCTTAAATTCTGCATCAATTGATCGTCTAATTCTATGACTTCATATGAGAACATTTTTACAACACTAATGATGCATTATATGTTGCCCCAATTCCTATCTATACTTGCATTACAACTGGCACATGCTATATGTCTTCTTCTTCATTCTTTCATTTTCTTTTTTTGCCTTTTTTTTCTTCTTCCACTCGACAAGAAAACAATTTTCATGCTACATATCCTTGACAGCTTATGTTACTTTACATGATGCATCACATAGGTAATTGCAAGTCTAAGTTTATGGCTTGACTTCAACTGATATGTATTGTACAACCTGATGATATGCTGTTATGCTTATAAAACTCTATAGATACATCACATAGGTACTAGCTTGTGCTTGTCTACTGCTAACTTTACCTGATATGTTGCACAATACATACAAGTACCTATAATGCTCGTTGAATATAATATAGGGAAAAATACCTTTATAGTCCCTAGGTTTTGGGTGAAGTTTCTATTTAGTCCTTATGTTTCAAAATCAAACACTTTTACCCCGGTCATTTTCATAATGTTTAATTTCTATTTAGTCCTTAATAGTTTCTATTTAGTCCTTAATAGTTTCTATTTAGTCCCCATCTTTTTATCCCGACATGTGACACTAGATCAAATCTGAGAAGAAATAGCTTGGAAATAAGCACAATGTTTTTCCATTGTTCCAATTAAAAATATCATAGATTACATTCTTTCATACGGTAAAGAAAAAGTAATCCTATAATTTTTGTGAGTTGTATTGATGTCTTTTACACCACAGATGAAATTCAAAATCCATGCATATAAATCTTTGATTGGGAAAGAAACATTAGAAGAATTTTTTACACCTAGAATCAAACTTTATCTTAACGATCATTGATTACATTTTTTCATATTATAAAGAAAAAGTAATCCTATAAAAGTCTTGAGATGTATTTATATCTTTAACGTGCTCTATTTATTTTTATGAGATGTATCTAAATTCATTCTATAATTTTCTTCTGTAGAGATAGCAGGGAGTTCTCACCAATTACTGGCTTTTTCGTAGATGCTGGTTCCTCTGAGGTTTTATTCTCACATACTTTAAATATTGTACTTGGTATAAATGATGATCCTCACATGTAAAATAATCTTTTAAGAACACGTTGATTCTATCCTTTAACATGCTTTTTGAAAGTTATTTGGAAAAATAAGAATCTTGAGAAAATTCTAAGATAATTGATCTAATCAATGGGGGAAGCACGGATAAAGATAACCGACAAGGTTGAAGCATCCTCAAATGGTGTTCACTTATTTTGTTGTTTTCTAAGGATCAACATCGTCGTTTTCATGATTGGTCCTTTCTAATTGGTGCATTTTGTAGTTTTGAGAAGTGGCTCGTTGTTGTAACACTTTCATCTTTAAGTTATTGGCAGGTGCTACTTAGTTTTCCGACTCTTCAAGCCTTTTAGTCTGCACGTTTATAATTTACCTTCTCAAAATTTTGCCTTTTTAGATATGAAATTACAAAAGGACTATATGTCCAAGTTACAAAAAGGATCTCCAACCATTTATAAAAGTATCATAACTATAATCATGAAATATAAGAGAATATTTACACCAAGAGATAACAACAATAGTTAAATTCTCCATGAACTGGTTGCGAGGAGTTGATTTGTCTGGAAATGTGCGACAATTTCTTTCCAACTATGTGTTCTAACAAAAAGCTCTAACAAAATTTTCCCAATAGCCTTCTTCTCTTTGAATGGATGACCCAATAGAGTGATTTGGAGGAGAGTACGTGTGTCTTTTGGGAAAGTAAAGCTCCATGTAAACGCTTACTGAATGAAATTCCAGAAAGAATGTCGTGAAGGAGCAGGCTATTAGAAGACAGCTTTGTGTTTCTGTTGATTCTCTGGCATCTCTGCACATAACACACCAATTTGCACATAAATGAACTTGTGGATATCCTTTTTGAGAACTTCCTAATTTTCTTAGGGAATTTATCTTTCCAAATCACTGTGTAGATATTGCTTGTTGAGGATTCTGTTGTGCCACATAAATCACGGAGAAGGGATTGAATCGAGAAAAGGCCAGTTGGGTAAACTTTTCAAATACAAAGGTCTCTGCCATTGCTTTAATGAACATCATTCAACTTGCTGAAAAGATCACAAACTTCAGTGATCTCATCATTCTTTAAGTTTCTCCTCATGAACAAGTTCCATGTATTGTGCTCACATTCACATGCCTCTTTGACAACCATATCTTTTTGGTAGATAAGCTATGTAATCTCAGAAATTGATGGCATAATGGGTCATCGGTCAACCAACCATTTAACCAGAAACTGGTAGAAGATCCATCCTTTACTTTAAATCACATTATGTTGTGTAGCAAGTTCAGTGAAAAAAGAGACAAAAAGTTCAAATCTACGAAGAGTAGATTGTGAAAGAATTAAAGAAAACGAGAAAAAGCCCCCTGAATAATACAAATGACATTCTATTGAGAAGCTGGTAACGGCTATATTATGGTTCTTTCTTATTTATGTAGGACACTATAAACCTAAAGGTTTCCACCACTTTCAATTGACGCTGTTTTATTTAGATGCAGTTGATTGATAAAATGTTCGCATTTGAAATATGTGTGGTTAGAACATGTTGATACTGTTGATACTTCATTTTCAAATTAGGCTTGAAATTTGTGTGCAATTCACAATTTTATTTTGGTTAAAACAGGTCATTGTTCGGAGGTGGGATCAGAGGGAGGAGCGACTTGTTAAAGTATTAGAAGAGGTTTCATTTCTCTTATTTATTTATTCATTCAAGATTTATGATTATCATATTATTTAGTTAGAAACTACTAAAATCTTCATTATGGAATTGAATCTCTCTGCATGATTTTAGCTCGGACATTATAAATTGTTGTAGCTAGGTTGGTTGGTTGGAATTCAGAAACTTAAGAAGTTAGGGTAGGCAAGGGCTATAGGTTTTACTAACAATTTATTATTCCATCTTGAAGATCAAGATAGTCATGGAGAAAATTAAACTTTGAGTCATCTCGTTTTATAGGAGAATAGGGTTTGACTAATTAAAATGAATAATACCTAAATACCTTTAATATTCCAATACATCAACATCCTTATGAGTTTTTGTGACTAGAAGGTTGCCTTAGCTCATATATTATTTCTACTTGGAAAGAATAAAATATATTGAGGTTGACAAACATTTTATGTAAGAAAATATTGATGTAGGTGTTGATGTATGCCTTAGCTCATATCTTTGATTACAGAGGAAATTGTTGATGTATTAAGGGACTTCCAAATAATTAGACGAATTAATTGACCAGTTAGCCATGAAAGACATCATTAAAGTGTAATGTACCTTAGCTCATATATTATTTCTACCTGGAAGAACAAAGCAAATTGAGATTGACTAACATTATATTAAAGGAAAAAATGATATAGGTGTTGATGTATTCTTTATCTTTGATGGAATTAATTGACAAGTTAGCTATGAAAGATATCTTTGAAGTGTAGTCAATTTTTAGTTTAATCTTTATGATCTCTTTTTTCTTATAATATTTTTATCGTGGCTTTTCTAATATAAGAAGACCTAGGAATATAACATGATATAGTTATTCTCACCAATTTTTTATTCTAATATGTGCATAATCATGATTTCATGTTCATTTCTCATTGTTGGCTCTTTTTATCTTTTATTAAATAGGAAGAAGAGCGATTTGGTGAAGCAGTTAAACGATTGGAGTTTGACAAACAACTTGGTCCCTATAATTTGGGCCAGTATGGAGAATGGAAGCGAATATCTAACTACATCAACACTACCACAGTTAAACGACTAGGCATGCTGCACCACCTTTGCTAATTTTAGTGGCTAGCCTTTACCTTTGCATTTTAAATTTATTTTACCTTTTGGTGTTCGAGTAAGATGGGGTAAAAAGGAAAATTAGTCATCATGACTCATGCAGGTCCCATTGCAATTTTTTCTGAGAGCATTCATCTCCTTCCTAGCTTATCATTTCCAATTTGATACGTAGGATCTTTTGCTGCAAGTTTCTCCTTGGGTTGGTTCTTTTTCGTTGCCCTTCTGTTTTTTCCTTTTATTTTGTGGGAGTTTCTTTTCAGTTGGCTGTTCTGTTGCTCCTTTTGTCTTTGTTTGGTTACTGCTTCTTGCCTTTTCTTTCGCTCTCTTCCAAACATTATTAATCTTTTTTTTTGTTCAATGGAAAGTTTCATTTCATAAGTTTTAAGTATGTTTTTTTATATAAACAAAAAAGATACCACAATCATATTCTTAGACAATTTATTAAATATACAAAATATACAGAACCCATTGGAGGAGACATTACTGTGGCATGTGAACCTTCGGTTTATCAAAGCACTTCCAAGTCAACAATGGAGAAAGCTCTGCATGATCAGTTAAAAGGTAGCAAGTTTGCTTCACCTGTTGATGCATTTCATAGGAGAGGATGCTATTACACAGAAATTCCCCGTGTTATCAAACAACGAGGAGTTCATGGTCAAAACCTTACTCATTTGAATCTTGACAAGGTAATTAGGGCCGTCTGTTAAAATTCAAGCTGTATTGTTGAGATACTTTCTTTGTATCTGCATTTAGTTGTATTTAGATTTAGGTAGTTGTATTTATAGAGTGGTTGCATTCACAAATAGTACCAGCTGTATGTGAGTAATGCATTCTCGAACAAGATCGATATATCAGTGGAAAGGTATGTAAACTCAAGAAAACCCATACACTGTATGGGTTGAAACAATCACCTCAAGAGGTTGAAACAATCACCTCAAGAGAATTTAAAATTAAGGACTTGTGACATTTGAGATATTTCATAAAGAGTGGACGTAGCAAGATTCTAATAAAGGAATTTTGTCAATCAATGAAAGTACATGTTAGATTTTTTTAAAAAGGTTGAGAATTGGGATGAGTGGTTGCAAACTAGTGGATACACCTATGAATCCAAATGCAAAATTGTAATTAGTCAGGAAGTTAATATACGTAACTAACACTCGATCAGATATTAGCTTTGGAGTGAGTTTGATAAGTCAATTCTTGAACATACCTTCTAAAGCAAGTATGAAAGTTGAGTGTAGAATACTAAGATAACTGAAGCATGATCTTGGAAAAGAACTCACAAATTGTTCATTGGAAGTTTTTGTCGATGTAGATTAGGTTGGCTCACCGGTTGATAGTAAGTCAACATCTAGGTATTGTTTGTATGTATGAGGAAATCTAGTCACTTGATGAAGCAAGAAACAAGTTGTAAGCTTGTAGCTCAAAGTAGTAGTGCTGAGGCTGAATTCTGATCCTTAGCCCTTGGTCTTATGTGAAGGAGTTTGACAGACTCAAAGTAAAAATAGAAAGCTTCATTGAAGTATTGTGTTTGGCAAAGAATCGGATACAACATCATCAAATGAAGCATGTCGAGATAGATTACCACTTCACTAGTGAAAAAATTGAGGCTAATGGTATTGCATTGAAATATGCTCACCCTCTTAGCAACAAGTTGCAAATATATTGGCTAAGGCAGTACATCAACCTGGTCTTGGTGGGTTAATTATCGGTCTCAACATGACAAGTTTATATTGTCCAACTTGAGGGGAGCGTAGGAATGCAAGTTGTATTGTTGGGATATTTTCTTTGTATCTAGATTTAGATTTAAATGGTTCTATTTATAGAGTAGCCAGTTAGAAAAATCATCATTTAAAATATATTGTTCATACTTTCAATTATATATGAACAATATTATCATTTTGTACATAGCTTCAAAACTGTGGGATATCATTGATATTTGTTTATTGAATTTTTTTCTTAATTTGATTATTTTTGCTAATTTTTTTAATAATTGTCCATATTTTCGATTATTTTTTAGATTTGACTAATTTGGTAAGTTTCTCTTATTCTTAACTTTGTAGACGTTACTTCTAGAGAAGTTACTGGAAAAAGATTTTCAAGGTTCAGATGAGCTACTTCTTGGGGAGCTACAGTTTGCATACGTTGTATTTTTGGTTAGTACTTCCATGGACAAGAGTTTTCTTCTTTTGTTGGTAGACCTTCGTAACTTCTAACTTTGTGCAGATGGGGCAATCACTTGAAGGATTTTTACAGTGGAAATCACTAATTAGCCTGTTTTTTGAGTGCACAGAAGCTGTAAGTATTTTATTTCCGGCCATGATGTTTACTTTTTGGATACGCCAATTTATTCATATCCGATTGAACTTTTCTATCTAAGAGTAATTTCTTTGGACGTCTGAATTGTATTCTTGTTTCATTGCTCGTAAAGAGAACTTAGTCTACTCAGGAAGACTGGGATGAGACCTGCCCATTCTCCTGCCTCTTTACGTAGCAGATTTCATCTGAAACCTAAAATAGAACAGTGGTTTCTTGGAGTTGTTCAATATATGGTCCTCTGTTTTATGCTCGAGGTGTAAATGTTTGGAAAATCCTCCCTCAGCAGATGAGTCCAACCAACCATTTGTTACTTTGTACATATTTTGGGACCATCTCCGTACCTGAAAACCAGCCCGTTGCTTTATAAAATTCTTGCATTTAGCCATAGAAAAAAAAGGAATTTCGATGTATCAATCTTGTAGAACATGTTTCATACTGTTATAGTTTTTTTTTTATAAGAAATGAAAAATGTTTCATTCTCGTACAAGATTTTGGGCCAAGTTGTGAGCTAGTTTTACTATAAATACAAAACTCTAACTATCATGAAGTTGGATATACAACTTTGAGTTTTAACAGGAAAGACTTGTATATCCGAAAGATTATCTCATTATCAGCTACACATTTGAGAGGAAGAACTGCTAGTCACGAGTCAGCAAGCATTGAGTGACAACAGAAATGTGACTAACGTGAGAAACCTCCTAGAAAATCAAAATAAGGCTATTGCAAACATGAGGAATTTCCAAAATAAAACACACAACTCAACTTTTTTTGTTGCACATACAAGAAGACTAGATCACATCGAAATTGGTAGACTGCCTAAAGCTGAAATGCCTTGATATATGATGAAGGGATCAAATTCTTCGAGAGAAGATGAAATTCATAACCAAATTCTTCAAGAGAAGATGAAATTCATAACCTTTCCGTTTTAGAACATGAAGCTATAATCTCGAGAACAATAACAAGAAGGTCCATTTGGTTAAGATAATTCTGATTTTCATATGAAATTTGATTTTCCTAGCTACAATTGAAGGACAGTCATCAAGAAATTTCTAGATTGGGTCAAAACATAGAAACTAATGCAAGTGAAATTTGCACCACCATAGAAAATTCATACAAAGACTATACTGATGTAGATTAAGCAAGAAATGTGATAAGGTTGGTCCTAGGACTCTATGTTAGCAATTACTTGGAGAGTAAGGATTTTGGTTATAAATAGAGTGGGTTAGGTTAGGTTAGGGTTTAGGCATCCAATTATTAAGTAATTATTGAGTGATTTATTGTACGACTCGAGAGATTCTTTTGAGAGGGGAGGTTCCAAGACCTATCAAAACTTGACTTATTTTTATTCTTTTACTTTTGATATAATCTAGATCCTGGATCATATCAATTGGTATCAGAGCAGTTTCGATTCCTGGTTGTAGAGATGGATCAGGAAGAGGTTCGTTTATCTCGAGAGGCGTTGCTAAGTTTGATGGCCTCGGTGGTTCTCTAAAAAAATAAATCAGAGAAGGGGTAGCTTCAATGAAAGAAGATCTCAGAAAAATGAGGGAGGGCTGCAGTGACTGAAATAGTTCTCTTAGAGAGCTAAAAAGGGAAATTATTATGGAAGAAAAAGAAAAACAATTGGAGAAGATGAATACAATTCAAGTTAAAGTGGCGTCTAGGGTTTTGACCCCGCCACCACCGCCTCCTCCGTTGCCGCCACCATCTCCACCACCGCTGCCGCTGCCGCCGCCGCCGCCGTCATCACCACCACCTCCGCCACTGCCATCGTTGCCGTCACCAACGCAGCTGTTTCCACCGCCGCCGCCACCAACACTGCCGTTTCCGCCACCACCGATGCACCGTCGTTGCCGCCGGAAAAAAAATACCACCTTCGCCACCGTCGTCGTTGTCGTCACTAATGCTGCTGTTTCCACTGTCGCTGCCACCAACACTGCCGTTTCCGCCACCACCGACGCACAGCCGCTGCCGCCGAAAAAAAAAAAACTATTTTTGTTTATTATTATTTTTTTTTTTTTGTGTATGCCCACCTTGAGGACAAGGTGCTTTAAAGGGGCAGGTGTTGATAAGGTTGGGCCTAGGGTTCTATGTTAGCAATTACTTGGAGAGTAAGTTAGGATTTTGGTTATAAATAGAGTGGATTAGGTTAGGGTTTAGGCATCTAATTATTAAGTGATTATTGGGTGATTTATTGTACGGCTCGAGAGATTCTCTTGAGAGGGGAGGTTCCAAGACCTATCAAAACTTGGCTTATCTTTATTCTTTTACTTTTGATATAATCTAGATCCTGGATCATATCAAAATGCTACGGATAGAAGGACCTACTTAGGGTTATTATTTCTACAAAGACTATACTGATGTAGATTAAGCAAGAAATGCTACAATAGAAGGACCTACTTAGGGTTATTATTTCCTTGCGGGAGGAAACTTGATTACTTAGAAAAGTAAAAATCAAACTGTGGTGGTTAGGAGTAGTACTGAGGTAGAGTTCAGAGCTTGAGCCCATGAAATTTGTAAGGGTTACATGGATTGAAAGGTTCCTTTGAAGACACCTCTATGCATCTTTGTAGCTCATAACCCGGTTCTACATGATGGAACGAAACATATAGAAGTTGATAAATATTTTATCACGGAGAAAATTGATGGAAGTCTCTCCCTAAATCAAAGAAAATTTCTGACGTGCTTATTAAAGGATCTCCAAAGAAGCAATTTGACTGATTGATTGCTATGTAAGACATGTTTAACGTACTTGAGAATAGTGTTTGAGTTTTGACTATTTAGGACGGTTAGTGTGCAAGTATTAATTGTCAAATACTTTGTTATAGGTCTTTCCCCTATAAAAAATTCCTAAATTTCACATATAAAAATATATCGAATTTTAATTCTCTTGGTCACTTTTTGTTGGAGGAAAAGAGGGTTGGGCATAGTTTGGATTTATTATTCCAGCCGGGTTATATTCTTTTGTCAATATGAATTTTAAGATTTCACATTTTGTTGCAGCCTTTTTGCACAAGGAGTCGACTATTTACAAAGGTGCGTTTGGTGATCTTTAATTTTTTTTTAATGTATTTGTCTTTGTCCTCTTTTTGTTTATTTCTGTCTTGTTGCACTGTTCACAGTAGATGTAGATGCATGATTTTTTGAACATTCGAGATATTACTCCTCAAATAAGGGAACGTTAGAGATTAGGTAATGAGTCCTTATCCATATATGATCATTTACATAAAATAATGAGTCATTTTCTCTCCTGTTCAGATACTTCAAAAAAATAAACTAGGGAAAAATACATTTTTACTCCTTAGGTTTGGGTCTAATTTCAATTTGTTCCTGAATACTTGTACCCTAACATTTTTAAATAATGATCAATTTTTTGTCCATGATATAACAAAATTGTTTGTGAACTAGCATAATATTGACTAAAATGATGATTAGACTAATTTTAAATTTTAATACATTAATGAAGTAAATCATCATGGAGTGGCCTAGTGGTCAAGAGGGTCTTGAGGAGTTAAGAGGTAATGGGTTCAATCCATGGTGGCTACTTACCTAAAAATTAATTTCCTACAAGTTTCCTTGATATCCAAATGTTATGGGGTAAAGCGGTATGTTCCATGACATTAGTCGAGGTGTGTGCAAGCTGACCTGGACAGTCACGGATATAAAAAAAAAGAAAAAAGAAAAAAAAAGGCAAATAAGGACTAAAAGTGAACATTATGGGAAAAAAATGTTCAATTTTAAAATATAGATTTCAAACCTAGGGATTAAAAAGATAACTTTTTCAAAAAACTAACAGTTTTAGTCCCTTACTGTAGGACCAGTCACTTGTGAAATTAATTGTTTTTTTTTTTTGTATTGTTGTCTAGAGTTATGGGGCTTTTATAGTTACATTAATTTTTCAATTTAGTGTTAAGTTCATTTTTAAGTTAGATCTAAACATTTCAATTCTTTTGTCATTTTAAGTTTGGTGAGTTACTACTTTTAATGTTGTTTTTAAATTGTAAGTTAGCGGTTTAATTAGGCTAATTCTTGTGTCAACAAAATTGTTTGTATATCTGACATTTTGTAGAATTATTGCAGTTCATTATAGTCATCTATCATCAATTGAAGTTTGGACTAGAGAATGGTCGTTCTAATGACACAACAGGATCATCAACAATTTTAGATGAATCATGGTTTTCTGCTGATAGTTTCTTATACCATCTATGTAAGGTAGTATCATGATCTTTAAAAACTACTAATTTACTCAAAAGTCGAGTAGGTATATATATATATATATAAACAAAATTGGCATATTCAGTTTTCAAGCTTTGTATTTTTTTTTAAAGTTTAATTTCATTTTTCTTCTTTTTAGATGATATTTTCTTTTCATTATCTTAATGAAAAGTTAGTTCGTCTCATGTTTAAAAAAAAAGGTCTTTTTGGGTGATGTTATGTTACTGAGATTTACGCGTCCTATTGCCTAAAATATGAATCAACATCATACAGGATTTCTTTTCATTGGTGCTAGAAGCTCCTGTTGTTGATGGGGATCTTCTGACATGGGTATGTGCATCAAACCCATTTCATATAATTATTATGTTATTGATTTAACCATTTATAATATTTATTGAGTTAGAATTTTTTGTTTGAATAATATTAAAAAGAAAAAAGGAAAAATGTGTGGCACCATACACTGGATGACTCTCCTCCTTAGTCATAAGGTGGGAAGTATTTCTCCCCTTCCACGAATAATATATATGCACATGCCAACATGTCAAGCTTAGAAATTAAACCATCGTAACTTGGTTGACAAAGTGTCTTGGATGATATATATTAATGATATTAGTCTCGATCATTTCATTAATGATGAAATGATGATCAATCTTCATGCTTATATTTTAATATAAATATTACATTGAAAAAAAAGGAGATTTTGCATGTATAATAAAAAATGGCAAAATATTTACACTTGTAGCACAAAATCAAAAAAATTCATTTGTAGCAAAAAATTCAAATTGAGTTCTATCACTCATTAGTGATAGATGTCTATCACTGATTGAGTTCTATCACTAGTTATTGATAGATGTCTAATGTGTTATACATTCAATTATTGTAAAAATTGTGCTGCAAAACTAATACAAGAGGTAGAATTTGCTGCTTAAAAAAATCTAATAAATAACTAAAAAGATATTATACTAATATTCAATTTAAACTTAAAACTACCAGAAATCGATTGTCGTGGACTTATGCAATGTCATTTGTTTCCTATTTAATATGAATACTGGTTTTCACTTATTCAATTTTCTACCGAACTTCTTAGTCAACAAGTAAGTGGAGGGTTGATAAAGTATGGATATAAAATTAAATTTGTTAGAAACTCAGCAAAGTTCACGAGTGAGAGAATAAAGAAGGTTAAGTCTTGAAAGAGTAAAAGAAGGAAAGGATAGAAGGAACCCGACAAAAGGAAAATTGTAGAGGGTTAAATGAGCGCGACTGATAGGGAAAGAGAAAAGCTGTTGTTTGTTGTCTACTTGGCTGGCCTTCATTGCCCCATTTTGTAACTTCCCTTCCTTCGTCCGTCCACGAGGATGTAAAAAGAAAGAAAGATTAGAAGCAAAGCAAAAGCAACTTTTAAGAATGAAAAACCACCCTTCTTTCTTCACTATCTGGCTATCGTATTTCGAGAAAAGGCATTTCAGCTTTAAAAGGCAGGTGAGCCGGGTCAGGAGGGAGTTTTTTTTTTTTTTTTTTGCATGTACCTACTAGGATTCGATCTTGAGACCAACAACATCAAACTAAATTTAAATTTGACATGTTGGCCATCAAGCTAAAATGCCGTTTGGTGGGTCAGGAGGGAGTTTGACTACTGGGATGGGACCGGATCTATCCTACTCGGAGCCCTCCACCATGAATAAGATTATAAGAGTATTCGGGTTGGATAGTCAGTCGAAATAGGAACTCCTATCTGTAGGACGAGTTTTGAAGATCTAAGATTTTATGAGTTCAATCTATCATAGTCACTTATCTAGGAATTAATTTTGAGTTTTTTTTGTAGTCAAACATTATGGGGTCTGGCAGTCATTTCCGTGAAAATAGTGGAGGTGCACGTGTATATATATATAACTATTAACTGAACTTTTTGGTACGGTGGTATGCTTGAACTTGCACATTGAAAGAGCTAATGCGTCAAATTCATCTGTCACAGACAAGGAAACTGAAGGAGCTGTTAGAGAACAGACTGGGCTGGAAATTCCAAAAGAACATTACAACAGATGGAATTTCTTTTGATGAAGATGATGAGGTTAGTCAATATATTAACATTGAAATAATCTCTCTCTCTCTCACATAGAAAAAGCCTATTTACTTTTGCTGTTTGCTCCTCTCTCACACAAGTCTCTTTACTTTTGCAGTTTGCTCCTGTAGTTGAGATGCTTGATGATTCTTATTTGTCATAACTCATAAGGTATTGTATATGTCATTATAGAATGGTTAAATTAGATGTTTAGCACATTATGGAATGCCAAAATATATGGAGGTGTTTGGATGAGGAGTTAATATGAGTAATTTAGAAAATTAAGATTTTTGTAATTGCTCGTTTGGATGTAAATTTTTATGGAGTTGCATCCAAAAGCAAGCTTGTTTGAAAGTGATTTTTTTTATATAGGAAGTTTTGAGACAATAGTTTGTTTGGACGTAGATTTGAAATGAAAAGTTATTTTTGAGTTTTTAAAAATCAAGTATTAAAAATGTGTTATTTTGAATGTTAGAAATGAGTGGTTAGAAGTAAAGAATTATTTTTGAATAGTTAGAAATGAATAGTTATTTTGAATAGTTACTATGTGGACTTTTTAGTAGTTAGTAAATATTCATAAATTAAATCCTCTTTGAAATTGACAAACAAACACTCCCCTATGTGTTAAAGTTCCTAAATTATAAAAACCTTAAAAAATTTGATAGAAGCCTTTTATTTTTCTGTGTGGCGTAATTTCTTTTAAGATTCTCGACTCTTTTTTTTTTTTAAGATTCTCGACTCTTTTTTTCCTATAAATTTCAGTTCTATATAGAATAAATTTTGTTTAAAAAAAAAAAAAAATATTATAAAGTTTGGAGTTGTTAGATCAAGAAAATGTTTAGTGTGTCGGCGCTTTCAGTGCACTACCATTTTGTATCGCATTTTAACACCACATTTTTGGAGTCACCCACTTTCATCCTACAATAGAATATTTTACATACCTCTTCGATTTCACTCTTATTTGTTCTATATGTTAAAAAAGTATTAGAACTTTGAATTTGTTTTTTCTACCGTAGGTTTCATCTTTCATTTTTTTTCTTCCAAGAATGGTATCGAAGCCTTTGATTTTAAGGGCTGTAATTTATTTGAGAGAATATTTTATTTTTGCATTTAAAAATGTTTTTTTTTTAAATTTTGTTGTCACATTTTAGAAGTGAAACTTACTAATTTTCGGTTGTTAAAAAATGCAATAATATCTTGGTCTTCGGGAATTTGTTTTAGTCAGTATTGATCCTCAATCATTATATGACAATTCGAATGAGAAATTAAAGAAGCTCAAGGTTTTATCTAGTCCTAAATTTGTTAAGATTATTAATTAATCAATAAAGAAGCTTGTCATAAATTACACGAAGAATTGAAAAAAAAATCAACTTTGAAGGTGTTGGTGCTCCTTTTAAAATTTTCTTGATCCTCAACTCTTTATTTTTAGTTGGGTCATCGTCCGACTTGTGGATTGAGACCAAAGTAGTCAATAGGTCGTGTTATCTTTTATGTTATTCTCGTTTCATTAGAAGTGTGTCTATATGTCTTTCTATTATTATTATTATTATTATTAAGGGAATTTTGCATGTATAACAAAAAAAGAAAAAAATATTTTCATCTCTGGCATAAAATCAAAATTAATTCATTTGTAGCAAAAAATTCAAATTAAATTCTATCACTAGCAGGTAATTCAATCAATGAAAGACTTCTTCTATCACTGCTTAAATTTTATACTAGCGATAGAATTTCAAATTGAGTTCTATCACTAGTTGAGTTTTATCACTGATAGAAATTAATATTACATAGATGAAATTATTTTAGAAATTGTGCTGCAAATGTAATACAAAAGGTAAAATGTGTTGCTGATGATAAATTCTCTATTATTAATGAATAATTTAATTTTCTCAAAAAAAAAAAATAATAAAAAATGGAGGAGATGAGTAATAGTTTTCAAATTATTGACATTCAAAAGACTTTTAGATACCATGATACCCTTCGAACTCGTGCTACATTTAGTACAAGGAACTTAGAGGACGTTTGCTGTAAGAATGAGAATTAGAAGGATCAACGAGGAAATGCGAAATGATTACATGTGTTTGAAGTAAATGAAATGATCCTAAGAAATTGTTACTTATGTTTAAACGGGAGAGAATGATAAACTGTTAAAATTCAATACACCCACCAATCCTAAGAACTCATGAAAAATTGAAAATCCATTTTTTTTTCCCACTTTCAAATTAGAATTTACCTCGGTCATTTTAAGTTTTTTTTTTTTTTTTTTTTTTTTCAAAGTTCAAGGTTTCAAAATAGAATAAATTTCAAAATTTATGAATTAAAATTAAATTTGTGAAATTTTAGAGACTAAAATTATTTTGGATTCAAATAATAAAATAAAATAAATCTCAAAATTCAATGACAAAAATAGTATTTTGCCCTCCTTTTTAATATCAACAATATGCGTATCTGTTTATTATTGAAAAAAAACAAATTTAAATAATCAATATCATTAAAGATTAAAAAAAAAATCATAATCCACCATAAATTGAAAAGTATTGAATTTATTTTATTTGTTATCAAAACACGATTGAGTTTTTTTTACTCTCATCCAAAATTAATTTTTCCCACTAAGCTGCAGGGAGTAGGATAAATAGTTGACCAATTTGAATCAGAAAGGGGGCCAGGATCAAAATCTATTTGAATCAGAATAGTGCAATACTATACTACAACTCTTTCCTAAAATCACTAGCATATTCCGGATACCAAACAAGCATATTTTCTTATATAAACAAGGTTGATGCTATATTGACTTAGTTGATTGATTGTAATCCAATTCAAATCTATTGATTCAATTCTTTTTTTTTAAAACAGGGGTAACCATGCCCATCTCTAGGCCAGACATCGAAGGAGTAATGTCACAGGTAAGTCTCGAACCTGAGATCTTGAGGGGAGCATACTCTCAAAGCCCAAGTCTTCAACGATTGTGCTATTTCTCGGGGACAGTCCATTGGTTCAATTCTGAAAATCAATATTTGACGAGTAGAGCAATACTTAGGGTTTATGGTTTTCCTCTCCAATTTGAACTCAAAAAAATAGAGAAAGAAAGACTACAAGAACATGGAGATTGTTAAAGAACATATATTTTTTTTATAGGATTTGTTAAAGAATATATGAGATGTAGGAGTTTGTTAGTTTAATGTCTTTTATTGTAATTTCACTATCTTAGTTAGGTTTCCTTATATGCCTATAAATATGAAATCATTCTATTATTCTAATCAGATAAAAGTATTCTCCTCATTTCAGTTTACAGAGATGAACCATAGCAAGAAGAATTCTGATAAACTAAATAGTTAGGCTTAAAATTAAGAACACAAGCCAATCAATTCATATGAACATTAAGCCAAGAATCTAGATTAACATATAACTTTTAAATTCATAAATGAGAGCAAGAAATGTATACTCATCGCTTTTGTGCTTTCCTTCGTCTAGACTGTGCTTTCTGCCACTTCTTTTGGGGAACCAGTTTGCTTTTCGGTTTCAACTTCAGTTCTTGAGAGAACTTAAAATTTGGATCTCTCATGCGTGTTTGTATATCCTTGAAGAACTGCATATTCAATTTCTTCTGCCCTCCCTGTCTCAGCTCTGCATACTCAGGTCCTGAGACTATGTTTTCAAATGCTCCTATTAAGATATCTACATCACTCATGACCTCCCACACATTCGTATAACGACCATCCGGCCCTTTCTTCAACTTCTTCAAGGCGTTCTCGACCGCGAGTTTCCTGGCTTGTTTTCCAGGGGATAACTCTTCTGGTTCTTGTTCAGCTTTCAAAAGTTCTGAAATTGTTCTGTATTTTGATGTTTCCTCAAACTCAAACAGTCTATCTATGTATTTGTCACTTCTTTCATTCGGGTAGGCCTCTGTAGGAATATCGTCGTCGTCGTCGCCTTCGCTACCGGTCCACAAGGTCTTCTCTTCATCGCTTCCTGACCAAACACTCCATAGTTCATCACTGTCATCAGCATCAATCAAGTCAGAGTGTTCTTTTGCCTGCTGCCTAACCTTTCTTATCTCATCTTCAAGACTGTCTTTTTTACT
This sequence comes from Sicyos edulis, assembly GCA_036507275.1. Classification (NCBI taxonomy): domain Eukaryota; kingdom Viridiplantae; phylum Streptophyta; class Magnoliopsida; order Cucurbitales; family Cucurbitaceae; genus Sicyos; species Sicyos edulis. The sequence continues at coordinate 38,575,777 of CM071850.1, forward strand.
TTCTTTATTGTTTGCCTCATCTTCACTGTCTGTCCATAAAGTAGATTCTTCTTCTTTCATCTGTTTTTCCCAGGCTTTCCGAAATTCTTTGTCACCCGGCTTTACTTTTCCAAAGAGGTCATAATGTTTGCGCTCACCACGGCTATATGATCTTTCTGCTGCAAAATATACGAACACAGCAGATGCTCATAAGCAAAAACGCAAGCACAAGTCCTTAACTTCAAATTACAAAGGTTGAAAGAATGAAAAATCATATACGTTCAAACCATTTAATGCTTACAAGTGTAATGCTTCTGTTGTGAAAAATGACAATCAACGATCGATACAGAAATATGAAAACACAAAAACCGATAAACGCAAAAGAAGAAGAAATAAGAACACACACGGATTTACGTGGATCACTAATGTAGTGTTAGCTAGTCCACAGGCAGAGAGGGAGAACAAGTTTATTAAGGAGAGACGAATTACGGAGTTATAGAATGAACGTCATAATACAGCTAGAGTTTAATTCGAGTTTATATATGCACTCTTATTAAACCCTATTACAGAATGCGTAAGCATTAAACAGAATGCAGATACGCATGCGGAACGCATTGCAGCAATGCACTGCAATGCGATATGCATTTGCACTTGCGGAGCGCACAACGGGATACGCTAAGCAAAAAAAGATGCGTAAACACATGCGAGATGCGAGATGCGAGACCCTTGACTACTAATCGCAGGACATTGGTGCGTTCAAGGCATATCTCAACAAATCTCCACCTTGACTTGAACTCTCCTTCAGATGCGACAGATTGTACCAGGAGTATAAAAGATGTTCCTGACGAACCAGATGTATGCTAAAAGCGCATACCAAACTCAGATGTATTCCAGACTCAATGAATACTAGATCCAGATGTATACCAAATGTACAACAGACTCAGATGCTTCCCCCTCTGCTTCAGATGGTCCCCCAGGGACCTCAGCAACTATAAACGGTCAACGAGACCCTCAACTACTAATCGCAGGGCATTGGTGCGTTCAAGGCATATCTCAACAACTTCTATGACAAATATTTAATATTTTCCTATACTTTTCTCCATTATTGTTGTCTGCACATCCAAGTCCAAACAAGGTGTCAATGACATCACATGTCTGTAATCCCAGAAGTATCCCACAAGGCTTGGCCCTCTCAATTTCAGTACTTCACAAGTATAAATGATGTCATTTGTGTATGTAATATCCGCAAGTATCTGATTCCGAGCTTTGTGGCACCAATTTTCTAAATGGCCTCCTGATTAAATTGCTCTCACTTCCCATACTCACATGGTTTCAGAGTAGTAAACATGATTAATCATAAGATTTCTCATCACAATATTTTGTAGAGTTGCCTGTTTGCATTAATCATGCCTGCTTTGAAACACAAGTAGCTAATAGATTTGCTATGACTTTTTAATATCGTCCGATTATTATCGAGGCTTTTGCTTCATCTCAATATATATTGATGAAAGCTTACTTACCATTTTTTGGAGTATTTTGCTGAGAAGAATGAGAGAAGTTCTAAAGATGATGAGAGGCCTTGGGGAAGGTACCACCCAAGGGCTTAGTAGTAATAAGGGGTATTTAGTAAGGAATTAAGGGTAATTAGTCAAGTAGTTAGTATATGAGTTTGTATGCTCAAGAGGGGGTTCTACCTAGGATTTATATTGTATTACCTATATTTTCATCAACAAATCTCAGAGTCTATTGCAGTAGGCTAGTATCCTTACATTATCCTTTACCTATCAATATCATTCTTATTGATTAGAGCCCTAGTTGAAGTTTGATATCTTAGTTCCCTTCCTATTTGGCTTGTCTTTTCTCAATGAAAGCTTGACTTTCAACCCATGTATATATTTTTGTCTCAAAATGCAACCGGCCAGCCACCATACAGAAAATAGAAAAATTATTATCATCAATAAAGAAGTCTAGTAAACAATCCCACTTTCCCCCTCATCGAAAAAGTAAACACAAAAAACAAGCAAAAGACTAAAACCCAAACAAAGAAAGAGTAACAGCACAATTCCACAACAAGCATGGATAGCCAGCCAAGAGTTCAAACACCAAGCCTAAACTGCTGAAGCTGAATGAAAATTCTAAAAGTACCCAACAACAGCTTCTTTCAGGACTTTTAACAAACAGTTAGTGTCCACAACAAACTATGACCAAATATTGCCACTCCACAACAACCAATCAACAAAACATCCACATTTCACAACAAACACCACCCCCATTAACCAATCAGCTCCATAACCAAGCTAACAACGAAAAAAAAAAATTATAAAATCAAAGTTGCAAAATTTGAGCAACCAAGTACTTGCCTTGGAAATTTGGCCGAAACCCACAATCAACCCAAGTTCTTGAACTTTTTGAACCATAATCCAAGACGGGTAGCAATCTGAAGAACACAATTACGACAACCGATTAGAACTTTTTTTTCCTGTGATGAAGTTTTGGATTCGATATTGAACAAAAAACCAACGTATAAAGTAAGAGGGAAGAACATGAAAAATGGGTAATTTGATTGAGAAAATGAGAATAAAGAAAATGGTGGAGAAGAGGACTGGCCTTGAAGAAGATGAGTGCAGAACAGAGTGAAGAAATACAAGGCGGGAACGGAGTTTACAAGCGATCATTTTTCTTTCTCCAACTCCGATTTTCTCAACGGCATTCGGAACTATTTTACTTTTTTGTTTTTTTGGTTCAAATACTACACTTTTTTTTAGAGGGTACTCTTTTCCCTCAAATTTTGATTTTGATTCTTACCATCGAATTCATATCCATAACTTACCTAAGTCAACAATATAATAACCCTTTCAAGTAAATAATTATATTTCATGTCACTACAATTGTCTTATTGATGGCACAAATTTCAAAATAATTCTATTTGATATTTATGTGGATTGTTTGTATTTTTTTCTTAAATTAAATTGATCAATTCTACTTCAATTGATAAATTTCAATGTTTTGCTATTTACCTTTTATATATTTTTCAAAAATGAAATCATGTTTTGAAAATTAAAATTGAATCAGTCAATTCTACTTCAATCTATAAATATTATTAATTGAAACCAATTCGTAAAATAAGGTTTGTTTAGGAATAGGTCAAAATGGACAAATATTTACAATATTGACAAAAAAAAAACAATCATAATCTAACATCCAATATTGTACTAATAACATATAATATTATATTCATAATATCGAGAGAGGTAATGCTCGTGTGGAATTGATATACAACAAAATAATAAAACGATTTCTTCACTGATCCATTCAATAATAAATTTGTTTTCAATTCTATGATGTACGATAAATAATAATGATTTTTTTTTAGTGGTAAGAATATTTAAATGCATGTCAAGTTATGTTTTTTTTAAAATAAAATTTAAATTATAAAATCATTTGAGTCTAAATTCCAACTTTTCAATCTATAAGTATTACTCAAACTTTCTTCCCAACAAAAAATCATATATATATATATATATATATATTTGAATTCAATCAAATTTATAATTTACCCAACAATATACTGTTACAAAATAAATTACATAGAGACCCTTATTTCTCATAAACAGATAATTACAAATGGATACAAGATTAAAAGTCTAGGAACAAAAACATACTTCCAATTATTATTTTTAACATAAAAGGCTAATACTTTCAAATCAATCAATATTCAGAGATCCCATGCCAAAGAAAACATGGCTCCTCGTATTATATACATCTTAGTTTCTAAGTGGTGTCAGGTTCAAAATCCTCCTTTCAAATCTGGCTAAATTAAAAAATAAATAAATAAACAAATAAAGGTTACATATAAATATGACAACACTTCGTGCCAATAATGCCATCGTTCTCAAATTTGTTCGCCTAGATTACATTTAAATATCACCATATGCAAAAAAATATTTGCATTCATCAAATTTCTTCAGCTAGATCATCTAAAATATCACGGCACGTGCGAAAAATGTTTACTTTCATCAAATTTCTTTAACTTTTTCCCTTGCATGCCATTCCAAAAAGCACCTGCACTAAAAACTTTCTTTCCAGGTAACTGAACTTCCAATACCTGTTGAAATTACCAAAATACCATAGTTAAAATGTTTGCACAAGTTATATTAGTAATTCAACTTTATTCTAGGTAAAATACATGTGAGGTTGCATATTTAGGAGAACAAGGCAGAAGATGCAACAAGATTAACTAAGTGAAAAATGCAGATGTTCTTTAGGTGAAAGAAATGTAAAACATGGAGATTTTTTGAAGGGCAAAAGAATTGTGAAGAAAAGCCATAAAGGCAACCTTTTGCAATTTATGGTTTGGAAGAAAACATTAAGACTTTAAGGTGTGATACTAGGGAGTGGGTGGATGTGTTCTTGATAATGTAAAATGTGTAGATTATTCTTGGTGGGTTTCTTTAGTTTTTTTAAAAATGTAATCAAGGAACTGTGGGTGGACTGTGAAACTTCTATTTTGGGAGGTTTCTGAGGCTTGATGCGAGTTGGCCCCAGTCCTACTAATCTCGAGGGCCCTCTCGCACCACTCCAGGTCTGGACGCGGGAGACATCAAGAGTTTTCTTTATTAAGCTTACTCAAAGGTTCAAACACATGAGAAAAATGCCCACAAAAAATACATGAAAGAATGCCCGCCAAAGGCGGAGGCCACCTATAGAGGAAGGGCCATCAATCCCACAAAATAAGATCAAATTAACCACCAAAGCTCACAAAGACACATTAAATTTAACAAGAAACCACACATTTCTTGCAAACCTCTCAAGGTTGTATTCCTCTTCCCCCAAAGACTAGGTCAAGTGATCCAAAAACAAAACATCCAGCTCTATAATAAACATTGATTATACACAACATCCATACAAACATAAAATAACTACGAAACAAAATGGAACCAACCTCAAGTGCGGTGCGCCCCCCACATGGAAACACCAAAGCATCCTTGACAAAGTGGATATAGTCTCCTTGAGTCTCCTGACTACTACAATTGATGCAAACCCTTGTAGTGATGATTTTAAATTCTAGGATATTTTCGTGACCGCTTTTCTCATCAGCAACGACAACCTTAGCCCGTGTTCCAGGCCATCCTGCAAATGCACGAACCTAGAGGAGATGCATGTTTTAACTGCAAAGTTGAACAAAAAGAAAAGCAGAGTTACCTTGTTGTGTAAGACATGTGCCTCTTGATCAAATGACAGCCAGGCCTCATCAGGAGCTATCTGCATAATAACAAGAGCCAGATTCCAAAAAACTTAAAAAGTAGAATTGAAGGTATATACTTAGATTTTTTTAATAACCAAGGTGTTGTCGATGCCACTCCTATGACCAACCTTAGGAGAAGATGACGATTTTAAATTACGTAGTTCTCAACCTGAAACTTGAATCCACAAGCTTGAAGACTTTCTTGTGATTAGAGATCATTCTTCCTATTATTCATTTTTTTTTCTTCTTTGATATCCATGAGTATCCAGATCAGCTTACACGTCCTTCGACTATTCTTACGGAGCAACCCACCAAATCCGTTGGAAATTAGTTTCTAGGTAGGGGACTATCATGGATTGAACTCATAACCTTTTGGTTCACCAAAATCTTAAACACTAGGCCAACCCTACCCAAGTCTCTAGTTTTTTATTGTTCTTTTGAATAAAACTAAGAAATTGATACTTATAGCTCATGGACTTCTAGCTTTTGCAACTGTATGGCAAAATTATTTTAACTAATTAAAACAGAAGAAAAGGGAATTTTTGTTACTAAATATTGAACGGTCAAGTGAGTAATTATTGTGACATTTTTCATTTTTAAAGCATATAACAACCAAAATTCACTCTTTTCATTCTTTTATATATTTAATTATTTATCATAGAAGATCTCAACTAAGGATACCTTTGGGGCCAAGGTAACTTTAGAGTCATCTTGAGGTTGCGCCTTCTTTGCAGCAGATCCATCAAGTATAGAAGGAAGTTCCCGAATCAAGAGTTTAGAGCCTGTGCATGCAAGTCGAAAAAGTAAGCAGGTAAGAAGTTTCCTCTATCCACTGTTTCCAGTTTTATACTTTTGTCTTCTTAGTACTACTTCAAGTAGTTCAATTAAAGCTACCTATGTAGCTGAAAGTTTGTAAAATAGAACTACTTCAACTGAGTTTAATTTATTTCATTCCAAAAGTCCAAACAACTTCGAAATTTATTTTTTGTATCGTGGTTTTCTTTATGTTATCAAATGTAACTGTATTTGATCAACGCCACTTTTAAAGTACAGGTGAAACTAAGAAGTTCCAGGCTGCTTTGAATAGAAGAAAAGAAAGACTTAGAGACAGCATTCAAGGTCAACCAAAGTTCATGATAGACACTACCTTCTAAAAATAGCAATGCGAGTAAATCGGGTGCCTGCGAGCAAATTGAATCGAGATTAGTAACGAAATGCTAAAGTGAGCTCTCCATCTTCAAAATTTAACAGGTAAAAGAAGTTGAATCTGTTGAGATGGCTATGCAGAATGAGACTTTACAAAGAACGCAGTACAAGAAATTTCATGAAAAACATACACCTTAATCTGCTCATCAACTACACATTTTTCAGACGCAATGACAGGTCCAGCATCCAATGCACGAACTGTGAATGCTAGCGATACACCAGTTTCCTTAACCCCGTCCTACAAGTGGAGGATAAAAATTTACAATTACTTGAAGATATTGATAAATTCAATGTACTGAATATCAATAACATATAAGAAACCTGCAATGCCCTCTGAACAGGGGCAGCACCACGATATAATGGCAACAAACTTGGGTGAATGTTGACTGTCCCTGAGGAATCATAAATTCGTAATCACAAAAGAGACATTCAAAAAACTCCACAAGGAAGAAGAAAAACAATTAACTCCCAAACTTGACCCAGTTCTCTTTCCATCTCATGAAATATTCTTCTACTCCCCTCTTGTTCAAGCCTGTATTTCCAATGACAGTTTTGTTTTTAAAATTAAGATATCAACAAGAAATAAATGGGTACCTAATGCTGGAATATTTAGAAATTTAGTCGGTAAGATATTCCCATATGCTGCTGTAATACATAGTTCTGGTTGCAAAGCCTTCAAGGTGTTCAAAAACATGTCCTGCAAGAAAATAAGAAGAAAAAGAGCTACATGGGTTTCAAAAAAAATTTGTTAAAGGGAGTATTACTATTACCCAAGATTCAAAAGTCTCACATATTGAATTATTGTTACGAAACGAAATGTACAAACTTTCACCATTAATCATATACAAAAAATGAGAATATATCAAATGGGTCATGCAAAAAATAAAAGTAGGCTATCCTTGAGAGTGTTATGTGAGTGCATGCACAAAGAGATCACTGAGACAAGTTTGATAAAAAAGTTGTAAGTAAATCTCTTTTACCACAAATTGAAAGAATAAAAACAAGCAATAACCAGTGTTGAATCAACTACCATCCACCACATCTTTTAGAATTCATAAATACAACAAAGTTATCGTTCACTAAAACATACAAAGGTCTTCCTAGCAAAAGATAAACTTGATGCCCAGTATTGTACACTCTAACACCATGCTAATATGTTAGAACTTTACACATTTTCAAAATTCAGTTGTTTCTTCCATCATGGAAAGCAACGAACACTTTTTCCTTAATATGATATAATACTTTCACTTCAAAGAAAAAGTAGTATTACCTCTCCAGCTTTTTCAGGTGTAAGAATAAGGTCAGAAGAGAAGCCTTTATCAAGGGCATATTGCGCTACTGGAGAAGGCATCATCTTTCTCCCTCTGTCTCTTCTAGAAGGTGGTTGAGTAACAATGGCTGCAACCTAAATGGTTTAACATTAGTCTTCATACTATCAATGAAATTGTTTCTTATCCAAAAAAAATATTAGTCATGTGAAATAAAACATTGTTGTAATCTAAAATAACACCACTATTTATTTTCTGTAAAAAGAAAAATTCGTTCATAACGTATGGTAACATTAGAATAAGATCACAAAATTTACCTTCCAACTGAGAAAAAGTAAATACGAGGTAGAAAATCCATATATACATGACATTCCTAGCAGAAGGTTATCCTTTATATTAATCATCAAAGGCTGCATATGCTAAGAACAAGTCCAAATTCCCTTCGAAATCCAAAGGACAGTCAATACTCATAAATTCTATACACCCTAAACTTCAAGTTCAACAATAGCTTCACAACAGTTGGGCTGAGCAGCTGTAATATCAGACAGCTAACATGCAACAGATAACTTGAACTTAAACAACTGCATAAAGTAGCTTAATGAAAAATCCCAACCATCAAGGAGCAATGGAGTGGTCAAGAGCGCCTGAGGTGATAGGGTCAATCCATAATTGTCAGTTACTACTTACCTAAGAATTAATTTCTTACAGGTTTTTTTAACATCCAAATATTGTAGGGTCATGTGTTATGTCACGTAACAATAGTCGAGGTGCGCAAAACTGACCCAGCCAGTCACTGATATTTTTAAAAAAATAAAAAGGAAAATCCTTGGTATTGATTCTCAATAGGTCCAAAAACAGACTGAACGCCAATCCCTTTTTAAATCGGGTATAACTCATTGAAAGTGGATGGTTTTGGAATGATAGATCACTCTTGGACTTAACATTCTTTACTGTATAGTCAACAATGGCAGGGGGCGGGGACTGAAACATAAACTTTGGATAGTAATAACTGTCCGCTAAACTCGAATTGATAACATTTTACAAAAATTCCAAACACATAAAACAGACAGAAGAACGAATCGAAGGAGCGAAGGGCTCAGGAAAGAGGAAAATCGAAGATTAGGTTAGATGAATACCTCGAAATCTGCATCTGCGGGAGAAGACGCGAGAAAAAGAGCATCAAGAACTGCAGTTGAGACCTGGGGAAAAAGGCGTTTCTTCCATTACGCAAAGAAAGGAGAAATGGAAGAAGTGTAAAGCGAAAGAGAGAGAGAACCTGAGGAGAACCCAAGAAAACGAGGGGCTTCTTCTTGGAGAAAACGGAGGAAGAAGAAGAAGCAGAGTGTAAACAGCAAAAGCGGCGAAACATGAGCGAAGAAGAAGAAGCCATTGCAGGATTTGGAGCTTCTTCTTTATGTTTATCCACTTTTTCAATCAGCCATGGAGAAGGGAACTCACAAAACTCACTAAAAAAGAAAAAAAAAAGTTTTTTTTTTAAATTCTAGATTTGGGGTTTAGTTTTAATTGGTTCATATATTTAAAAAAAGAATATGTTATCCATAATATTTCAAAGTTAAACATTTTTAATTAGACATTTCAATAATATTCATTTTTTATCCGTACGTGTGAAGTCTAGTTTCATGTTGGTCTTATGTTTCAAAATTAAACATTTTTATTCATATCATTCAATAATACTCACTTTTAGTTATTTTATGTTGGTCAAATGGGTCGGTGGTGCGATTAGTTATTTGGTTTGGAGTTAATCCATTTCCACTCCATGGTCACGAGTTCAATTTGTAGAATCGGTATTGTAAACCCCCTTCTCCCAACTTACACTAAAAAAAAAAAAGATTTTAATTTATTTAAAAAAAAAAAATTATTAAATCCATACCAAAAATAAAATAATCAATTTATTAATATATTTTAATTTATAATTAGTCTATTAAATATTATGTTATATATTTATCTATTTTGTTATGTGAATGATTAAAATTGAATACTATTGAATTTTATTAAAGTATCATGACCAAAATTATTAAATTTTGAAACATATATAAATTTGACATCAAACTTAAAATACTAAAAATATATATTTGTTGCAGTAATGGAGCAGTTGAGGATCAGTGAGTATGAAATTAATGGGCTGATTTGTTTTGCGTTCCTTTGCGGCCGCCATTTTCTTCTTCTCCGAAACTCAAATAAGGAGTTTCCATTGATAGTGCCTTTTTCGGCTTCCCAGTCCTCTGACATTTACAAGGATATATGTCCGTTCTGTCTCACAGGACAACTCCCAAAAAGGAGGATCAAATTATACCGTACTAATTTTCAAGATCAAATTTGTAAGTGTCGTACTAGTTTACAACCAAATACAAAGGTGTTTGTTTGTCAAATTTACTATAGATTTATAAATGAGTATATATTAACTACTTCTTAAAAATCACATAAAAAATTGAGTTATTATAACCACTCAAAATCATTTATCATTTTTAGTCACTCAATTCTAATGTTTCATTTAAATGACTTCATTTCTAACCCACTCAAAATAAACTCATTTTTAATCACTCATTCATTTCTAATCATTATTTATTAACCAATCAAAACAACTTGTCTAAAAAAAACTTTTAAAAGAAGAATACATACACATTTGAATAGATAGCTTTACCAACAATTCTTTAATTAAAAACACCAAAGCCTCCCCTTTATTCATACATAACAAAAACACCAAAGCCTCCCCTTTATTCATACATAACAAAAACACCAAAGCCTCCCCTTTATTCATACACAACAAAAACACCAAAGCCTCCTCTTTACTAATACACAACAAAAACACCAAAGCCTCCTCTTTATTAATACACAACAAAAACACCAAAGCCTCTTACAATCACACATATGCAGATATTAGGCAACCAAGATCACAAACAAGGCAACATGATAGGATTCAGGTTTTCACTTTTTTCGTGCAGGCCAAATGCGTACCTTAAAGGTTATTGGGGATGAAGATTCAAAGAAGCCATTTGGAATCAAGAGGGATCCCTCTGAAGGGGGAGGAACTTCAACCCGAGTTCGGATCTCCTTTGTGGTTGATTTTGAACGAAGAACACGCTCCCCAGCTTCTACTTTAATTTCATAGTAAAACTTTCTCTTCGACAGCGAACATCCAATCCGACTTACAATTGCTGCATTCCCAAAGAGTTCAGATGTACAAGAGAGGAGGAACAAACATTCATCTTTCACTTCTTGAAGAAGACAATAAATCTGATTATTGTTGAAGCACATTATGAATTCAGAATCGTATGAAAAGCTTTGGGCTGAGCATTTGTGCTTTTTGGTGAAATGAGAGGATAGCTGTCCAGATGAACCAACAAACGAGCAATCTGATAAAGGGCATGCACATGGTTCATATACGCAGGATGACTCGTGCTCCTTCGTCTTGTTCCAATATATTGTCCTTTTGCATCCATATTTTGAGTTTCCACAATGCACTTTGATTGATTCCAAAAGCTGTTCGATCGGTCTGCAACGCATGTCGCCAATTTCCAAACCACAGCTAGCACATTTGTGGTGAGCTTTGGTACAGCAGCTAGAGCAAGAAATATGCCCATTCTTACACTAATTCATCCAACAACCCACATTTCAACATCAAAGTGGATGACACAAATAACAAATAAGACAATATTATGCATAGAATTGCAAGAATGGGCACTTTCATTCATCCCTTTCAAATTTTTTATTCTGAAAAAAGAAGAAAATCCAATAGTCCATAAAAAATTCACATCATATATTAATCACAACTTCAGGTACCTCCTCCGTAAGTTGAATTAAGTGGTTGGATGCTGCAGGATTCAACTCAAATTTGGCATAGAAAGTTGAAAAAAATATCAAATAAACATGTTTGGGTTCTAACATGTACTTTGGGATAAAGTAACAAGATAAAACACAATTAACCTTGAGAACATTTCATTCTCTTAACTATACCATACCGCAATAGTGTATGCCTGTATGGGATAATCTCAAGCAGGTGAAGATAAAAAGAAAAGTTAATTGTACCCAACTACCTGGTAACAGAGGCAGGTTGTAGGTGGAGAATGGTACTTACAAGGCTAGGTTGCTATTTTAATCTCTCGTGGTTGATTTCGGCGTAGTTTCGATTTCATGCTTACAATTTTTACTTCAATTCAAGTCGCCCAATGCTCATCTCAGAATTGTGTTTTCAATTTCATTCTTTTTTTTAATGACCTTGGAGCTCCAGCTGTGCTCCTCTAAAGTCGGACATCAAGATACATCATAGGACCAAAGGCAAAATTGGAGGTCGCCTGGAAAATTAATCCCCACAACCACCTCGAACTTAGGACCTTGAGGGAAGCACACTCCCAAACCCAAACCCTTGACCACTGCACCGCCCCTAGGTAGTCTTGACTACCAACCCAATAGTGTATTCTAGCTCATCGTCACATAAATAGAATGTCATGGGTTCAATACCAGTCAGTTTGTTAGGTAAGACAAAATAGTAAATTAGCACAAACCGATAGCCAAATAAAGTACACTACCTCGTTACATAAATAGATAACATGCGATGCGATCAATATGATAAGAACTTGCAAATTGTAAGGTTTGACCAAATTGAAACAATCCCAAACTAAACCCAAGCCTTAAGAAGAAAGCCACACATCTACCAGCATCAAATCAATATGGAGTAGCCGGTAACAAGAGTTGAAAGCACGAAATAAAAGGACAGGGTTAAAGAACAACATAAGATTGCATTTGAATTTCAACAACCTATCACAATAACTCCACCTTATTAAGAACTTCAAAAGCCTAGTGGTCAAAGATAATAAGAAATCATCCCCAAGGGAGTAACAGAGTAACATAAAGAGTGGCCGGAGGTTTAGACTTTGAAGGTGTGCTTCCCTCAAGGTCCTAGGTTTGAGACTCAATTGTAACATTAATTTGTAAACACCTCCCGTGTCTCCATTCTTTTGATATCGACCGATGCCTAGCTTAGGGACGGGCATGGTTACCCCGCATATAGTGGAGCAAAGCTCCGATTTTCCAACGATCACCTAACTATAAATTAATTTCCTATGAATTTTTTTATCGGGCACTCACCGATATCAAAAAAGAAACATAGTCCATATATAACCGATGATATTTGGCAAAAACAGATAAAAAATCGGCCATCAGAAACCAACCCAACTGCACTTGTATAATCAAAACCAGAGCTGAAACCAAAATAGAAACAGAGAAAAGAGGGGTTAATTAACCTGAAAGAGAGGTGCAGACAAGGGTTCGTAGCAAATATAGCAATCGAGCAGTTGAGGATCGGTGAGTATGAGATTAATCGCCTCGCTTTTCTCCTTAGCAGCTGAATGATTTCGTTTCTCTTCATTATCGCCCGCCATTTTCTTCTTCTCCCAAACTCAAACCCCCCAATTGAAGAACTCTCTCTCTCTCTATACATATATATATATAACCCAAGTCAACTCCAAGATGTATAAACAAATTTCCATATTCTTACCAAATAGTTCCCCTTACCTACTCCAACTGAGAACAAGTTGTCGGTGTAGTTGATCTTCTTCTTTCTTCCTACCTTTCTCCTCTTTTTGAAATTAAAAACTGGATTTGTCCCATTGAAATTGAAAACCCTAACCCTAATTTCAACAGATTTCTCTCGAGCTCTCATGATCTCATCTCCGTTCGGTTCCATTGAAATTCAAAACCCTAACCCTAATTTCATCTCAGTTGTGGGTCGCTAAGGAATGGTAGATAATTCTTCGACTTCCATTCTTTTTTAGCAACAATCGCAGGGACTGGAACCGAAATAGATATTTGAGATTGTAATTAGTGTATCTTTTAATTACATTATATAAAAATAGCTTCCTCTATAAATCCACACTGGGAACTACAATAAAGCTTTCTAAAAATAAAAAGAATTTCAAAATGCTCAATTCTCTAGAGTAAAAAACCCCCCAAACACATAAAAATTTAATTACAAGTTTTGACCCAAATGCCTATTCAGTTCCTAAATTTCCATAAGTTCTAAATTTATTATTAGATTTCAAATATTTATGAAAGTTATTTTTATATATGTGAAAATTTATAGTAAACTATTATTTTTTATCTACTAGTGTTTAGAATTCGAAATCAAGACATTTGCGTTATGGATGTTTTGTTTACTTTTTTTTTTTTGATAGGATGGATGTCTTGTTTATTGTTATATAAACTTTAAAAACAGTCTAACTATATCATTGCACTTTTAATTTTGTGTCAATAGTGACCCATTTCTTAAGTTTTGTCCAATCATATAATCGAAAATCTAATTTTTAAAGATATAGAAACTAAATTTAGCTATCTTCAAATCATGCAAAAATAAATTTTGATTTTTAAAACTATAATGATTAACCTCTAACTTTTTTTTTTTTAAGTGTAGGAACCAAATTTATAATTTATCTCTAACTTTTTTTATATGAAACCATTTCATACTTGGGGAGATGAGAGATTTTGAACTAAGATTTTCTTCCTCTTATTGCTCAATTTGGAAAGAATATACGGTGTTTTTGGCATTTACCACTACTAGCATGTGCAATCCTTGTCAATTTATGACTATTACCTGAGAGAACCTAAAAATTTATGGAGGGTTTGAGCCACAGAGGGATGAGAAGGGGAATGATTCTCTGTGTTTGAGCTACCGGAAATCATTCCCTCCATAATCACGCTTTCCAAAAATTATTTTTTTTAATCTTTTCTTAACTACTTTTTATTCTCTCTCCAACAACTTTTCATACATCACATCACTATGTTACGGTCACATCATTTTCATTATTTTATATTTTTCATAATCATTGCCTTTAACTCAAATAAAAATAATAATTCTCCTCATAATCATTACCTTCACCCCAAACACAAATAACCATTACCTTCATAATCATTCTCCTCCTCATTACTATTCCCCCCTTAATCATTACCATTCCCCTTGCCCCAAACACACCCATAATCACATTTTATAATCATTTAGGCCCTATTTGATAATTATTTAGATCTTTATTTTTTATTTTGGAAATTTAATTCCTACAATATGTTCCATAATTCCTACGATGTATTCATTTTTATGTCAATACTAACCAAATTTCAAAAACAAAAATAAGTTTTTGGAAGCCACATTTTTTTTGTTTTAAAAAATTGGTTTAGTTTCTAATAATATAGATAAGATGTAGTTATATATGGTAAAGGGTTGCTGTAGACTTAAATTCAAAAACTAAAAACTAAAAATAAAATAATTATCTAGCTGGACCTTAACCTTTTCAATTTGATATCACATTTTTCTTATGTTTTCTAAATCCAAATAAAAAATTAGAAATTTTTAAAAAATAAATCAAAATACTAATTTTGGTTTATAAAAATTGGTTAGAGTTTACATACTTTTTTTGGGAAGATGAAATCATGTGCGAAGAATTTGAACAAATACAAGTTTAAATTTTAAAAATAAAATAGTTATTAAACGAAGTCTAAACTACTAACCTTACCAGTCAAATCTTAGATGTCCGGAATAGCTGTAATCTTAGATGTTCAAAATATTAGATGTCTGGAATTACTCTGGAATTACAAATGTCCAACATCCTTAGATCACTGAGTTTGTTTTACGAGAAGAGATGACTTCAAATTTAACTAATGTTCCAAAAATACCCTTACAATATTTATATAATTTTGCATTAATTTAAATTTATATAATATATTTTTTTATATTAAATTAAATGTATACTTAAAAAAAAAGTTCCTTATATCTTAATTTTATAATGTATGGTTGTGTAGAAAAATAATGACATGCATATAATGAAGTATAAATGTTAAAAAAGTTAATTATATAATTAATTATAATTTTTGTTAACTTATATTATTTAATTAAAAAGAAAAAAGAAAATTTTGAAAAAAATAATATTAACTTTGTATTTTTTTTATAACTTTTATAGATGTAAACCATCATTGGAAAAATAAAATAAAAAACACTTTAATTAAAAATAATTTTAAATATACAATAATAATTTTAATAAAATTTATTTATATGTATATTTAATAATAGATAAATAAAGAAAATCGATGAATACAAATATTAAAAAAAAAGGGCAAAATCGTCAAAAGACGATTCCCTCTCCATGAGAATCTTGGAAACCCATCTATTAGAAGGGCATCTAAATGTTGGCGAATGCCCTTCAAATGGAAATCCAGGATGCTCGGGAATGTTGAGATACCCGTATTCTAATATTACTACAAAAAGAACAAGGTAATCGAGATTTCCATAGACGAAATACCTCAAAGTGAAAGTACTAACCTTACCGATCAAAGTAAACATAACTACGATATTCAAAGTCGATCTCATATTGTACTCAAAAAAAGAAAAGATTACAGCATTATAAAATCTCATAGACTATGTCCCTTAGTTTATTCAAACACAACAAAAAAACACAAAATATGCAAAGATAATGCAACCAAAATCACAGACAAGCCAACAGGATTGGATTCGGTCTTTCACTTTGTGCGTGCAGGCCAAATGCACACTTCCAAGGTTATTTGAGATGAAGATTCAAAGAAGTCATTT
Organism: Sicyos edulis; assembly: GCA_036507275.1. NCBI lineage: Eukaryota > Viridiplantae > Streptophyta > Magnoliopsida > Cucurbitales > Cucurbitaceae > Sicyos > Sicyos edulis. The sequence goes on from CM071850.1 coordinate 38,592,065, forward strand.
GGAATCAAAAGGGATCCCTTTGATGGAGGAGGAACTTCAACTCGATTTCGGATCTCCTTCGCTGTTGATTTTGAACGATGAACATGCTCCTCAGATTCTACTTTGATTTCATAGCAAAACTTCACCTTCGGCAACGAGCATCCAATGCGACTCACAGTTGCCGCATTCCCAGAGGGTAAAGGTGAATAAGAGAGAAGGAACAGACGTTCATCTTTCTCTTCTTGAAGAATGTAATAGTCAATATCAGTATTGAAGCACATTGTGAATTTGGAATCATATGAAAAGCTTTTGACAAAGTTCTTGTGCTTTTGGGTGAGGTGTGAGGATAAGTGTCCAGATGAACCAACATACAAGCAACCGGAACACGGGCATGGGAATGGTTCGTACACACACGACGACTCATGATCTTTCTTCTTGGTCCAAAATACTTTCCTTTTGCATCCATATTTTGAGTGTTGACAATTCACTTTGGTTGATTCAATAAACTTTTCGAGCCATAGGCAACGTATGTCGCCAATTTCCAAACTGCAGGTAGCGCATTTGTTGCGAGTTTTGGTACAGCAGCTAGAGCAAGAAATATGCCCATTCTTACACTAATTCATCCAACAACCCACATTACATCAGAATAACAAATAAGACAATACTACGTATATAAAATGCAAGAGAATGGGCATTTTCATTCGTAGTTCTTAACTTTAAATAAAGTAGAAAATCCAATAGTCCATAATTGATTTACATTGCACCACAATTTCAGCTACTAAGTGGTTAGATGTTGCTGGATTCAACCCAATTTTGGCATAGAAAGTTGAAGAAAATATCAAACAAACATGTACTTTGCGATAAGGAAACAAGATAAACAAGGCCAAATGCATCTTTCGGCTCAAAATAATTACTCATTTTAAATCTATATCCAATCAAGATTTTCACACAAACTTCTCTAAAAAAACATCCAAACTAATTTTTGGCTATAACTCTCAATTTTTAACTCCTCAAAACAATTCATCAAATTAACTCCTCATAGGGGCCGTTTGTTTGGCATATTTAGGTAGGATTTAGTTTTAGAATTTAATAACTCCTCCTCAAAAAACCACATCCTAACGAGTTTTTACTAACTCCTCCTCATTTTTACTTTTAAAAATAACTCTTATTTCTAACATTTCATTTTTAATCATTCATTTATAACTACTCAATCATTTCTAACCACTCATTTTTAATCATTCTTTTCAAATCGATCAAAATAACTCATTTGCAACCACTCATTTTGAGTCATTTCTTTTTTAACTACTAAAACTAACTATTCATTTTAAATTTACATCCAAGCAAGGTTTTGACTCTAACTCCTCTACCTAAAAACTACATCCAAACAAGTTTTTTATTACAACTCTCAATTTTTAACTACTCAACATAACTCTTCCATATATCTCCTTAAGCTAAATCCAACCTAAATATGCCAAACAAACAGCCCCTAAACTACAGTTTTAAACAGAGTAGATCAGACGATCGTGACATAAATAGAAAGTAGTACACTAGCTCATCGATGAGCATCAGATCCATATGGGGTTGCAGATAACGAGAGTTGAAGGTACAAAATAGCCTAAGAAATCAAATGCAAAATAAGATGATCGGATCAAGAACATCAACAGCATACAGAAATGAACCCAATAACACAAGAATTGAAATCATCAGAATCAAAACAAGCGCTGGAATAGAGATGAGAGAAACGGATAATTAACCTGAAAGATGGGCGGAGACAAGGGTTCGCAGCAGATATAGCAATCGAGAAGTTGACGATCGGTGAGAATGAGACTAATGGACTCGGTTTGGTCTTGGCCCTGCGACTGAGCCGCCATTTTCTTCTTCTTCTTCTTCTTCTGCTCCCAAACTCGAATGGGGAAATTGTAGTGTAGGCTCACACGCACAGAAAGTGGGTTTGGAGCTCATTGTGACGAAGCTTTTTCGCCTCATTCCAAAACACAACTTTTTCCAATTATTTTATACATAGTGCTTTCTCACCTCATAAGTCAAATTCACATTAAAAAATAAAAAAAAATAGTTCAAGTAAGTGTGAATCGGCAAATCTGATTTGGTGTTTGTTTGTCGTTTTGAGTGTATATTGGGGAGGGAGACAGATACCGATTCTCGAGCTCGAACTTGTGGTGTTGGTATTGAACTAGTTTACAATCAAATAAATAGAGTAAAGAGAGAAAAGAAGAGTTCCAAAGACAGAATTACAAAAAAGCACACTCAAACACTCACCAAAATCTCAATACACTCAAATATTTGAACTCACAAAATTAATTTCTAAATGCAATTAGAAATTATAGAATTCTTGCTTGCGGTTGTCATTGCACATTTAAATAAGAAAATATATGTGCATATATATAGTGAAGGGCAGCCATCAACTTGGAAATTTTTTGATGTGGGCATTTGGTTTAGCGGCACAACACAAACAATGAAACAATTGTGCTATTCCCATTCGATGATTTAGTGTTTGTTTATTTCTACTTAAAAGTAGGTCATGAATTAGCTAATTTTATTAGAACAAATTCTTTATCAAAGAAAGTCGTAATAATTTTTTGTTTATTATATACCGTAACTTATTTTAAAATTTCAAATTTAATATCATATTAAAAATTGATAAGAAAAATGGAGGGTTAGTAGTGTATTTTATTTGGTGTTAATTATTGTATATCTTTTATATAGAGTTTGTTGATCATCTTCCCCTATTTATACTTAAAAAAAATGATAAGAAAAATCTATGAATTTTTTTGTTTTTTTGAAAAAATTCTAGGAAATTTAAACTTATCATATAGTTGCAAAAAAACAAAATCAAAAAATATAATTTTAAATTAATATATGTTATGAGAGTTTAATTTCAATTTTTAAAATTTGACATTATAATATTTAAGAAATTCAAGATAAAAATTAATTGGCACTTTACTGGTTAAGTTTTAAAATTAATCCCAATAAATTTGTTTTGTTTTATTTATTTATTAGCATTTTTTTTTACTTATGAAGAGTTACGAGGGATAGTTATGATTAGAGGGTTTTGCATGTATAGCCAATTTAGCATAAAATATTACCGATCTAGCCAACTCTTAAAATATTAACAAAAATATTCATAGGTTTTTTTAAATAAGAAATTCTCTCAATTGTTAAATACTAAAATACCCTTTTTAATAATTATTAGAGTCGAATTTGTATAAAAACAAAAATAGGATTTATTTTCAATACCGAGATTCAATCCCCCAAATTTCTCCCTCTCCCTTGATTTTGGTCTTCCTCAAATTCACCATGCTTTTAGGGTTTTATAGTTTTTCATTTTTCTCAAATGGCAAGAGTGAAAACAACATAAATACAAAAATTAGAGGCAATTTTAAAGTATTCAGGCGACCAAAAAGAAAAACCAACAAGCTACAATGTTTGATAGTGGGGTTCGATACGTAGAACTTGACGATGATTGACATTCTACAACATGTTTCCTTTTTGTATTACTACCAGATTCGGGTATTAAAACTCTTTAGTTATTGGTAAAATAAGGGGTATTTCAAATGGAAAAATGATGTATTTGAAGGACAATTATATAATGTAGTGCACGTATTGCTGGCTTCAAAATATCTTGAGAATTATTTTATGTTTAAATTGTATTATCAAGTCGACATTGTTTGACATAATTGAAAAAATTATCTTTGTCGTTGGGTATTATAAAATACCATCGTAACACATTTTCATTAAAAGGTTGATATTGTCTAGACAATAGTGCTTGGGACTAACTTGTTTGTACGATGGTTGTTATGCAATATCGAGGCAATATGTTTTCATGTTGATTTTGTCATCCTCTTCAACAATATGATTTGATAGAGTGGTAATATAAGTATATATATGGGCGTTATTGCTTCTTAATTTTCTCCGACCAATGAATATCATATTACTGTCGTAATACAGTTTTACTAAGGAAGAAGAAATTTCATGCACACTTTATTTCTTGATAAAGTTGTAATATAATTAAGTATTATATTCGATGGATATTATATAATACCACACTAATACATTTTCTTGGATTTTAAAAAAACATCTAGGACACTATTGCTTGATACAACTTTAATCTTAATTGTTTGTGCAATGAGGGAGTATGTAATACAATGATAATACATTTGTTTGACAAATTATGAAATTCAATCATTATGGTAGTATACATTAATACTACGGTGTTACATTTCCTTGAATGGCTAAACGAGTCATTATTTGATGTATTGCTATCACAAAAGTCATTCCAGGTTCAAGAGTAGTTTTCGAAACAACATAATTAACTTACATGTTGTCATGGTTCCAAATTTCACTATGAACAACTCGTAGTGTGATGCAATTTTAACAGCCTAGTAAGAAATTTATCTTTATTTAGTATGCTTAGAATATAATTATAATATTTGTGGATATATAAGTGAAAGTAAAAAACAAACATAATATTAAGTCATTAAATATGAATGTAATACTATATTATGTGGAATATTAAGATTGAGGTAAGCAACACAATATAATACACAAAATAGTTTATAATTGAATAGAAGTAGTATTATGCATGTATTAATAGCATTCTTATAAACTTATAAATAAACAATATTTTTTTGAAAAGAAATAAACAATATAAAAAAAGTCATAGTACTAAAATTTTAATAATACCAGGTAAAGAAAATTGAGATACAAATGATGAATAATAAAGTATGTATTCCTTAATTAATTCGCTTGTAATACAATTATATTATTTGAAACATAATTAATATACAAAATGAAATGAATTAAATATGGAGTGCACTCATAATTGGAAAATGGAATTTTAGCATAATCATTGCGACTTCAAGAACGACGATGACTGGACTTTCAAAGGAAATACATGAAAACACACAAAGTGATTAGGTAGTGACCATTAGAAATGAAAAAAACCAAATTCTAAATGGCTGATGAATATTGTTTGATATAAATCAAGGGTGTGAATTGGTTAGAAGGTGTTCCTAAAAAAAGGTGAGAGAAATTGAATAAATGTTGTAAAAGAAAATCTCAATTAACATAGAATTTATGTATATGGTAGTTTTGTTTTTGGAATTCATCGATGAATTATTTTTAATGAAAACTCTTAAATGCAACGTAAATATTAATGGAGAATCGTAGAGGGTATGATGGGTATATTTTAAAAATAATTTCTTGAATTAAAAAATCAAAAAATAATTTTGTAAATATTTTGATATTTGGCTAAATTTGTAAATATGTTTCAAAATTTGAATATTCAGTACAATTAACAACACATATTCAATTCAATATTTTATAATTTATTATCTTAACCGTCAATGCAAATGATATTTTTTAAACAATTTTTAAAATTTAAAAGTATTTTTGAAATTCTTCAAAGACACAAATTCTATTATATAAGGATATATTTGATAGTTTAGTCAAAAGAAAATCACAAAAAAAAAAAAAAAAATTATCTGTTTAAAGAAACCTTAATTCAAAAGACTTAGCATTTTTTTTTTTTTTTTTGAGATTATTGACAAGTTAATTATCTTTATTGGTGATAATTATTTCAATTTTATAGTCACGAATTCAGTCTATTATATAAAAGGTTTGTTAGTCCCTTAAAAAAATGAATAGACTTGAGAGTGAGCGCCATTCGGCCACTAGTAGCGGAGGCTATGAACGTCATATTCACCGATCCCCAAGTTCTGGATTGCCACATTTGTTGCAAACCCTTGTACGTTCCGGTCTACCAGGTTCGATCAAGCGTTTTCTCCTTCTATTTTGCTTCCCATTATCGTTCTTGTTCATTTCTTGTGCTTGTTTGTTGGATTTGATGCTTCTGAAATTCCCCTTTCTATTAGGTTTTTATGCGTTTTTTCTCTGTTTGAAGTCTGTTGTCTTGGTTGTGGATTGCAGTGGAACTTATGGATTGTTAATGTCTTCGTTATGAACTGTTATTGCAGCTAGGATGTTATGGAGTTGTTAACCATAGAATTGAAGTTCTTACGGGTATGTTTGGAGCACCGGATTGATTATGATAGATGGAAGGTTATAATAAATAGTAGGTTATTATAAATGGTGTTTGAAGGGCAAATTATTATAATATAGATTACGATAAACGGTATTTGAGAGACCGGTTATGTAACAAAAAGTAATGTATGTAAGGTTTAGATAAACGGACATGCAATTTTAGGTAAACATCGATTGGGTTATTATGACCAACCCGCCCGTTTACATAAACGGGGACCCAAACACACCTTAAATGTTTTGACTTAAATTATCTTAGAAATGGAGATTATTATGGATATTGTGTGGACAGAGTCAAGACATGGCTGGAATTGAAATGAAACTTTGACCTCAATTACTTTTCGTGCGACATTATTTGAGTAAACGTTAGAATTGTTAGGATTGTGGATTACTCCTATCATTACCAATTGGTTTTGAGATGGATATTCACGTATCGTAGCCTATTAAGCCTAAATGGGGTATTCGGTCCAACAAAATAAAATTGATATTCGATTTATAAGATAGATGAAACACAAAGGAGGCATCACTTGAAGGAGCATGTTAGAATCTCACAATTAGGTGGACTACTCCTCTCATCAACAATTAGTTTTGAGATGAATGTTCACGATATTTGATATTTTCTTCACCTTTCCAATTGTGTTGATTATGAGATTTAATTCAATGTTTAGAGTATACATGGAACTTAAAAGTGATGAGCATAAAAGAAAATGAAGCTTGCATTTGGGGACATAATTATTAATGTCTTGTCTTTTTATGAGTCAATTTTATTTCATACCATCCGCTTTGATGTTGGGATGTTGGTGTTTGATAAATTAGTGTGAGAATGGGCACATTTCTTGCTGTAGTTGTTGCACCAAAGTTCAGAATAAATGCCCTAGCTGCGGCCCGGCAAAAGGCTTCATACGTTGCATAGCGATTGAGAAAGTCTTGGAATCGATCAAGATACCGTGCAAAAACTTGATATATGGATGCAATGAGACTATGAATTTGAACCAGATAAATAACCACGAGTCATTGTGTGCACATAAATCCTGTTTGTGCCCTTTACCTGATTGCTCGTACGTTGGTTCCGTCAAGCAGTTGAGCTCACACTTCAGAGAAAAGCACAAAGTCTTGGTCAAAAGCTTCTCATACAATTCAAGGTTTACTATATGCGTGAATATTGATGAAAGATATTGTATATTTCAAGCAGAGAATGATGGAGTTTTGTTCTTTCTCTCTTACTCGTTTGAAATTTTTGGGATTGCGGTAACCATGAGTCGGATTGGATCTTCGTCATCTGAGAGAAAGTTGTGTTATGAAATTAGAGTGAAAACGCAGGGATGTGTTCTATCTTTGCAATCAGTAGCAAATGAGATCCAAGGTCGGAGTGAAGTTCCTCCTTCCAATAAATCGCTTTTGATTCTGAATGAGTATTTCAGATCTTCTTCTCTGAAGATTTTGGATTTTCGCATTTGGCTCGCACTCTAAAGTCTTAAACATTGGCCAGGGATCAACACAGGTGCTCATACATTTTGAAACAAAGCTGATTTTTTATAAATTGAGTTGAACATTTTTGGATGCATGTGATATTGTTTTCTAAAACTTTGCATGTGTGTTTTCTTGCCAAGGACTTGTGCCTACTTTTGTATATTTTACCATCTCTAGTCTAAATATATCTTGAAGTAGAAATTATTGCATTTTGTATTGAAGGAAGATGTATACTTTAGGAGTGGTAGATCCATTCATCTTATTTTCAACAATTTCAATTTATGGTTTCCCATTTTCATGATTGAACTTTTGTATTTGTGTCTAATATGTTATTGAGTTTCAAAAAAATGATCTAATATGACAAAACTTTCTATTTTATGCCTAGTAGACCATTAACTTTTAAAAATGTCAAATAAATTCCAAAATTTTCTACTTTTTGTTAATGAATTAGCATATTGATTTCAAAATATACCTCTATATATACATACATACACATATTAGGTTTAAATATGGTCAAAGCTTATTCGATCAAGTTAAATTGATTGATTTCAATAAAATCAACAAAATTGATGGCTCCAATAGAGTAAAACTGAATGCCCTCAACCATCTCAAAATCGATTGGCCAAAAGACTTGATTTAACCTTAGTAAGTCCCATGCACCTTGATTGGACAAGCTCCACAACACTAAGTTCCTTGTGATTTGGTTGCAGGACTATGAGGGTAAAAATAAGTGTTTTTTTTAAGTTTAAGAACTAAAATTGAAACTATCTAATAAATCGTGGTCACCTACCTAAGAAATATAGGTCTTGACACACAAATATTGTAAGGTCAAGTGGGTTGTTAGTAAGAAAAGTTGAGGTGCACATAAGCTTGCCCTGACACTGACTCACATAAAAATAAAAATAAAAATAAAAACCTTCGAATGAGATTGTTGAAAATAAGATGCATCCCCACCCTACCACTCCTTAAAGCAGCTTCCATCAATACAAAATACAAAACTTTCTACTTAGGAATATGTAAGACAAGAGATGATGCTATGTACAAATGCAGCTACCAAGTCCTTCGCAAGAAAACACAAATAGATACAAAGTTTAGGCAACAAAGATCACATTCAACCAACAATGTTCAGCTCAGTTCATAAACAATCAGCTTTGTTTCAAAAAGTATGTGCACCTGTGTTGATCCAGAGCCAGTGTTTATCTTTAGAATGCAGGCCAAATGCGAAACTCCAAGATAGTCTGGGCAGAAGACCCGAAATACTCGTTCGGAATCAAAAGCGATCCCTTGGAAGGAGAAACTTCAGTCCAACCTTGGATCTCCTTCGCTACTGATTGCAAAGATAGAATACTCCCCTGCGTTTTGGCTTTAATTTCATAACAAAACTTTTGCTCAGAGGACGAAGATCCAATCCGACTCACGGTTACCGCATTCCCGTAAATTTCAAACGAGTAAGACAGCAAGAACAAAACTCCATCATTCTCTGCTTGAAAGATACGGTATCTATCACCAATGTTCAAGCATATGGTAAACCTTGAATTGTATGAGAAGCTTTTGGCCAAGTCTTTGTGCTTTTTTCTGAAGTGTGAACTCAACTGCTCGACCGAACCAACATATGGGCAACCAGGTAAAGGGCACGAGCAGGGTTCATGTGCGCACAATGACTCGTGGTCATTTATCTGGTTCAAATTCATTGTCACAATGCATCCATATATCGAGTTTTTGCAGGGTATCTTGATAGATTCCAAGACTTTCTCGATCGCTCTACAACGTATGTAGCCAATTGCCAAGCTGCAGCTTGGGCATTTATTCAGAACTTTGGTGCAGCAGCTAGAGCAAGAAATATGACCATTCTCACACTGATTCATCCAACACCAACATCTCATCATCACAATATCAAAATGGATGATATGAAACAATATTGACTCATAAAAAGATAAGACATTAATTATTATATCCCCAAATGCAAGCTTCATTTTCTTCTATGGTCATCACTTACAAGTTCATGCATCTAGACTTTAAAAAATGAATTAAATCCAACACAATTGAAAAAGTGAAGAAAATATCAATTAAACATGGCTTGATTCTAATATTTACACACATAATAATGTAACAAGATAAGCAATTCAGGTCAAGATTTCATTTCAAATCCAACCATTTCTCGAGGCTGTCCTCACCAGAACAATATCCATTTCTAAAATTATTTAACATCAAAAAATTTAGGTCATGTTTGATAACCATTTGGTTCTTTGTTTTTGGTTTTTCAAATTTAAGCCTACAATAACTTCCTTACCATGTGCTTTTCATTACTTGGATAACTACCTCTCACCTATATTTGTAGAAACCAAACCAAAATTTGAAAACAAAAAAAAGTAGCTCTCAAAAGTTTTTTTTGTTTTTAAAAGTTGGTTAGCATTCACCTATTTTCTTAGGGAGAGATGAATTTATTTGTAGGAAAGGTGGGACACATGATAGGAAATTTGAGCAAGAATAGGCTTAAATTTCAAAAACTAAAAACAAAAAACGAAATGGTTATCAAACGGGGCCTTACACTAGCCAGTTTTAGTTTTTTGTTTATGAAATTTAAGCCTACAACAACTATCTTACCATATATTTTTTCTTACTTAGATATCTATGTCTTAACTATATTTTTAAAAACCAAATCAAAATTTGAAAACAAAAAAAAGCTCCCAAAAACTTATTTTTGTTTTTGAAATTTGTTAGTATTCACTTACTTCCTTAAGAAAGTATGAATACATTGTAGTTAATATAGAACAAATTGTAAAAAATTTGAGTAAAAACAGTTTGAAAAATCAAATAGTTATCAAACGTGCTTAAGAACTTAAATTCCCATAACATCCAGCAACACAAGCTACATTCGCCCCAAACAGCTCATAACCATGCCATTAATAATCCATAACTTCCATTGAAATCCAAACCTAGACAACAAACTTCGAACAGAGAAAATTTATAAACAAAAAAAAGACCACATAGAAAAAGGAATTTCAAAATCATCAAATCCAACAAACAAACACAAGCAAACTACAGTACTCCAAAACCTAGTCGAAATATGTAATTAATTTCATATTTTCGGATTTGATTGATTTATTTATTTATTACTGTATCGTGGTTTTGTCTCGATTTCTCTTATATTTCATCATTGTTCTTTCCGATTCTCGTAACAAAAAACAAAACGAACGAGAAAAACAAAGCATCAAAACCATCCAGATGAAGAATTAGGAAAATCGAAAGCAAATTAGAAGCAGAAAAAGGTCGATTGGAACCTGGTAAACAGGAGGGGACAAGGGTTCGCAACAAATATAGCAATCGAGAATTTGGGGATCAGTGAAAATGACGTTCATCGCCTCGTTCTTCCCTCTGCTACTGAGGGCCGAGCGTCGCCTCTCCGTTTCGCCGTCAGATGCTTGAGAATCCGCCATTTCTTCTCCTGAAAGCGTCAATAATGGCGCAAAATCAGCCTCTTCTGTTCTTCACTCTCTGACGAAGAAGACTTTCTGTTTTGATCGTCAAACTTTTTCGTTTCGGAAATTAAGGGGTTGTTTCGTCATTTTAACTTTTCTTTATATATATAAATTAATATTTTTATCTTTACAATTTAAGTCTTCCTTTTCTTTGTCTCAAAAGAAAAAAAAAGTCTTTCTTTTCTTTCAAATAAATTATCTCAAATTCACCACCCATTCGGCACTTTGTCGTATAACTTAGTTTATTTTATTATTCATTTTCCAAAGCCAATTATGGAAAATAATAGTAAATGATTATTTTTAAAAAAAAAAATAAAAAAATATCTAAACTTTTTAAGACTTTAAATGAGTATCTAAATTAAAAATGAGTGAAATAAATAATTAAAATATTTCAATAATTCCCTTAGTTTTAGTTTCTTTTTAATTTAAACATATTTATTAATTACAAAACATAATTAAACATTCTTTTTATCAAGACTAACACCTCGCAAATATAGGAGAGAATATCTCCATACAACTAACTCATTTTTAATATCTTTCAATTTTTTATTTAATTTATTTAATATCTTTGTCAAATCTTTTTTCTTTAAGAGTAAAGAATTGTCAAATCGTCTTTAATCATATTTTATTCATTTTACAACTTATTGTCTCCAACATTTGTCACATTTTTCAATTGTTCTCACTCCCACTCACACTTTTTGTTCATGATTTTGATTTTTGGAGATTGGAGATACGATTGTCATGAGTCTTATTGGATCTCACTTCCATTGAGTGGAGGTATTCACAAGTTTTTGTTTGATTTCCATGGATTTCTCCATCAATAAAAGCGATGCCGATAACAATTGCTTTTAACGGAGTTTGGACGACGTGAATGTATATTCAAATTACACCACAAAATTTGTTGACATCGGATCCACAATATCTCAATTTTTATCCAAATTCACTCTAGGTCGCAAACTGGATACAAACCTGAGTGTCTAGCCTTTCTCTTTACAAATATAAAGATGACAATAACAGAAGATAGAGAAATGTGGGATTAGTAAAAGGTGTGTACACAAACTGATGCGCTCTGGCTGAAATCATGACAGTATGTTTTGGTACACATGGTATATAACTAGGAACAAAAGACAAACTAGTACTGGCTAAAATCATGACAATATGTTTTGGTACACATGGTATATAATCAGGAACAAAAGACAAACGGATGCGTTCTTGCTGAAATCATGACAGTACGTTTTGGTACACATGGTATATAATCACGAACAAAATCTGCACAAGCAGTTGAAATCTATGTTTTGGCACACATGGTATGTAGCCAGAAACAAAAGATGCAAAAGCAGGGATGAGTATACATAAATAAATCTATGTTGTAGCATACACTTACAACACCAAAGAATTATGTTAAGCATGCATTTTTTGCATCCAACGTTCGTATACCGTATACAAGAGATGGTTTGCAGGTGAATTTATTTTATATTTTTATATTTGTTCATTGTTTCAATATTAAAGAATTCATTCACGTGGACCATGTACACTATTATGAAGATTAAATGCTTATCTCAAATCTTTCAAAAAATAATTTCAAATAATTAACAATATACTCTCTTTTTTATCTTTGGAAAATAAATTTAAATTTTCTATTTTTTTGGTTAAAAACTTGTTTAAAAATGCTATTAATTTCTCGAGGTTGTTACAGAGAAAAAGAGATTTCAAATGATACTTTTAACAAAAAAATAAAATAAAATAAGTAGAGGGGTATAATTGTCTATTTCTTATTTACAAATGTCGGGGGCAGATCGCAACACACCAATTTTAATTAAAATGATAATTGAAGAAGAATGATGATGTGGCTTGTTTAAGACTTCGCTATAGCGAAGTCTCTACTTCTGATTAAGCGAAATGTGTGTGTGATCCCCAAAGGTTGTGCAAGTATACACCGTCTTTGTTGTAGCAAGTTTTAAAGTAAGTAAAGGCCATCTCCACAGGGAATAGTTCTTAGCGTCATGTTTAAGCGAAATCGAGAGTCAGGGTAAATGGGAAAATTGTTGTGGCGAAGTAAATCTAACCTAAGTAAATTAAAGATAAATCGAACTGACGAAATACATCGGAAGAGAATAAGACATATCAGAGAGTTTCTCTTAGGCGAAACTATTTACAGCTAAGAAGCAACAACTGATAGCTTTCTCTTTTGCTCACTCGAGTCTTAGAGTTTGGCTCTCTCGAGCTCTTGGTTTGGTTCTCTCGAACACAAACACTGCTAAGGCGAAGTGACACAACATTAGGCGAACCTTATCTCTAAGCATTCAATTTAGATGCAAGTAAACTCATCTCTAAGTAAACTTTGCGAACCTAATGTTATACATGCAAGATCGCTCTATTTCTATTCTCTCGAAGCGAAATAAAGACATACACACAGTGGATCAAACAGAGTGCATTTCGACTTAACACATCATGCATAATAGTTTATCATATCGCTAAAGCTTCGCTTAGGCGAAAAACTCCTATTTGTCTATTTCCTTCCAATGATAGATTTAGCTGCTCATGTCGATAAATAAAAGTAAAGCGAAGTAGAAGTAATAGAAAATCTTCATTATAAACAGCAAGGAATAAGGTTCGTTGAAACTACACTAAAACAGAAGTAGACGAAAGCAATAAAACTAAACTACGGCTAAGCTACTGTAACGGCCCGGAAAATTCATCCCGGCCTTCCCAGGAGGCCCAGGGGCATTTTGGTAATTTTGGGTCGGGCCGGTTTTGAAATTTAAAATTGCCAGAATAATTACGAGTCAATTTGAATGGGATCGGGATTTTTGGTGAAGGCGTTTGGGCTTGGGAAGGAGCAAAAATAAATAGGGAATTAAATAGCGCGTCGAGCGGAATCGAACCAGGTAGTGTCGCATGCTAGGCGGAGGGCACACCAGTAGAGCCACCGCGCGCGCGTTTGTTAATCTAAACGCGCGTTCTTTTATTTAAGCTGCTCATCCCCTGTTTTGCTTTAAAAGGCACTCGCCCGACTTCGCCCCACCTTTCTTCTTCTTCTTCCTCGCGATCACCCCGACCGATCGGGCTTTTCTCGCGAATCCTTCTTCCCCACGCCGACCTCGACTCGCGGAGCTCCTCGCCGCTCGTCTCCCTCCGGTAAGCTTTCCTTTCTCTTCTCTTCTCTTTTCCTTCTCCTCCGAATCCATTTCTTCTCCCTAGTGACGTTTCCGTTCATCGGCCGAGTTGAGGCGATTTGAAGTATGGGTTCTGTGCGCACTAGTGTAGGGAAGTTCTTCTTCAAGGAATCGAGCGTCGAATCCCCGTGGATCGCTTGGATTTGTGTCTTTTTCGTTCGCCTGTTCGCGCGCAAAAACAGAGCCCTGCTCGTCGAGCTCGCCAAATAGTCGTCCGTCCGTCATGCGCGCGCTGCCGCCCAGCCTCCCGCAACGCGCCGCCGAGCCCCCGCTTTCGCCGAAGTCGTGCCAGCCGCGAGCGCCCAAACCGAGCTTCTGTTCGCCCCTGCATCTCCGCGCAGCAGCGCCGCCCGCCTCATGCGTCTTCGCGCCCGCGCCAGGCGCACTCAGCAGCGCCTACGCCCATTTCTGCGCCCCAGCGCGCCCTTTCGAGCCCCGTTCTTTGCCCGTTCGTGCAATCGGCCCGTTCGCGCGTTAAATCGCGTGCCTCGTGAGTTGCTCCCAGCCGAGCCTCATTTATTTTATTGTATTTAGGCCTATTGTGTGATTTTTGTGTTGATTGATAGGTTCCCGTGTAGCTAGATCGAGATTGTTCGCGACTTAGGATTTCGTGCCAAACCGTCCCCACCAAGGTAAGGATTTCTTACCGGGTTGTGTGGACCTCGCGATATTATATGTGATTGTTGATTGATTGCTTGTTTGTGATTATTGACATGTGTAGCTAGGTGCTTCAATCGAATTCCCTGCTTAGCATGATTTCTTGGTTAATTCTCATGTTAATCCATGCTAGATTGTTCCTTTCTCGCATGCTCGTATCTGCCTTGCTTCATAGTATCATGCTAGGCTCATTGTATTCTTATTGAGCACGTATTGGATTTTATGGAATTGTTTGTTGTTTGCTAGGCGAGTTAGAATTGCGGTAGATAGCATCATCCGGCCGATGCATAAAGAACCTTGCATCCATGGCGGGGACGCCGAGCAAGTCATTCCGCCCCCGACCCCGTGAGGGATTAGCTAACCCGAGCGGTAGGCCCCGCAATCTTGGGTGAGGGTGGCGATCGTTAAATGCCCCAACGGTCGGGATGATGACTTGGCATTGCCTCGTCCCCTGCAGCCGGCATGTCCTCGGCATGTTTGGCGGTAGCCCCGATTGCCACTGTTAAGGCAAGGACGGCTTCGGGTGTAAGCCTACCACGACCGCTTTCTTGGCCCCAAAGTGCGGTGGTTCAGCCGACATAGTTTACGTGTCCGGTGTCTCACACCCCTATGTCGGTGACACCGATCCAAAGATTTAGTTAGGCGTGGTGATCGGATATGGGCAGCTTGCCTTGAGACTCAGCAACCCCATAGTGCGCAGAGAGCGCGCGGTGCATGCTTACGCTCATTACAAATACCGATCGAGAGCTCCTCGGGATTGTGAGCCGTGTACCTTTCGTCGACGAGATGAAAGCCGAGGCCGGACTTGTTTCTCGTATAGGGCGACTTATGTATTGGATCAGTATGATGATTTTATTCCCACCAAGCCACCGAGTTGGCATCCGAGGCCCAAGTGTGGGCTAAGCTATGTGCTCTATTCTGTGTTTATATTCATAGCTTGCATACGCTCATCGAGATGACCATGTATATCGTATTGTACCCCGGTTGGGGATTCTTCTTGAGCGATTCGTTGCTCACCCTTATTATTGTGGTTTTTCCACAGTAACCGAGTTGCGAGACAGATGGTGAAGGAGGAGCCGTGATCATGGGGCCCAGTCTTCCAACTCGATTTTTGTATTATGACTCGTGTGTTTTTGTTTTCCCCGAATGCATGTAGCCAGCACGAAGCCCTAGGATGTTTGTAAATATTTGTGGATTCCAGCATGTTGTATCCGAACAGTTTTGAATGGCTTTTAGTAAATCTCTCGATCGAGTAAACTTTGGAAATGTTTTTATCCCGAACAGTGCTTGGAAACAGGGGACGTGTTTCAGGGAAAATGTCTAGTTTTTAAAGGGTTATTTTGAATGTTTTGTTTTAATTGGAATCCGAAATCATGTCTGTTTAAATGTCCTTTACTTTGAATGCATGCATTGGGGTAAGGGCCCATTTAGTGCCCCATTCGGGTCGGTCCCTTACAGCTACAGCTAAAAACTAAGGAAATGGAAATGGTGATCAGAAATTCTCGACGGAAAAACTCTAAGGAAGAAATGGTGATCGACCCTAAAATGGGTGACCATTTGCTCTGAAGGTGAACAACTCTATTTATTCTCCAGCTCCAAGCGACAAAGCCTGCTTCATGATCTTGACAATGTTGGACTGCTCTTCGATTGCTTTTCAGACGAAGGACTGCTTTATCTGACATTTCTGCCCCACGATCCACATTGTCGGTTGTCATAGCATATTGGCTTCGCTAACTTTACATCATCTTCTTTCATTGGTGGCTTCGTTGTGGCGAAGCAATTGGTAACTTCTTTATGCTCCGCTGCTGTAATGAATCTCTTCAAGGCGTGCTTGGCCGGGCTAATATTCGCTTTGGCGAACACCTTCTCGTGGGAATTTCGCTTCGCTCCATCAGGAATGCTGCAGACAAACTAGAAAGTATCAATTCTTTATAAGACAAACAACTTGGCACACATTCAAGCATATTTCGCTGCAGCGAACCCAGAAAATGCATCCTAATCAGAAAACTAAAGGATGTTTCGTTTAAGTGATATTTAAGCATGGGGCGAAATTCAATATTAAGTTAATTAAATATTAGCAAATTCTTATAAAAATATATTCTTTTAAGTTACTTTAACTCTCAATTCTTGAGAGTTATCAACAAATTAATAATTACTTTTTCAGATTTCAAAAAAGACATTTATTTAAACTTCAAGATATTGTAGACATTCTATAAATATTTATCCAAAATTTAGGCATTTTACTAGTTGTGCCCTCTATGTAGGGTTTGTTGGTCCCTTCCCCCCACTATGTACTCAAAAAAAAAAAACTATGAGAATAATTTGGATGTAGTCTTCCATATGATTTCATTCATGTGACACCTTTGACACTACTTTTTTTTTTATATCATTTAATATTTTTAGAGTTTAAAAAAAGTTATGAAAAGAGTAAAAAATTTGATGCCAAATATTATAGAAACGGGTACAATCATGATTGCACCCAAATTGTTCTTTTAAAATTCATAATAATATGTAAAAATATAAAGAAATTTAAAGAAATCATCCATTTTGAAAATACACTTTTACCCTTTTTCAAAGCTGCACTGATTTTTCCATTAAAAAAAATCAAATTATTAATGATTTTCTATTGATAGGTCACTTTTCCTATGGAATATATTCCAACTTTTTCTTGAATTTCTTGGTTTTTTCCTTTCAAAATTTATATGTTTAATTTTCTAAAATCTAAAGTTGGTGTTATTTCATGTAACATAACATAAAAATCAAAGCTTTTCGTCGAAGGCGATTGGACAAAGATGTAATATTATTCGAACCCTCAACCTATGGGTATTTAATATGTTGTTTTGTTTTGTTTTTTTATTTTTTCCTTCAATATGGGTATAGTATATACGATTTATTATTGTTAATGTTATCATTAATTTTTACACTTTCAGTGTTTTTTTTTTTGTTTGGAAAGTTGAAATAAATATATATTGTCATTGTTTTTTTTTTTTAACACTATATATTGTCATTGTTGTTTGTTGCATGTATTTTGAGGGTTGAATGAGTATTGCTTTTGTGTTTCATCATATTTATTTGATTGATCAAAGTATTATACGAAATATAATATTATTTTTGTTCGTAATCAGTATTAATAGATTGGCCAATACTTAAAACAAAGTAAACGAAAAAAAAAAATTAAACCGGTGAAAATTGTTTCGGAAAAATAAAAAAAATCAGTGAATTAAGACCCGGTTTGATAACTATTTCGTTTTTTGTTTATAGTTTTTTATTTTATTTTTCTTTTGGTTTTTTGTTTTAAAAACCAAAAAATCGTGTATGTTTAATAATTCATTTTAGTTTTTTACTATTTATTCTTATTCTTTTCATATTTTTTTAAAAACAAAAACAAACACTTGTTTTTAAAAGCTACTTTTTTTAGTTTTTAAAATTCCTTTAATATTTTTAAAATTTGAAAAACAAAAATCAAAAGTCTATCAATCAAATGAAAGGATCTTTTAAATTAAATAGAATAAACTTGAAAGTCCATAAATTAAAATTAAAATTTTAAAACTCTATGAATCAAAACAGAATAAAGTTTAAAATCTAGGACTAAAATAATATTTTAACTTTAAAATAATGTTTTTTGAAATGAGAATAAATTATTTTTTTGTAAAATAATAAATAATTGAATCAAAATAGAGTAAAGTTTAAAATCTAGGACTAAAATGATTTTTTTACTTTAAGATTATTATTTTTGAAATGAGAATAAATTGTTTTTTTTTTTTGTAAAATAATAAATAATTGAACAATATTAGTACGCATCTGCCAAAATAATAAAAAACAAAAATCAAAAGTCTATCAATCAAATGAAAGGATCTTTTAAATTAAATAGAATAAACTTGAAAGTCCATAAATTAAAATTAAAATTTTAAAACTCTATGAATCAAAACAGAATAAAGTTTAAAATCTAGGACTAAAATAATATTTTAACTTTAAAATAATGTTTTTGAAATGAGAATAAATTATTTTTTGTAAAATAATAAATAATTGAATCAAAATAGAGTAAAGTTTAAAATCTAGGACTAAAATGATTTTTTTACTTTAAGATTATTATTTTTGAAATGAGAATAAATTGTTTTTTTTTTTTTGTAAAATAATAAATAATTGAACAATATTAGTACGCATCTGCCAAAATAATAAAAAACAAAAATCAAAAGTCTATCAATCAAATGAAAGGATCTTTTAAATTAAATAGAATAAACTTGAAAGTCCATAAATTAAAATTAAAATTTTAAAACTCTATGAATCAAAACAGAATAAAGTTTAAAATCTAGGACTAAAATAATATTTTAACTTTAAAATAATGTTTTTGAAATGAGAATAAATTATTTTTTTAAAATAATAAATAATTGAATCAAAATAGAGTAAAGTTTAAAATCTAGGACTAAAATGATTTTTTTACTTTAAGATTATTATTTTGAAATGAGAATAAATTGTTTTTTTTTTTGTAAAATAATAAATAATTGAACAATATTAGTACGCATCTGCCAAAATAATAAAAACAAAAAAATCAAAAGTCTATCAATCAAATGAAAGGATCTTTTAAATTAAATAGAATAAACTTGAAAGTCCATAAATTAAAATTAAAATTTTAAAACTCTATGAATCAAAACAGAATAAAGTTTAAAATCTAGGACTAAAATAATATTTTAACTTTAAAATAATGTTTTTTGAAATGAGAATAAATTATTTTTTTGTAAAATAATAAATAATTGAATCAAAATAGAGTAAAGTTTAAAATCTAGGACTAAAATGATTTTTTTACTTTAAGATTATTATTTTTGAAATGAGAATAAATTGTTTTTTTTTTTTTTGTAAAATAATAAATAATTGAACAATATTAGTACGCATCTGCCAAAATTAACTCCTTGATTTCCTGTTTTTAAAAAAAGAAAAATTAAATTGATATAATTCGTCAGGCTCCGAGCATCAGACTTAATTTTTAAAAAGAAGAAAGGAAAAAATAAATTAGGTCCCACCGAGACTTGAACTCGGGTTACTGGATTCAGAGTCCAATGTCCTAACCACTAGACCATGGGACCGTTCTGATCAATCGCTGTAAACTTAATTTATAATTATTATTTATCTGTTATTTGATTTTTAAGAAAAACTTTTACATTTTAGAATCTAAACTCCTAACATAGAACATTACTAAATTTCGAGTTTCATATGTTCAATTTCCATAGCCATTATATTTATATATATTTTTATTAATAAATCACTAAACTTTATCCTTTGAAAAATACCTTTATTCTCAAATACTTAATAGTAGAGTTATTTTATAAATACTAAGAGATCTATTCCCTTTTTAACGCGAGATCATTAACGGGTGATATTTCTTATGTAATTTAAAATTATAAGTAAAAATTCTATAAAATGTAAGATGAAATTTGTTGTGATGAAAGATGATTATTTTTCAAATTTAATCTATTTGTCGTTTCAAAGATATTACATATAAAGATTAGTATTATATGGGCTATTGATTAAAAAAACAAAGTATTGTATGACCTATCAAGACATAACTCAATTAGACCGGTATTTGTAATCTATTTCCCCACCTTGTACTAAAAAATAAAAAATAATAATATCCTTATTTTTAAATATAATAAATTTTTATAAAATATTTCATTAATAGCAAAGTAAAATATTTCAAAACTGATGAAAGCCATAATAATTTATGAGCCTGATTGAAACATGATTGGGTTTTTGCTATATTTAATTTATTTTTAGAATTTTTTTGTTTACTTTTTTATTATTCATGAAAAATAATCCCCAATTTCACTATTTTGTTCAAAGTAAGCCACAAAATGTACATGTGAACTTGACTTCCAAAACGAATATATTTTTCACTTGTTTTTATTTTTTCAAAAAACAAACAAATACAAAAAACTTTGGATCTGTTCTTCGATCAGATCAGATCTGATCCATCGTCTTCACCATCGCAGCTCAAAGGTATTCTTCATCAATCCTTTTTTCGCCATTAATCCTCCTCTCTCTCCATTACAGTACGCTTCATAGATCCATTTCTCTCTCTTTTTCCATATCTTGTTGATATATATTGATTCGTAGATGCGTTTTCCCCCCCTAATTGTTCTATGATTCAACGGACGGGGATTTAGAGAAGGGCTGTGTGATCTGCGTTGTCCAGAAATCGAATGAAACTTATGCTAATCGTTGGGGTTCTTGTGTGGTAATTGATATCAACGATGTCTGGTTTTGCTGTATTTTGATTCGGATTTTGGGGACTAGGAAGGAGAATTGTTTTTGTGATATGTATGTTCAATTTCAGAGAAAAAGTTAGATCTCATTCTTCTTGGTCCTAAAATTAATTTGGTAATGTTAAAGGTTAAGCATGAATCCATGGAGACGTGAGTCAACAGTGTAGTTCTTAGTAAAAAAGAAAAATTAAATTCTTGAATGATGTATTCTGCTTATGTTCTTTTAGCTACTGTTTATATGTTGCTGAATTCATTTTCCTTATTACTGTTAGATTCCATTTTTAAATGTTTTACAAGGATAAAGGCAGCTTCGAGGCTTTTCCTTTTGAAGTGGTGTTAAGTGTGAACCTCTAATTTTAATTAAAAACATTATACAAATTTTAAATTTGTGTAGACAAGTATGGCAAATCATAATACTTATGTTAAAAAATAATAATAATGGAAAAATAAATAACCAAAGGTTGCACTTTGAACTAAATTTCTAAACTGGTACCTTTTAGCATTGTTACTAACTTCTTTTGTATTTGTTGTTATAAAAACGTAAGTAGTAAAAATAGTAATAGTTCAAATTGTTTGAATTTAACTCTTATATTTTTAAAGAATGAAGAAAATTAATTTTATTATTCTAATCATTTAAGTTAGTGCATTTTCTTAGAGGCGTAAGTCTCTTATAATCTATAGAAGGCACAAGCCTCGAGGCTAAAAGTTAAGCATTGCCTCAAGACGTAAGCCTCAATAGCCTTTTAAATAATTGGTTTCTAGTGATGAAATATTCTCATAAATCTCTTATTTCTCTCTGTCTACTAATGAATATAGAACGCTGGCATATTGTTGGTGGGTTGGCTGTAATGGTTGCCCATCTATGAAATTGCAACTAGTTCTTGAATTGAGCCTTATCTTTCTTGAAGGTTATGAGTGAAAGACACTGCTAGTTCATTCTACCTTGACTTAGAACTAAGATTTGTTGAATTTACCTGCAGGCTGAAATTTTATAATTATTGGAGGTTCTGTTTTTTTGAGCTTTACTAGCTAATCATGTCTGAGCATATCAAAGAGACTGGACGAGTGGATGGAGATGGACATGTTGGATCTGAAGAATCTATGTCATCATCTCGGAAGGAGGTTCGTAACTCCATACATAAGCGTTTTCTATAATAACTGAAAGTCTAGATTTTATTAAAAAAAATATTAATCTGTAGAACTTGGTAACTGATTTTCTCTACAGGAGGAAGTTGTAAAGAAAAAATATGGAGGGATTGTTCCCAAGAAGCCACCACTCATTTCTAAGGTGATGTTTCTCTTGTCAAATATTATGTATTCTTTCTGTATGATTTTCAATGAAATCCATGCATCCTTTCACATGGGTGTTTGAAGCTTTTGAATCTCAACTTCAGGATCATGAACGTGCCTATTTTGATTCTGCTGATTGGGCATTGGGAAAGGTATTTCTATTGTAAACTTATATTGCTATTTTTACTTGACACTGAAATCAGTAACAATTTGCGTAACTTCACTAATTGACTAATATATCTTCCTTAATTTATCTTATGGCAGCAAGGAGCCTCGAAGCCTAAAGGACCTCTAGAAGCCCTTCGGCCGAAATTACAGGTTCGTGAATATTATGCTCATTCATCTCAAGTATACAACCTTTGATTAATTTTAGGGTAGAGATCTTGAGTAATAACACGTGTTGAACAGAGTAATTGTCCATCTCAAAATTTAGATCTTTATATCTTGAGGATAGATTGGGGCATATTAGAATATGATTTTTCCCCCTTTTAAATAAAAAAAAGAGGAATATGTTTTGTTTGGTACCCTTAGCTCGATTTTTAGCTTTTGAGAAATTTAAAATGTTGAAAATGTAAAGAAGGGATAAGTGAAAGTAAGTATAAAGATAGAAAATATGTAAGCAAAAGTGTCAAAGATGAATTACGAAGGTTAGTAATGTGTAAAAAACTATTAAGAGAATTTATTTGTGGAGAAAAGTTAGCGAGGAAAAAAGGGAAGCGTATGTTAGTCGTACCAGCTAATAGTACCCAATCAAGTTACAGTGACACCATCAAGATTTCCTAAGCAAAGAAAAGCTTGCCAAGAATTTATAAGTGAATAAGCTCTGAGTTATACATTACAGTTGAAAAATCGTTATACCCATCGCTTAATCTTGAGAAGGATGGTGCTGTCATTACCATATCTTCGACAAGGCATCGACACGAGTATCGTCTAATGATTTGTTAGTATCAAGTAGAAAGACTCACGTGATTGCAATTTTTTTCTCTTACATAGCCAACACAACAGCAAACACGATACCGGAAGTCTCAATATGCTCCATCAGATGGCGAAGGTATGCTCTTCAATTCAAGCTTTAGCTGAACATATTTAACTCTGATATGGTCTTGAACTTTTTAACATTGTGTCTATCAAGTCTTTGGAACTTAAAAAACTTTCTTCTCAAACTTTTAATTATGTCTCTAATATGTTACGAGACACTTTTTAAAAAGTATTTGAACTCGATTAAAAATTTAGAGAATTATTTAAACTTTTTAAAAGCACAATAACTAAATAAACACAATCCAGAAGTCAATAAGGGTCTTGAAAATCATAAAGTATTTAGATGAAACGAACTTTCAATCCATGGTAGATATATATCTAGGTGTGAGTTGAAAACAGAAGTGAATCACGAACGAGATGAACACCATACAAAACCTTAAAACACGGAATCAAAAATTGGGAGAAATGGGAGAAAAATGAACACAATGCTTTTAAGTGGTTTGGTCGAAGCTTTAAATCCACTAGGCAAATAAAGTAAGAGAGTATGAAGAAGAGTTAAATAAGACAATTGGTTCATTAACCTACTTTTTTTTTTAGATTACATTAACCTACTTCTTAACCTTGGTTATTATTCACAACCCATGGCAATCTCACTCATACTAAAAAGGACCATCAATGAACCCATACATATAATGTACACTAACTCAATGAATTAGCATAATAAATTAACCCTAGAAATTAACTTGTTATGAATTTTCTTACAATCAAATATAGTAAGATCAAACGGTTGTCTATGAGATTAGTCAAACTGCAATAAGTTGACCCGCACATAGGATATTAAAAATAAACAACTATCCTAAAACCTCGGCTGCAAAACTTGTAATTTAGCCTAAAAAAGTAAAGGTTATATGTCCATTCTCACAAACCCTACCAATGCAGATGCAGGAACTGCTCCAAATGAATATGCAGCTTCCAATGAATGAACAACTGCTGCTTGTGCTTGTTGTAGCTGCTCTGTTGTATCTCACTCATGTTGAATGCCTACTTAGGTATGAGCAATTTTCTTTTGTTTTTGTAATACAATTGCTCGGGTTCGGGGATCCGTTACTGTCCTTACGCTACGAATAACGTGTTTGTATGGTGAATGATAACTACATTGATCTATATTGTCATTGATGATAAATATTGTGACTTATTTATGAGTCAAAATCAAGAATATTGTAGCTGATTTATGACATCTTGTGCATTTTAGACCATATTTCTTCATCTTACCACCTTTAATTTAATTTTAGTCCAATCATTAAGAATGTTGTCTTTGGAACTTTAAAAAAGTCAATAACATCCATATTCAAAATGGAATATTTGAGTATATTTTTCTTTAGGCTCGGTTGTATGATAGAACCCAACTGTATTTTAAAATATGGAAATAAGAAAATACTAAGATAACCAAGTTTATGGATGTACTTGGATACTTTCTCTTGAGAACACATTCTCAAGCTCTAAACATTCACTAAATAATTGTTTACTAGGGTGATAATAAAAATTGAAAATCGACAAAACCAAATCGAATCAGACCAATCTATTGGATTGGTTCGGATTTTTTTACATAATATTGAACGTGTTGATTTTTATTTGGAGAAAATTAAAAGTTATTGGATTGGTTCAGTTTCTATTTGCAAAAACCAATAAAAATCGATCGAACCAATATTGATTTATTTACTTTTTTTGCATATGCTAATTTAACTTTTTATTGATAAATGACTAATTGATTTTATTTAATTGAACTATGCATTTTGAGATTTTTTTAGGAGAAGAATTGAATAGGGGTTGGATGTAAAATAGCAGAATAATAAAAAATAGCTAAACTGTATAAGAACTACTGAATCGAAGAAAATTGAGCTAATAATTTTGTCTTTTGTTGGACATTGGTTCAGTTTATCTTTTTGTTCGATTTGACCCAAAACCAAAGAAAATCAAATCAATATCACCCAATTTACTCCTCTCTTCCTCAACTTCACTATTTATAACCAAATATCGTAATTAACGCCCTTCTCTTTTATTTGTTAAACGCCCTTCTCTTTTATTTGTTAATCTAACCCTATAGATCACTTTAATGCATTCTTTATCGACCAAAAGGAATAATATTCTAGTGATATTATGTATTCTTTAGTAACTTGTTGGGTTCGAATCTAAAAAATAGTTGAATTCAACAGGGACATTCCTTATCATTGTACCATTAACAAAATGATGGTATGACTATTTCTCCTAATTTGTCTGTTTGTTAATTGTGTCAATTGTGTTAAAATTAACCTAGCTAATAGATGTCATGTAAATTTTTTAAATATCAATAAGTTAATTGGTGGGTCATCTAATATTTTTTAAAAATGTGGATAATTTATTGTTGACTATTCTGCTAGTTTTTTTAGTTCAATTATTCTGTTAGTTAATTGATAACTTGACCAATTTTATTCTATTCTCCCAATTTTGTTTCAACCCTCCCAATTGAGATACAAAGCAATTGATACTAAATTCGGTCTAGATAGACTTCAATCACCATTTTGTACATACACTTCAATCAATCACTAATTAAAGTCATTGATTGCACTAATTTTTGTATGATAAAAAATTGGAACTCCCATATACTCGAGAGCATCCGCGTCCGTCCCAAGGCTTGAACCTATAAGACAACAAGAAATTTTACAATTAAGATTAACTCGTAGCTCTCTAACTTAAGATTTCCAAAAGAGTATATCTTGGAAGTCTCATACCTCAGCCAATAAAGCCATCCCTTGGTAACCAATTAGTAACACTAATTGAAGTAAGAGTATTCATATGTCGATCAATGTCAGTTATTGGTTGGAACCAGCGTCAATCACCGACATATTGATTTTTGACAGTCAATGATCATTAGTTATTTAGATGCTTGGAATTCTGACTTATCAAACACTCGATCGATTGGTTGGTTTTAGTCAATTATTTAACTTTTTTAAGAGTTTTATTTGATTTCGACAAACTAAAAAGGATGGAAGAAAAAGAAAATATATATCATATGCGAGGACAAAAGAATTAAAGAAGATGTAAATACTAAATAGAAACAAATAGGAAGAAAATAGAAAAGAAGAGAAGAAAAAAAATGAAATAAAAGTAGAAGAGAAGAGAAGAGAAGAGGGGTGATATAAGAGATGAAAAGCAGGAAGATAAATGAAAATTTAAAAAGTTGGAAAGTACAGTCATTTATGAAAAGAAAGAGAAGAGTAATATATCTTTTATTGTCACCTCATCCAACCACAAATGGATATCAAAAAATTCCATGACCACTAGACTACCCCATTATGATTAGAGAAAAGTAAAATATATCATTATTTTTTAAAAACCATTAGTAGTTTTGTAAAATGAGAAAATTACGTCATGCAACTTTTTTTTTGTTTTTATACGTACACGTGGTTTATTTTGCTTTAGTTTTTTTTTCTATTTTTTTGGATGAAAGAACAACAAAATGTGAAATATTGGTATTTATATTAAAGTTGTTTTATCTTTTATCACAAATATAAATAAATAAATAAAGACTTCTTTGTATGTATATGTATAGTTCAGTAAGTTGGTCTATATATATATGTTTTTTTTTTTTTTTTTTTAATTTTGGTCGATTTTTTAAAACACCCCTAAATTTATTTTTTTTTTAAAACGAAGGTAAGCACGTCCATCCCTAGACCAAGCACCAAGAGACATCAAAGGAGCAATGTCACAAGTGAGTCTCGAACCTGAGACCTCGAAGGAGCATTTAAAAATAAATCACAATTTTCTGCTAAACAGCTTAGCAATGTGCTATACCTTCTCTACTTAGCCAAATAGCAACTTTGCATGTCTATCCCTTCGAACTCGACGCAATAAACAACTGACACTTAAATAAATTAAATCTAGTAATTGACATCTCAATATCACACTCCATGAGAAGCTGCAATTTAGTAATTTTCCATTTTACTCCCCACCGTAATTACATCAGTTCCCTAAGCAGAAGCTAAAAAGTCTGAAAATGGTTCGAAGTTCATACAAACATAAAGTCTTCGGTTTTTAAGCAAAAAAACATTCTATTTGGGGGGCTCTAACAGTATGGTCGGCTAAAACACTACACATCCATATGTTGTGTAACATACCGAACTAATCCTCTATCAGTTCCTAAGAAATGCCACTGTAGCAACGCGAGAACCCACCGATCCTCCAAAAGTGAATGTCGGGTACGTACGAACATGGCTGAGGTACTGAAATGTAGGCAACTCTCTGTGTGTTTCATCGGATGACTCCGATTCCGCGAAGGAATTAGCCCTTCTTTGATTGAAGTTCTCAACTTCTTGCACAAGTTCATCTTTTGTACTGTTGCAGGAAGTGATCACCTACAGCAATTTATCAGTGGCAAGTCATTCCCAGTTGCATTGCAGTTTCACCAAAGGGTGCAATGTCTATGCACTAGATCTAACAGAAGGAAATATTAAATCTACCGGAGAACATGAAATGCAAATGAGAAAAATCGGTAAGTGAAAGTGTTGCGTCTGAGTGAAAGTGTTCCAAAGATGCCTATCTAAGGGGAAGGAAGAAGCTGAATACAGAGGCAAATCATCAAAGAGAAAAATACAATGAATTAAACCGGTAAATACCAAGCCTGACACCAATTAAAATAGAAAGAAAGGTGAAGATGGGCGACATCAACTTGAAAAAGAAAAAAAACTTTAAGCACCTATGGCTGGTTGCAAGAAAGTTTGCACCTAAAAATCCATCAAAAGATCGAAATGAAATCTCGCAAAGCTATATTTAAGATACTACAATATTTGGATGGTGGAAAAACATTTAAAAATCTTAGGTAGGTAGCCATAGGTGGTTTTGTTTTGAACTAGAAAGTACTTTTACTTTAACAACATGAAGCATACTCTTTACTATTTTTATTTGTTCAGCCAGATCGCTAGGGGAGGGGAAGAAGGTCTTACCAATAACCCGCCGGGAGACACCAGTTTCGATACAGACTCCCAATACATGATCCTGGAAATAGTCAAAAGGAAACATGAACTTCCAATTACTTCGACCTTCTACTCAGCAATATCTATCAAACTTGAAAATCACTAATTATCTATTCATTATAGAATATATGACGCCCGTGTTAAGCATCGATCAAAATATTGAATGAGAAGCAGTTCATATACAAACTGTATTACAGGATATATTTGCTTATAGTTACCTTTTAATAGAACCATCTGGGTGCAATCCAATTGCATCTAAAGTCCCTTTATCCACAACGAGTTGAAATTTCCCTTCCAGCTTTGACTCAAGAACATCATCAACCTAAGCCATATGAAACAATGCAATTATGACGATAGCAATACATCATGCCTAAACCAAGTTAATAAAATATTGCTAAATAACTAATATATGGTCTACCCTGACTTTTCATGAATCAATGAAGTATACATTTCCATTAATACACTTGAAAATAAGACACGTTCAACAAATAGTAGTACAAGGGTTGAGTTGAAAGCAAACGGGTTCGTAACTATCATGCTTGTAAAATTCTCTACTTCCACCACTTGCTTACTAAATTTCTTAATTACTGTCACTTGCAAAAGAAATTCTTGAAACTTAGATGCGACATAATCTGGCAAACAATTGGATGGACTAAAGAAATTGACTAAACATGTCTAATCCGTTTCCCAAATCTAATTAGTCAATATTTGTCAATTAATGTCACTTGCAAACGAAAAATGATTGTTGAATCATGTTAAATCACCAATCAACACAAAGATGATAGATTAGACTAAATTTAATTATATCAACCAACACTCCTCACTTTTGAGCTTAAAAAAAATATCCAAAAGAAAACCAATATTTATTAGGGAGGAAATGAAGGTTTGAACACAAAGACCTCATACTCTGATATCGTGTTAAATCATGTCAAGAGCTTAAGTTTATACAACACTCCTTCGATGTCTCCGGTGCCTGGCCTAGGGACGGGCGTGGTTACCCTTGTTTCAAAAAGAGAGCTTAAGTTTATAGATTGGGGTAATTTGAACTATATCAACCAAAGAATCTAGACAGATTTAATTCTGAAAACTAAGGATATTTCAAAACATAAGAAAGATAAATATAAATTTATGGCAAAAAAATCTAATTTACCCTTTAAAAAATTATCAAATTTAACTCGACCTAATTAGCTGTTCTTGCATATCTATGAAAGCTACCCAATAAGGTCGCCTAAGTTTCAAGATCGACAATGCATTACTCACATCACATTAGCCCAGTAAAAATGTGACAACTTCGTTCAGAAAACATTTTTAATTCTTTAAATATACGAGCAACAAAAGATATATGTTCTTACAAAAAAAAAAAAAAAATCCCTACCAATTCCCAAAATCCAGAAACGCCCCCAATTTAGTGAGTAGAAGGTAGCTATGTTTCATAGCACATCGAAGAGAGAGACAAGGAGATTCGCAAAGATTTTGAATAATTTGGGCAATCAAAATATCTGAATGCCAAGTCATACCAAAAAATTAATATTGGAAAAACCATCTCGCTCTGCAAGACTTCTAGCAAGATCTATTGCCCCTTCACTATAATCAGTTCCTGTCAAATTAGAGAATCTGCAAGATGACAATCAGCAAGTAACGACACTGATGTGAGGGCTTGTTCAATCTTTTTAGTAAATGTAACTAAAATCTTTCAGCCTTTATGATTAAATTCAGCTCAAAACTAACTAGAGCCTATCACTAAACAACACTGGATGATTGGGAACCCAGAACTCTCTAGCTGAGTTCACAAGTCTTAATCACCTAGACTAATCCTTGAGTTTCTTACCACAAATGCTGCACACATACATTAAGAATCTATTTCACTAAAAAAAATGAAACATCTAAAACGGTAGAAAAGAAAAGCATAGACCATGACCATTTTTATCTGAAAAGCATAAATGGTAGAAATGAAACATGGTTTGGTGGAAGGTGTAATGGTATAGGGAGGCAGGGGGATTAGGCACGAGTAGGTTGAAAATCTTTAGATATCGTAATAAGGCCTCTATTGGCTAACTGGTTACGGTACTTTTTCGAGAACCTAACGTCAGTAGAGGCAAATCGTCAGCAAACAGTATGTACCCTATTATAGAAGCCCCAGGAAAAATATTTCTGTCATCCTTCCTTTCTTCTCCCTGTTCCTAAAATGCTCATATGGGATGCTGATGTGGATGGTTATGATAATGATAAGGTTGGGCCTAGGGCTCGGCTGAGCCTAGGACTCTATTTAGCCATTACTTGGAGAATAAGTTATTATTTTGTTATAAATAGAGTGGGTTAGGTTAGGGTTTAGACATCCAATTATTGAATGAGTTATTGAGTGATTTATTGTACGGCTCTAGAGATTCTCTTGAGAGGGGAGGTTCCAAAACCTATCAAAACTTGGTTTATCTTTATTCTTTTATCTTTTGATATAATCTAGATCCTGGATCATATCAATTGGTATCAGAGCAATTTCGATTCCTAGTTGTAGAGATGGATCAGGAAGAGGTTCATTTATTTCGAGAGGCGTTGCTAAGTTTGATGGCCTCGGTTGGTTCTCTAAGAAAAGAAATTAGAGAAGGGGTAGCTTCAATGAAAGAAGATCTCAGAAAAATGAGGGAGGGTTGCAGGGAGAGCTAAAAAAGGAAACTATTATGGAAGAATAAATGACGGCTAGGGTTTTTACACCTTCACCACCACCTCCGCCACCACCACCTCCGCCACCACCTCTAACATCCCCACCACCTCTACCGCCACCACCTCCACCTCCGCCGCCACCTTTGCCACCAACTCCGCCACCGCTGCCGCCGTTTCTGCCACCACCGACGCGTCGCTTCAGCAATCGCCGATGTTGCCACTGGAAAAAAAAAAACATTTTTTATTTTTCTATTTTTGTGTATGCCCACCTTGAGGACAAGGTGCTTTAAAGGGGCGGGTATTGATAAGGTTGGGCCTAGGGCTCGGCTGAGCCTAGGACTCTATTTAGCCATTACTTGGAGAATAAGTTATTATTTTGTTATAAATAGAGTGAGTTAGATTAGGGTTTAGACATCCAATTATTGAATGAGTTATTGAGTGATTTATTGTACGGCTCTAGAGATTCTCTTGAGAGGGGAGGTTCCAAGACCTATCAAAACTTGGCTTATCTTTATTCTTTTATCTTTTGATATAATCTAGATCCTGGATCATATCAGATAACTGATTCCCGTACTAGGTCATTCGTAGCACGAGATAACTGATTCAAGACAATTGAATACCTTACATAACTTTCTGTAACTAACATTCGCTTAAATGAAAGGTTATTAGTTGAATCTTATGTATGTTCTGTATATATTTTTTATTAAACTTTATTTCTTTCCCTGAAAGTTAAATGTTATGCATGAGTTATATATTTTTCTTGGATAAAACTTCATTTATGTCTGTGGAAATGTTTTTATTGTGTCTTATACACACATACAGTGTTTTAAAAAGCGCAAGGCGCACAAAGGCGCAAGGCGCAAAAAAGGCGCGGGCTTTATTTTACGAGGCGCACCATATATAGAAAAGTGTAAAAAATATATATATTTACCACCAATCATATATATTAATCTCTTTCCATATATATTTACCATAAAATAATATTAAATTATAAATCTATCTAATATTTTCAAGAGAACAATTTAGATAATCTAATTTATAATAGAGAAATAAATAATTAAATATTAAATAAATATAAGCATATTATCTATTTCAAAGTTAGTATGATAAATAAAATACATAAAACATTTAATAATAAAAACTTGTCCAATAGAAATCAATAAGGATTAAATAAAAAAGAAGCAATGTACTATTTTGAGATATCTCTAAAGCATCTTGAACTACGTAATAGACATAATGCAAAATTAAAACTCAACAAATAAAAATATTATGGATTATGGAAAAGCAATAAATTTGTACTATTTTGAAGACTCTCAAAAGTCATCTTGAGCCACGTGATGGACAACTAAAAAGTAAAATTACAATTACCTTAATTATTTTTACTTGTTTTTTCCAATTCTCAATGTACCCAATTACAATTACCTTAATTATTTTTACTTGTTTTTTCCAATTCTCAATGTACTTGACCTTTCATTTTCCTCTCTCTTTTCTTCATTTTCTTTCCTTTAACTATAGTGTCTTTTCATTTACAACAAATATTTTTTCTTCTTCCTTTCATTAATACAAAGTTTTCTTATGTTTTTTTCTTCTTCTCATGGACTTTTCTTCTTCTCCAAACACATCACAGGTTAGCCATTTTCTTCCCTAGGTGTTTTATGTTTCTTTTTTCAGTCTCAAGATGGTTGAACGAAAGAATAAAAGAAAAAAATAAAGCCATCAAGGCGCGCGCACCGCACCCAAAGGCCTCATACGGAAGGCGCGTAAAGCGCGCGCCTAATGATGCGCGCTGCGCCTTCCTCAGGCGAAGCGCAAAAGCCGCGCCTTGCGCCTTTGTGCGCCTGGAGCGCCTTTTAAAACACTGCACACATATATAATTTTTTTGTGTTTTTTTAATATAAGTCTTAAGTAAAAAAGCGCGCACCTTTCAGTGAGCCTTGTGCCTCAAGCCCAGAGGCCCATTGCACCTTAGTGCGCCTTGGACTTTTTAAAACACTGATGATGCCTACTTTTAAGAAGATTGTACATCATGGATGAACCCATAACCTCTTAGTTCTCCGAGACCCTCTTGACCACTAAACCAACCTATGATGGTTCTAAAGGGTGGATATAGTAGGTCAAATATGAAGAAAATATTTGTTAATTGATGGCCATTTCCTAATTCATAAAAAGCACGAATTGGAGAGAGTAACATTAGACAAAGCTGTGGCTTGTTGAATATGGAAATTCCAAATGAAAAAAGGATCCATCATCCAAAATATATGACTAATGACTATATTTATAAAAAGGCATATAAAACATCCCCCACAATATGCTTCTCCTACTCAATCTATTAGCCAAAGCTTTACACCTGTCCACTTGAGATAAGACATAAGTCTTCTCTTCAATGTTAACAAGGATCAAAAGGCACATCAACACATACCCCTCCTTAGCAAGTTCTTGAAGCAGCAAACCATTTCCCGTCCCAATATCAAGTACACTCCAATGAGTCAAGAATTCGAAATCTTGTTCAACATTCAGTGACTTAACATTGTCAATTTGATTGGCAAACAGTTTCCATAACTTCAGATCCAAACCTGAAGAATGAAGTATAAAATTAGAAAACTAGATAAACGAATAAGAGCCGAGTCTCTGATTCTAACCAAATCTACTTTATTTTTTAAATCATTAAAGTTTAACAAGTAAATCAATTTTAACAAACCCAATTTCATTTTTTTAATGAGGATACAATAAATGGGGATGGGGCCGGGGGCATTCGAGCCCGTGACTTCTTGATCATTAGGTGTACACTGATGCTACTTGCTCTTGTTGGCCACAAACCCAATTGCATTTAAAACACCATAGTCCTCGAGATGAATTATTCAAAATAACTATTAGGCAAAAACAAAATTTATAGGAAACATAAACTTTCATTGAAGTTATGGAAAAGTACATAGGTCCTATCGTGTTCAAAGAGAAATGTACTCCCATTTTCTACAAAGAGAAATGTAACATTATAGAGGACCGATACCTACTATCATGTTCAAAGAAACTCCAATGAGTACATAGAAATGTACACTCCAATGAGTAGCACCGATACGCCTACTATCATTATTCAACATTACGCTTTGAACATGATAGAAACTTATTTCACGATAGAAACTTTAATTCTCTAATGACCTCGTGACTACCATCATGATCAAGTACAGACACCTACTATCATGATCAAGTACCGACACCTACTATCATGTTCAAAGAGAAATGTTCTCCCATTTTCCACGATTATAGTTATGCCTGTCTTTTAGCCAAGTGAAGAGGTCTTTAGTAGTTCCCTGATTGGGTCTTCTGACAATTGTTTCTTCTCTAAAAACATCATGTTCAACGAGTAAATAGTTTGTGAACAGTTCAATCTCTCAATGGTTCTTTTGTTAGCTGGCCGTCTATGATTTTTGTTATACTGTTTGTTGTTTTTTATTACTTTCTTTCGCTACCTTGTCCCTTAAGCAATAGCATATCATATAACGATGAAAAGTGTGGTTTTTTGTTAAAAAAAAAGTATCACAAAGAGAGTACCAACATATAGTAAGCTGACGAGGACAAGAGACCTTTTTTGGATAAGGCAAGCAAAAGAGATTAGAGAATATGAAAGTTGAATAATATATGGAATAGAAGACCAAAAACGTACACAAAATTGAAGTGCAGCTAACTACTAACTACATCTTTTGCCAGAATGCCAACAGGCAACAACATAATAATATTTCAAGAAGAATAGAAAACAAGATACCTCAAGAAATTCTTACGTACCAGACTTCACCAACATGACCATGTTCACGGAAATTTGTCAATTCATCAGCATATTGAGAATCCCAATAACTTTGGAGACCTAGCACTGATGTCACAGCTTCAGCATCTGGTTCTACATCATCCTTGTCAGAACTGAAAATGTAACAAGTTTTATCTACAATGAAAATAAGACCAATAAAAGAATCCCATGTACCAGATTAATAGTTACAAATGGAATATTTTACTCCCTTGTGCGTTATAAAGATTCTAAGCAAGACTTTCATTGAATACCTATCCATCATTGCTTCAACTAGTCTCACCTGATAACTTTTTGACCCAACTAGTTTAGTTACTTAGTGAACTTATAGAATACTATATCTAAGCAATCGTTATTGTGACATTAGTTGCAACTAAATGTAGTTTTAAAGTGTCTATCATGGTTTGAACTCATTACTTGCATGGCTAATCCAAATAAGTTTTTTCAACAACAATATTTTCAGGTCATTATAATGACATTAGTTAAAGCCAAACGTAGTGAAGTATAGATCAGAACTTTAAGCAAATAAAAAAAGACACAACTACAACAGTTTCCCTACTCCTCCGGGCTGAAGAGTTAAAGTGAATAACAATACAAGAAAACCACCCTCTTTTGTTTTAATCTGATCTTTCTCTTTTGTATCACTTTGTTTCCTACCTCTTTTTGAGGTTTGTAACTGAAGCCTTTGCCTCTTTCATTCTCATAATGAAATCTTTGTTTCTTGTTTCAAAAAAATAAACAAGAAAAACACCGGATTGGAAGAATGATAATCTACTTAGGCCTTCAGGAATTCAACATGATTAAGAGAAAGATAAACTACGTACACTACGCCGCAGAACCATATTCATTAATTCAAGAAATCAAGCATAAAAACATGACCATTGAATGGTATAGGAACCAATCAAAACTAAAGAAATGAAAAAGGAAACATCAAATTCCCAACTTCGAAACAAAAAAGAAGATTAAAACGAACTGGATTTCGATTCACACCATTCGAAATCAAGAACTAGGGTACACCTGTAATCCGAAGCGGCCGGCAAATTCCCCGCAGATAGAGTATCGGCAGCGTCGGCATTACGCTGGTCATCGTCTAGGGTGCTGCCATACTCGCTCTTGATGGACCAAGAGTCAGCGGCCACTGATCGGTCGTCGTCGGAGACCAGATCGACGGCGGATGGAGCAGCCCGAGCCTGATGCAAAAACTCGGCATCTTCCGGCGTCAATCGAATCGCAGCCATGATCGGAGAAATGGAGGGCACAAAACCCTAAAAGGAATCTGAGGAGTGGAATTGAATCGGAAGAACTTTGGTCGATACGAGTTCGATCGGCGCCGATCACAACTGACGGTGGATCGATCTTGTGATAAGACCTCAAATTTGGGCTTTTTTGCAAATATAAAACTATTGTTTTTTTTTAGTACAAATTGAGAAAGAAAATGACAAATATTGATTTCAGATATCAGACTCGTGATAATGGAGGATAAATAAATCAAAACTATACCTCGAATCACCGACCTATTGAGTATTAAAAAGCTATTATTTATAAGCTTTTATCATAGTATTTGATATTCAAACAAGTTAATATAATCATTTAAACTAGTTCATTTTTAATCATTTAAAATAGTCGTCAATTTCTAATCCTTTGAAATAATTTTTTATTTATAACTACTCAATTCTAATCAATTATTTATAAGCATTCATTTTTAATCCATTCCAATAATCATTCGTATTTAAACACATTCAAATAAGTTATTGTCTGTGACCTTCAAAATTATCATCAAATAAGTTATTAACTACTACCTATTTACAAATAATCATGTTCAAGGAAACTACTACTAAAATTTAATTTTGTAATCACTTAAATAACTCATTATTTACGATCAGTTTGTAATTTTATATCCATACACCTTGAGTTTGTTTTGTTAATAAAAAATCATTAACATGGTCACGAGCATGCCATGTTTAAAATGCCAACCTCAAGTAATATATAATATAGTATAGTAATGTGGGTAATATATAATATAGTATAGTAATGTGGGATATTTTTATATATGTGACTGATCAAGCGAGTTTATGTACATCTCGACTATTCTAATAAGACATATTACTTAATCTTACAACATTTTATAAAATTAATTTTAAATAGATGGTGGTTATAGGTTGAACTCATCACTCCTTATTTATTTTAGACTATCTTAACCACTAAATCATTTTATGATGATCACATCGACTTTTTCATCAAACTTCACTTAACTTATAAAAATATTTTACTAATCAATCAAACTTTGTTCGAGTCATAACATGAAATAATAAAATTACGCATGCCTGCTACATTTAAGAAGGTAAGTATCATTTTCTTCAATCTCAATTATATCCTCCACGAGGCTAAGATTTCTGTTGTTGACAGTTCTTAATTTCATGGAAAAATAGATAATAAGAACAACACTTTTATAAACATTCCATTTGACATTTTCATTCAATTATAAATAAAATGATTGAACTGTACTTTCAACTCAAATCATTGATTGATTGGGAGACCTTCATACAAAAAAGTTGACTCATATTTTATTATGCTGAGGGAAAATACTAGATAAAATATATTTGAAGGTTTGTGAAATATACATAGGCTCCAAAGAGGGCAAGCTCAAAGAAGGTCATTACAAAATCTATACTAAATAATTTTCTTTCATATATGTAATTATTGAGATGAGTTATATATATATATATTGATTAATATCAGGAATCATATTATTCAATTGGCTGTGAAAAATATCTTAAATTTAATATAAAAGCCTTATTTATATTATTATTTATTTGTCTGAAATACAAGTTGGCGGAAGAGAGATATATTATTTGTAATATCGATCAAACTTAAAAATGATGATTAATTATTATTAAAATAAAAGAACATGGTTAGTTGTTTAAAAAAATAATAACATTGCCAATAGAGCAGTAGCTCAAGCGGCATCGTTGTACACCTAAAGACCTTGAAGTCTTAGGTTTGAGTCTTCCCCACCCCCAATTGTTGTAATCTAAAAAAAAAAAAAATAATAACATTTTATTTTTTTGAAAAGAAAATAATAATATTTTATAAGATAAATTGATTTTTTTTTTTAAGTATATAGTGGGAGAGGAGACCAACAAACCCTATATAGAACATACAACTACTCTAAAATAATATGGAAGTCAAATACCGATTTTCGGACGTTCATCAATTTAAAGCCCAATAAACATTCATAGTGGTTCCCTAATTTCCATGACCACGATTTTGTTCTTCAAAAAAAAAAAAAAAATCCTTCAAGCGTCTGTTCATCGCTCCACAGAAGTAGAAAATTTCCATTTGAATCATTGTATGTTGAATTAATCAGCCGCCAACCATCTTCAATCATCTCCCCATCCTGTGAAACAACCAGGTTTGGTTTCCGATTTCTCCATTAGAGCATTCGTATTCAGCTTAAACCTTAAACCTCTCTGACACTAAACCCTTCGTTACTTTTTCTTTGATTTTGCTATTTGAAAACCATTTCCGGGTTCTATCTCGCTTTTTTTTATTCATTGATGCTATGTATTGTCATTTGTGATCATTTTGATTTTGCTGCTCTCAGAGAAAGCTGTTGTTGAATTCTGTAATGGCGTTTTGTAGAGCTGCCAAGCGTTCCTTTGGATTTGTGATTTCTAACAAGCTTCTGAATAATGCAAGTCGCCACGGATTTTCCAGTTCCTCTACGAATAGGGCGTTTGTTGTTGAAGGCGTTCAATATGGAAGTTCAGTGGCTAATTCTGTTCTTAATTCGAGACTTAGTCTCTTGAGAAGATTTAGTGTAGGAACTCATTCCGGGTTGGATCAGATGGATCTCATAAAGCGGCTGAGAGAAAGAACTAGTGCACCCATTAAAGATGTCAAGGCTGCTCTTATTGATTGCAATTGGGATATTGGTAGGGCATAATCGTGAATGGTTTCTTGAACTTTCTTTTGCTTTCGGTCTCATTTGCCGATATCTAATGTGGGAATTGATTGTTTGGAAGTACAGAAGCGGCACAGACGGAACTGAGGAAAAGGGGAAAGGTTCTGGCCTTGAAGAAGTCTTCTCGAACTGCCTCTGAGGGCCTCCTTGCCTTAGCTCAAAATGAGAACAAAACTGTTGTTATTGAACTTAACTGCGAGACTGACTTTGTTGCTAGGAATGAGATTTTTCAACACTTAGTAAGTTTTCTTTTAAGACTTTTGCCCTCATTTTTATGCAACATTTCCATTTGAATACTTGTTAATTGCCATGCATGTAAATGATCATGCGTTGATTGTATGAACTTCTATAGTTTTCTTATTGGAGAATCCTTGTTCTTATGCTCATAAGATATCATATAATTTTTATCCCAGGCACTATCGTTAGCAAGGCAAGCATTGTTGTCTGAAAGCTTGTCTCATAATGTTTCTGGGACATTTCCTGTTGGACTAGAGCAATTGGAGGTAAGATATTTGAAATATTGCTTTCTTCTTGAATTTTTGTTACCTGTCTTGTATCCTAAGTTCATAGTCGAGACCATCACATCTTCGAAGATAAGGAGTGTGATTTGGCGACTTTATTTGATTTTTTGACTTATATTGCTTTATCTTGGTGTAAACTTCGCATTTC
Organism: Sicyos edulis; assembly: GCA_036507275.1. Lineage (NCBI taxonomy): Eukaryota > Viridiplantae > Streptophyta > Magnoliopsida > Cucurbitales > Cucurbitaceae > Sicyos > Sicyos edulis. The sequence goes on from CM071850.1 coordinate 38,631,504, forward strand.
CTTTTGTAACTACACTTTATCTTGGGATTGCATCATGTAGCTCCTAACATGTTGATTTTTTGTAAATTACACAATCAATAAAATGAAGTTCGATATTTCCAAGAGAAAAAGGTTGTGGTCAAGCCTTCAAGGCAACCCATAAATTTGTGTGCTATGTGTGACGATCTCTCTTCATTAGCCTCACGAAGTGATCGTGCAACTAACCCGACGAGCAGCTCAACCAACTCGATTTTAGATTGCCTATGGCATAAAGAGCCTATTTGGCAAAAACTCCACTCCCTTTCTTGACAAAATAGTTATATAAAAGGAGGTTAGAGAAGGATTTGAGAAAACATTTGAAAAGCATTTGTGAAGCAAATGTTATTGGTATACACTAGCTGCCTAGCTGGCAAGTAGGGACACTAACGACTTTGATAGCATGAAACTCCTGGTAGGAAGATTTGACGACTAATCATACTCCCCTATTGTACATTATAAATCATTTTTCCTTTGGAAAAAGTGAACATGAAAATGGCAAGAATAGTAGTCATACGACAACAAAATACAAGGAAAGTAAAATAGCAAGCAAAATGAAACCCATACTATGAAAGCATGGTATAAGGGATTCAAATAGTCATGCGCCACAAGTAATACATTTTTGACAAGCATGACTGTGACATTCTTTCCCAATTAAAAAGTTGACGTCCTTGTCAATCAACTCTTCTTAGACTGGTCAATCAACTCTTCCCAGACTTGCCAATCTCACGAGCAACTTGTCTTCCCATCTCCAATGCAATCCCAACCATCCTCTTTTACTGCAACACTTCTTCACATCTATAGGAAGGAACTCTTGCATGTCCTAACTATGATTGTTTGTGTGTGCTGTTACCTCAACCAATGTTACAAAGGAATTCTTTAGTGGTACTGATGGATTCAACTCTTCACACTTTTTTGCAAAGTACTGATCTTGCTTCTACATAACTCAAGGCTCCTTTGGCCTTTTTTCCAAAAAAATGCTCCTTTGGCCTTAACTTTCTCAACCTTCATCTTTTACTTTGCATTCAAAAGGGTGTTGTTTATTTCTGACCCACTTATTCATGCACCTCGGTGCTCTACTTGCATTACTTTGAACCACTTTTGGTTTTTCTCTCCTCTTTAGTGGAGTTGTTAGTCTAACGATTCCTTTATGCCAAAGGATGGTTAATAACGTGGGATACACTGGCACAACAATGGTCTATGCCCTTATTCAAGTGGATGGCCGATATCAATTTCACTCTATTCAAGGTTGAACTACTTTAGGATTGGTCCCTATGATGACTAGACACTTCGCTAGTGGCGTCATAATAACCTTATGTTTGAGGAGAAATTTCGTTCCCAACGCATTGTTGAAGTCGTTCATTTTGAGAATAAAAAACTCGGCTTGACCCCTCCAATCCCCTATTCTTACTGTGACTCTCTTTGCTATTCCTGAAATAGGTAGGGTTGCCGAATTGCATCCTTCGTATATCTCTTTGCCAAGTTAAGTTTGGCTGACGTTCGACGTTCTTTGACATGACATTGTGGGTGGCCCCAGAGTCAACTATAATGCTATTTGTTCTCCTCATGCATAATCATTTCCCATTTGAGTGCTTGAAAGTTGAAACTAGGTGTAAATGGATATTCTCGTAATTGGATGGTAGTCCATTAAAAACTTGGATAGTATTCTCATAATTTTGATTGAAATCACATGTAAATAGATATTTTCTGTTATTAGTCATCATTTCTAATTGATTCGTGACAAAATAAAACTTATTTAGAATTTCTAATGTACATTTGTGTATAATGTAATTCTTTTCAAGGGAATGAAATTAAATCTCGAACACCCAAAAGTTAATGGAGAAACAACAGCTCTCAATGCAGTTGCTGAAGTGGCAGGCATAATGGGAGAGAATATTAAGCTAAGAAGAGGTTTTTTGATGTCTGCATCATCAAGTGGTGTCATTTCTACATACCTCCACACAAGTCCTCAGCCAGGTACTCTAATTTGAACTGCCTTATTCTTTTTTAGGGATGAAATATATGTTTTCCTCGGTGACTGACATTTAGGTATCGGGGCTTTGAAAAACATTAAACTTATCCTAAACCGTGCGTGGTCTTGCATTAACTCCAATGGGGGCCATTTCATGAATGCTTGCTTGGAGTGGCTTCCTGCCTTCTTTTCTCATATAATTTTCTTGAATATATATGAATTTTGTGATAGTTGGGACTTAAGACTGATTTTTTTTTTTTTTTCCTGTCAATTAAACGACATTCTGCAAATGGAAAAATTAGTGTTAACTAAGTTCGGTAAACTTTTTTTGTCTTAATTTCAGTTTGTATAATTTTCAGGTTTAGGTCGTATTGCTGGAATTTTATCTCTTGAAGTCGATGGTGGTAATTTACAGTCGGATGCTCTTCAACGTGTTGGATCAGAAGTAGCAATGCATATAGTGGCTGCAAAGCCATTGTTCTTGACAAAAGAACTTGTTGCTTCTGATGCATTAGAGAAGGAACGTGAAATTCTTAAGTCTCAGGTCTGCCATTTAGTACAATTTAGAATTTGTTTGAGTTTTGGTTTATTGCTGGATATTATTGTTCAAGATCTTTTCTTTTCCCTATGTTATTTTCTTCTCCACACCCTTTTCCTTTTCAATATTGCCTTGCAGTTGCATATCAGTTGTCTGTCATTTGTTTTTTGGGAACCCCACATAAACTTTTCATTAATTAATTAAAAAAAAAAACCTCAACAGACAAAAGAGTGAAAAGACAGCAGTTCTGTCACTTGTATTGCATCTGTTTTTAGATCAGTTTAGTGATCAATGCACCAAATTTGTGTCTATTTGTTACTTGTTATGTTTATTTATTTATGAATTCAAACAAGGTGGGACGATGTGGGGGCACTGTGGGAACTTTAATTGAATTCATGGGCAGTAAAAATTTACGTTTTGTGTTGTAGAAGATGGACGTTTGGTATGGTATAAAATCGTGAGGGCCTGTTTTTTCTTTTTCTTTTTTTTCTTTTTTTTTTGTGAGGGGGTGAACATGACCCTAGATGAGTTGGTACTGTGGCGATGCAAAATGTAGGGCTAGTCTGTGGCTATCAGCTGTAACGCATATAAAACCCTGAACCAACATTAAGTTTGAGAATCTGAGATAAACATGTAATTACTTTTAAAGGAAATTCCTAGTAACCATCCTCGAAATACAGAATTACATATTTTAAAGGAAAGGTTAAATTATAAATTTGCTCATGTAACAACAGGTTGTGCTTATTTAGTTGTATCTTAAAAACTTTTCTAATAGGTCATTGAACCTTTAGGATTGTATTTGTTTAGTCCCTATACTTCAAAAAGATTCTAATAGGCCAGACTCTTCATTTTTTTGGTAGTGACGTGTATGTTCTTTTCGTAGACTTACATAGTTACATGTGTTATATTGTTTTAGTTATTTACTTTTTTTTATGATAGTAGTATAATGTTTTTTTTTCAAATTTTTTTATGTTTATGGTTCATATGTCAGGCTGAAACAACTGGCAAATCTCAAATGGCCATAGAAAAAATGGTTGAAGGTCGCTTACGGAAGTACATGGAAGACGTTGTCCTGATGGAGCAAAAGTTTATTGTCAATGATAGTATAAATATAAAGGTGATGGCGATCATATTTTCAATTTATATTTCTTAGGATTCAATACAGTATGCTAATAAAATTGAAAATTAATCAACAAGTCTACTAAAAAGAGGGCCTGCAAATATATTGCTAGTAAATAGAGAGAGTGCGTTTTTTGTTTACTATATTGAGTTTGGATGCTTTGATAAGGTAACAAGTTTGAGCCTTTTATGTATTACTTTTAAATATTAGATACATACTACATTAATGCCCCAGCATAATTTATAGATTTCGAAATTATTCACATTTAGTTTGTGCTAATCACTACGGATTCTGGGTTGGCTTAGTGGTAAAAAAGAATCGTAGGGATCCAAGGGCTTATGAGTTCAATCCATGGTATGTCCCGTAAGAATAGTCGAGATGCACATAAGTGACTTGGACACTCACGTATATAAAAAAAAGAGCTAAGATGTAAATACTCGGTGCATTTTTCAATGCATGTAGGTTGGTGGATGTCCAGAGGACTTCTATTGAAAAATTAAATTCTAGTGTTCCTAAAGAGAGGTCTGGAAACTTTTTATCGAGAGAATATGAATGATGCTAACCGGTTGAATACTAGTCAAGCTTAACTTCTTGTTTACTATCTTCTGTTTGAGCGTGTATTCACGCATCTTTTGGCTTTGCTTTACTAGAATAACTTCCAAGATCCAAATTTATTATATCAACTGAAGAACATTAATATTTTACATAATGAGAGTTAACTTAGTCGTTCCAATTTTATCAGATGTTCTTGAAGCCTGAAGGGACAAAAACTAACACAGTCATTTTTTTAAACAAATTTTCCGTTTTAATTCTCAATAAAAAACTTCAAGATTGTAATTCTAGAAATGTGGTTCTAAGAAAGTCGACAAGAAACAATTCACAATAGAAAAGGTCCTAAAGGACGGTATAGAAATGTTTTATCTTTTTTTTATATATATATATTTTTTATTTTATGCACACAAGTGACAGGACAGGAAAGATAAAAGAGGAGCATTTAAATGATTGTATTGAGCAATAATGGCAAGGAATTCACTTTGAACAAAGATCTCGGAAGCTGCAATTTTTTTTTATAAATGTGTGAACTTTTTCATTAGTAAATTTTGAATTGTATATTGCCTATTCCTCTCAAGAATGGATTATTATGGTATCGAGTATGCTTTACATATGTATATATTTGTCATGGAACTCTTGCATACTTGTGTTTCTTAGTTCTCCCGTTTAATTCATTCATACGTTGGAACTATTTTTCAGACATTGATAGATAACCTGTCCAAGGAAGTGGGTTCGCCAGTGAAGATTGGTAACTTTCTAAGAGTGGGAGTCGGGGAAGGAATTGAAAGGTACAGTCTACTCATATATGTCATAGTGGTCTTATGATGTGTCATTCTTTCTGAATTGAAAGATTTCATTGACGAGTTACTGTTCTCTTCTTTTTTTTTATGAGAAACAAATACTTTCATTGATAAATGAAAAAATAAAAAGAGTATATTACAATAAATTGTGCCAATGATTAAATAAAGTAGTAAGATCATAACTAAAGAAAGGGGGGGAACGATGGCACCAATATAAACCAAGATGTATCGTAGAGTCGATGAGGTTGTTGAGGGAAAGATGTTTGTCGTTGAAAATCCTGTTGTTTCTTTCCATCCACCATTTCCAAAAAAAAGCATAGATCATATTGTTCCAAAGAATCTCCTTCTGTGTTTTTGAAAGGATGGCCAATAAGAATGCAATGGAGGAGCGTGACAATGTCCTTTGGAAGAACAAGAGGCCAATAAAAAATCTTCAGTAATCTGTCCCAAAAAGTGCTAGCCCAGCTGCATAGTTACTGTTCTCTGGTTCTCTTTATTTACTTTAAGATTCTTAGTCCAAATAAGAAATTAAAACCCAGAGTTAGGAAGGCTTTCAGAACTTTGAAGTAAGAAATTCAAACCCAAAGTTAGGAAGGTAACAAAAGGACTTCCCAGTTGGCTATAGTGGAAAAGACTAATATTACAAAAGGCCTAATCTATGGACTTATATAGAGCATCAAATTTAAATTACAAAGATCAACGCTCTTCTAAGTTTTTATTTAATGTAGAGTTTCAATCAATATTATGGATGCTATCCATAATGGGTTAACCTACCAGTCAAATAAGGGACTTTTAATCAAGACATTTTTAAGACACAAGGGGTAGCATGAACCCTGAGCTTAAATAAAAAAAATAAAAAATAAAATCATGTATTGTAAACATAATAATGATATAAAAATAGTCCATGGAGAGAAAATCTGTCTTTTCAAAAATATAATGTTACCTCAAATTATTATCACTATCACTAACAAAATCAATTCTTTAATTTTGTCTTCAATGTTATCTTCTTAAATTTTAGTGCTAAGAGTCTAAATTACTCTTTTCTATAATGAACCGAACTTTCAATGAGAAAAGAATCATAGAACAAAAATGTGTTAAGTCACCTAATTCATAGTATGTTATAACACATAGGCGAATTGTTCAACCTCTTTTATTCCTATTGTTAACACTTCTCTATTAACCATTTGGAAAAGTCTCTCTTATAAATATTTCTAAAGAATAGAGAACAAACTGATATTATTCTAATAGCCATCTGAAGGTGTAAAGGCTCCAATCGTCTGTGCATTGTCATGGAGGCATAAGTCTTATAATCCTGAGGAGGCACCACTCAAGTTTAAAAACACGGCCTTTGTCCTAATGCTTAAGAGCATAGCCCTCAAAGCCTTTAAAACAATGGTTTCAAGCCAAAGTTCTTGAAGTATTTCGACAACACTGTCATGTTAAAAGAACTTTCCTTTTAAATGATTTTTAAACTGATGAATTGCTTTTGTGATTCTGAGTACCTACTTTTATTATTTTTACTGTAAATTGCAGGCTGGAAACAACAGATTCATCTGAACCTGTGGCTCAGGCTGCATAAATTTAAGTAATACTTTTGCAGGTATGTTACAATATAGTTTTAAGTTGGCCTAGATAAAGTTTTACCCCTTATTTTTCCTGGTCTTTGAAGACAAGTCTAATTGTACATTGGATGTTCAGTCTAAATTGTCCTTTTGCCTTCTTGAACTTCATTGACCAAGCTTGTCAAAATATTATTAGTTTTGTCTTTTGCTTCTTCATTAAATTTCCTGTCAGTGTTCTTTATAGTAAAATATTTTCTTACCTGGGGCTATTCTAGATATTGAGCAAGGTAATTTTAATAATAGTAATTGATGCACAGGTATGTTTTACCATATTTCTAATTAGGGGGAGAGGAAGAGATTGATGTACATAATTGATTGATCTAAATATATTGACTGAAACCATTGTAATAAGCACATCTCACATTTTACCATATTTGTTATTAACATTTAGACCATCACTTTTGTAATGTTGGGTCTGCCATATTGCAGAGATCTGGTTCCATCTCTACGATTTCTCAGCATGTTTTAGCTCATTGCATCCTCGGTCGGTGCAGAAATTTTCAGGTCCATGCATCTTGCTGCAGAGATTTTCGCCCCCTTGCTTTTGCATTTCAAGGATTGTATTCGTTGAGCCAGAAATCCTTTTGGTAACATTTCTGCATTTTTGTTTATCGCTCGTGTCTGATTGTTTTACGATTGACAGACCAATAAATTTTGATATCTGGGTCAGTTAGGAATTTATGTTTCTTCTAAAAAATTGTGCTGGTTATTTGTTTATGAAACTAGATTATCTCTAACAAGTAACTACCCCACCATAATGTTCTGAGGTTTATGAAAGTTGTATCCCAGAGTTGGAAGTGGGAGTCTTATTGTTATTAATTACTATGGTTCATTTGTGCTTTTGAATGTGAATTCCATGATGCATGTTTCTTTGAATTTTTGTTTCTGTTGTCTTCTAGAAACAAAAATTCACAATAAAAATGGTAACACTTTAGTCCAGAGGATCTGCGCGCAGTTGTAATCGGGTTCTACATCTATTTATTAGTTCATTTCAGGGAAGAATTTGAATTTTATGGTACTCAAAAGTTATTCTTGTTTTGCTTTTCTTAGATTATTTGAGGTCTTCATCAAACATCTATCAACTTCAGCCTGGTTTTTTTTCTGCTAACTTGAGTCTAGAATGTGGATTATCTCATTAAAGACCATATATATATATATATATAGCCCACTTTTAGTAGAAAAATGTTATTGTACTGTCTTTAAAGAAGGGTTTGCCTATTATGTTGAGGGAGTTGCTAGGATGCTCAATTTCCTCTTCAATGAAATTATTTTTTTTTTCCTTTTTTTCGAAGAGCTAGCTTGATATAATAGGTAAAGGAAGAAAAGGAGGATCTAGAAAAAATCGATAAAATGTTACAAATCTGTGTGAATTGACACGATGTACGTAAATACTCTCTCTATTTGTATCAAACTCTTCGACACCCCATGCTGGACTTATAGCTTGTGCCCTTAAGTTAATCCATAAGGATCTTATATCCTCCTGCACTAGGGCTGATTTCGGTTCGGTTTTTGTCGGTTTTGTACCAAACCGACAACCGAACCAATATCTTCGGTTTTCAAAAAATGGATCCGATCCAATGTCCAATAAAGTATAGAACCATTGGTTCGGTTTTTCAATGTCCAAAAATGGATCCGATCCGATCCAATGTCCAATTTTTTTTAATATATCAAAAATAATATTTCTCATATAAAAACAACATTCTCGTAAACAACTATTTTTTTAAAGGTTAGAAGTATTTTTAACTTATTTAAAATGATTTAAGGATATTTTTTACTTGAAATAGGGGTGAATTAAAGAAATATTAATGGAAAGAAGATTACTCTATTTTCGGTTTTTAAAATGAAAACCGGAACCGATCCAATATTTTCGGTTTTTTCAAATTACAAACCGATATGTCCAATTTTGAGGTAAAAACCCGATTCGATCCATTGGTTCGGTTCGGTTCGGTTTTTCGGTTTTTCGGTTTTTTGTTGCATCCCTATCCTGCACTTCTTTTTTTTTTTTTAATTATCTCATCTGATTTTGAAAATTTGGAGACTGAATTGTAATAAACATAAAACCATCTATTTGGTTCTATATTTGTTCGAATAAAATGCTTAATTGAAAGGAAAAGAATAGATCGATAGAGTGTATGGGTTAAAATGCTTCTCATTTTTTGGGGGACTTGTTTCAAGACAACATTTAAAATTATGTAAAGATAAAAAGAAAAGAATAAGCATAGAATCCTTTATGCATCTTGTAAAGAATAACTTGGTCATCTTTCAAATACTTTGTTTAGTATTCCCCTACAATAAAAGATTGATTTTTCTAGGTGCATATTAAGAAAAAAAGAAAAACTTGAAAAAAGGCCTTTTACTACCCAAGAAAATAATGTTGATTCAAGCATTAAATTAATAGATAAGACACTAAAATTTGGTGGTTCAACCTTCAACTAAAAAGGAACAAAAGTAGAAACAATGTCTTACATCATGTATTCAGTAATATAAAATACTATTTACTATGGAGTGTTAAAGTTTTATTTATTTATATATATATTAAAATTTTAGTTGAACAACATTTGAGATGATTTTTAGATCATAAACAGGCATATAAAAAGTTTGGCTTGTTTATCAAAATAAATAAATTTGGCTTGATTACATATGAACACATACATGCTTTGGCTAAAGTTTGAGATTAGAGGATGTGTTTATTTAGTTAAGATGGTGGCTTCATTTTTCTTCTATAAACTTATTTAAAGAAAATTAAGATAGGAATTTGATTGGCTTGTCAAGTTGAGATTGGGCTACTATTAAAGTGATGATAGGAATTTAGGTGACATATTGTAAAGTGCTGAATTTGGATCCTTGTGGGCAATATACTTTGAAGGGACTGATGTTATTGTATTTATTTTCGTCCTTTTTTTTTATTCAGTATTTATTTCGTTCTAACCTTACCATGTACATCATATTATATTGCACAACATAAGAATATATATATAAAAGTAACTAACATTAAAAATATACATTATGTATAGATGTGGAATTTAAGTTATATACCTTGTTATATAAAACCTTGTTAATAGATGTGGAATGAAGAGACCTAACTTCACTTTTAAAAAAAATGGTAAAATCTTGATAACATGTTATAAAAGAAAAACCGAAAGCAAAGAATGAAAAAACAACATTATTTGATTATGTTTTGTTGCCTTAATAGTTAGCAAAACACTTAGCATTTACCAATGTTTTAAATTTTACCTTGAGTTTTACAAGTTTTGAATTTTGTTATTTATTTATTTTTTCAATCACTATATTTGTGTCTTTAGTTATCAGAAATAAGGTTGATTGTGTGTTTGGATGGGTAATGGCATAAGAAGTTATCTTTAAGGATTAGAATGAAGAGTTATTTTGAGTGATTAAGAATTTGAGTTAAGTCAAAGCTCGTTTGAATGTAAATTTGAGTAAAGGAATTGTAGGCAATAACTCGTTTGGATATGAACTTTTGTAAAAGAATTAGGGGTATACAAAAAAAATGGACAACCCGAGCAACCCGAACCACTCAATCCAACCAACCCAAACTATAGGGTTGGGTTGGATTATAATTTTATTTAGGTTGAGTTGAATTATGATTTTACCATTTTCTTTGAATTGGATTGGTTCTCAAGTTGACCAATTTTTTACTCGTTCAACCCAACTTAACCCAAATTAAGAACAATATTATATTTATCTATGTATGTGTTTGTATGTTTATATGTATATATGTGTGGGTAAGATTAATTAATAATATATGTTTCTTTGCATATCGGTAATTAACATATACTAATAATAGGTAACTACTTAAGTTTAATTATAATGTCACACATTTTTTTCCTTATTTATGTCATATTGGTAATTAACATTTACTAATAATAGGTAACTACTTAAGTTTAATTATAATGTTATGCATTTTTTTTAATATATTTATGAATTATGAGTTAATGTTTAGAGAGGAAAATGAAGACTAACACAACTTGAGAGTCCAACCCAACTCAATCCAATGAGTTGGGTTGCTCTAATATATAGGGTTGGACGGATTGACTAATTGATCATCCGAACATTTGAATTGGTCCAATTTTTTTTTTTAACTTAACCTGCCAAACCACGTCATGCCTAAGAGGAATTGCAGCCAATAGTTTGTTTAAATGTGTATTTTTGTAGAGGAGTTGCAAAAATGAGTAATTAGAAATAATTGGTTTTGAAATGAAGAGTTATTTTAAGTGATTATAAATTGGAGTTGTAGTAGTTCGTTTGAATGTGGATTTTAGTAGAGGGGTAGTCAACAATTACTCTTTTGAACGTAGATTTTTGTAAACGAATTGCGACCGATAGATCATTTGGGTGTGATTTTTTGTAGAGGAGTTGCAAAAATGAGTGATTAGAAATTAGTAATTTTGAAATGTGGAGTTATTTTGAGTGATTAGAAATGAATAGTTATTTTGAGTGGTTGCAATATTCCTTTGGATGTGATTTTTTCAAGAAGGTTGTAAATACTCGTTGTAATAGCTCCTTCAAATACCCAAAAAAGAGGGGGGAAACCGTTTATGTTTTTTCTAAAGAATATTTCATTACAAATATCAGGCTAAGGGATTTAATCAACTCTTTAAAGGTATGTCATGTTTTGAAATTACAGATGAACATGTTATGTCTCATCTTCTTACCTGTTTTGTAACATTTTCATCTTGTCCTGTGTATTTTTTCCTGTCTCATAAAAACAAAGGATCAAAATAGTAAATTTCCAAAAAGGAAGTCAGTTTCACTTTGCCAAAAGCCAGATAATGTTGCAAACACATTACCAAACAAAGCCAAGCATCTGTTTTGTTCATTTCATAATTAAGGAAAAAAATACAAACTAAATTTCCAAAAAGTAAAAGATGAGGCCTGAGGGAGAAACAGTAGCATAAAGCTATATTTTTCCATATTGAGGGAAAAGACAGCTCTTTTTCACCTTTTACCTTCCAAACCAAATATATATATATATATATATAAACATTTTAATCTACTTTCATTTTTTATTCTGTGATTTTTTTTTTCTAAGGAGCTTTTATTCATCTTAGCCTTGTAATTTCAAACGTAAACATTTTATTGTTTTGAAATCACTTTTCTTGTACTTTAAATTTCTGTCCATTTTAGTAATTATACTTTTTTTTAAAATAGTAGTTCTACTTTTAAAACAACCATTTCACAATTTCTGCATAAATACTATAATTAATAAATTTCTTTAAATTGTATATTCATAATATACAATTAGAACACGTTAGAATTTTACAAACAGAGACAACAACGCTATATCTTAAAAGTATAAAGTAACATGGATGCTTTTTTATTAATAGAGTCAAATAAACAAAAGTTTATTGAAACAAACATTTTCAAAGATGAGCCAAAATATAAGCCTAGAGTTCTTAATCACATAATAAAATAGAATTTTCAACCAAGTGTAATTTTGTTTAATAAAAACAACACCAATTTGGACTAGCTTATTCAGATCCACCATAACAAGTACATAATCTATGATTAGTTTAGCAACAAATAATAACCAAACTTCAATGTTATAAATGATCATAATATTCTGTGAAAAGATTCATAGAATAAAACAGAAAAGTTTTACACTTAAAAGAAGCAATGCCAACTCCTTATGAAATTGACTCAACAGTTCTATCCAATTTCATTTTGAGCATACAACAAAACACAACAAAAATTAAAAAATCAATCCAAGGCAGAGCAATTCAGTGCAGCCTTTATCCTCTGAACAGTAGCACTGATAAGGGTATTCACTGTTGCCACAGATTCTACATTCAGCTGTTTCGAATTTGATCCACTTGACACCAATATCTGGAAGGCTACAGTTAAGAGAGACCCGCTTGGCTTCCCCGAGGTTGTGCTGGTTGAAGCTCCAACTCCTGTGTTAGCACGACCATCCCCAGTGATCACAAACCCCGAAGGGAGTATCGGTATCTCAGATGAGTCCTGACCGCTTGTTGCAATGTTCATAGCAGGCATGTCGATGGGCGCATATACCACCAAGGATCCCAGCGGATCTATGCAGCTCTCTTGAAGAATCAGCATGTTATTCTCGGTCGGGACAAATGGCTGCCTCGCAATCATTCAAATGAACATCAATATAATTCTTTGATAATTTAAGATCTAATGATATACGATGCAATAGCATTTAATCCAATTATTTCTAGATAAGTTTGCTGACATTTTTTCTAGTATGAAACTTAAACTCTAGAAAGTTTAAATTAGTTTTAATATATATCACAACAGGCAGAAGTTTAAAAAGTACCCGGATTATCGATATCGAGTTTCCTGGATAAACTCCGGTTAAGATGTGCGCAATTTCACTAACTGGGTTTCCATTAGAAAGAACATCCCACTGGAAAAATGAAATGTCGATAAGTCTTCACTTTATCAAGGAAACAAGAAGCACTCAAGAAAAGCTGTACAGTATTACAAACCTGAACTCTGGCCTTTTCATCCCTGAAGAAATTAAAGATGCTTTCAGGTTGTAGGGGAAGCCAAAGTGATGTCGCGGCGCTAACGACTGTCCCACAGGGCTGCCCAAGTTCTGAGCTAACCCGAACAGAGATTCGAACACCAGTATTGTTTACTTCAGATAATTGAGGGAAATCTAATTTACCAGACATGCTCAGTACGCCACAGAAATTTTTTACCATCCTATGTGACAGCTTCATTATGCTCTTCCTACCTTCAAGAGAAGTCAGCACTGAAAAACAAACAAAGTGAGTTTGTTAGAACTTGAGTTCATTGAAAAGAAGGGAATGCATTTTTTGTGACCAAAGCAAGCAAATGATAAATAAAAGATAACTTCTACCTCCTCCAAGTTCATGGCTAGGTGCACAATCCCTGAATGTGTAAGCTAATCTCTCACACATCCTTTGGAGAGTGAAAACCCATCTTTCAGCTCCATATGCCATAGTATTGAAGACAAGATCCCGATACAGCCGGTGGGTTTGTGTTTTATCGTCCACTTGCACATGCTCAACCCAGGTAATCTGTAAATGAACAGCCATCAAATCTTAATAATTTTAGATATAATGTAATACGAAGCAATAGATAGTCGTGTTACTCCAACGATTACAAAATACGAGAATGTTGTTTAAGGAACAAAATGGCTAAATATTTTTTCTCTTAACGACAAATGGCTGATACTGCCATAAATGAAATTCAATATTTTTCTAACAGCCAATGTCGAGTGACCTACATACGTAAGTGACTCCGGGTAGTAAAGTAGCTGATAAATAATTCATAGCGGTCTCCAAAACGCGTCGAATGCATGTATATTCTTGTATGGCATAGCAATTATGTCGTATTAGAAGGATGTCGACATGTCAACGGACAGTCATGTTAGTCAAAGATTACAAGATACGGAAACATTGTTCAAGGAACAAATGGCTGCTACTGCCATAAATGAAATTCAATATTTTTGAAACAGCCAATGTCGAGTGACCTAAAGTGACTTCAGATAGATAAAGTAGCCCATAAATAATTTATAACCGTCTTCAACACGTGTTGAATGTATGAATGTTCTTGTCTGGCATAGCAATTATGTCGTATTACGGCATTAGAAAGATGTCGACATGGTAAAAAAGTTATGTTAATCAATAATAATAAGTTACAAAGATATTGTTTAAGGAACGAATGGCTACTACTTCCATAAATGAAATTCAATATTTTTGAAACAGCTAATGTGGAGTGACCTAACATACATAAGTGATTTCGAGTAGATAAAGTAGCTAAAGAATAATTCATAACGGTCTCCAAAACGTGTCGAATGCATGGATATTCTTGTATGCATGGCAATTATGTCGTATTAGAAGAATGTCGACATGGCACTAAATATGGTAATCAATGATTACAAGATATGAGAAAATTGTTTTAAGGAAAAAATGGCTGCTAATGCCATAAAAGAAATTCAATATTTTTTAAACCGCCAATGTCGGGTGACCTACATAGTACATACATACGTGACATCACTTTGGATAGATAAAGTAGCTCATAAATAATATATAACGGTCTACAAAACATGTTGGATTCATGGATATTCTTCTTGTATCGCATAGCAATTATGTCGAATTAGAAGGATGTCGACGTGGCATATATTTATGCCGCGTTCAATAGACTACCTTCCAAGGAATATAATTAACGTACACAAGAGACACAAAGAAGTTACAACCAACTTCCAAGGCAGTGATTTCATGGATATCAATGTTGACGATGCCATCTAAAGGATTAATGACTTGCAAATCTTTCATATGCAAATTGCAGTCCCTAAAGTCTAGCAGCATTAATTAAGAACATACGATCCACAAAAAAAGAAAAGAGATCAATTATTAATGAATAGAGTTAAGAACCTTAGAGCACCCATTGGGCATTTCTTGAATCATGCACCCAGAAGGAAGCCTCCAGCTGCGGGCAGAGAAGATATTATCCTTCAAGAATTCATATGAAACATCCACTATTACCCAGACACCAAGCTCAATCTGCTGACAATGCCGAAGGAAGCAGAAATCCCGAGGCGGTACGAGGGGTGAAAATATGTGCATTTGTTCATACATCTGCATTTAATTATTAGTAACTTTCATTATCTACCATGTTGTGTAGAAATAAATAAGGCCAAACATATTAAAGAAAGTGTCGAATATGATATCCATACCAACTGTAAAGCGCCACTATGATTTCCAGGCATCCCAGGGTCAATAATATGAAATGTCTCTGCATTTATAACGACCGTTGGAAAAAGATCTGCCCATTTATCCTGAGTAATCGAACCAATTGTCGGGGTAAGAATCTCCAAGAATGGAATAATAGTTAATTTACAAGTTCTAACAAGAATTAATAGCTATAGATACTGACCGCATCTAAAAACACATCAACCAATTGCATTGCACTCATTGTCACCACTCCAGAAGCTTTCGATGATTCAGTACGAGCACTAGAAGATTTTAAGTGATTGGTTTTAGGAAATATTTTGTCATAGCTGTCACGATGAAGAATATACCTCCCATCATTCATAGTCTTCATCCACAAAGGCTCATCGATCCTCAAAAGTCTGATTAACTCTTCCAAGGCAGTTGCAGCTGCTTCTAACATAAGAGCATTTTCCAAATCATTAATACCTCTTGATTGGTTCGGTGTTGCGGTTCCATTTAATATTACAGGATCAGAAATAAGATCGATTGCAGGATTTGCAACTATTGGGTTAAGGGAACTTCTGGGTGGCATATCGAGTGAAGATCCAAGAACAGGCAATAATGATTCAAGCTGTGATATTGGTTTTCCAATGTACTTGGCGAGAAGGTTGGAAACTTTTTCATGCTGCATCCATATTGTGAAAATATAATAAATCACACGTAATATAATATTATTAGTAGAAAGCATAAACAGTATCAAATTCCAAATATGAAAACTAGCCTCTTCTTTTAAGTGAGAATTTTCAAGACGCAGTTTTTGGAGATTGCGCTGCCGTTCTTCTTCTCCAAAAGGTGGACCTCCACAGGAGGGACAGATTACATTCCTCAACGCTTCCCTAATTGCAAGATTTTCACATTGAATCTTTTCATTCTCTGACCGAAGAGTAGAGTTATCTGCTCGCTCATTCTGAGCCTGTAAGAGAGGAAGGAGTCTCAAACCAAGGGTAGTTAAAACAGCCAAAACCGACTTCTTTACATACATAAGAAGATATATTCTACCTTTGTTTGAGTTCTCTTGTTTTGAAACCAGAATTTTATCTGTTTGGTCTCCAGGCCAAGCTCTCGACTCAGCTGACGCCGCTGATTTTCATCAGGGTGGGGGCAATCCCTGAAAAATCTGGGAAGCAAACAGAAACAATTGAATTGCTTTAGGACAGACATGCATAGGCAAACAAGGAGAGACCAAATTGTTGAAACCAAGATCCTTGCAGACTCCTTCAAGAAGAGAGGGATCAAACATGTTCTTTTTCATATAGTACTAAGGGAAAGTCCAAAAGAGTGAAACAGATCCAACATGCAACTTCAAAAAACACCAACATGAGACGGGGAAAGGCCCACAACAACATATATACACAACAGGGATGCAGCAAAATCCGTATCAAAACTAAAAAAAGTGAAAACCCCAGCTGAAAACGAGCAGCTAATCGACAAAGGAATCACAAACACAAACATATAAACTACATGCAAAGAAAAAGCGAGAGAGCTTTCGCGATTCCTTACGATTCAAGGTGCTGAATCTGAAAAGGAGTATGGCGATGGTAAACCTTCTTCCCCTTACGATCATCAGAAACCTCATGTTCATCACCAGACCCACCACCATTACCCCCACCACCCTCGACCATAAAATCCATGAGTAAGAACAAACACAGCTTCCCTTTTCTTCCCTCGAAGTTCCCAAAAATGGGGGTCGCAAAAAGCTCTACTCACACGACCAGTCCTCGTTTGAACACAACATTCAAAATCACAGATAGGATAAATAGAATGCATAGCATCCAGAGGAAGGGTGGTGGTCGAGTCCAATTTTCCAAATATGGATACCAAATCAACACCAAAACAAACGCAATAAATGGAAAGATATCTCTGAGCTGGGCATTGGATTTGGTTTTTCTAGGGTTAATTCGTAAGTGAAAATCTCTCTCTTTTTTCTACCTCTGTCAAAGTTCTTGCAGATTTAGGGCTTGAAACCAATGAAATCCACATAACAGAACAAAAATTTGAGGAAAAAGGGGGAAATTGAATTCTAGGGTTTACCGAATTCAGAAAAGCAGCCAATGAATTGAGAGGAAGAATGGTGAAGAAACTGAGGATGATTCTCCCCCATGCATGGCTGCAATTCAACTTCCTGTGAATCATTTCGTCTCGCATTTTTGCTGAAAAACAAAAATTGATGAAAATGGTCAAAATTCAGTGACCAAAGCTTCGAATTGTGTCAGAACACAACAGAAAATTTTTCTCCTACATGAACGCCAAATGGAAATTAGGGTTCACTTGGTTTTAGTAACTCGTTGAATTTTCAAATCTTCGCCCTTTTCCCCTCATTTTCATGCCGTTTTTTAAAACCAAAACAATTAAAAATTAAATTAATTGGATAGTGGAGGTAAGATCTTTCGATGATACGAGAGTCAAATACATCAAATTAGTGATTCTATGGTTGAATCGAAATACAACCGAAGAAATAAGGTAATATGTCACCAACTCTTTTTTGTAGTAATTTTTGAATTATTACTCTTATTATCACAATATTTAGAAATTGAGATACCAAGTAATTTTGGTTGGTGATCTATGTATCTCATTGTTGTTCTCTTATTCTAATAATATTTGAAAATGATATAAAGGGTCGGTGGATTGTTGATTTCATTGTTTGGTGATAATTCAGTACAACATTACGATGGATTCGATCTTGAAAATCAATATTTGACTCTCGTTTATTTGAGAGTAGTAATGAAGTTTGTGATTTTTTTTTTTTTTGAAAATTTGTTTCTTTTTTATATAGTCGTTCACCTCATGTCGATCTTTCTTAAGCTACTGTTTTTGTCGACGAACTAAAAACAGTTTGATTTTGTATATATTATTGTAGTGGATAAATAAAAAGAAAAAGTTAAATTAAAAACGTGGAAGGTCTTATGTTTTGGATTTAATGAAATTAACTTTTAGATTCATGCTAAAATTAATTATTTTTCTTGTTAAAAAATAATAAATTTATAACTTATTAATCAAGATTGATGAATTAAAAAGTTTCATAAAGACGTATTTATGTAATAACGACCATAGAACTAAATTACACCTAAGAGTAACGATCCCATAATAAATTTGTTTTAGATCTTTTTTTGTCGCATTCGCGTATGACAACTTATCTTTTAAAGTTCAATAATATTTAAGAGGAAGATTCGAATCCAAACCGTTTTGTTGCCGGTATATTATCAATTACATATCGATTAGTATAGAAATATATATATATATATATATATATATATATATATATATATATATTTTATTCATAAAATAACTCACTTTCCATGTTAAGCATAATCTCTATTTTGTTAAGTTAGTTAAGGCAATCACATCCCTTTGTTTTTTTTTTTCCTTTCCATAGTTTGTTGTAAGCTTTGTATAGGTATTTGTGTGGTGTGGTGAATACAAACTTTCATTCTATTCTCTGCTAAATGTCACGATATGGTATAAAAGTTGTTAGATAGAAATGACGCAACCATAGTCTTTCATGGCCCCTAAGTCGTATCCTTCCTTCTCTTGTTTTCCTTCTAGTATGAGTCGTGCAATGTGTCTATTTGAACTTGTTCACTCCGACTTATGGGGTCTTCCCCTGAATTATCAGTAAATTATGTTCGCGACTTTATCTTATTTGTCATGATTATAAGTCCCCTGAATTATCAGTAAATTGATTTGTCTTATTTGTCACCTCCTTCAATTGAAGGATATTTTTTTCTACTTTTATGCAATTTCAACTATTTATTTGAACAAAGTTTGATAAATCCATCAAATCCCTCTAGATATGTTTGGATGAGGAGTTATTTTGAGTAGTTAACAATTGAGAGTTGTAGCAAAAAACTCGTTTGGATTTAGTTTTTTGTAGACGAGTTAGAAACAATAACTTGTTTGGATGTGAATTTGTTTTTTGAAAACCACATCCAAATAAATTTTTGTCTATACCTTGTTTGAATGTAAATTTGAAAGAGCAGTTATTTTGAGTAATTAAAAAATAAATGATTACAAATTAGTGATTAGAAATGAGAAGTTATTTTGAGTATTTATATATAAATGATTAAAAATGAGAAATTATTTTTAGTAGTAAAAAAGATGAGTTGTTTTAAGTAGTTAGAAAAACTCGTTAGAATGTAAATTTTTTAGAATCAAACTTCGAACGAGTAAATCATTCTAACATCAATCTTCAAATGAGTAGTTTATTATTCTTACTACCCTCCTAACATTAATCTTCAAACGAATAGTTAATAACTACCACCATTAACTCCTCTCGTCCCTTTAACTTCTACCAAAAACAAATACATTGTTGACCTTCGTTGACACCTGTATACACTCAATTCTTTGCTAACTTTTAAATTTATGGAATTCTTCATTTCACTTATATTTTGTAAACAACAATTGGAGTGAGAGATTTGAAGACCCTTCGCTATTGGTGCACATACTTTGTCGAGTTATTATTGTTTGACTCTTTTCACACACTCTAAATAGTGTCTATATACATTATTTCACTAATTTCTCTGCTTCCAAAAATGCCCCGTAGGTGAATGTGAAAACAGTACCTTTCCATTTCCAAAGGAGTATGCACTTCTAGAACTCAGTATTTAAAACATAAAAGATCAAAATGAGAAAGGACATTATCAGTCAACTCTTCCCAGAATATGGAGGTGAAGAAATCTAATTTTAAAAATGATGTCCATAACAGTTAAATTATCTATCTGTCTATTTTCATTTTCAATATACTTTTCAATCAAATATATAGAAACCTGGTTGATTATCTGCCTTCGAGCTTGTCAATAGCCTTTTCGAAATGATCGGGCAAGGGAATCATGCGTAGATCTTGCACCTGAGCAGTGTTTTAAAAAAGCCAAAGGCACACTAACAAGCAATGGCTCCCCCGAGTTTTGAGACACAAGACGTGAGCTTTTTAAAAAAAAAAAAATTAAGGCACTATATATATATAACTAAAAGTAAAACTCAATACATACACGGTACTTCAGAAGTTCAAAACAACACAAAAGGATGCAACAAACAACAAAACAGGAGTAAAAACACAAGAATGTAATGTCAACTCCTAAATATCAACATCACCATCGTTCTACACAAATATAATCAGAAAAAAAAAAAAAAAAAAAAAAATCCCCTAAGGTGCAGCCTTGTCGCACCCAAGGCTTCACAAAAGGCGCGGTGAGGGCATACCTTTTGAAACGTGCCGAATGTGCGACTTGCGGCTAGGTGCACGCTTGGATGGGACTTTCAAAACACCGCACCTGAGGTAATATTAACTTCAAGAGGTAAAAGATAAAGAAGACACTAAACAGAATCTTATCCAGACTAGTTTATCAAGAATCATATCATTTGTGTACTAACATGTAAAGCTTCAATGGCATCAGATCCTGCCATTCTGAATGAGAGGCAGAGGGTTGCAAAATTAAACAATACAGCACCTCCGCAACTACAGCCAAATCCTAGGAGCAAAAACGATTGAACTATATCGATAGTGTACCATTTTTCCCGGCCTTTAAATTTAGTAACTTCATTTAGTTACATAAAATCCTGTATCAATCTCTCTTCAAGGCCTTCATAATGGAGCCTCGCACCGCTACTATTGCAAAGTAAGACAAGATTGTGGTAATAATGCCTCCAAGCAATACAAAACGATCATAAGCAGTAGCTTGCACCGTATACATTCGGAGTCCTATGGTATTCCAATTGCTCTCTGTCCAAACAGGATCAACGGCCCCCATTGAGTCCGCTGAATTTGCAGGAAGCACATTCCAAGATCCAGATTCAAACTTCAATCGAGTCGAGTATGCTGGAACGTACCTGTTGCAAATAACTACAGATATTTAACAGAGAAGGGCATCTTTTTACAGGGCATCCTGCAGTGTTACTATGCACGTTATACTTTTAGAAAAGTAAGGTATATTGTTGCTCGGGATTGGCAGTGGAAGCAATCAGCTACATATTAGCTAACAAGCATAAAAAACAAACTTAGCTCCACGATCTGATCATCTGTGGAAAAAATTGATGTACAACAATACAGGGGCATGCAAAAACCAAGGCCCACAAAAGAACTACCGCTTCACCGATGTTCAAAAATAAACATTGAACCTATTAAGGAACCACCATATCACTAGGATGCCTCTCAAG
Organism: Sicyos edulis; assembly: GCA_036507275.1. Taxonomy (NCBI): domain Eukaryota; kingdom Viridiplantae; phylum Streptophyta; class Magnoliopsida; order Cucurbitales; family Cucurbitaceae; genus Sicyos; species Sicyos edulis. Next base: position 38,652,999 of record CM071850.1, read on the forward strand.
GTTGTTCCTCCCTACTCAACCCCCATAAAATAGCACAAATCAAGGAAACACAAACACTTTGTTTTTGACAAAGTAAGACAAAGATGATGTTGGTGAAGACATTCTACGGCAACGTCCTCATCACAGGTAGATGAACAGAAATGAGAAGGGGGAGAGAAATAGAGAAACTAGAATGGAAATAATGGAAACTAAAATATTTTGAGATTGTTTTTTTTTTTTTTAAAACAAGATAACTACGCCCGTCCCTAGGCCAGGTATTGGAGACATCGAAAAAAAAATGTCACAGGTGAGTCTCGAATCTTATAAATTTTGTTTAGTTGGTTTTTAGTATGCATTTAAAGAACAGTGAGGTTTTATTTGTTATTGGATTTCAAAGGTTGGGTTTTCAAAAAAAAATAAAAAAACTAAAAAACAACGAGAAATCATCGATGGCCAATTTTGTATATACTCTATCTAAGTTAAAGTCAGGATCAACTACTTCATTTTTAGAAAGGAGAACTATATAAAAGGATAAATAAAAAATAATAATAATAAAAGAAAAGTCTAAGGGCCGGGCTAATTACATACACCATTTCTTATCAGAAAGAGGAAAAAAGACAAGCCCACTTACGAGTTGTACCCCTACACTTCAACACACTTTCTTTGGGGAATCCTTCATTAAGACAAACCCACTTAAAAGTTGTACCCCTACACGTCAACACACTTACTTTGGGGGAGTCCTTCTTTAAGACACCTATGCAGCTTTAAATATTCTTTAATATATTTATTTTAATTGAAGATTTATTTTTGCCTCTGAAAAATATGTTTTTTTTTAATTGTAGTTCTTTTTTGAAGTCAACTACATTTAGGATGCCGTGGGGCATTTGAACTCATGATCTCTTGTCCATGAGTACATACTTCATGCCAGATCGGCTATGCTCTTAAGTCTTGTTAGCCATTCTAATTGTAGTTTTGATGTGATATCTAAGTATTCCATGTGTCCACTAATACTCCCTTCTAAATCAGTTGTGTCCAGACTCTAGCTGTTACCTGGTGGTCGATTTGACACAAGTTCCCTGTCCAGTCTCCACTCCAATGCACACCTCACTTTTGTCGTCACAATTCTGCGTACAGACTGTGCTAGTATTCACTTTAGGAATAGATGTCCTATCAGCCAAGAAGTTCCAGACGAATCGTGAAACGTCATGAACATAACCAGAATAAGGAGTAGATGAAGGTTCATCAAGGATAACACCAACATAATGGTTTGGACAGACACTTGACGGAGAGATATATCTCTTCACCAGCTCACAAGAGAGACCAGGATCACAATTCAGAAGGCATCCTATAAGCTCTTCAACCAACGAGGTGTTCACTTTGATGGCAGTCAGGGCAGAGCTACTCAATTCCTTTTTGTTGGTTGCAAGAATGTAAAGAGTTCGGGCAACAAGTAAAGCAGCTGCTTCGATAGCCGACGAGTTAATATTATCTGGATTTAAAAAATAAACGAACAATAAGAAAAAACAGAACCAGCTGTGCTATACATAACAGACTGTTAACAATTGTCAAGAACTGCAGATGGGAAAGGATGAAAAGAAAAGAAAATAGTCAACTTACGTAAATCATCAAGGTGACTCTGGTAAAATTGATTGCTAAAGCTAGTATCGAAGTCTTCTAATACCACCCCAGAGACCTGCGAGTTCTGTATGGACCAAAACAAACATGTCAATTTATCTGGCTTCAAATTTCAAATTGAGTGCCTCTTGTTCCTTTACTTTTTTAAAAAAAAAAATAACAGAGGGTTTGAACAATAGAGAGAAAATAGTAGTAACATCAATCAAGATGTTGTTGAAAACCTTTGCCAGAAATGCCATCAACGAAGATGGTGGTATCCCTGGATTTGTAGTACTGGCTGGTGAGACTTTTATGTTCTCAAATGGAAGCGACTCTCGCGCAAGCTTCAAGGCGTTCCATGTATCATTCTTGGAAGATGAAACCTGCAGGAGCAATAACTTTCTAAAATTAAGTTCAAATAAAATCTTTCATTGATCTGACATGAATATGAAGTTACTCTGGCATCATAGGTTATACTTTATAGAATACCAACAGAATAATTGATGATGCTACTAGGGCACCATATCGAACAAAATAGATCAAGTATCCAAAATGAAGAAAAGTAATAATCTTAGACTCTCGCGAGTTCGGATAAGATTTATCAACTTAGAACACAATTAAGAAGCAGAAATTCTAACTGTTTACATTTTTACCATATCAACCAGAGACCATCAATGAGGGGACAAAGAATCAGGCACCAAATTTTTCAGTGAATCTAAGATGGTCTTTCATGGCAACCACGAGAAAAAAGATATTCGCGTTTCTTTGCGCAAATTACACCAACCTTTTGTGCTTTGTTTTTCAACTCAATTTTTTTAGGTATCATAATTACCTTACAATACTTCTCACTCAAACATTAAAAACAATTTAGACAGTAATTTTAAAGAAATAAAAATATTTCTTTTTACAAACTCTATAATAAGAACTGATCCCAACAAAGAAGAATTATAGAGCTTCCCACTCTCCCTTTCAAATCAATTACAAACTAATGATATCCTTCACCACAGGTTCAAGGGCCTATTTAAAGCTACCAAGTAAATAACTAACTAACCACCTTCACTAACTGAGTTAGTTACAAGTCCATTTCTATTCCACCTCCTATACACATTATGTGTAGGGGATCTATGAATAGATGTTCCATTAAGGAAAGAAGCAATTACCTCTGTCATATGAGCGAAGAAGTTTCCAAATCCATGACTGGATTTCTTTCCGACAGAGCCAATTTCGAAAACCTAAATCGAATAAATGAAACATAATAAGTTAAAACTTTTTACAAATAACTCAAATCAAATGGATCTAAGCTATAAAAAAAAGGATCACACAGGCAACAGAGAGCAATCAATAACTAAAAACCTAGCTCTATGGAGTGTGTGTGTGCGCGCATGTTACCACTTCAAATATGAATACGAAATTCAAATTTTCCTCAACTAGGAATCTGTGTAACTTAACTTTCTTTACCTCATAGGAGGGGGAAAAAACTAAAAAGTATTGCCAACATACTTCTCTCAACCACATGCAGGTTGCCTATTCATATAGAGTCATAGACTATCCTGGCAATGAAGCCGCCATCGATAGGTATGGTTTCACAAGTCCGAGGATTTCTCTTGAAAACTTTGCACCCCTTGAATTTTCTTTGTTAAAGGTAAGTAGACTCATTTTTCAATTTCTTATTCTTGCAAAGGTTTAATACATTAATTTTTTTTTGAAACAAGGTAACCACGCCCGTCCCTAGGCCAGGCACCGAAGAAATCAAAGGAGTAGTGTCACAGGTGAGTCTCGAACATAGGACCTTGAGGGGAGCATACTCTCAAAGCCCAAGTCTTCAACCACTGCGCCACCCCTTGGGAACGGTTTAATATATTAATCTTTTCGAATTAAGCAAATAGAATTTTTAAAAAAAATAAAAGAGAAAAAGCTTGAAATATAAACATCCTCCAGTAAAACTAAAGAACTGTACACATATTAAACCAACTGTTCTAGCATTTTCTAATGTTTCTCTACATCCATTATGCATCTCTCCAATGATAATGCACTACGGAGACGTTTTTTTTAAGAAACGTGACAGCATAATTCAAAAAACCGCAAAGAAGACAACCTAAGCACAGAGAAGCTTCATTCAAGACAGATTCACTTGGAAGAAACTTGAACAACAAAATTAGAAAACATATATTTTTCTCTTAGAGAGCAACTATAATTCTACACTGCCAAAGTATAATGTGGACAAGAAAACTAAAACTCGCTAATTTAGAAGTTCAGAAGTATACCGTATCGATTAATGTATCGTTAAGGCCATTGACAGAATCAGACTGTAAATCAAGTTCAAGCAAAAATCTCCTACTACCAAGGTAGCCCCAAGACTCTCCGGTAAAGACAACAAAAACAAGCTGTATAATCAAGAATAAGTATTAGCAACCAAAGAACTAGAAAGTGCAATGGAGGCAAACAAGACCTAAAGCTCTATGATCTATGTGACCAGTCTGAATGAAGCCAAGCAGAAAAGAAACAAGCTATAGCCCATCTCATCTGCAGATGAGCTGGGGATGATTGTATCCCACAATTGACCCCTAGTACATCTCATAAATGCTAAAACTGAAGTGTAGAACCACTAGTTCAAGTGGGCTTGATTTTATGTAATTTTAAAACCAAAAAAATATATAGAGAATTATACCAAGTCCGACATAACAATTATATCTAAAATGCAACTATGTAGATGAAAAAAAATTATAGAATACTTCCATTTGAGTTAATAAGCTCTTAATACAAGGACAGTACAGCAGGATACAAAGAAAACAGCAACCTGTTTATGAAGATCATCCAGTCCTTCCACATGGGAAAGTGCATCAGCTGCAGCCAGCAATGCAATCAGACCCTAAAATGACCAGAAAGACTTTAACAGGTAGCAGAATAAACATGTTAATATTTATGAATGATATAACTGCTTAAAATAACCATACAGAGATGGGGGAGTCTGCACCAATGCTTTTATCACGGAAGAATGAAGCAGAATCCATAGAAGCTACTGTGAGAATGACAGGCTTAGGCTTATCTGAGGAAGAAATATTGATTGGAGGAAGCGATGACCAGACACTGTAAAGACAATGATCTCTTTAAATGAAATAAACATAATGAAATTGTAAGACTGTGAAGACCAACAGGGGGGGACTTAACCTGTATCCACCTAATGGAAGGCATGTTTCTTCTTTCAAACAAGACATTGAATTATGAGTTCCAGCCTTGGTTGTCTAGACAAAAAGAAAATAAGTAACTGAGATTAAATAACTATTTAAGATGGGAATGATAGAAATGTAATTATTTTGTAACATTAGAAACGAAGTACCTGCATCACCAGATCAAATTCAGCAACACTAGATGTGTAATGTTTCTTATTCTTCACATTTTTTGAAGCAGCCTACATTACAGATAAATTATTCTATTAGAAAATATTTGCATAATTATCTTTTAAGCCTGAAATGCCGCTTCAATACTCAATATCTTGAATAAAAGCACTTGAGTGGGTCGAGTTTATGGTCAATTGCATAAGATATATAAATCATTATGTCAAAAATTATGTCCTTGTTTATAAATACCTATGCAACTCCTGTAGCTTCATAAAATATAAACTAAAGCTGCCTTCAGCATGCAGACATAATGGCAAGACATCAATGAATTTCAACCTTCTGTCACATGCACATATTCAAAACGGTTCTACTTTTTGTTGTCATGTGTGGTTGTTTTTATTTAGAAGTGGGGGTTTATATATATGATATAACTGTAAAAGTACATTGTTTTAGAAGAAACAAGTAAAAGCACATCATGATATTATCTAATGACAACGATGAACTATACATCATTAAAGAATGTCTATTGGCTACCATCAGAAAAATGAAATAAAAACTTGATTTCCAGAGAGAAGCAAATAACAACTGCACCAGACTGCCAAATGGTAATTGAAATATCTTAACGCAGTTGAATGCTTTGAGTGATTAAGAATTACTATTACCTCCTGTATAGGCGAAATGCTCCCTTCAGATATTAAGAAAACAGGAAAGTTATATTGATTCCACATGATTCCAGATCCCTGCAAGTGCAAAAGAAATAATGAACCAGGATATACAAACAAGAAATGAAACCCTGTGAATCTGTGATATAAAACAATGCCTTTTTTTCATCAGAAACTGAGCTCTCATCAAGAAAAAGAAATAATGAACGAGGATATACCAAAAAAAAAAACAGCTCACAAAAGTAGCCTATACACAAACTACAAGTTCTTAGTAACAAAAAGGCCCATTTTTTTTTTATATTTGTGACTGTTCGTGTCGGCTTGTGTGCACCTCGACTAATGTCATGAGACATACCGTCTGACCCTATAGCATTTGGATGTTAAGGAAACCCGTAGAAAATTAAGTCTTAGTTAGGTGGCCACCATGGATTGAACCCATCACCTTAAGCACCTCAAGGCCCTCTTTGACCACTAGGACACTTACAAAAAGCCCAATTAATCACCATCCATAAAGATACATTAAACTTAGCAACTCCCACACCTTTAAACAAGAAATCTTTATATGTCTGTCCATGCAAATCCAAATATTATTATTATTTCATTGACCAAGAGAAGTATAGCACCATCCAAGACAAATCCTCCTTTGAGCTTAACCTTTTTTTTCCAAGGCGAACCATTACTAAAAATAGAGTAAGAAACATTTGATTTGCAAACTAAAAACCAGTTTCTCCATCTTTTATCAAAGCCTCCAATCCATTTTGATGAGGGCTTTCGTAAACCCTTTCCTCGTTTTACATCAAGGATGATCAACAATCTCGTGATATAAAATGGAAAACTTGGCTTCTGGCAATCAAGGTCAATCAACTCTTTCGTATGGTTGTAGGGGAGATCAAGCTTAAGAAAATTAGCTAGTAACTTAGCCAATGTTTTATATAGGTTTGAATGGTTTGGTCTTGGAACATCTTCCTAAGATCATGTTTTGGTTGGTCAATTTTGCCCCAATTCATTTCCAACTATGGTGGAAAATCCAAGGTTGAGAAAATATGGGGGAAAAAAAAGAAAAAAAAAGACAGTGGTTTGAATCAAGAAATCCACGTGAAAAGAGAACCACCATGAAGCTACAAGCTGTACACAACTATCAGCTTTCTAATCACGTAAGGAACGCTGAGATTATGTCATAATAGGCATATGCCTGATAAGATATCAACCAACAATCAATAGTTTGGTGCTCAGCTGTATAAATGAGAATAGAATAAGAGTTTAGCAGTACAAAGCTTCTAAAAAATCTAAAATTCTGAAAGAATATTCAAACATACAATTGGGTTCCATTCATAGTTAATTTTATGGTAAGGAGCAAATTCAGCTTGTGGAAACTTTTGAGCAGGAGAGAATCCTGCAAATGAAAAAAAATCATTACGTTATTAATTGATATGCATGCCTGAATTAGCACATGTTTACAAAAAAAAAATAAAAAAATCAATAAATAAAAAAAGAAGAAGAGGGAAGTAGAAAAGGATGGGGGAAAGAACCTGAATAGATAAATGAATTCTACCTTTCATTGTATTTTGTATTTCAGTTCCTGATTCGATTAAAACACCACCAACATTATTTGCAAACTTGGAATCATCATGCAATCTGAAATAGGTAAATGAGTTCTACCTTAGTAGATAATTTTCTTCCAATTCTAGTAAGAAAAGACGAGAATGGAGGAAGAGATCATTTATACCTTCCCAATGGAGAAACAATTTGTAAAAATATGCAAGGACAAGCACAATTAAGGATTTCCTATTTGAATTCCATCACTAATGGTGATAGATTTCAGTTGATTTTCTTAGTTATTATTCCACTCCGAACTTCTTGAATCTTCCCTTATTCTTAAGGTTTCATTGGGAGGTTTGGACGTGTTTTAGACCCAAGTCCAAAAAATAATCTTCATAAGGAGAGACTATATTCAAGTAGGGATAGGAAGTATGTTAAAATTGTAAAACCAACCTAGTAAAGAAACTTGAGATTTCATCCATTGAAACTAAAATTGCAGATGGTTTCAATATCTGATCAGCATCTTTGAAGTTAATCAATGGAACTACAACCTTTTCGCGTCCAGGATCTGAGGTACATAGTCAAAATACATGGATTACCCCTCCATATTCCACTAAGGATTACATTGACAATTCAAAAAGTAATTGATTTTCTACTTCTAGTGCAAAAGAACCTACTTGAACAACCAATTCCCCCAGAAAGATTAAGTAATCGGATGCATGGATAGCCATCAACTGTTATGTACATCGAACTTTGAAGATCGGGAACCGACTCCATTGATTGTTCATCCGCTGAATACATTATCATAAATGATAATAGATTAGATTTCATGCATTGAAGTCAAAATAAAAATGCCCGCTCATGGAAATAAAAAAAATGCCCACTCATAAGACATACAAAATTAAAACTGAATATATGATTAAAAAAATGCATAAACACATAATTATCCATCATTCTCCCGTGGCATGATATTTTCTTTATATTTTAGCCCCAGCTCTGCTTGATAGGCCATGTACAAGAAAGTTTGGACACAACTTAAATGATCTCAAGGAACTACTAATAGTGAATATTCGGACAAAAGGCTTGCAGGACTGGTTTTTTAAGAAAGAAGCCACTTCTCACTTAGGGGCAAGCCATAGCCTTTTACAAGATAATCTTTTTCAATAGACAATAATCCAAACTAAAAATGAGAGATCAACAAAATGGCATGCAAAAAAAATAATAAAAACAAAAACAAAAAAAGTGAGCCCAACAACAGAGATAGACACCCTATAAAAATAGCCTTCAATCAAGCAAAATTGAACCTAGGAAATAATTACAAAACAAATTAGAAACAAAAGTCCAAAGAGGAATGCAGAATCTAATGAAGGCTCATATATCGCCTGGTAATCTCTTGACGTTGACCCTCTAAAGATTCTATTATTTTTCTCAACACACAAACTCGCTTTCTATTATTTAAATTAAGGGGAAAAAACCTTCTTATGGTAAAAGTGCAAAGAAACTAAAGAGTTCTTGATCATCCGGATGTAATCTCTCAGTCTAGCCATAAGAAGGCCAAACTCTTCATGGAATAAATTTCACACCTCTGATGACCATTCACAAATCCATAATTGATGGTTAGATCTTTCACCACCCTCCAAATAAATATGTATATGATCTAAATAGAATACTTTGATAGATGCTACGCCGATTCGAGATGGCTAATCTCCAAAAAAATACAATGTTCCTTACTCCCTTACTAAAAGCTTGTCCTATTCTTTCCCCTGGCCATGCAATTTATACTATAGTTGTGTGCCCCTTCCCCAAGTTTCTTTTTTATGAGAAATAAAATCATCTTTATTGATTAAATGAAAGTGAGGGTCAATCTAAGAGCCAATTTTTATAATATAAAATAGCAAATAACATGTCCTATTACTCTCTAGAAGTTGAACGTCCAACTTGAATACCAAAAGAGAAGAGAGACATTGTTTGTCCAAGAGTTATCTCATGCTTTGATCACAACACCAAAAGATGAAACTCATATACCGAGAAATCCTTCCATCGGGGCATAGCCAGAGGGAAAAGGGGGAAGACAGTTAATCAATCCTTTGTCAGTGCCAAAGAGAGAAAACAAGAACCATGTGCAATTTCACTTGAGGAAGACATGCATGTTTGGGGATCTAACACTCTGGGAAAATGGAAGATTAGTTGAGAAGTGCCTTGAAACGATCACACGAACATCGCCTGCTCGCCTCCAGCCAAAAGCATGTGGTAGCTCCAATGTCGTTCACACGACTCTCATTGCACGCAATATGCATTCAGCCCACGATCATCACCAGAGAGTTGCATGATGGAGCAACCATAAGTCCCACCTACTCTGTTGCCATCTGAGCTGGCCCATATCTAAACTGTGAAATCGGACCCATAAATGACCCAGGAGACGCAAGTATGACTCGCAATATTTGTCGCGAAGGAGCAGCCTTGCCGCCAAATTAGAAGCAAATGCCCAAAACAAAATGTCAGAGCGACTTGCCATAATCTGACCAGATCTAAATGAACCACAAAAATGGTCACACAAATGTCAAATATAAGGCCTTTGCCATTGGATCTAAAGCAAAAATATCTGAACGAAAAGCTTTGTCGTTCATCGTCAAAGCTTCGCCATAAAACGTCCATCTATGAGACTCGCATGTGGTTGGTTTATTTCCCGTCAAGATGAAGAGACGAGATCTCGCCCATAGAGGAAGCGCAAGGTTCTCAACGAAAAAAGGAAAGAAGAGGGATTGGAGACAATGGAACCAACCTAGCGGGGGTCATCGAAGGTCCCCTCCAACATTGGTGGATGGATTAAGGTTTTTTGTTAAGAGAGATTTTAGAGAGAGAAAGTAAGTGTGTGATTCCTTCCCCAAGTTTCTTAACAATGACTAAAACAATTTCCTACGCCATTAATGTTGTGTTTCTAACTATTATTATTCACCATACACTAATTCACATGTTTCGTAACAACATGGATTCCTTCTTTGTTTTCCTTTCCTAATTCTTGATTATTAGAGACATTGCAGTCTCCTTATCGGTTAACGGGCATCGAAAACTCAAGGAAAGGTAAGGAGAATACCCTGCGAAATTGTAAACACAACATAACAATACCATCTAAAAGTGGTCTTCCAACCTTCTGTCTTCTAATAGAGTAGCTTGGGGAGCTCGGGACAGAGGATTCAAAAGGGTATACGTATATCATACAAACAAAGGAATTAGCTTCATGGGGATGGAACAGAATCTCCAAGAGTTAAAACATAATTACACACGAGCAATGAGAACTTGAAAAGAAGCAGCTAACTAACACCCAGTGGTAAAATTCAGACATAAAATAGCAAAATGGCATCTAATTACTTCAAATAATGTACCCTCTAGCAGCCGATCAACTACCCAGATCGAGAAATGGAAGAAACCCAATTAAATTAGTAACATTAGATGAACGTATCGAAACTGACTGGCAGTGATAGTCAATGAGCAATTCAAAGTCAGAAAATTGGTAGCCCTTGTGTTTGAACGCACCTGAGAGAGAGAGACGAAGAGAAATGAAGAACAGCAGGACGTAAGGAAGATGGAAAGACATGGATGCTGATTTTGCTGTTCGTTCTCTCGAATCGCAGTTCGTCGGAGCGTTGTTGAGACCTCAGCTCTGCGCGAACGAAGGTGAATCGGTCCCTGGAATGGACTCCAGACCCCACGTCGAGTGGAAATTGAACCTTTTCTTTTTTTCTTTTTTTTTTAGAGTATTAAAATGTCTATACATAAAATAATAAATTTAAAATAATCTGATATTTAAGGTGTATATAACAGTATTCGAAATACATGAAGTATAATTATTATTTTTTGTAAGGGTTAGAAGTATATATTTACATAAAAAAAATATGATGATTATAGTAATTTGTATTATCATAGTGAGTACAATAATTAGAACGGGATATTTGAATTTTCTATCTCTATATACTAGCCTATTGACCTCTTGTTGTCACTGACAATTTTGTAGGATTATAATTTTGTTTGAATTTAATCAGTTCTTGAGTTTATAAACTTTTTGCGCGTTTAACTCAACAAAATACATGGGTATACAATTAACTAACAAGATAAAACCTTTGTATATCTATAGGGAATATATGAGCATACAATTAACTACGTGACCTCTTGTTGTCACATGGTTTGTCAATTATGAACCAAACTTTGAAATAGACAAATTATATAATAGAAGTTGAAATTTAAATCGCACTAAAACAATATATGGATGTGTTTGATTGAGTTGGTATAATACATAAGATTGGTCAAGTTAATGAATTGGTCAACCAAAAAGTTTGATTGATCTAAACAATTCATAACCTAACCTAATCCAAATTAGACAGTGTACTCATACTTCCTAACCTTTATGACATTATGTTTTATGGTGCCTTCATTTAAGAAGAGAGAATAACTTGCCAACTTCACCAGCTGTATTTTTTAGCAATCTCCCTAACTTGAAGTCGGTGAGGTGAATTCATCCATCGTTATATATATTATCGATTATGTATTTATTGTTCACTTCCGATTTTTATATAAATTGATATAATAAATTTCATTAACCCATGTAAAATGATATTGAGTTTAGTGGAATAAAATTCCTTATATATATTCTTAGTACAAGTTCAAGTACCAAGGACCACAAACCTTTAAAAAGAAATACATATTTTTTAGGCTAAACTAAAATATTGTTTGAACTAATAATCAAATTAAAATAAATATATTCAAATATAATCCCATTATAAATTAAAAAGATATTGTTAAATTTGCCAATAAAAATAGGTGAAATAGTAATATTATACCAACTCCAATGTCATTGAATTAACAAAAAAAAAAAAAAAAATTGAATTTAATCACAATAAAATCAACATACCTACTAAATTTAAGTTAAATCTAGTTTATTTGAATCCAATTCAATATATATAAGAACCTAAACCATCAATTAGATTAGTTGATCAGGTTTTTTTTGGAATTTGTGTCAGGTGATTTGTTGAGATCTCAATTGTCTCACATTGGAAAAGTGGAGAGTAGTAATATGGATTACTCCCCTCATTATCAATTGGTTTTGAGGTGGAACCCCATATTCTCTAATATGGTATCAGAGCCCATAAATCCCAAACGAGTATCGGTCCAATAAGAATGAAATTGAGATCCGATTCAAGAATGGTGAGCTCAAAAGAGACACCATCTTGAGGGGGCATGTTGAGATCTCAATTGTCTCACATTGGAAAAGTGGAGAATAGTAATATAGATTACTCCCCTCATTACCAATTGGTTTTGAGGTGGAATTCCATATTCTCTAATATGATTTACTGAATAATAAAAAATCGAACGAGGCATGAAGCTTGAGCTTTACCACACTCTGAATTAGGTCTGCGGGGGAAGAAACAAGACCAAATGGATGCTGAAGCCAAGAGAAAGGCGTTGTTTCGTGCCAAATTGGCCGCCCAGAAGAAGGGTAAGCGCATCGATTCGCCTCTCGTCAGGTAAATATATCCATGAATATGGAGCTTTAATTTCTCTGTTTCTATTTCCGATTTCGATTCGTGTTCTGCAGTGGACTGTTTGGTTTTTCGCAGGAAGAAACCATCCCTAAGATGTTATGCTCTAATGGAATATGCAATTTCTCAAATTAGTCTTAGACTATTACATTTAGGCTCGTGTGGAGTTTTCATTTTCCGCTAGTTCACTGTTTGGTTGTTCTTCTATTTTGTAGTGTCATAGAAATGTTCGACAATGGTGTATAACTCCAGATATAATTTTATGTTTTTTTTTTTTGAGATTACAACAATTGGGGTGGAGGGGTTCGAACCATGAGATCTTGGTCAATGACTGTACACTTTTTTTAAAAAAAAAATATATAGATATCCGTGACCGACTAATGTCACGGGACACACCATTTGAATGTCAAGGAAACTCATAGAAAATTAATTCCTAGGTAGGTAGCCACCATTTGGATGTCAACGGGTGTACACTTGTTGGCATCTATAATTTAATGTTGGATATACTTATCTTGTCCCATTTTTATAAGACGTCCCCTTGCTACCGTTTTGACATGGAACCTTACACTATCTCATATGGTATTAGAGTTACTTGTGGCTAATTGGGTCTACAAATTCGAAACCGTCCCAAGTGGGTAAAAGCAGTTAATTGATCCATAAATTTGGACCCAACCCTTAAAAATATTTATAAGATATATGAGCTAACCCATACTGGAGAAGATTATATTATTGTTGATTGTTTTGAATTATTTAGTTGTTTTTCACATGGAAAATTTTGTGTTTAGGATTCACCTTTTAACTCAAATTATTTTAACTTGCACAGGTACAATGAATTGGATCAACCTGTGTGTAGGGTGTGTGATCTTGTCTTGAAATCAGAGGCTTACTGGGATGCTCACCAGTCTTCCCGTAAACATCACGAGGTGACGTTTTACCCTTTCGAATCTTATTGTTGGATATTATTCAGGTGCAAATCTTCATCATGATGTTCATATCCACAATTGTAGTCCTCGCAGATATTCACTTTGAACCTTTTAGGGGCCTAAAAAGTTCAATTATAGCATGAAGGTTGCACTTGTTGTGCTTGCCAATGTCACTGCTTGAAAAGAGAAGAAAATCTTCCGTTGCCTTAAAGATGGTTAATAAGCATCATTTACTTCAGAGATTTGGAACTGTTTTTCTGCCGGGGTTGATTTCAACCAGGCAGAGAGGTTGTAGTGATATGTTGGTGGAATTTCTTACTTTCCATCCCTTTCGTGATACAGGTTTTTTGTAATTATTCTCTAGGCTCTATTTTACTTGATTGGAGACTGTATTTTAAGAGGGCCTCCACTTGTTTTTTGGGGCTATTTCTTTCTTGTATGCCTATCTCTGATATGCCCTTTCATTCTTGGATGAAAGCTTGGATTTTTATCCCAAAAAAAAACACACTCGTCTCTTTCTCAAAGCATTGCTATGTTTTTTTTATTCTGCACAGTGCACACTATACAATGCTCCAAATGGAAGCTTATTTTATTTGTTTGCGTATCACGTATCCTTATTTCCATTTTTCTGTTTTCCCAAACATTACCTCTACCTGCTGGCTGGTGTAGATAGGGAACAACAAGTACTAAATCCTAATCCAACCAAGTTTGAGCTAATTTATGGTCAAGTTATTACTAATTGGTGGTTATTGTAAATAACAGGCAATAAATAATCTAAAAGCTAATGCAGCAGGTAGATCCGGGGTTAACAATATCAAAGCTGAAGCCCCTGCCGAACTCCCTAAAAGCAGACCATTAGATTCGAGAGAGCAGAAAGAAACGACTGGGACATCGACAGAGTTACCAAAACCGCTGTCATCATCTGCACTTCCTCCAGATTTTTTCGACCATAGTGCAGCTAGTGCCAAAAGGCTCAAAACTGGTATGAGAATAGGCGTTCATCATACACGTAGGCCTGAATATAATTATGATATCCATGCATGACATCTTTTTCTTTAGATGTATGAACCTATATTATTTTAATGAAAGTTTTGTTTCTTGTTTAATTTTTTTTTTTAAACATATTATGATGCATGTACGTATGGTTGTGCATAAATAATTATTTGTGTACAGCCATGGGTCGCGTCGCGGTCTCAAAATGGAAGTTTTTCGCCTTTCTACCAGACTCTGGTCTTCGGCCTCCAACTATCTTTCTTTCTTTAGCCAAGGACAAGCCAAGCTAGAAGCAAATATACATGTTTATGTATGTACGCCACGTGTAGTATATGTGTCAAAATAAAACTTCGCTGAGTTGGATTGAATCAATCTCGACAGGAATGAGATGGAATGAGACATTGTAGGGAAACATATGTGGACTGTATGGTGTAGGTTGGGTGAGATATAAGAAAATCGGCCTTTTTGAATCGGGTGAATGGTTGTTGACTTGAGCGGTACCTTATGTACCTTTAGGGAGGAAGGTGATCTCTTCTTAACACCATTTCATTGAAATAAGTAAAAAAAACCCAACAAATGTTCAAAATATTTATTCTTGAGTCCCAATTCCCAAACATCTTTTACTAGTCTGAAAATTGCTTCCACCACTCTATATAATCTTTGAAACTTGACCTCGGCTCCAATCGTCAATCATCTACCCAGTTTTCTTTCCACATTTTTCTGTCCATCTCCTACTTTAACTTCAGAATTTCTGAACTATAAATTACAATTTTCTCCAACTAACTGACTAACTCACAGGGTTGCTATTTGGAGTATTTTAGTGGTGTATAGGAAATTAATTGAGAGTTAGGTAGATTATTGTGATTATAAATAGAGACGTTGAAGAGGAGAGAAGGTAAATAATTACATGGCGAATCTTGTAAGGAAATTCTCAAGAGAGGGAGTTTCAAGTACCTGTCAGATACTTAGTTATCTTGTATTTATTTTTATCTTTTATATTTCATATTAGTTGGATCCTATCATGAAAGTCGTCCTTTCCTCTCCTCATTACTTGTGAACCACAACCAAATTTCTCCGCTACAAATTACATTATACCGCCACCGATCATACTTGTAAAGAAATCTCTACAACCACTTAGTTATAGTTAGATGTTTGGCATTGAACTTGTTCCAATTTGTGTTTGATATGGGCCAGATCGCTTAGTTTTTGTATATTTGATTACCGCCTTTGGATTTAGTGACTTTTCAACATGTCTTATAATATTTGACTTATGTTCTTCCAGGAAATGAATCTTTTAACTTCGTTGAACCAGATTCACGTAGTCGTAGAATTGCTCAGTCAGAGGTGATTGCAAAGGCCAGTGACCTTAGTCCGAAAGCTTCCACGAATGCTAGTTCAGAAGGAAAGCAAATAAAAGGAGCTCTACCTGAAGGTTTCTTTGATGATAAAGAGGCTGATTTGCGTGCACATGGCATAAAACTTGTTAAGCCTGATGTCAAGTAGGTTCTTCCCACATATTTTTGTTATCCATTTATTATATCTAACAATGCTATTACATGTCGTCCTTTGTTTTAAAGCAGGTGTTTGTTTATTGTGTTGTAAGAAATTCTATATCTTAGTTACTAGTGGTCAAAGAGGCCTTGAGGTGCTAAAGGTGATGACCACCTACTTAGGAATTAATTTCCTACGGCTTTTTTTGACATCTAAATGTTGTTGGCTCTGTTTGATATTCTCTGATGTTTGCACTGATTCTGCATTTTTGAATACCACATGAGTTCTATATTTTAATCACTCAATTGATTTCAAAGATTTTTACGGCCGAAATAAATAAGCATCAATTTTCTTCAATAATGCTGTGGAGTCTCTGCCCGTTGATTGTGCCGCTTGGGGGGTGTTTGGAGGTAGGAGAATAATAATGGCTATGGTGATGATTTCTCTTACCTACGTTTGGGCCACCGAGAATCATTCTCGTCATAATCTCATTTCTTCATAACCACTTTTTATTCTCTCTATAACCACTTTTTATTCTCTTCCTAACTTCTTTTCATTCTCTCTGTAACTACTTTTCGCTCTATCCATACTAACTATTTTGTTCTCCCTGTAGTTATTTTTTTCATCCCAAATACTATTAATGGTTCTCCCCGTAATCATTCTCCATCATATTCTCTTCTTAATTTCCATTCTTCTTCCCCCCAAAACCACAAAATATTGTAGACTGGTTTCCTAAAGTGCATGGTATTGACCATTTAAATTTGACTACTTTTCCAGAATTCTATGTATGGACTTCATACACATCAGATAACTGACAACAATGTTAATGATGAGAACTCCATATGGGTTCTGTCTGTCGATTGCATGTGAGGAATGATCTAAATCGAATCCATGCAAAAACATGTGCAACTTTCTTGTTCCTCAGAAATCTACTGTTGTTGTGCATGCTCATTTGCTCTTTGCAGTTTATGGCATCGGATTCCATAGGAGTTTGACTGTGTGTACTTCATTATCAGAGATGAATACAAGGAGTTCGAAAAGTTGATCCAAGAAGATTTGCAAGAGGTGGATGACCGTTTGGAAGAGGAAGAGGTAATACCCACACTCGGATCCTTTTTCTTTCTCCATTACTAAGCTCAATTACGGTATCGACTTAGAGTTATGGAACGTTTTCTTGTGCGATATACTACAGATTGATGCAGCCGAAATGATAGAGGAAGCTGAAACCTTAGAGCAGAAGTATGTGAAGTGAAGCACGATAAGTCTCTTCTCGTTCTTCAAATCTTCTATCCTGATTTCGCCAAATCTTTTGGGCTTCTGTTGACAGGACCTACAGGGAGAGAGTGGAAATGTTGAAGAGGAAGAAAATGGAGTTGAAGACCAAAAAATCAGCCGAACAAAGTCGAGCCGAGCCTGAAATTCCAACTACGGAGTCTAGTCCTGACGATTCTTTGAGCGATGATGATAGTGACACCAATTATACAGTAGATTGGAGAGCTAAACACTTGTGATTAAGGAGTCAAAGTGAAAATAACTGAATTTACATAGCGAAAATGCTTTGTTGACTGACAGATTTGCAGTGCAAATTCTCCAACTCACTGTTCTACAAAAACAACTTGTGATAAAAAGTTCTAAATTTTTATACCCTTGAAGATGAGATGAAGAAAAAAGAGAGAAGGATTTGATGATGTAGATATATACTAAGCTTGGAATGCATTGTCAATTGTTGTTGCATATTGAAGAAAGATTTAAAACCCACAAACTTGTTGAGAGTGGCCTTTAAATGGGGAAAAGAGTTCATTTTGAATTGGAGATTGCAGAGTAAATATTCCTTCTGTTTCACAGTGATTTTTGGATTTATTTTTTTAATCTATTCATATTTGTAATTCAATCGTTTGGTTTATGAAAATCAGAGAAGGTTTCAACCAATCATGACCATTTCATTTTTTGTTTTTTGTTTCTAGTTTTTCATTTTTGGATTTTGGTTTTTTGTTTTAAAAAATAAAAACCGTATATGTTTGATAACTTATTTTAGTTTTCTGATTCTGAAAATTAAAAGCTAAAAAACATGTTCGATAATTATTTTTTATTTTCAAATTTCACCTTTTGTTTATAATTTTTTAGTTTTTTATTATTTATTCTTGATTTTTTCATGCTTTTATAAAAACAAAAACAAGAATGTGTTTTGAAAGTTACTTTTTTTTAGTTTTTAGAATTTATTTAATATTTTAAAAACAAAAACAAAAATTGGTTATCAAACAAACGTGTTTTTAAAATATTAAAAATAAAAAACGAAATGGTTATCAAACAGGACTTAAGTAAACAATTTTGGATTCTTGTTTGAAGGTTTAATGTATTAGTTTCTCTATTTCACACAACTATTGGGTTTAGATTTCAATTTTCAATTTCAAATTCAATTTTAAGGTCACGGTTTCAATTTTGGAAATTAATATTTAATTCTCATATTATTTAAGAGCAATAATATCAAAAATTTAAAAAATAAAAACTCGTATTAGGTTGGGTTAGAGAATTTTTTTGGTTCAACCTATTTTTTTTGAGATCAATCAATCTAAATTTTTTAGTCAATTTTTCTAAAACACATTAAATCAAATGATCCTTATAAAATCTGAACCGATCCATTGAATCGGTTTTATTTGATTTGGTCGGGTTCTTTTTTCGCCCGTGACTAAAACCTCTTAAAAACCACCTTCGCCTTCATTTTCACTTCCTCCAGAAAACCGCCCGAAGCAGACAAGGATGCACACGAGACGAGCTGCTATCAAATGGTTGAAGCGACTGAGCATCCGCTCCACAGCATTCAATCGCTCTTCCGAAACTCCCTCTTCTATCAATGCACCGATTGTCTTCTCCCGCTGTACGTAACTCTACTTCTTAATTGAATTTGTCGATGCAACTGTGTTGGACCTGCAATCATTTGAATTATACAATGTTCGAAATGGGTTTTCATCTACGTATAATTCCTATGATGTTCGAATTTCTGAATTTATTAGTAATTTTACGAATGTTCAAATTAACTGAGTTGCATTTAGTTCTTAGCCATCTTGTGTTTCGACTCATGTTTTGCACATTTGGAGTTAGAAACGTTGGGACATGTTGTTGATTCCGGATCACGAAATTCAGATTAAACTTGGGTTTCGAATTGTTCACTTCATTGACAAACGATTGATGGATGCCGCATCAAGTTAAATTACCAATCAATCCAAAAGCTTAAGCTTAAGTGTTGAGGTAAATTTAATTATATTAATCTAACATTTCTCCCATAATCCCATTTGTGGACTTGGAAATTTGAGAACGCCCTTAATATTAAATTGGGGTGGAAACGACTTCGCAAAAGTTTGAACACATGATCTTTTCCTCTGAAACTATGTTGAATGTGTTAAGTTACTAATCAACTCAAAAGTTTAAACTCGTAGTTGAGTTTCGATTGATTTACAATTTCCATGAATGTTTTTTTTTAAAAAAATTTCGTTGACCATTTTCTCTTGCAGGCAACGTGAAACCCTCTTCTCGAACTAATAGCAATGGCTATCAAGATGGTTATCTCAATGGTTTTCCATGGGTTCTTTTTTCTGGTCCTGCTGCAGGTCTGCTCCCTTTACCGTTTTATGTGCGCGTTTCAATTATTTTCGCTTACTACTCAATGTGTTCGATTTTAGCATATGATTCGAAGTCAGGGCATGTTTGAAAACACCTTTTTAGTGCTTAAAAATGTATTTATAAACACCTGGAAGTCATTCCAAGCAGCCATAAAGCTGAACTAAGTGATTTATTTTCTTCATTTGGAATTCTCTTTATCTGTCAATGAGGCTGGGCCCGACCTATGCATGGTATTATGTACAGAATTGTCCTCAATGTGCCTGAAGATTGATAACTTCTTTTAAACATCCATTAACCTCTGTGGTGCAGCTATAATTCTTGGAATAAACTCAAATCCTGTCTTTGCTAAAGACGCATCATTTAAGCCAAGTTCTGAAAATGGTATTGTGGAGACTGACACTGTTGGACTACGCAAAGTGGAGGATGGTTCTGTGATTTCAAATTTGCATACTTCAAAGTGGAGGGTTTTTACAGATCATGCTCGGGACTTATTTCTGCAGGCAAGCATGATTTATTTTACCTTCACAAGTTTGTTTTCTAATGATTTGCACAAAAAGTATCGTAATGTTTTTTTTAATAAAAAAATTTAAGTAGGGAAAACATGAAGAAGCTGAAAGATATTTTATTTCTGCGATTCAAGAAGCTAAAGAAGGTTTTGGGGAGAGGGATCCTCATGTCGCATCTGCCTTCAACAATCTGGTATTCTAGCTGCTGGGTTTTCTAATCTTTTGCTCATTTGAAGTTTTTAAAATTGTAGAATTACACTTTCCTGCAGTCACCAAGCCTAATGGAAAAGATTTCTTCATACCTAGACATCAAATAAAATATTAACACTAGTAAAATAACCGGCCTTTAGACTGTTGTCCTCCATGATTGGGAGGCTGTGCTTTACTAGTTTAGTTTGCTTTGGGAGAGGGGACTCCCCTCTATACCCTTAGGCTGTTGTTCACCGTTTTGCCAATTTATTTCTGTTTCTTATATTAAAAAAACAAGGCTTTAAATGAATTATATCATTTTGGTTTTTAGTTATTATTAAATTTGGAGACTTTTTACTTGCCTTTTTGTGTTGTGAAAGATGCCTTGAGGCATGCGTGCAAGGCACAAGCCTAGCATCTCACCTTAAAAAGGCGAGGCATATATAATGTAAGAAGGTGCGCACTAAACGATCACCTCACTCTGAATCATTAAGGCGTTGGGTTTGTAGAGTAGGGCTTTTTGATTTATTAAAAAAGCAATAGATTTTACCAGCCCTAGACGCAAAAATCCTTGCTTCTAGAGTTTTTTATTATTTATCAATTTAAAAGAGAATAAAATTTACTGCTAACCATGAAGTTTTTTCTCCTTTCATATCATCACTTCAACCATGCTTTCTCTTATTTATGTATTTTTTTTAATATATATATAGTGCGCCTCAAAGAAAATGCTATTTTTTATGTTTTGGCACATAAACTTTAGGAGGGGAGGCTATTGCGTCTTGAGCTAATACTGCTTACATTTAAGTCACCATTTATTTGTTTTTAATTTTTAACAAAATTCAACATTTTCATTAGTCAAAGAAAAGAAACAAAAAGTTCGAATACAAACTGATATGTACTTTGCTTAGAAAAATATGAATTAATGCCTTTATTTTAGATTGTGGAAGCATTATTGAAGTGATAAATATTTTTTTGCTACTCTCTTGTCAGGCAGAATTGTATAGAGTCATGAAAACGTTTGACAAAGCAGAGCCCATGTATTTGGAGGCCATCAACATATTGGAGGAATCCTATGGCTCTGAAGATATAAGGTTTTTCATCTTGTGATATTTATCTATGTAGAAAACCTCTCATATTTTCCTTACAATAAATAGACGTTCCTTTTTATTGGCCTTACTTTGCTAACGTGGATTATTTTGATCATGATGAGGGTCTTTTAATATTTTAAGAATATAGTAGGGTGTTAGGCAGAACATGCAATATGCGCAGGATAAGGGGTAGGGCTGTAAGCCAGAACGCGAAGTGGTGGTAGGATATGTAGGGCAACATGTGATGATAGCATGATACAATTTACTAGTTGGAGGTTAGTTAGGGTAGTTAGTTGGTTTGTCTCCTTTGAAGGCTATATAAATGTAACCTACCCATTAATCAATACAATTTGTTGAGAGGGGGACCTTGTGATAGAGCAAAAATCTATCATAGTATGTGTCGTAGATGACTCCAATAGGTGTTCAAGAATATGATTGCACAAACAATGACGATTGACGCCTAGGATAAGGGTGCACGAACATTGACGACCCTTGCCTAGGATAAGGGTGCACAAACGAGAACTTTGGAAGGGATGCCAATACAACTTTTTTCTATAGAGTTGCAAGTGGCAAAAGGAGTATGAATTTTATCGGCCAATAGGAAAATAAGTGGATGAGATTCTTGCCTCTTACTCTTCTGTTTATGCCCTTATTCACTGTAGAGATTTTCTGGAGGGTGTGGATTGGTGTCCTATTTCGGATAAGGGCAAATCGGAGTTGTGTGCACGATTTGGTTTGGTCAAGTTGTAGCCAAAACTAGTTACTGAACACCTTGGTTTAAGTTTTTCTTGATTCGGTTTGGACTTAACTCGATTCTCTCCATCTTGTAGAGACGACAACAAATTTGTTCAAGGAAAAAAAAAGCAAAAAAAAAAAAAAACACTTCAACAACGAAAAAAATGAGGCAGTGAGAGCATGATTTCAACAAAAACCCAGAGAGATGAGAACATTGTGTTTCAATTTTAATTGGATGTTTAACCAGAGTCATGTCTTAGACCTTATGAATGAAAAGGCAGGAATGCGGTTGGTGGCACGAGAAGGTGAGGAGCGAAGATAGTTTTTGGCCTTGTGAAGGTGGGGACGAGGAGTAGACTTGTATCAACAAGGGAGGGAGAGGAATGAAAGTAGGAAGAGAGAGGAGAAAGAGAAGCGGAAATTTTTTTGAAGGCTAGAATGTCGAAAGAGAATTATTTATTGTTTCCCAACTTAAAATGAGCGAAGTTTTGAAAACATGACCAAGTTTTAGATTACTTAACTAAGGCTCGTACAAATTCAATCCATTTCATTTACCAGAATGCCAATCATTAATTTCAAACACATGAATACTTACAATTGTTTGACGGGACGTGAATAAGATGAGGGTTCATTCAGTAAATGCCAACCCATTTGGCTAATAAAGCTAAAATTTTGTTTTTCAAAGATCCAATTCCAAGATCTTCAACATTTTGAGCCCTTGTAAATTGTAACCCAGTTCCAACAAGCCAAATGAGTATCTTTCCCTCCCTAATTTCCTTACGAAAAAGAGGCCCTTGTCTTAACTCACAAGAAGTCAAAATTCTACCACAAGGGCGACCGTTTGTAAAAACACAAAATTGTGAATCACGAATACAACCTTCTACTCACTTTGACTTAGTCCACTTACTATCAAAAGCCTTAAGCTGTAGCACTTCAATAAAAAATCCCAATCCACACATCAATGATTGTGTGGAATCATCTCCCGGATTTGAGCATGGGAATTTATCATTAGATAAAGGTATCTCCATTAGCTCTAACTCATCAATCAACTTATTAGACAATCTTATACCTTTTTGATGTAGCCTATGAGAATAAAAAGAGAATTCTCTCACAAAATCATTCAAGTGTTTGTTATGAATAAAAAGTTATGAAAATTGGGGAATCTTGGTCAAATCCTTAATGAATTACGATTAGAATCAGTTTACTTGGTTAATCAAAGATTAGGATTAGGATTAGTTTACTTGGTTAATCATGATTAAGAATGATTTATAACAAAATGTATGTTTGCTTGATTAAATGTGTTGTTTATTTGATTCACATTGCTTCAGATATTTTGCCTCCTCTAAGGTCAAAATTAATTTTGGTGTAAAGTTTTAAATCATTTTTCTTAAATAAATTATTTTCTTATAAATATTCGAAAAAAATCTTTGATTTGATTTGAACTCTTATTATTCAGAGTTGCTTCGGCACTTCACAACCTTGGACAATTTTATTTAGTTCAGAGGAAGCTAAAAGAAGCTTGCAACTGCTATGAGGTATCAAAATATTTTCAATTATTTTCTGTTTTTCACTCGTTCTGGAGCATTTTTGGTCCTTGTGGATAGCAAAATTCCCCCTCGTACAAAACATAGCTATAGAGTTCTCAAAAGCAAGTATAT
The DNA here is from genome assembly GCA_036507275.1 of Sicyos edulis. Classification (NCBI taxonomy): domain Eukaryota; kingdom Viridiplantae; phylum Streptophyta; class Magnoliopsida; order Cucurbitales; family Cucurbitaceae; genus Sicyos; species Sicyos edulis. The sequence continues at coordinate 38,676,866 of CM071850.1, forward strand.
GAAAGGATTGTTTTAATCAAGATAGTACAATTTTAATAAAATGCATATTATCTAACAAATTTGAAAAAAAAACAACGGAACGAAGATGGCATTCTCATTATGGTCCATTACCATTAGTCAAACATTGCCTGAGAGAAGGATAATGATAAGGTTGGGCCTAGGGCTCTATTTAACCATTACTTGGAGAATAAATTAGTATTTTGTTATAAATAGAGTGGGTTAGGTTAGGGTTTAGGCATCCAATTGTTAAATGATTTATTGAGTGATTTATTGTAGGGCTCAAGAGATTCTCTTGAGAAGGGAGGTTCCAAGTTCCTATCAAAACTTGGTTTATCTTTATTCTTTTATCTTTTGATATAATCTAGATCCTGGATCATATCAATTGGTATCAGAGCCGTTCGATTCTTGGTTGTAGAGATGGGATCAGGAAGAGGTTCGTTTATTTCGAGAGGCATTGCTAAGTTTGATGGCCTCGGTTGGTTCTCTAAGAAAAGAAATCAGAGAAGAGGTAGCTTCAATGAAAGAAGATCTCAGAAAAATGAGGGAGAGCTGCATTGACCTAAATAGTTCTCTTAGAGAGCTCAAAGAGGAAATTATTATGGAAGAAAAAGTGACGGATAGGGTTTTTACACCGCCACCTCCGCCGCCACCATCGCCGCCACCACCACCGACATCGTCGCCGCCACCACCGCTGCCGCTGTCACCACCTCCACCACCACCATCGCCGCCACCACCTCTGACATCGCCGCTGCCACCTCTGCCGCTGCCACCGCTACCGCCATCGCCACCACCACCGCTGATGCCACCGACGCCGCCGCTTTCACAAGACTGACGCGCCACATCACATACCGCCAACTAAAAAAATTCATTTTTTTTATTTTTCTATTTTTATGTATGCCCACCTTGAGGACAAGGTGCTTTAAAGGGGCGGGTATTGATTCGGTTGGGCCTAGGGCTCTATTTAGCCATTACTTGGAGAATAAGTTAGTGTTTTGTTATAAATAGAGTGAGTTAGGTTAGAGTTTAGGCATCCAATTGTTAAATGAGTTATTGAGTGATTTATTGTAGGGCTCAAGAGATTCTCTTGAGAAGGGAGGTTCCAAGTTCCTATCAAAACTTGGTTTATCTTTATTCTTTTATCTTTTGATATAATCTAGATCCTGGATCATATCCTGAATCATATCAGATAATGAACCAGATCCCTTCCAAGTTCCACATCAAGTCGGTCATTTTTTACATGGTTCAAATCTCATTGGATGAGCATATTTCTGAAGATTATTGTATTGAAATAATTTTTTATTAATTTAGTTTTTAAAAATTAATTGGCATTGTAGCTCAAAATGTATAATTTTGCATGTTTTACGGAGCACTAGATCAGATAGCATTACATGGCAGCCATTTTATTTTTGGACCTACTAACATTAAGGGATGATGAATCTTCAGGCACTGAAAATATTTATGAGGTGTCATTAGGCTTTAGTGAATTGTAATTTACTAGTAGTTTTATGGTCTTTATTTTGAGGGTAGAATTTAACTTATATTGTTTTCCCTATATGAGTAAATTTGATATGGGATAGTTGCTTAATGTTATAAACTCCTTTTATCAATGCTTGAACTATTACCGAAAAATTATTTCCAAAGCCCAGACATTAATACTTTTTTTGCATTTTATCTTTTATTAAATATTTAATATGCAAATTCTATTGTTGCTGCTCACTTTGCCTTTTCTTTTGTTTTGCTCCTTTCTGGAGTTGTATTTTGAGCGTTAGTCTCGTTTCATTTTGCCAATGGATTTTTGTTGTTATCTTGTCTAAAGGAATATATTTACTGTGCAAATTCTCATGCTAACATTTTTTCCCTTCTTGTTTATGTTTTATGATCTGTTGGGCAGCGAGCATTGAAGGTATGCGGCTGGTCATCTGTCTCAAATAAACAGTTTCTGTTTTATCATCTCACTTGAGATTTTTTATTCATCAGATCAAAGGCCGTGTTCTTGGACATGCCCATGTTGATTATGCAGATACTATGTATCATCTTGGAACCGTATGCTCTGAGATCCTTAGTTTATCATATTTGTTTTGCCATATTGTTCTTTTCATCATTCTCAAAATATTTGACATTCTCGATTGACATTTATTTTTTAAATATTTTACATCAATTAATCAGCTTTTATAGTAATAAAGCCAATTAATTTTACACGATCAAGTTTGGTTGCTTCAATGTCGATTTAATAGTCCTGTTTCTTCAAATAATAACATATATTTTCCATGCAGGTGCTATACCTTCTAGGGGAGGAAAAGGATTCTGAAGCCCTGATCCAGGATTCTATAAGGATACTGGAGGTATAACAACATCAACATGCATTGCCAAGGAAGGAAAATTTTTGTACTATTTCATATTTTCTTTGTTACACGTTTCATAACTTTATTGTTTGAGTCCTGATATAAATAAATATACCAAAACTTACTAGCTTAAGTTTGTGGGTATATTTGAGATTAGGGTTTATAGTTAGAGATTTAGTATATATGAGCAGGGGTGTAAGTTCTGACCTCTGTAGTGTGATTCCCTCCCTAATTAGTCGTGATTTTTACTTGTTGCGTTTCTTACAAAGATCTATTCTCACAAGTGAAGGACAGTGTTAGAGGGTTCATGTAATTAAGTTTACCATAATCCATCAACTTTAGCTTTTGAGTTTGATTTGTGATTTACACTATTTGTTTTGGCCATGCAGGAAGGTGGATTAGGTGAGTCAAGTCTTTGCATCAGAAGATTGCGATATCTTGCTAAGGTGGGGCTTTAACATATGTTTATCTTAAACTTTTCATGTTTTATTCTCTTTAGATGTGTCTAAAACTAACTTTATCACTTGTAGAAGTCTTTCCTTTGCTTGTCGGATAATGTTATACATGCATGGCCATTAACAAGAGTAAAAAACCATCTTTTTTCATGATTAATTATAATCTTTTAGAAGCAACCCAAATATCACGATATGATATGTACATGAACTAAGTTATGCTATTTGGAGGCTTTATAGATTTTGGTAATTGTATATCAATGATATTTTTGTTATGATGCAACTTTTACAATCCCTATTTTCATTATAGCAACTTTTTAAAAATCTTTTATATTTCATATTTCAACTTTCATTGTTTCAATCAATTTCACTTGATTGAAAGCCATCCGTTTCACTTGATTGAAGCCATCATTTTGTGGATATCTGTTTAACTTAATTGAATTAGTTTTTGCTGTATTTGAATTTTTTTCTAAAATTTTGACATCCATAGGTTTTTTTTCCTTCTTTTGATATTCTTAAAAAAATCTCCTAATTATTTATTACCTATTGAACATTTATCGCAGTAGTAGGACCATTAAGCAAACATGTTTTTATCATTTTCTCTAAGTCATTTCATATGGGATTTAATTTTTTTGACAAAAGTTAGAATCTCTAGAAAACTTAGGATAGATGGAAGATTACCTGCTTTATGATTATGGACGGCAATTTGTAGCGAATTTTTTGCGATTAATTTAATAGTTTATTTTCTTGCCATAGAAGTAAGATAATAATGCAAATTTCTAGCTTCTCTGCGCAGCAAGAAATAAAGTGAATTAAATAGATGAAAAAACTATTTGTATAGTCTGTATGGTAAAATATTCCAAAGTTTGTAGTTCATAGAGATGAATTAAAAAATGAAAGAGCATTAGAACATTTACTTGTTCGTGTGCCAATTGCCAAGGATACATGGTCGATACAACGTGCAATGTCAAGTGCTCTAGGAAGAATGGCAACTAGGTTGTTACGGTTTCTAATAACTAGGGTTTGGGAGCTTTGTTTTTTATCCTTTGACTAACCAAATGGTATTGTATTTTGTCAATATATATCAGGTAATTCAAGAATCTTAATCACCTTCTTTGACATTATGAGATGGCTTCAGATGTTTAGAATTGATTTTTTTTGAGTAGTTTGGTCTTGTTTGGCTAGAGAGATAGATTATAGGGAGATGATGGTAGAATCTCCTATTTCTTCTCCCTTCCACGAGAAGTGGGAGTTTTTGTGACATCCTGTGGGGCCTTTGGGGAAAAAAAATAATAGAAAGCTTGTATTTCCAGTTTAATCTTTCTTTTTCTTTTTGTTCCTAATTATTATTTGACAATAACGTTAGTTTTCTTCAGTTCCTTTTATGATTGTTGAATATATGATTATTAAAAGTAATACTTCCATGAATGTGTATGGTGAGTATACTTATTGTCCATGTGGCACAAGTATTTGCCACATAATTATTTAGTTTTCCAATGTTTTATTAATTTTGTATTTTAATATGTGGTAAATACTTGTGCCACATGGATAATAAATATACTCACCCAATATATCCATATGTATTACTCGATTATTAAAGCATATGTGAGCATGTTAGTTCATTTTCCTCTTCCAATTCTTTTTCTCCCTTATTAATCACACATTCTATAGCTCTACTTGAGCTGCAGTTAATGTTTTTGCTCTTTTCCTGATTCTCCAGGTACATATCAAGTCTAATAATCTCTTGGAGGCTGAGAATGTACAAAGAAAAATTTTGCACATAATGGAATTATCGAAGGTACATTTTCATTCTTACTATCTTCTTATATATTAGGTCTTGCTCGAGATGCAGTGCTCATGTATGTTTTTTACCTTTTGAAGTTGAGTATGTGCTGTTGTCATTTTCATTCTCTCTCTCTCTCTCTCTCTCTTCTCTCTCAATTTTATGTCTTCATATAAGAATATCTACTTCATGATTTGGACCACGATATCCCCATGAATGGAGTCATAAACAACAACTTCAGCTGGAAGGAATCCACATTGATTCTTTTTCACCTTAATGGAGTCTTCAATACAAGTCAACAAATTAATTGGTTCCAAAGAAATACTAACAAACTGATCTGATCCAGGATCTAGATTATATCAAAAGATAAAAGAATAAAGATAAACCAAGTTTTGATAGGAACTTGGAACCTCCCTTCTCAAGAGAATCTCTTGAGCCCTACAATAAATCACTCAATAACTCATTTAACAATTGGATGCCTAAACTCTAACCTAACCCACTCTATTTATTACAAAATACTAACTTATTCTCCAAGTAATGGCTAAATAGAGCCCTAGGCCCAATCGAGCCCTAGGCCCAACCTTATCACAAACCCTTCATGATTTTAATCTAAAAAGAACATGAGCCTCGGATATTGACATGACCATACAAGGCAACATGTTAAGGTGACTTGATTAAAATTTGAAGATGAATACTCCAGTCTTTTCCATTATTTGGTGAACAGTACAAAGAAGCAAGTTATCTAGCGAAAATGGGAACTTACTAACCACATGAGAGGATATAGTACACCGAGTGCTCCATCTCCTAAGGCGGTCTCGGACTCTCGGTGTGGGGAATCTTTAAGGCAAGAACATAAGTTTGTTAGCTAAGTGGGACGGGAGATTTCTGAAGGACATTGTCTTCGGAATGTGGTTATTTTGAGTAAGTTACATGTTCAAGAAGGGGGTTGGATTCCCACCCCAAATTTTTTCACGCATTCAAAAGGACCTTGGACATATATTTCTAAAGCTCTCTGTACAGTTGAGAAATAGTACAAAATTACTCTGGGAAAAGACGAAAAAAATTTGGTTTTGGAAGGATCTTTGGGTTAGTGATAAATCTATTAGATTTTCATTTCTCATAATCTTTAATATTGGAAATGCTAAGGAAGGTTTGATTGGCCTAGTGATCAACGAGGGCCTTGGAGATCCTAAAGGTTATCGGTTCAATCTAAGGTGACCATCTACCTTGGGAAATATTTTCCTACCGTTTTCTTGATATTCAAATGTGGTAGGGTCAGACTGTATGTCCCGTGAGAATAGTCGAGGTGCGTAAGACGACTCGGACTCATGGATATAAAAAAGGTTTTAATCTTTAACTAACATTGCCAGCAATTATTTAATACTACTTATTTAACCTCCCATGAGTTTTTTTTTTGTTCTGTTGTGTGTGCACTTGTGTTGGTGGATACTTTCTTGGTTAATTGGCAACACTTAGTCTATTTCTTGTGGGTGTAGGGATGGAATTCTCTGGTAACTATAAATTCGGCTGATGGCTTGGCTTCGACGTTAGTTGCTAATAGAAACTTGAAGGAAGCACAAGAGCTTCTTGAAAGGTAAACTGGATCAGTGCTAGTAACTTAAGAAAAAAATTTCTTGGCGGTGTCTTAATCACAAGAAATTATTTTGTATTTACATCCATTCATGATATGAAGTGTACTAGGACGAAGTAATATGATGTCAAAGCAGATGTTCCAGGCAGTATGTTTATCATTGAATCTCTTCCTAGGAGCTCGGGCACAGAGATTTATAGGTTTTTCTCAATGAGGTTCCTTTCTTCAAATAAATAAATATACATCAGGTCGTCCTTGGCATAGACATATTTGGTGTTCTTGATTGGTCTGATTTCAAATTCTTTAGCTTCAGGAAGATAACAAAACCTTGAAACTTTTGAATTTTTGAACATGTTATCCCAATCTTTGTTTATGAATTTCAGATTCTTTGTCTTGATACATCCTTTCATGATATGATCTTTTTCTCGGTCAATATATGATAGTTTCTTACCAAAAAAAGTTTTCTAATGAAGTGATTACTTTCAGGTGTCTTGATGCACGAAAAAGTTTACTTCCTGAGGACAACATCCAGGTTTTCAATTTTTAACCTTTAGATTGTATTCTGAGGATGTGATTTGTAAAATAACTATTCTCCTTTTTAATGCATTTTTGTTTATGTATGTGAGAGAAATGAGGTCTCATAAAATGCATTTCAATTTCGGTTTTGTATGGACGTATTCTCCTCTTTTCATAATTGATTCAGACGATGGATTAATAAATTATGACATTTTTGACTTTCCATAACTCCATGTCTACTAATTGGTGCAGATTGGCGCTAACATGCTTCGTATTGCTCGAGTGGTAATGCTAAGTTCCAATGAATTGAAGGAGACTGATAAAGTTGTTATTGCTATTAATAAAGCTAGACAACTTTTGAATAACTCTATAAGGTTTGTATTGGGTTTTCATTTCAATTATAGTTAAGAGCTGCCCTAGGGTCATGCACGCAGGCTAAATTCTAAGAAAGGTAATAACTTATTACAAAAAATTAGGAAGTGGTGCGGGAAAATAAAAATTTAGAATATAAATGAAATAAATCGGTATATTTAGGAGTCTTACAGTTCATGGGGACATGTTAGGGAATTTAAGGAGCCTACACTCCTTCAAAACTACCCATATCCATATGAACCCTGGCCAAAGTTCTATCTTTAAGTGTTCAGATGAAATTTTCTTAGCATTTCTAAAGAAATAGATTTTCCAAGATCAATTTGCAAGAAAGGAATGATAATGACAAACCGTTAGCAACTTAGCTTGAACTGAAGTGTAGAAGGGCAACATAATGGGAAGGAAAAGAACAGTTATGCTTTTAATCAATTTACGCTGGAAACTGGAAATAATCTTTTACACTATGTTTGTTAGGAGGAACAAACACCTTGGAATAGGTAAAATTGGAAAACCATAGATATATGTATATGTTAAGAACGAATTATTACAAAATCCTTTCCAATTAAAGAGAAGGAACGAATATCTATGATCCTTTCGCACATTTAATACTCTTCATGAAAAATAAGGGTGGTTAAAGTCACCGTAGATAAGCTGGGTATAAATTATTTTACAATCAGCTTATGCAAATATCTTTCTTGATAGGATATCACGAGGAGTATTAGATAAAATAAGCAAGAACAGCGAGAAGAAAAAAATTCATGGAGATGGAGAAACCAAAAGGGATGGGCATATAGCACTTCTCATACTGGTTAGCTTTCCTTTCTATACGATGGGGCCATATTTAATATTTTCCCATTTTCATTACTTGATTCCAATCTAAAAGAGTATAACTTTGTCCTACATAACTTATATCATTCTCAAGGCTAGGTTTCCCCGTTAAATTTGTTTTCCTCAAGTATATACATAAGCTGAAATTTTTTGTCTATATATAACTCCATAGTCATTCACTCAATTAATGAGATTTTAAGCATCCTGGTTTTTTTTTTCTGAAACAAGAGACAAAACTTTCATTGAGATTATGAAAAGGAAAGAAGAGAAGGATACAATCAGCCTAAAAACGGTAAATACAGAAAAGAACAAACCGACACGAAGCAATGCTGAAATAAGTGCTAAAAAGTAGTAGAGTGCAAATACATAGAAAATGAAATGCAGAAAAAAGAACTAGAAGAAGGTTACCATTTAGGAGAAACCAAACAAAGACATTAATCTTTGAACAATCCCTTGTGAATAAGATCTGCTTTAACAATGAATGCCGTAAGGGATTGTACAGAAAAGGACTTCCGATCTAGACCAAACTTTAACATTTTCTTGCAGCCTTAAAGAAATTGGAGAACACATTTCTAAACATTTCTAAACATGCTGAAACAGTGATATGATAGTTAGATGCATAGTGGGTTCGAACACATGACCTTCTGCTATGATACCTTGTTGAATCATGTTAAATAACCAATTAATTCAAAAAGCTTAAGTTGATAGGTTAGAGTAAAATTTAATTATATAAACCAACAAATACCATCTTCGATTTTTTTTTTCTTCATGCGTATAGGAAAGAGAATAGAAATAAATTAATGAGTAAATAGTCGTGATCAGAGGCTCCAAATCAAGAATCCACGAAGATGAATTACTACAAGAGAGAGCTTAATGGTTCCCAAGGGGTGGCAGAGTGGTTGAAGACTTTGGCTTTGAAGGTATGCTCCCTTCAAGGTCCTAGGTTCGAAACTCACCTGTGATATTACTCCTTCGATGTTTCCCGGTGTTGGCCTAGGGACGGGCGTGGTTACTCTTGTTTCAAAAAAAACAAGAGAGAGCTTAATGATGACTACTTATTTGTGTCAAGAAAACGCATGGATTGCCAATGATAAATTGGATTGCGCACGGAGGAACTTGAGTGACCAACTATAACAAATGCATTCTCACTCTTACTTTGTTTAGAGTCATTTCAACAATCATCCTAGACATCTGAGTAGCAATAGATCAAGCCAAATAAGAATCTAGATAATGAGCCAAAGAGGTATAACCAAGCCAAATAGATTAATAGAACGGTAGCACTAAACTAAAAAAATATCTAATCAAGCCTTGAACCAGACCGAATCATTGAACTGAACCAAACCATTGACCAAACTATTGAATGAATCGAACCGATGAACCGGACGAAAATAAAAAAAAACCAAGTTTAAAAAGAAGTGACAAATTTATCATTAAAGGAATCCTTCCCAGGATTATTTTCCATCTCCAACTTCAAAAGAAGGTTCGGTTGCATCATTTTGGGATACCATTTCTTCTTCTTGGAGCTTTTCCTTTAGGAGATTGTTCAAGGAGGAAGAGTCAGTTGAGTTTAAGTCGTTGCTTCAAGTTATTTCTCCATTTTGTTTAAGGCTGCAAGAAGATGTTAAAGTTTGGTCTTATAGTTAGAAATGTTTAGAAATGTGTTCGAACCGCTATGCATCTAACTATCATATCACTTTTTTTGAATCTCAATGTATTTTTTAGCACGAGACTCAAATGAAAATTAGGAATCTATGGTCTCCACTACCCTAAGTTCTTAAATTTTTTTATTGAACAAGAAAATAATCTTTCAATTAAATAAATGAAAAAAGCTAATACTTAAAGGATACAAACTCCGCATGAGTTCTGTTTTAGTTTTTCTAGTGGTCTGCATCATTGTGTCCATGTTTCATATGATTCATATCCACTTCCTATGTTTGTGCCCCTTGGTTAAAATCAAGACTTTTGGGTAGGAATTTTCTCATGTCTATTGGACCCATGTATATTGTGTTTGCAGTTACAATCGCTGGATGCTCTCGGGCATTTGGAGATCACTGTGCAGGATATGCAAGTATCAAAGGTTAGGAGTGATACTTAAATAAGTGATAGTGTCTGAATCGTATAATTGCTTGCTTCTGTACCATTAGAGTTGTATGTATGTATGTACGCATGCATGTGAGTGTGAATATATATGCGAGTATTTGGAATGGCATACTTGAATATCGACTAATCACAGGCACAATCATTTGACCCTACAATCACAGGTATTTTAATAGATGTTTGTCATAAACTTCCTTGGAATATGTGGGGCCAATATTGAGTCCAATTTGTTGAGCTGTACTCATCTTAAAGGTGGGCAAATAGTTGGAGTTTTGAACAGTGATCCAACTTAGAGTGAACGGTGGGTAGACTTGGTCATTCCAGTTGATCTTTCATAAAATATCATAGGGCATCAAGTTAAATGAGCAAGGAATAAAAGTCTAAGCGACTCCTTTCAAAATACTAAAAACTTGAAGAATAAGCACCAAGGGAAGAAGGAGGAGATAAAACAAAAGGAGGATGGCTATCACCACATCGTGTACAACCTAGTAACCATGAGATTATAAGTTTGAATCTTCCTTGCTCAAATGGTGTTAAATCAAAAAGCACCAAGGGAAGAGAGAGAAGACAACAAGAAACTTCTTTAGTCTTATTAAATTCATTTGGATCAATGGAGACTTTCCTTCAGTAACGAGAGTCCATTTTTATTGTGTTTTAACTCATCAATATATTTCCATTGGCTCTTCTGCTACAACTTTGAGTAACAGAAATTTTATTACAGGAGGATCCTTCGCAGGCTGAGAATGCTCTCTCTGAGTGTATTTCTTCTTATCAAAAGGTAACTGAGTTATGATTTTTCTTTTCTCTGTGCCTTCAATGTCCGCTTTGAGACCTCTAATCAAGCAAAATTAACTAACCATCATGGATGGATCTAGTGGTCAAAAGGGCCTTGGAGGTCTCCAAAGGGTGGTGGAGTGGTTAAAGACTTGAGCTTTGAGGGTATGCTCCCTTCAAGGTTCTGGGTTCGAGACTCACCTGTGCCATTACTCCTTCGATGTCTCCGGTACCTGGCCTAGGGAAGGGCGTGGTTATCCTTATTTCAAAAGGGCATTGGAGAATTAAGAGAGAGCAAGTTTAATCTTGAAATTAAGGTGACCATCTACTAATGAATTGATTTTCTATGAGTGACAATCAAATGTATTAGGGTCATGTAGTTGTCGCTTGAAATTAGTGCTCAGGCCGAACACTAACAATTATAAAAGAAAAGAACACACAACACTTATAAGTTTGTTCCTAATCAATGACTATTTCAAAAGTAACAGTATTGAAAAAATAAAATAAATTAAACTTCACTAACCAAGCAAAAGATGTCGAACTTTCTCAATTTGTACTGAAGTGCCCATTCATACTCTGCCAAACTGCATAAATATCTTTACTTTTGTGATTGGACATGTTCCAAAGACGTCTAACCAAATTATGAATGATAATGATCATCCAGTTCAAAGGTTCAACTTTTGAAACTCCTGAAGTCAAGGTCGAGTATTGCGCATGTTTGAAGCGTCTCTCGAGCCTGATTAGTAATGACAAGACGAGTAGGAAAGTGGGAGGAGCCCCTTTACAAGATCTACAGGACGAAATCAGTCGCCTCGAGGTTGAATTGTCTCCCTACAGAAAGCAAAAAAGATAACTTGCTTCTTCTGGTTTGTTACCATTATTGTGGCTTCCTTCATCTAAAACAGCAATATGGAGAAGGTTCTTTACCAACTTACCTGTTTTCTATTTCTTAATTATTATTATTATGATTTTTCTCTTTTTATATTCTGCATAATTGGCCTAAGCCTTCAAGTGAGGTGTTGTATTTACAATGATAACTGCTTTTGGCAGTTTTTTTACCTTTTGTATTACCATTGATTTATTCGAAATAAACACGGTATAACATTTAACCATGTAAGTTTATCTTGGCCTACCATTTATTTTAAACAGAATGTGGATATTGAAGTTTTTAATTTTTTTTTTTTTTTTTTAATTAATATTTCTATGGTTAGCAAACAGGAAATCAAATTGAAACAATAAGCCTATGCACCACAGACACTTTATTTATGACTGAATGTCAGTTGAATGTGGATATTGAATGCCAATTGAAGTGTCCAACTTTTTATTATTTTATTTAATAATGGATATAGAAAGGACACGGTGAAGACGAAGAATATATTGATTGCCTTTTTTTTTATATATAAAAAATAATTATTTAAAGCCGAATGTAAGACCAATTTTATTTATTTTATTAAACCCTCTTATTAAACTCACATTTTCCATATTTAAATAGTAAAAAAAAAAGTTAAACCTAATATAATATTAAACAAAGAAAAAATTTCTCCAATACTCTATCCTATTATTTGCTGCCGCATTCAAGAACTCTATGATTTTCATCTTCTTCAACTTTTTGTCAATCCTTTAACTTAAACAACATTGAGTATCGCTCTAAGTCGTGTGTACATCTTCATCTACATGGAAGTGTCTTTCCAAATTAAACTTAATATAACACATTTTGGTTTTAGTGCAATTGTCCGTGGTAAGATTATGTTAGTCATAATTTTATTATATATATAATCGACGTGTCCTAATCATGTTCGTGTTCTAATTTTTTTAAAATTAACATGTCGTCGTGTCTTGTCATGTCCGTGTCCCATATCCGTGCTTCTTAGATAATAACTTCCACGAACAGGCAAACTTATTATGATATATATAAATTCTAAAGACTTAAAAAGAATATTTTAAAGAATTTTAGAGAATAAAATGTCTAATAATAATAATAAAATGAAATAAATAAATATATGAATATATAATTATTTTATAAGAAAATTTTCTTTTTAAATAATTAATTATAAATTTCTGTTAGTTTGAGTCAATATTCAAACTAATTTTAGGTTAATTCAAGAATTAGTCTAATAAAATAAAAGTTTAATCTCTATGTGTGGAAGAAAATTAGAGTTTAGTTCTCAAAGTTTTAAAAACTAGAGTTTAGTTCTCAAAGTTTTAAAAACTAGAGTTTAGTCCCTAAAATATTATAAAATTTAATCTATATAGTTTAAGAAAAGTTAGAATTTAGTCCCCTATAATCTTAAAAATTAGAATTTAGTCTTTACAATTTTAAAAGAATTTAGTCCTATGTTTTAGAAAGCCTAAAACATAATTTTTATTGTACTTAATTGCTGACATATTAAATATATGAAAATTCATTATTCATGCATAAATAATATGACTCTTTTATTTTTTTTATTATATTAGCCACTTAACTTATAATTTCATTAGTGATACATGAGTAACTAACTTTCAATTATTTAATTCGTTAACGATTAAAAATGAGAATGACTATCTGTTATTTTTTTTTTGGGATTACAATAATTGGGGGTGGAGGACTCGAACCCAAGATTTTTGGTCATTAGGCATATACTAGTGCCGCTGAACAACTACTCATGTTGGCACTATTTGTTAGATTTTATTAAATTATAAGAACTAGATTCTAATTTTTAAAATTATAGAGATTAAATTTTATATTTCTTCAAATTATAAGAACTAAAATCTAGTTTTTGAAACTATAAGATCTAAACTCTAATTTTCTTCCAGCGTACGAACTAAACTTATATTTTACCCAAATTTTATCTATTTGAATCCAATCTAATAATCAAACCCAATTCGTTGGATTAGTTGAATTATTCAGGTTGTCCGTTTTTGTGAACCTCCATAATAATATCTCATTAAGATATTTACATAAATGATTTGTTTGAATTCACAATCAATGAATTCAACGCATAAATATTACTTATACGGTGGGTGATTAAAATTGGAGATTTATTAATTTTTCTTGAAAAATTATATTCAGAGAATTATTTTGTAACTACTCCAAATAACTATTTAAAATAATTTTTCATTTATAATTACTCATTTTAAATCATTCATTTATAACTATTTAAAAATATTTCATTCATTTCTAAACTACTAATTTCTAGTAATTCATCTCTCACCCTTTTAAATAATTCATTTATAACTATTCATTTCTAATCGTTATTTTTTAACTACTCGAAATAACTATTTATATTAAATTCACGTCCAAACAAGTTTTTAATTCTAACTCTTCTACATAAAAACCACATCCAAACGAATATTTGACTATAACTCTCAGGGCCCGTTTGATAACGTTCCTGTTTCTTGTTTCTTAGTTCTTGTTTCTTATTTCTTGTTATTTGAATTTTTAAAATAAAAAATAAGAATGTGTTTGATAACTGTTTCTGTTTCTTGTTTCTTTAAAAAAATAAGCAACAGAAACAAACTTGTTTGATAACCATTTCTTGTTTCTAGTTTCTTTTATTATTTTTATTATTATTTTTTTATCTTTTAAAAATGTAGCATGCTTTAAAAATTATATATATATATATATATAATTTATTATCAAATTTTTTCATTTTATAGCATAAATAATTTTTTTGAAGAAAAAATAATTAATGTAAAACTAACAACATATTTATAATAAATATGTATATTACAGATTTTTAAATCAAATTATAAATTAATTAGTTAAAATAAGATATAAATAAACATATTAACCATTCCAAAAAAAAAAATTGATTCTATATATCTATAATATAATTATGAAATAAAATAAAAGAGATGTATATAAATACTATATTTACATGAATTAAAATAGTTTATAAAAATAAAATTTGAATTTTTTTGTGAATAACAAATCATAGCATAATATTTAAGAAATCTATCAATTTCACTTAATTATTCTAAAAAAATCACTAACAATTTTATAGCAATCAATTTAATGTGATTGAATTGAATTTTTCTATAGTTTTTTTTTTCTAAAATTTTGATATTTGAAAATTTATTATTATTATTATTCATAAAAAATCATCTATAAAATTAGTATATAATTAAATTAATAATATTGAAATATAAATACTATTATTTATAAAATTAAATTTAAAATGAGTAATTTAAAATTAAAATAAAAGATTATTTATATAAAATAGAAGTATAATAATTATTATATATTGAAATCAAAATAAAATTAAAATATTAATATTATGATTTTATGAATTAAGATAATATATTAATATATTTGACCAAATAAAAAAGAAATGTGATTTAGAAAAAAAAAATCTGAAAAAATAAAATAAAAGTTGATTTCAAAAGAAAGAAAAAGTTAAAAGTGAGGTTCGAATCTCCATTGTGGGAGTAACTTCAACTTTTCATCAAAAGAAATTTCCACCATGCCACAGTCTTACATTGTGAATAAAAAGGACGCGCTTTTACAAAACTAAAACCAGAACTTGAGAAACACATTAAAAAAAAAAAAAGAAACGGAACAAGAGAAACTCCATTTGAGAGTTTCTCATTTTGGAGCTAAATATTAAAAACGTTTATGTAAACTTTGGGAATGAGAATCGAGAACAGTTACCAAATAAGTATGTTTCTAAAAAAAGGAGAAACAGAAACAAGAAACAGGAAACGGAAACATTACAAAACCGGCCCTCAATTTCCAATTATTCAAAATAACTCATCAACCAAAACCTCACCCAAACACCTCCCTTGGTGGCTTCTTTTCCCAAGCCAAAACTACAAATTGCCAAATATATATATATACCCTATTTTTATAATTTGTTTCAAAATACACTTTTTTATAATATGTTTTTGAAGTCTTCTAATTTGGCCGAAAAAGGTGAATATACAGTAATTTGATAAGGTGGTTTTTCTATTTTCCCTTATGGCCATCATATAGTTTGTCCTTAACTATTGCCTTCACTCAGAGTGAACATAGTTAATGATAATCTAAGTACGTAATTATTCTTTTCTTCCAAATACATATGTGTATTCATTCTTTCTAACAATCATTCTTATTCAAATTTTCTTTTGATGCCATATTGATTTTAAATAAACCTTGCATATACTTTATTGAATAAATGCAAAAGCATACCAGAACAAAGATAACATTAGCAAACAAACACTCCACAAGATTTCAAGACATGGACTAATGGAAAAACTTCAACATCAACAAATTCCAACTTTCTTCCATGAAGGTCAAATGCCCCGCACAAGCTTGAGTTGTCTAGTTATTGCCGACGAGAACCTTGGAGAGAGAACCAAAATGTAAGGATTCAATAAAACTAGGGGTGATTTCGGTTTGGTTTTTGTCGGTTTTGTACCAAACCGACAACCGAACCAATATCTTCGGTTTTCAAAAAATGGATCCGATCCAATGTCCAATAAAGTATAGAACCATTGGTTCGGTTTTTCAATGTCCAATTTTTTTTAATATATCAAAAATAATATTTCTCATATAAAAACAACATTCTCGTAAACAACTATTTTTTTAAAGGTTAGAAGTATTTTTAACTTATTTAAAATTATTTAAGGATATTTTTTACTTGAAATAGGGGTGAATTAAAGAAATATTAATGGAAAGAAGATTACTCTATATGAATTATTGACTATATATATCGGTTTGGATCGGTTTTTTAAAATGAAAACCGGAACCGATCCAATATTTTCGGTTTTTTCAAATTACAAACCGATATGTCCAATTTTGAGGTAAAAACCCGATCCGATCCATTGGTTCGGTTCGGTTTTTCGGTTTTTTGTTGCACCCCTAAATAAAACAAGTACCATCAAAACGTCTCTCATCCGAAACCAATGTTTTTATCTTGATCATCCTCCCAGACTTATCCAAACAAAACAAGTCATTTATTATTCGAAGGAACATCTTTCCATCTTTAGAGACTTTAAAGAGAGTGATTGTCGTGTCTCTGTATGGGCCAGGAACAGTAAAACTCCAAAGCTGAACTTGAGATGGGTTATTCATAAAAACAATTGCATAAAGGGTGCCATTACATCGCTGAAGAAGGGCACGCCGGGAGCCCGGGCCAACTTCAAAATTTTCAGTTTCAACATCGAGAGAGCGTATATGATGTATTCATTTTCTTTTTCCTTTCCAATCCAATAAATAATTCGATCCATTGATTTAAGTATCAAATAGTCATGGGTCATTGGATTAAATATGCCGGAACAACCGAAGTCATTTATCAACTTTGTCGAGATACAAAAGACCATTGCTATAATTTTGAAAACTCAAAGTATCAACGTCGAAAGAAGAGACGATTGGGATTGGGGAAAGCAGGATATGGACCACGCAAGGAAAGTAAGGGTTTGGAAGAGGAGATAAAGCTAGTGCCTAATCTAAAAATATAATATAACTAAGTATAAGTTCATTATTATATTTTTATTTTATAATTAGGTCATCTCTTATACTCTATTAAACCCATTCTTGAGTTCATTATTAAATAAAGAATTTAGAGAATTTAAATTTCCATCTTTCAACATTAGGTTTTTTGATTGATCGGAGGTTTAACATAATTCACCATTGGAATGGAACTGAATGAAGTGTTTAATAGTAGTTTGGAGTGATTAACTACTCGTTGGAGATTATTGTGGTTAATAATAATGGAGTAATTAACTAATTATTTGAGGATTGAGTTTAATAGTGATTGAGTAATGAATTTGATATGATTTTTAATAAGGTTTAATGTGAGATTTAATAAAGAGATTAAAGAGTAGTTTTTTTTTTTGAACTTGAGATTAAAAAGTAGTTAAAAGTGATTGTTTACTATACAAAACAAACCAGAAGTTTTTTGATAACGGATTATTTATTATTATTTTTTAGAACTTTCGAGAAAGGGTTGTTTAACCACTCCTCTTCTACTAAAAACACAAACATGGCAAACTTGATTTCCTCCATAAAAAAAAAAAGGGTTTCACCAACTATCCATCATTTTGATTGAATTAAGAGAGCCAATGAAAGCTCTTAGGAAAAAAAAATTAATAAGAGAACGCTAGAATCTTCGAATAGGAGTTCTTTCATAACCGCGGTTGTGCATAATCAACGCCACTCTACTTGTTTTTTAATTCAACTACAATTGGAGAAAGGGTCGAAGACATAATTTTTTTTGTCATAAAAATACATTGATGTAATTGAGCTACTGTTCTTATTGGTTGTCACCCTATAAATATATATAAAAAAAAAATGATTACTTCAAAATGCATAGGCACGGTAACAATGAAATACCACACGTATGTTCAATCAAATTACCCTTTAAAAACTCCAACAAAATTGTTGATAGTAAGGTTTAATAACTTCTAAGTGCATTGTGCATGTGCTCATGTTTTGATATCGATACAGGTTCAAATGAAAATATTGATCGAACGTAAGCAACTAAGGTCTGCCGAACCAATCGATCAAGAATGCGTACTCTATTACTAACTTGTAGAATCGAACATCTTGATTCTTAGGTACGAGTCTGTTAAGAACATAAACAAGAAAATAAATGCAATGTTGATGAAGAAGATGATAATAGTTTTATGTTTAGTTACCCTTCATATTCTCTAACTAAATTACAAAACCAGCAACTAAAAAAATTACAAAGCTCGTGTTGATTCGTGTTTGTGTCGTACGCTTTTAAACCAGCAACTAAATTACAAAACTCGGTTTCATAATCATTTTTCTAGTTCATGGTTTTTGAGATTTAATCTTAATTCTCTAACTTGAATCCCAACAAAATTCTATCAAACCAAAACCATATTTGAAAACTATTATTTTAGTTCTGATTTTTAAAAATATTGATAAAATGTAACCATTAGAGAGAGGCATAATAGTCAAAGAAGTGTTGAGAATCCCACATTGATAAAGAAATAAGGATAAATGATAAATATTTTCTAAACAACAATTTTATCCTTTCAAATCTTACTTAAATTAAAAGTAAGGATTAATTGCAATTCTTATCAAACTTGAGGGGAGGTAATTGATCAAATTTAAAGTTTAAGAGTGTAGTTGTTATAAACATCAAAAAAAAAAAAAATAATAATAAAGCATACCCTAGACATGTGTGTCATGTGCTTTTAAATAATGACGCGTGTCTTCTTGCGTGTGTTGTGTCGATATCTCGTGTCTATGTTCATGCTTGTTAGCTTCTCACTGTTAATGTCAGTGATCGGTAGCTAACTAAACAAACCATATCTCTCTTCAGAATACACATTCGACCTGTCACTTCCTCAAACTTTAGTTCTTGTTGGTAACTAAACTGATTATTGAATAATTTTATCTTAGTAAAATAACAAAGAGACACACCCATGGTATTTAATAATTAAACACAATAACTCCTCTTGTATTTCTTAAAAAATAACCCTCTGTTTAAACTAATACACTTCTAATTAAACTACCCAAAGAAAATATTTCCCCTTGTCTTTTTTTTCCATGGTTTTATGCTCATCCCTTACAAAGTAACTAACTCCTAATAATCGATCGGTATAACCTTTCAAAATTTTCTTATCCTCTAATAATTGTTAAATAAGTGTCTAATTTAAAGATTTTCCTTTATATATTGGGGTTAGAAGTTCAAAACCCTATTTTAAGAATTGTTTGAACTTAAAAACTCTTTAAAAAAAGTATAGTTTTTTTCGGTTTGATGCCCAAATCTCAATACGTTAAATTTAGCAAAATTGGATGATTCTATTGGTAATTTTTTCGGTTTCTTTATTTTTCCTCTTTATATACAATCCCACCCACCCCATTTCGCCAATCTCACCAAAAACATTCTTATCGATCCCGTGACTAAAAGGTTACGGGTTCGAAGTTTCTATCTTTAATTAAAATTTGAATCGTAAAGTTAAAAAAATGCTTCTCTTTCTCTTTTCTCTCTCCCTCTTCTCTCTCTCCTTCTCTCCATCGAACTCCCTTTCTCTCTCTTTCCCTCTAACCTCTCTTTCTCTCTCTAAAAAAACCTCTCAAAACTCAACATTATCATTTCCTTCCCTCCTCTCGAAAACGGCTTCGCATGGCTCCGCAAAGCTCCCCTTCAAATACACCAATGCCCTTGTCGTCTCCGTCTCCATCGGTTCGCCACCGCAACCGACGGATTGGGTTCTCGACACGGGCAGCCAACTCTCGTGGATTCAATGCCACCACAAAGTCAGGCGCCAAACATTCCTCCCCAACCCCAAAACTTTTGACCCTTCTCTCTCCTCCTCTTTCTCTCTCCTCCCATGCAACAATCCCATATGCAAACCCCAAATTCCCGATTTTACCCTTCCCACCTCTTGCGACCAAAATCGCCGTTGCCATTACTCCTACTTCTTCGCCGATGGGACTCTAGCCGAGGGCAATCTCGGTATCGAAAAATTCGCCTTCTCGAATTCCCTTACTACCCCTCCCGTCGTCCTCGGCTGCACTCGAACCTCCACCGAAACCAGGGGTATTTTGGGAATGAACGCCGGCCGCCTCTCCTTCGTCTCCCAAGCCAAAATCTCCAAATTTTCATATTGCGTTCCGAGTCGGGTCGGGTTGGATCCAACCGGGTTGTTCTACCTCGGCGACAACCCGAATTCCGCCACGTTCAAATACGTCAGCATGCTGACTTTCCCCAAAAGTCAACTCTCCCCGAATCTTGACCCGCTGGCTTACACCCTCCCGATGAAGGGGATAAAAATAGGTGGGAACTGGCTCAACATATCCTCGACCGTGTTTAGACCGGACCGATCCGGGTCCGGTCAGACCATGGTGGACTCCGGTTCGGATTTGACATACTTTGCGGATGAAGCGTACGACAAGGTTAGAGAGGAGATCGTGAGATTGGTGGGGCCCATGCTGAAGAGAGGGTACGAATACGCCGCCGTGGCCGACATGTGTTTCGACGGGGGGACGGCGGCGGCGGCGGTGGGGCGGAGGATTGGCGACATGTCGTTTGTGTTTGAAAACGGGGTGGAGATTTTGGTGGGGAAAGGGGAAGGGGTATTAACGGAAGTTGAAAAAGGGGTGAAGTGTGTGGCGATCGGACGGTCCGGAAGGCTTGGAAGTGGGAGTAATATAATCGGGAACGTTCATCAGCAGAATATGTGGGTGGAGTATGATTTGACCAATAGGAGAATTGGCTTTGGTACAGCTGTGTGTAGTAGATTGAAATGATAATGACCTCAAATGCTACCGGGAGGAGTAAGAGATTCAAACTTGTAATCTCTCCGTTCCGGTTGAAAAATATATTTATATATGTGTGTTTATACTCTATATGCTCAAACAAAATTTATTCTATTACATAAGAAAATGATTTTATTTTCCTTTGTGGGCTATGATGAGTTGAAGTTGATAAAATTTAATAAATCTCGACTTCCACTATTTGAATTATGGTTATTGGTTCATTTCATTTTTCTAAAGTAGATCACTAGAAAATAATTGGTAGGTCTAGTTTGAGTATAAAAACTTATATACATTATAATGGCTTTTGTTTCATATTTTGATTGGGTTAACTTTTTCGACACTAAAAGTCACTTCAATGACTACTAGTACTCAAAAAACGAAAATAATAATAATAATAGGGGCTTTTGCATGTAAATTATAAAATGGCTAAAATATTCTATAAATAGCATAATAATGAAAATATTTGCACGTATAGCAAAAAATGTAAATTGATTGACTTATATATTGATAGATTCTATCAATAAAGACTCATTGAATCAATTACTAATAAATAAAGTAAATTGATAGACTTCCATTAGATTTTATCAGGATTCTATCAATAAGAACTGATAAAATCAATTACTGATAAAATTGATAGACTTCCATCACTAGAGGATGATAGATTCTATCAAAGTCTTCGATAAAAAAGGGTAAATAGAGATTTTTTTAAAAATAGGCAGAATTTGCTATAAACGAATTATTTTTAAAAAGTTGTTATAATTGTAAACTATGGTAAAAAAGTTCCTATACACTGCAAATTTCCATAATAATAACTCACAATTACGTCCCGTTTGATAACCATTTGATTTTTCGTTTTTTGTTTATGAAATTTAAGTCTGTTTCTACTCAAATTTTCTACCATGCTCCATCTTTCCTACAATGTATCCATATTTCTTTAAGAAAATAGGTGAAGACTAACCAAATTTCAAAAACAAAAACAAGCTTTTAGAAGCTACTTTTTTTTGTTTACAAATTTTGGTTTTGTTTATTAAAAGATAGGTAAGATGTAGATATCTAAATAAGGAAAAATGTATAGTGAGGTAGTTGTTGTAGGCTTAAATTTCATAAACAAAAAACGAAAAACAAAATGGTTATCAAACGGGGCCTAATCTATCTCCAATCTTTTTTTTTTCCATTGATTTATATATATTTTGGTTAGTTCTATGTATTTAATTTGAAATGTGAAAGATTTAAGGTGTTTGTGTGCGTACATTGAGACAAAAAAAGACCTACTACATCTTTAATATATGGTTGTACGTATTTTCGTTGTATCAAGGCAAGACCATGCTAGTTATTTGACAAAATGACAAATGACACCTACGGTAGAAATGTCCACGGGGTAGGGTGGGGTGAGGCGGGGTTGGAGAATAGCTTCCTTGTCTTTGTCTCCATCCCCGCCACTTAATTTAATCTATATCCCAAAAAAAATCTCCATTTTTTTTCTCAGGGATTCGGACGAAGATTTCCCAATAGGGCACCGATGGAAGTGAAGGTCCCCACGAAGATTTTTTCAAATTTGTTTTTTACATTTTTTATACATTTTTTAAGACAATACTTTAAAATAACTAGATTTTTTAGAAAATATTTATAAATTTCAATTATAATGTTAATTATTAAAGAAAAATATTCATATGCATCGATAATTTCATCAATAAATATATTTTTATTTTAAAATAAAAGGGATAAAGTATAGAAAAAAATACACCCTTCCTATCATTTTTCATTCTCTCTCCCAAAATCTTTTTTTTTTTTATAGGAAACAAAAAAAATTTGTTGATAAGATAAAAGAGTTACAAGATTTTGGGCTAGGTTCTCATCCGTTTTTTTCGAATGAGATAACAAAACATTTTTCTTCTTTCTTTCGTTTTTGTTTTTCAGCCACAATTCCTGTTGCCTTCCAACTTTATCAGGACTGGTAATACCATACCCTCTTTTTACCATTTGTTTCAAAATAACCCCTTTTTTGTGCAGTATTCTTCAAAATTGTTTTTTTTAAAACCAAGTTTTTTCATACGCATCTACATTATGAAATTTGTTACGGTCTTGCATCTTTGAAACTTTTTGTAGATTAGTTTTTAGAGTAATTGGTGCTTCGGTTACTGTTTGATTTTAATGACAGGTGAAATTACTTTGATTAGTTAATGTTGAGATATGTGTTTTGAATGTCTTGCGATTAGTTAGTCGGGAATTTTGCTGTCCGGTCAAATGCTATCACCAAATGGATCTTTTTTATTTCTTAATACATTGTTAGATTTTTGTGCTATTAGTGATGTAAAATAAATAATCGGTCAGTTTTCAATGAAAGGTGAGAAATGACAATGAAACTAAACGCGTTATCCCTAAACCAAAAATAAAATAAATTTTTTCTTTATAATTAAAAAAAACAAAAAGAAGTAGAAGAAAAGCTATTCGAGGGCAATATTGAAGGGATAATTAAAAAATAAGTCTTTAGAGGGGTCATTTTCATTTTATTTTTCTCTCACTTTTTTGCATTATTATTAAAATTATTATTTCTGTCCCCTTTCTCTTTTTGGCTACAATGCGCGTCTTCTTTTTGATTAATTGAAGTATTTTATTTATGAACTTTTTTTCATTATAAGAAAATCGAACAAATATGTGAGACTAATTATATGGATTAATTGATTCTCAAAAAAAGAGAAGAATTATGGACTAATTAAATAAGTGACCTTCATGGGTGGGTCCCACTTGAAACAAAGATACTAATTATATGGAGACAAAAAAATAATATTTAAATTCAATATATATATATATATATATTCATTTAAATTGTGCTATTATATTAATACAATTTTTTTTTCCGAGTTTACGTTCAATATGCTAAATGGTATATATGCTTGTGAATCCCAATTTGATGTTTCTTCAAAAAAAAAAAAAAAACCCTAATGTGGTGTTTTAAATTTATCTAACTTTAGTTTATAATCCTAGTTTCTAAATTCTATAAACTAATTATTTTATTTCTAGTTAATTATTTTTGTAAAGTTATACATTAGGTTCTGAAAAAAAACACAATTATTATTCATTTTCTTTTATTAAAAGTATTAAAATTGGTAAAAGTTTAAAGTTTATGATAGTATTAGAAGTTTGCGTTTTTAATTCAACTATAATTAAAAAAGAAAAAACTTGAATATGTAACCTTTAAACAATGAAGTTTTATATATAACGTCACTAGAAAAGTTTTGCTATTTTTTACCAAATAGTTTAAAAAGAGATGAGATTATCAAAAGGTAAGCAATAAAAAAAATCTAAAATCGAAAATCTGAAATTTAAAAATAAAATGAAGAATAAATTATAGATGTGTGTATGTAGGTATAGTAAAAGAACATAAAAACAAAAGAAGAGAAAAGGGATATAATTTCGACAGGGTGCAAGAGAATAGTGCCACGTGTTATTGTCATAGAGAACAAGATAAAATTGGAATTAGGTGGGGGGTTCTGAATTTTTGTAGTTAAATATAATGTTTTGGGACAAAACATTATATGTTAACATCAAAACTATAATGTGGTTGAAGATTGAACAGATGTAACTCTTGATTCACACAAGTTTTTTAAAGAATATTTAGTGGGATGTACACTTCATTCTCCCTTTTATATATAATTTTCTGATATCACACTTTATTAAATTTGAAGATCCATAAATCTCAATAGTGTAGTTTATATTTGAATTGTACAGAAAAGAATAAGTGATTATACATATATTTCAGCTTGTGTAATTTGTGGGGGGTGATTCGATTTTGGTATTGAAAAGAGGAGAGGAGAGAAAGTTGAAGAGAAAGAGAAAGTGGAGTGATTTGGAGATATGAAATAGTTGTTTGAAGATTGATGTTTTGGAGATGAGATGTTGTAAAAATATTTATTTTATATTGATATTTTATAATGTAATGATTGTAGATTTTTTATTGATTGATAAATATAATATATTTTATTTTATATTCTATGGTTGAAAATTAGAGAAAGTTTGATGTGATATTTAATAAAATTAGATAAAACATATTTTAAATTATATTATTTGGTTAAAAATTAAAAAAAATGTTTGATGTGACATTTAAAATATTAAATAAAAGATTTGATGTGATATTAGAAAAGAGGTTGTGGAGAATTTGAGGAGAGGATAGTGTCCTAAAAACAAACATAGGGTTCAAATTTCTCTTCCTCTCCTCTCTTCAACACCAAATCCCAAACACCCCATGTAGTTGAATTATGAGTCAATGGCTTTAAAATAGGATTGATTTAATGACAATTAACATGTATCATCAGCTATAAGATTAGAGTTCTACTATTTCTTTTTAGTTTTGATACATTTGATATCTTATAATTAAAAAAATGTTTAAAAAAGCATAAGTTCGAATTTATGTAGCTTGACTAAAAAATATATTTTTTAAACTTTATATCAATATATGAAATATACTTAATGATCCATTCAAACAATTAAATAAAGGGTTAATAAAAGAAAAGTTATACTTCTTATCACCCTTTAACAAGTATATATATATAATATATATATTTTAGGTTGGGTAGGGAGTTAATTAGGTTGTGATAATTATGGTTCTTGTTGGATTTATTAACAACTGAGGAATGAAGTTGAGAAAGTTAATTCAAAATATAGAGAGGGGAAGGTCACCAAATTTGGAAGAAGCTTGAAAGCTTTTTATTAATTTAGAATTAGGTAAAGGGAAGGTGGTTTGAAGGAAAAAAGGTGGATACTTTTTTTACACAATTCTTGGGGAAAGAGTGTCATGAAAGATTGAATGAGTCGATGACACCAATTGATTATCTTGTTTGATGTTTATTCATTTTAATTTCACAATCATAAATTCAAATTTAAAAATTAGTATTTAATTTTCATATTATTTTAGAACAATTATACTCTTTATGTAGGGTTTGTTGGTCACCTTTTTCACCGCCAAAAGATTATGAACCCAAAAAAAGAAAACCTTGTAGGATTGTCTATTTTATCCATAAAGAATTATTTGTAAGAAGCTGTCGTAATGAGGGGAAATCTAAATTTAAGCGAGGAAAAAAAAAGAGGAAATGGGATAAAAAAAAATGCACTCAAAAGTCTTTTCTTTTCTTTTTTTTTTTTTGTTGAAAATGCTCTCAAAGTTAAACATGATGAGAAATTGAGAATGTATTCATCATCTTAGTTGTCGACTATGTTTAGTTTTTATTGTCCTATATTATTTTTAAATAATTTTTTTGAGATATGAAATTTATTATTAATTATTTAAATGGAAAGATCTATTTGAATTATATATATATATATATATATATATAAATAGATAATTTAAATATAAATATTATTTGGTTTTTATGATAAGTTTTTTGTTTTTTTCAAGAATGCAGATAAATGAAGTTTTTTCACTAATGGAAAATAATTTATATTTTAATTAAATTGTAAGAGTTTAGAAATTTTATCAAATAAAATATGTGATTCAATTAAGTTTAAAAAGAATAATAAAAAAAAATTCTCTCTATTTAGTTTATGTACGCTTAAGAAATCTAGATTATTTCGGGAGCGCTTTTATTATTTTGATTGGTGGTAATGTATTTCAATTTTATGGATACGAGTTGATTTTAGTTTAAAGAAAAAAAAGCAAGTCCTTATTTTAGTTTAAAGTTGATTTTTATTTCAAAATTGATAAAATAATAATAAATTTTTTGTTCTTGGAAAAGAAAGGATATATGTATATGTTTCAAAATTTATAGATGGAAAGTTGATCAAGGCTCCTTTTTTTTAATTGTAAAACTCAACAATATATTAACAATAGCATAATTAAAGTATAACTAAATCTCATACAAGATTAAAATTTAGAAAAAAAGTTGGTGTTTCGTTAGTTCAATTTTAAAAGTCGATACTGACTTATAATTTTTCTTATTTTGACATCTATATTTTACCTATATTTTAAAAAACTAAACTTAAATTTGAAAATTAAAAAAAGAAAATTCATAAAATATGTTTTAGTTTTTAGAATTTTGTTGGGATCCAAAATAATTCAAAAATATTATGAAGAAATTAAATGATTCTAAAATGAGGGCTAAATTTTAATTTGTAAGATTATCTCCCCCTTCAAAAAATTAATTTATTTGTGTGTCAAAGTGGTGTGTGGATGGTTCTAGTGATATGACAAAGACTGCTACTTTTGTATGGTTCCTTATGTCTTCTTCCTTTGTTGCTTCTTTGGCATGCAATAAAGTTCCCTATGAAAATGAAAGCCATATTATTATTCACAAGGAATCCTTGGGATTTTGTACTTCCACAAATTAATTATTGCTCTTTTCAGTTTTGTTAGTTATTAAAAAGTGGCTTTTAATATCACGCTCTCTGTAACTTTCTTTTAGTTCACTAGTTTCTTAAAAAGAATTAACGATTTTCGAAAAAGTCGTGATGTGTTGATTTGATTGTTTGGTGATAATTCGGTTTAATACTATAATTATAGGTTTGATTCAAAAAACTAGTATTTATCTCGTTTCTTAATCGAAAATCTATGGTAAAAACTAGTTGATGATCGATATCTATATTGACATAATACCATAGTTTTTAGTTATGAACTTCATCATCAATGCAAATGTAACTTAATTTGTTAAGTCATTGTCAAACGTAGGGGTGAAAAAAAAAACCCAAAAATCTACGAAACTCAATGGTGGGAAACGGAGCATTAGTTTTTTAAAAGTAATATTGGTTCATTCGATTTGATATTTTAGATAACCGAAATATATTGTTTTGATTTGATTTTAATGGAAGAACCAAAATATATTGGTATTGAGATTTGGTAGAAAAACCAATTTAAATGTGAAATACGAAGTAAAAAAACTATTAATATTACGTTATTTAGGAAGAAATATTATTTTTTGCTAGTAAATTTTTTTTTCAAGAATCAAATTAAATATGGAAATAAGACATAAAAAATGAAAAAACAATCCAATTCTCATTTAAATCAAAACGAAATTAGCAAATTATTGGATATCGGTTCATACCAAATTATTGAAAACTAAAAAATATCGATTTTGTATAAAATAAAATAAAAAATTGATTGAAATGACCCATAATCAACTAGAACAATAGCTTAGTAGCATAAGTATGTGTAATCTTCACTAAAAAAAACTCATGACTTCTTGAATATAGACCCAAATCTCTAAATGTGAAAGGTTTTTTTGTTTTACTATGTGAAAGTTATGTATTACCGAATTTGAGGTGTACTATCGGCACAAGATTATTGACATTGAGATTCAAAATAAATTAATTAAAATTTGGGAGAAATTTCACTCACTTATTTATTTATGAAAATAAATTATGTTATATAATATTTCAATTTTTCTCGATATAATAAAAAATTGGACAACTCGAAACATAGATCTGGTGATTGTCAATATATTAAACTTTTATATTGTGAGAGAGGGTAAAAATGTTTTATCTAAATTAAATAAAAATAAAGGGGAAACAAAAAAAAGGTTTCAATTTTTTTTCTTTCTTTTTTATAGTTCAAATACAATTAAGAATGAAAGAAATGGAATTCATGAAGCCTCAATATCATTGGTCCATCCATGCATGGAGGTATATTCACTTATTTTGGTATTCAACTTTCAAATGAAACATCATTCACAATATTCAATCATTTTAAATTAGTCATATTTTTAATATCTCAATTAGACCCTCTTCATCACTAGTTTTTTTTTTTTTTTGACCATACAACATTTGGATGTCAAGAAAACCGGTAAAAAATTAATTCTTAAATAGGCGACCACCATAAATTGAACACATCATTTTATACATCTTAACACCCTCCTTGACCAATCGAGTAATTTCATAATGGTTCCTAATCACTGCGCCCATTCATGATATCCATTACACTATTTTTAGAAACTAAATGAAATATAGAAATCAAATCAAATTAGCACAAAAAACAATATAACAAAGATGGATGTATATAGATTGAAATTAGAAATTAGAAAATAGTTAAAGGAAGAAAACAAAGTATCACGAGAGAGAGAAAGGAATCACGGGATGACTAATTAATTATACAATCAATCGACAAATTAATGACATAAAAAATAGACCAAAAGATCACATAACTCTTATGACATGTTTGGAAAATGCCAAACATTTTTCAATAAGGTTTGTGAAAATAACTGTCTTTTTCACATTTTTTTAATTTTATTTACTTTCTTTTTGGACTTTCTGTTTTAATTAGTTTGTTAGACTCCAAAAATATCATCCCTATACTGTGAACAAACCTTATCTATCACCCTTTCCCCAAAATCACACTCATACATCCCCAAGCAATTTCTTTTTACAATTTTGATTGGGTTCATTGAACTAAACTAATTAAATAAATGATTTTTTTGGCTAATTTTTTAGAATTATCCCAATGGTTGGCCAGACTAGTAATGCTGGTGTTGAAATAGTTTACAACAAAATAATGAAACTATTGCGTCATTGACTTATTTGATATGGTCAGTTGTTTTAATTTGATGTATTGGATGCCTTTTAAATTGGATTATTTTTTAAGTAAATAAATAAATAAACTTTCCATTTACACTAGATTTTAGAGTTCATTTGTGACTTTATATGATCACTTTAAATTTCTCAATTTCTTCTCAACAAAGGTTAATATAATATTAAAATAATTTCTTCTTAGCAAATATTAAATGGCTTTCTAAATAAAAGTACAAATGATAAAAATGTCAAATAAATTATAAAAAAATGAATCGAAAGAGAAATATATTTAGAAATTGATTTTAATCATTAAAAAATTAATTAATTAAATAAATATATTTTCATATTGATATGGAAATAATTCGTAAGTTAGAAAAAAATGGGTAAGGAATGATCTTTTAGGAACACAATTAAATGTCTATGGTAATATTGAAATAAAAAACTCGATCTTATTGGATGTTTTTAAGTAAGGTATTCATGAAACTTTTTTAAGGTTGGGGAGTTTATGAAATTAAATTTATTGATTTTCATCCAAATTTAACGGTAGGAATATTTTGAAAAAAGAAAAATTCTTTAAAAAAAAGTTCATGTGTTATTGATTTTTTTTTTTAATTAAGAAATAATTTTCACTCCACCCTTATAGTTCAAGAACATTTTATATAATTTAGCTAAAAATACCGGATCGATAACGCGATTAGTTATCTGATTTGGTGTTAATCAATTTCCAATCCACAATCAAAGTTTCAATCACTCAAATCGGTATTTGTAAATCCTCTTTTCCCAACTTATGCTACATATATAAGATTTTTATGTCGATCTTTTGATTAAATTTAAAAAGTATTCATAAAGGTAAATAAGTCAAGATCAATTATCCGTCATTTAGTAATTAAAAGTGTTTCGATAAATTAAGAGGTGGATAATTCAATCTATAATTACTCGATCTCCACTACAACAAATCTCCACTAACATTTTCATATATATTAAAAAACAAGAAATTTGTAGTTTGAATCCTACTTTGGGATGAATATTCTATTTATTACATTTCTTTTTCTTTCTGTCTTTTTTTTTTCTCTTTCACCGTCAAACACTTTTTTATTATCATTTCATTCTTGTTGATACTTACTAATCATTGATTTATTTTATTTATGCTTCATTTCATTTTTTTCTTCTTTTTTAACCGTAACCAAACATGCCTTTATGATAATTTTGACTTACATTATTAAAGTTTAAGATCATATTTTCAACAAATTCTTCATTTAGTTATTGGAAAGCCATTAATATTAATAAGTTTTTTTTTTTTTTTTTTAATTTTAAATTTAAAATTTAATCACATTTGAGACTTAAACTCAGTAATCAACTAATATCATGATATATATGATGTGACTGAACTACTCTTTTGACATACTATCTAATAATGATGATTTGTTGATCTTGTTGATATAATATAATGACAATTACAATTGATATATTTATTTTACCGAATGTTTATTACATTTTAGTTTTAGTTTTACTTTGCTTCAATAAAAATTACTTTTATTTTTTTATCGCGAATTCTTATAATAAGTGAATCAATTGTCTTCGACTCTTTATCATTTTAATTTCATCTGATAAAACCTTTGATCTAAATAATAATAAATTGAATTCATCATTTCTCTCCTTTTTTTGTCAAATTTGTTGCTATCAGCTCGTATACATTCCTATGAAAAAACGAGTAGAAAAATGATTCCACTAAACTATGAAGGTTATTTTTTAGTTGAATTCGGTTGAGATTAACTTTGAATTTTCTTTAGCTTCTTATAGAAAAATATTCCAATTGTGTTTTTTTATTATAAAGTGGAGGAAAAGGATCAACAAATCCTACATAAAGGACACATCTACTCTCAAATAATATGAAAAATCAAACAAGATAACTCGCTGCGTCACTCATCCTTAGTTCCAATTTTGTGTTAGAACTTAATCTAATATCTATATATAGATATGCTTTTTCTTAAATATAAAATTTAGGCTTGTATATTATGAGTTGGTTGGTGAATAGAATCTTCACTCAATTTCACTATTAAAAATTGATTCCTTTCCCATTTTTTTATATTAAAATTAAATTAGTTAAAGTAGCCCATGAAGTTTTGTCTCTTTTGGAACAAAAACACTTGAATTTATTCAGGATGATGGAATATTTGTAGTGCATGTCTCCAATTATTGATGACTTGGACATTGCACACCATATATAATTCAATGATATTTCAATTTTAAATTAAAGAAACAATCTCTCTCCCTTTATTTATTCATATAGAGAGAAATAGAGCTATCAAAAACTTGAAACTAGCTAGATTGATTGGAATATCTTACCAAACAAACAGATAAAATAGCAGAAATATAATATGCTTTATTTCGGTAGCTAACTTTGTAATTATACTTTATTAAGTTTAGTATTTTAATGTTAAACGTAGTGAGCGAACACACTATAGTTTAATTAGTATAAAATATCCAAAGTACCCGAGCTAGAGTGACATATAAACCAAATTTATTGTTTTTAATTTTTAATGAAATAATAATAATTTTTTTAAAATATTATTCATTTTATATACCACAATTATAAAATTGAAACACACACATAATGATCTCTCAAAAAAAACACACACACACATAATAATTACAGTATAAATATTTATATAATAAAGAAATGTATTCTTAACATAAGATCACGACCAATCAATTCCTAAAAGTGAATTATAGAATTACAAAAGGAACAATATATCAATATTGATAAACCACCCATTCAAGTCACTTTACCTGGTAATTGAAAGCATAATTATTTATTAAATTTTTAATTCAAAAAATTATTTTCAACCACATCATAAAAATTGTAAGTTTAATTACAAATTTAGCATTAGTTTTTATTTTTAACTCGAATTTGATTTATGTATAATATTATATTTAATAAAATGAAAAGTATTTACTAAATAAAAAAGATGGCGTATTGGGGGAGCATTTAAAACCTAGGACCTAGTGTTTACAAGTCTTATACATTATATAATTAAACTGTGTTTTTGCTTATTATTTGATAAGATATTAATAAAAGTTTTTTTTTTTTTTTTTTTTTTACTGAATTTAGAGATTAAAACAAATAGTAAATATGACAAGTTTATCAATTTTTAGATTTGTTGTGTCAAATGAATCTTGACTTTAAGAAGTGTAATAAATTTGTAAACTTAAAAATTTGTATTTACTTTTAAAAGTATTTGGTATGTGAGGGGCAAAGTCGAACATCCATATTGCAAAATCTTTATGAAACTTACAATAACGAATTCGCGTTATAGACGTTCAACTCGTGTCACCTCACATGGTAAAAAATAGCATATATATATTTTCAATCTAGTGAAATCATATGTTCAAATGTCTTATTCTAATACTGTTGTTGTAGTAAAATAATATTTCATAAGTCTCTATAACTTTTGATTTTATGCATTTGTATTTGTATTTATATATAATATGTTAAGAATTTATTCATTTTAAAGGAGTTTATTTGATATTTATTTTAAAATTGAAGAACTTAGTATATACAAAATTTTAAAACATTAAGGAACTTGTTTGATACAAATATTAAATTTTGCAATCGAATGGGTCAGTGCTATTTTTATTATTTGGTTGTGAATACCAGCGTTACAGGTTCGATCCCAAGAATGGATATTTGTTCCCCTTCCATATGTACTAAAATTATGCAAATTTTTTTTAATATGAAAATTAGTTACGAGTTTTAAATGGAATTTACTAAAACTTAAGAAACAAAAAATGAATTTAATAAAAGCACCTATATGAGTTCATCAGAATAATATAAAACAAAATTTAAAGGGAAAGACATGCATAAATGGAAGGGTATATTAAAATTACATTATTTTTGGGCGAATATAAATTTCATTATGAATTTATGAGAACCTCAACACAACTATTTTGTATAGCTATCAATTGTTGTTATTGATGAGATTATTGAATGCATTTTTATTGTAAAATTGATCAAAAGTAAAGTTTGGCAAGAGAAATAAAATTGACTAAACTTCTATAACTTCAAATCTCTACTCTATATCAAATCTAAATATGTCAGTGTTGCAATTAATTATCTGATTTGGTGGTAATCTATTTTCACTCTATATTAGAAATTTTAATCTTAACTTTGTCCGGTAAACTTTAATTAACGATTTTAAGCAGAATTGGTTTTTATACATAATTTGGTAGACTTTTATTGGATTTAAAGATAGTTGTAAATCGGAGGAAAAAAAAAGTTCTTAAGAAATCCTTTTGTAACTGTATTAAAATAATTAACAATATTTAACCTAATTCGATTAATATTAAATTTAAATTATCATATGAATTAATTGATTTTATTTTTTAAAAATTTGAGGACCAAAATAAAATAAACTTCAAAATTAAAGGATCAAAATGGTATTAAAGCCTATAATTTAATAAATGATAAAATATCATTTTGGTTCCTGAGTTTTAAAATTTGTTCCATTTTTTTTTTCTAAACTTTCAAAAGTTTAATTTTAATTCATTAATTTTAAGGCCGGTTTCATTTTAATCCATAAAATTTCAAAAAGTATTATTTTAGTCTTCATACTTAAAAAAAAAGACTTTAAATTAATCCATTAATAGATTTAAAGTTAGTATCAATCAAAATGAGTTCAATCACGCTAATAATTTTAATATAATCAAACTTTCTAAAATTTATAAAGTAAGGTGATAGTTTTTTTTATAATATATTATATATATTTATAAAATCTAACTTTTAAGTTTTCTTCTTTTTTTTTTTAAGTTTAAGAATCTTAATGAAACAAAATTCAAAGTTCATTAACTAAAATTAGATTTTTATAGGTTGAAAGGCAAGCAATAGAACCAACTCAAATTTTAATAATTAAAATTAAACTTTTAAAAATCAAAATATAACAAATCTAAGGGTGCGTTTGGAACACCGGTTTGATTATGATAAACGGTGGGTTATGATAAACAGTGAGTTATTATAAATGGTATTTAAGGGGCAAGTTATTATAACATGGATTATGATAAACGATGTTTGAGTGACTGATTATGTAATAAAAAATAATAAATGTAAGGTTCAGATAAACGGACACATAAGTTTAGATAAACGGACACGTAGATTTAAGTAACCACCTTGTATAATAAACGATGGAGTAAACATCGGTTGAACTGTTATAACCAACCCGACCGTTTACATAAATGGAGCACACAAATATCCAAAAAGTGATAGCCTAAAATGGTATTTGACACTTTTAATTCTCTCATTTCTTCATTCATAATTCTCTCTCCCTAAGGTAATAGCCTAAAAGAAAACGCGTCTCTTCCCTTTTCAAAGATTTGGTGGTTTTATTCCCACCCCCTTACCCTTTCTTTTTCTTTCCTCTTTTCCCATCTTATTCAATCTAAATTGCTAACTGGCTCCTAACAATCACCATATAATTTTCAATCACTAAATTTCCTCTATAATAATTATTTCAATACCGCGTCTAAAATTTAAACATATCTTTTGAATTAATACATTAGAAGCTCAAATCTTTCATTTTAGATTTTATCAAAATTAGGATACTCCTTTTTCCTTCACGTTAAAATAAACATTTTATAAGGGTGAGTGACGTAGTTGATTATCTTGTCTGATATTAATCATTTTCAATTCTACGATTTCGAGTCTGAAAATTGATATTTGACTTTCATATTATTTAGAGTAGTTATGCCCTCTATATAGGATTTGTTGGTCCCCCTTCCCCCACTTTGTGCTTAAGAAACGTCATGTATGTTCAATTTTAAACTATATACTTTTAAAAATATATATTAATCTCTATGTTAAGTTTGAAGTTGATTTTAATTGAAATTGATTTAGTAATATTGATATTTTAATACATATATAAAATTTATTAAAAAAAATGTTTTGAAAAAATGTAGATCATTGTAATTTCTTTTATCTAAGCATAGAGGTGCCAAAATGAGTAGTATTTAAAAAAATCATGTACTACTTTGATTATAGATTTGAATCTAAATCATTTTCAATAAAAAATAGTTAAAACCAAAAATAATATTTTAATTAACTGTTATAATGTCATAACTTCATTGTTTAAATTTAATATTAATTGGAATGGAAAATTTTAAATTTATAATCTTAATATTTTTTTAGTGCATTGAGTAATAGGAAAAATTGAACCATATATCTTATAGATATTAGTACTCGAAATGTCGTATAGCTATTATTTTTATTAGCAGCATACTTTAAGACACTTAACTATACTTGAAATTTAAACTTTGAAACAAATTTTCAACCCGTTGTAGGTTTGATATTCAAATACATACTTTTGCATATGTTGAAATTAAAATAATATAGTTTTTTTTTTTTTTTTTTCCTTTGGTTTAAAGATAAAAACTCCATAACTTAAATTGAGCAAAAGTTGATGATTGTATTGACCCATTTTTTTCTTTTTCTTGTCTCTCCACTTTCTCTTTCCTCTATATATACAAAACCCAACATCCCCATTTCACCAAAAACCCCACAACTAAAAATGATTTCCTTTCTCTTCTCTCTCTCCCTTTTTTCTCTCTTCTTCTCCCACTCCAATTCCCTCTCTCTCTCCTTCCCCCTTTCTCTCTCTAAAACCACTTCTCCAAAATCCCCATTATACCCTTTCTTATACTCCAAAACGACGTCGCATGACTCCGCCAAGCTGCTCTTCAAATACTCCACCGCCCTCGTCGTGTCTCTCCCCATCGGAACGCCGCCGCAGCCGACGGACTTCGTGCTCGACACCGGCAGCCAGCTGTCGTGGATTCAGTGCCACGACAGAGTCAAGCCCAAAACGACGTCGTTCGACCCTTCTCTCTCCTCCTCTTTCTCTCTCCTCCCCTGCAACAACCCTCTCTGCAAGCCCCGAATTCCCGATTTTACCCTCCCCACTTCCTGTGACCAAAATCGCCTCTGCCACTACTCGTACTTCTACGCGGACGGCACCTTGGCCGAGGGCAATCTCGTCCGAGAAAAATTCGCCCTCTCAAATTACCTCACTACCCCTCCCGTCATCCTCGGCTGCACCAAAGCCTCCTCCGAAAACAGGGGCATTTTGGGGATGAACGCCGGCCGCCTCTCCTTCATCTCCCAAGCCAGAATCAACAAGTTTTCCTATTGCATTCCCGGTTCAACCCGACCCGGCTCCACCGGGCTCTTCTACCTCGGACAAAACCCGAACTCCGCCCACTTCAGATACGTCCCCATGTTGACCCTCCCCAAAAGTCAACGCTCCCCCAATCTCGACCCGCTTGCCTACACCCTCCCGATGAAGGGGATAAAAATAGGCGGGAGCCGGCTCAATATATCTTCGGCCGTGTTTAAACCGGACCGGACCGGGTCCGGTCAGACCATGGTGGACTCCGGTTCGGACTTGACGTATCTCGTGGACGAAGCGTACGATAAAGTTAGAGAGGCGATGGTGAGGTTAGTGGGGCCCATGATGAAGAAGGGGTACGAATACGCCGCCGTGGCCGACATGTGTTTCGACGGGTGGACGGCGGCGGCTGCGGCGGGGCGGAGGATTGGCGACATGTCGTTCGAGTTTGAAAACGGGGTGGAGGTTTTGGTGGGGAAAGGGGAAGGGGTATTAACGGAAGTTGAAAAGGGGGTGAAGTGCGTGGCGATCGGACGGTCGGGGAGGCTTGGGATTGGGAGTAATATAATCGGGAACGTTCATCAGCGGAATATGTGGGTGGAGTATGACTTGGCCAATAGGAGAATTGGGTTTGGTGGAGCTGTGTGTAGTGGATTGAAGTGATGATGGACGGTGGCGATTAATACACGTGTTCAGGCTTGTGGAGGGTTCTAGAAAAGGAGGGGTTTTGAATGTATCAAGAATGGCACTATTGGAAAACTATGTGTATATATGTGTATACTTTTATACTTCATTTATATAATAAAGTGAATTTTATTCTATTATGTGAAAAATGGAATTTTATTTTCCTCTTTGTGGTTTTGAAGAGTTTAAATCGAACCTCCATTTTCGCTCTTTGAACTATACGTATTTGTTCATTTCATTATCTAAAGTATATCTATAAAAGAGTTTGGTTGGTCTAATTTGCGTTAAAGCTTATTAATAGGTTACGTTAACATTTGTTTTGTCAACTAGAATATTAAATTTGTAGTCTTTTTATATTCGTGATTAATTGGGTCAGATTCTGCCTACATCTACTAATGTCATAAGATATACAATTTGCCCGTATAATATTTGAATTTTAAAAAATTTATAAAAAATAAATTTCTACTATATTTCTTTTCTTTTCTTTTTTGAATAATTCTACTATATTTCTTAATCTTCTTAAAGTCTTTTTTAACAATTACTCTTTCATGATAATTAATAAGTTAGCTGTATAAATATGTACCCAAATCCATCCACTATCGCAGCACCCAAACAATTTTCTTTGATTAATATTTAATTGCTTTTCATTTTTTGTTTTAAAAAAAATGGTTTTTATTTTTACCATGAATATTGATCACTCCAATGAGACATTTCCGAAAAATGGAAAAATAAAAAGAAAATTAAATTAATCAATGTATTTCCCGCTTAGAAAAATTCATTATATAAATAATTGCAAAGAGTTATACTTAGAAAAGATTTTGGTGTGTGTATAACCATAAAGACAATTTGAACTAAAAAAAAAACCATAAGACAATAAAGATCAAACGATAGCATAAAATATAAAATACAAGTGAGCTAATATGCGTCCTAACTTAATTTGTTAATGCCTCGTTTGATAACTATTTGATTTTTTTGTTTTTGGTTTATGAAATTTAATCTTATTTCTATTTAAATTTCCTATCATGTGGTTCCATATTTCCTATAATGTATTAACATTTCCTTGAGAAAATAGGTGAATACTAACCAAAATTCAAAAACAAAAACAAATTTTTGGAAACTACTTTTTTTTATTTACAAATTTATATTTTGTTTATTAAAATATAAGTAAGATGCACATATACAAATAAGGAAAAATGTGTAGTA
The DNA here is from genome assembly GCA_036507275.1 of Sicyos edulis. Lineage (NCBI taxonomy): Eukaryota > Viridiplantae > Streptophyta > Magnoliopsida > Cucurbitales > Cucurbitaceae > Sicyos > Sicyos edulis. The sequence goes on from CM071850.1 coordinate 38,715,341, forward strand.
AGGTAGTTGTTATAGGCTTAAATTTCATAAACAAAAAACGAAAAACAAAATGGTTATCAAACGGGGCCTAAAATACTTGAGGTGTGTTTGGGCCCATTTATGTAACGGTCGAGTTGGTTATAATAATTCAACCGATGTTTGCCCCATCGTTTATTATAAACAGTAGTTATATAAACCTGCGTGCTCCTTTATCTAAACTTACATGCTCATTTATCTAAATCTTACATATATTACTTTTTGTTACATAACCAGTCTCTCAAACACCGTTTATCATAATCTCCGTTATAATAACTTGCCTCTCAAACACCATTTATAATAACTCACCGTTTATCATAACTTTTCATCTATCATAATCAAACCGGTGCTCCAAACACACCCTTGGAGTATTTTAAAAGTGGTTAGTTTGATCCTATATTCTCAATTATTAAACTCAGAAAAGAAACAAATCATTTTTTAAGTTAATATCTAAACTAGAGATTATGATATTAAAACTACCCACTATAACAAAAGAAATTCAGATAAATATTTTCAAAAAGTACTATCACATCAAATTGCAACGAATCTTTTAATTTTCTTTTTAAAAAGAAAGAAACTTTTAAACTTAAGACATAATAATGTTTAAATCCTTAAAAACTTAAGACATAATAGTTTGGAAGTAAAAGGGAGATCATAAGAGAAATAGGATTTTAATTTGGTTGGGAAGAAGAATATGGGTTTAGTATTCAAAATTAATCATATCTGCCGGCCTAATTAAACAAATAAAATAACAGCAACATAAAATAAAATAGTAGTTATTTTTAAATTAAAAAAAAAAAAAACAGTTAACCTTAATTAATCCCGACATTGCATGATTAGATCGGCTTTTTGCTCTTTGATTACATTTGACACGTGCTTGTAAACATGTCTTCTGTCGTTTCTCTAAATGTTTTCTTCAATTCTCTCTTTCTCTTTCTTATTCTTAGTATTATTATTTTAAATTATTAGAATTTTAGCACGTCATTACACGTGATAATTTTTAAAATATATAATTATAAATTATTTCTTATATTTTTAGGCTAAATTTAAATCATCAAATAATAATTTCAATATAATATTGAATTTTATAACCATTTTTTTCACGTTAGTTAAATTTATTAAAATTCACATTTATATTAAAAAGCAGTTAATTATTTATTTTGAGTTTAAAAAATAATAGGTGTTATTATTTAAAAATAACTTAATAAAATTTATTGAATTAAAATTAAATTTTATCTCTGATTTTTAAAAATCGATGCTCTTTAATTTTTTCTCAATGTATCTATTAATAGACCAATTACTCTTCAATTATAAAACTTATAAGAGTTATATCACTATTATAATTATAAATATAAATAAGCTAAAAATATTTACTAGTATACATCTATGAACTTACTTTTAACCTCAAATGATAATTTTATCGTTCTTAAAAAAAAACGTTCCCACATCTCCAAGTCAACAATTAAGCAACAAAAGATCCATACAAAAATTATTACAATAAAAAAAAAGTTAGATGAAAGTTAAGATAAATAATTCAACAAAAATAAGATAACTAAATTTTTTATTATAAAAAAAAACCAAGAAGTAACCCCAAGCAAAAAAGAAAGTTTCAAATGTGTTTGTAAAAAAAATATAGAGAACTATATATATGATAAGAAATCATTGTTACCAAACTTTTGAAATTGAAGAATTCATGCACTAAACTCAGATGATAATCTTATAATTCTTCAAACTTTTTTTCCAGATCTCCGAGTATTTTTTTTTAAAGGCAACAATTATGCAAAAACAATCCCTACAAAAATTATTGCACAAAAGAAAAATTAGATGAAAGTTAAGGTAAACAATCCAACATAACTTATTATAACACAAAAAACAAAACAAAAAAAAAATAAAGAAAAATAAATCCAAGCAAACAGAAAAACAGAAAGTCTTTTTGTAAACAAAATATAGAAAACTATTTATAGGATTGGAAAATTCAATTTATTATTTTAATTAAAATATAAAATGTCAAATAAAATCTATGAGATTTGGTAAAAATATCTTATTTTCTACATGAAAATTTAAATGATATTGTAAATATATTCATTTGATTGTTGAAATCTCTTATCTTCTAAGTTAGTCATAAAATTTATGAGATTTGATAAAAATATCTTATCTTCTACGGATGAAAATCTAAATGATATTGTAAATATCTTTTATGTTATTTGAATTTTTTTTTTATATTCTAATAAATGACATTTTTGTAATTTAGGGTATGACTTAAGGGTAAAATCGTCTAAAACTGATTTTCTCCTTAAGCCACACTTTAAAGTAGTATGATATGATATGATTATATACGCATCAAATCTTTCAACTATGGTATGGTTGGAATAATGGAAAAGGTTACTTTTTTTTAAGAGAGGAAAAGGGTTATTTACAAATGAATACTGAAACAAATGAAGTAAACTCATCTATCTTCTACGAACAAAAGTAATAACTCAAGGATAATTACATCCGACTGAATCGGTCAGTGATGCAATTGTTTCATTGTTTGGTTGTAAATCAGTTCAACACCAGCGTCACAGGTCCGAGCCCGAGAATCAGTATTTGTCCTCCTCTCCCAATATTACTAAAAAAAAAGAGAAGATAATCACGATGTATTTAAGACATGAAAAGAATAATGACATAGGTAAATCTCGAACCACTGTATAACGAGAATAATAATTTAATGATATATAAGTGTGCTCCCTACAAGAAAACTCAACCATCTTTTTTTTTCTCAACTATCTTAAAATATGGTTAAAAAAATCACTTTTTTTAAATATGAAATCTTTAATCCTATGTCTTTTTTAATCTACTATTTTTTTAATCAAATCTCAATTTTTTAAGATAAAATACTTATTTGAATTTTATAAATTTTTTTACTAATTAAGTTATATCCCAATAAACTAATTCACTATAAATAAAGTAACAAACGTAGCATCATTTTTTATAGTAGATCAACTACACCAAATTGGAATATAATTCCATTCGTAAAGTAACTATTGATTCGTGCGTGAATTTTGAATTTTACATAATGAAGAAGGTGAATCTTTTGAAATTTTAACCTTTTATATATAATTATATGCTTTTTTTTTTTTTTTTTTATAATCATTATCTATGATAATTTAAGAGGAGGCCATCATATGATTCGTAACATTATGTAAAAGTTATCCTTGTATTTTTATAGTTGATTTCATTTTGGTTCACAAATATTCAAATATACCATTTTAATCTCCTTGCTAGAAAAACTTGAAATTGATTCTGACAATAAATTTGAAATTTAATATTATACAAAATCATTTCAATAGTTTTAGTATAAACATGAACAAAATGTAAATATATTTCTAATCTTCCTAGAGGAAATAAAAAAGAGAATTTATCATCATCAGCACATTTTACCTTTTGTATTACATTTGCAGCACAATTTCTAAAATAATTTCATCTATGTCATATTAATTTCTATCAGTAATAAAATTCAACTAGTGATAGAACTCAATTTGAAATTCCATCGCTAGTATAAAATTTAAGCAGTGATAGAAGAAGTTTTTCATTGATTGAATTCTATCACTAATAGAATTCTGCAAGTGATAGAATTCAATTTGAATTTTTTGCTACAAATGAATTAGTTTTAATTTTATACTATAGATGAAAATATTTTGTCTTGTTTTGTTATACATGCAAAATTCTCAATAAAAAATCAATTTTGAATTTTTCAAAAATATATAAATTAAAATTAAACATTTTAGAGATAAAATTATAATAAAAATTAAAGCACATAAACTAAAATAGTTTGAAGGTATTAATAAATTTTCATTGGGATGTCATGTCCATGGAGGATGCACATAGTATAAAACTTATTAATATATGGATGTTGGTTATGCGATCAAAATACACTTGAAAACAAAATAATCAACAAAAACACTCAAATCAACATAAATACTAAACTCTTTCATGAAAATATATGAACTCAAGAATAAAAAAAATTCACTCTTAATTAGATTGAACTTATTAATATATGGATGTTAAAGGGTATACATGATGTTATTAGATTAAATTCATCATTTTTTAATTACTTGTGATATTCTTAACCACTAGATGACTCCATGAGTACAACGGTATTGATACAAAATCTTTCACTCATTTACATCTAAATATTCAATTTAATGAAATTAATTTTTATGAAATGTTGAGAAAGAGAGAATTAAGAAAAATGGGCATTTGTAACTTGGCCTTAAAAGTTGTTGATGTAATGGAAGACAAATTTGAATGGAAATTCATGTGATTGTGAACAAAGAGAAAGGAACTAAGGGAGCATTGCTCGTGGGATAAATAATATAATGTTGGAAATTAAATTCTCATCATGTCTTTAGAGTATGGTCTTCAGTATTGAATCCATGTGAATTTATGATTTTGGTGTTAAATAAATTCTACTTTGATTTTGATTGACATACTCAATGATTTAGAGAGAATAAATAATATATTTTTTTATTGATTATACTTAGTATTAGTGAATTAATGGTAAGAGTAATAATTGAAATCTGCTTAGTTTATATCTTTAATTAAAAGTATTTAAGTTCAATTAACTCAACTCTCAAATATTATTATTGGACTAACCTGAGTGTAGGTAAGATTGTCATGTTTTTTAGCATAAAGTATTTAAGATCCTTATAAAACTGTTATTATATTTTATTTATTACACGTATGTTTTGTTTATATTGTTCCAAAAGATGATTTTTTTTTTATTTGACTTCTTTTTTCATTTTTAATATGGAAGAATAATGAGCATCATATTTAGTCAAATAAATTTGAAGGAATATCTTAATTGAGTGTAGGTTAAATCACCAAAAGAGGAAGGAATTTTAAAGGCTAAAGGTAAGTTCAGCCTACCATATCATATTATATTAGCTCACTATTTTGTTGGTTAAAAAATATATATAACTTTTTTTTAATGTTTTAAGATTTTGTTTTTCAATCTTATAGTCTATATTCAAGGTACTAGATGAAACAAGACCCAATTATAAATAAAAATAAGTTTTTTAAATAACAACAAGAGTCATATGCCAAGCATATGACAACAATCCAACAAAAAAACAATTTGAGCATCATAGATTCATAGCACTAATGTAGGACCAGACCACTATGTTATTACCTCTTTTCTTCATTTTCAAGGTTACAAAGGTAATATATTATATTAGCAAAATGAAAAGAAAAAAGATTAAAAAAAACAGATCTAAAACAAAATTAACGTAATTTAGGCCGCAATTTGATAGTCATTTGATTTTTTAAAAACAAATTTAAGTTTATTTTCACAAAAATCTTCCATTTTATCTTTCTTTGAGGGAGCATGTGAATGCAAAGTGAATTTCAAAATTCAATAAAAGTTGTTTGAAATTATTTTTTTGTTTGATTTTTGAAAACATAGATAAGATATAAATAATAAAATAAGAAAGTTGTTGTAGACCTAATTTAAAAACTAAAAATCGAAGAAAAAAACAGTTATAAAACGAGACTTTATTAAAAGAATTTTTGTTTATTCTATATATATATATATATATATATAGGCTTGTATATATTATCTTAAACATAGGATCTATGATGTCTATTAAACCAAATGGATATAAACTAAAATCTATGGATAAATACAAAAAGTAATAGATGTTTAATGAAGTCTTAAATAATCGATAATAAATAGTTTATTATGTGGATAGCACCTGCTCCACCAATTTACAAGATTATAGAATTGTAAACTCTACCATGTATACCATTTTCTATATGTGAAGGGGCAAAACTGGCCTAACTTTTAAGGCAACATAGTTTTCTTCAATCAAATAGGTGGATATATATATATATATATATATATATATATATATATATATATATATATATATATATATATATATATACCTTACCTCAGCAAAAGCAATATAATCACACTATCCTTACCTCAGCAAAGGCAATATAATCATAGTTTCCTTCTCCTATCAAGATCCTTTAAAACTATTTTTTAGAATTTACCCCATTCAAAATCAATTTAATTTTTTAGAATTTAGATTCCAATCACCAAAATCATATTTTTCTGCTAAGAAATGAAAATTTAATAATATTTAATTTCAATTATCTGTCATAACCCCTTGATTTGTTGCAATAGAATCATTATGAAACTAATTAATTCGATTCCAAACAACCCCTACGAGGATTGGCTTTGATGTCACCGAACCCCAAAGAGGTCGGCTAAAGAAGGATTCGACTCCCTAGGGGTCGGCCCCCATGTTTGTCGATCCCCCGGGGTCAGCCAAAGGGAAACCGAATCCCCCCCTCCTCTAGGGTTGGCCTAATGTTGGGTCTATCAAAGAGGACTTCGACTCCCTTCAAAGGTCGGTCTCACTCATTTCAACTCCCCCAAATTGAGTAGAAAAAGAGAAACTATGAAATGTTAGTTTATTATGTTCGGTTTCTTAATATTTGAAAGATTCTTTAGTTTTATTTATTTTTGTTTTGTTCCGCTCTTTCAGTGAAGTGATGGATGATATGATCCGTGCATGCATGTTCAAATCTCAAGCAGGACAAAAAAAAATTTGCTTAGTTTTATTTTTTGTTTTACATTTTTTAACTTCTCTTTTTTCCCTCAACTTTTGTTTAGTTCAGTTTGTTATAGTTTTGTAATTGTACGTGTATTTATATTTATAATTAGATACAATGATTATATTTATAATCATATTGGTATTTACTTTTATATATTGCATTTTATGTTTATATAAATTCTTTATATATTTTTTTAGAAGATAAATTATTTATATTTTACTTCATAAACTGTTGATATTTTTATTTATAGTTCTAGTTTTATATATATATATATATATATATATATATATATATTTTAAATTTACCATAAGTATATTTGTATTTTTAAAATATAAAATTTAAAATTCTGCAATTCTTATTATTTAAACATATTTATTATTATATCACATTATAAAAATGAGAAACAAGAAATAGTTATCCAACCACTTTTGTTTATGTTTCATGATTTTTCTTCAAACAAGAAACATAATCATTTATCAAATATGATCTCATTTCTTATTCTAAAAAATGAAAAACAAAAACAAGAAGTAGAAAATAAAAGGCAAAAAACGAGAAATAGAAACGTTATCAAACCAGCCCAAAATAGCTCTCAAGTTGAGACATGAATAATAATACAAAACTTTGTATTCTTACCTTTTCAGAACACAAACATAACTCAAAGTCTGGTCTGTTTTTCTATTTGGACGTCGTAAAACTTCTAATATCCAACACTTCTATCATATCTACCAAATATTTTAATTTCATAAAATATTCAAGTTAACTTAGGCTCGCACCTCAAATAACGTAAAAAAAATCATAGAAAATTAATTATTAGATAAATGATCATTACAAATTAAACTCATTCTATTATAGTTCCACGAGCATGATTAAGGAGAAAATGATCATCTTATCCCAAACTTCAAATGCCATGGTTCCACAGCAATGTTCCAATGCAAAACATGTTTTACTTACAAATAAAAAGTCTGGTCACTTTTATTTGGTCCAAGAAGAGAAGCTTAGCTCAGACTTCAATTTTTAAAAACAAAATCCCAAAAACATGGGGGAAGGAATGTAAAATTAAATCTTACAACATTTAAATAATGAAGAAAATCTTACTTTTTCGTCAGCAATGCACTGCATTGTGCCATGATCTTTGATGCCCTTGTAATTGCATCAGTCATGTAGAAGTTCTCTAAGGTGCTGCCGAAATCGACCATGTCCATCTTCTGGGTGCTTTCAGGCTTAATTGAAGCACAAAATGTAGCTGCCTCTCTTTCGTCCACCTGCAAGAGGTTTGGAGCCACATTCCTTATTCGGGACCTTATCGCCCCGAGGGAATCATATGGCAGCTGCAGACCGGCAACCTCAGAAAGAGCGCGAATGATCTTCCAATCTTCTCGTGCGTCACCAACTGTCGGTACTGCAGGCAATGTTTGTTGGGCACAACCTTCGGTGTTTTCATAGGTTCCTTCCTTTTCGCTAAATGCAGCAGCAGGGAGAATGACATTGGCCCGATAGACGCTTCGGTCCCCGTGGTGTCCTTGGTAAACAACAAAAGCATCCTTTGGGACCTTCTCCATGTCCACATCATCAGCTCCCATCAGATATAAGAACTTTGCAGACTCAATGCTATTTGCTGATTCTGGCACAAGCCCAAGGTCGAGGGCAGCAGCCTGGGAAGCATTCGAAAGCAATACATTGTAACCATTCCAGTCAGGTCTGACCACATTATTTTGTTTGGCAATGTTTTCAACTACCGAAAATATTGCATCTTTGTCCTTTCTTTCAAAAAGTCCAGCACCAACAACGATAGCGGGATTTTTGGCATTTTTGAGGATCGAGCAGAAGGGATGGCGACCCTCAGCTATGTCAACAAGTGCTTGAGGTCCCGTACCGAGGTGCTGATGATCATAGTTAAGTTCCGTTGGTGGACCAACGTAACCAACTTTAGCTTGAGTTGCTCTTACAGTCTTTCGAATTCTTGCATTCACCATAGCAGCTTCTACCCTTGGCTGCAGTTTGGTTTGAAATAGTGAGGGACAAAGAAAGATACTAGAACACATGACATAATAACACCAATTCATCAAAATCCCATCTCATTATAATCCACAAGCATTTACACATAGAATATGCACATTATAAGTCGCGGTGGAGAGAATGAAAACAGACGAACGGAAGTCATTGAAATGATAGAAAAATATATTAAGAGTAAGTTCAAAAGATCAGAAAAAAGACGAACAATATACAACCAGATTAGTGATACACTGATAAAGATGCAGATTGTAGGTTAATGGATAAAAAATAGACCAAGTTCTAACAAGAACAATATAATAAAACAAGTACGGCAAACACAAGTTGAAAAGAAAATGGCACTGAAAGAAGATGAGAATGTAATAGAAAATACCTGAGTTCCAATCAAAAGAAATACATCTGCCTTCTCAAGACCAGCAATACCAGTATTCATGATATACCCAGAACGCAGGTCCGCGTTCGGTTGGGGTCCATTTCCTTCACACCATACATTATTGGATCCCAACCTATTTAAGAGATCTTTCAAAGCAATCATGGACTCCGCATCAGACAGTTTACCAGCAATTCCAACAATTTCCTTAGGCTTAGCCAGATGGGCAGCTTCAGCAACCATAGCAAGGGCATCACGCCAGCTGACAGCCTTAAAGCGTCCATCAGCACCACGGATCATGGGATCATTTAATCTCTGTCTCTTGAGACCATCATAACAAAAGCGAGTCTTGTCTGATATCCATTCTTCATTAATATCCTGCGAACCGTAATGGGAACTCAGTGTTCTTAAAAGCTCAAGGTGCAAAATAGCCTATTTTGGTGCATAGGTAGAAGGCACAAAAAAGACGTGAGACTCACTATATATAAGAACATTTCTAAAGAAAGATAGTTTAGGAGAATATATACATATAATGGTTGGTAAATGTTATTCTTTTAGTTAAAAAGAACAAAAAAAGATCCTAACTGCAAAGATATTTGCATTTAGGGTTAGTAAAACCTTTTTTTTACAACTAACACAAGCTTACACACACCTTTTTACCTGAGGCACTCAAGGTGCTAGACCTATGCCTTGAGCCTGGGCAGGAGTCTTTTAAAACATTGTTCAGCGTTTTAAGAGGCTTAAGCACACTAAGGCACAATGACCATCTGAAACCTAGACACAAGACACACAAAAAGACAGTGCCTTTTTTACTTAATGGAACTATTTATAAATTTTTTAAAAAAAACATAAAATATATATATGCGTGCACATAAACAATAAAAACACTTCCATGAAAAGAAATGAGTTTTAACCAAACATAATATAGAACACTTACTTACGATTCAAGTATTAACTTTCAAAAATAAAGTTTTAACCAAGAATAATAGATACAACATACATAACATTCAACTATTAACCTTCATTTCATTTCGTAAAAAGAATTAAATCTAACTAAGAAAAGTATACAAGACTACATAAGATTCAACTATTAACCTTTCATTTCACGGAAAGAAATGAAGTTTTAATAGATAATAATATTTTTTTAAAAATAACATAAGATTCAACTATTAATTTGTAAACATTGTGTTGTGAAGAAGAACTCACGGCCAATGGTGTGGATGGAGAATTAGAGAATGTGTGGCTAAAGAAGCAAGAGAATATGAGTTGCGGAGGAGAGAGAAAACGAAAGAAAAGTGAATGTTTTCTTTGTGAGTTGAAGATTTAAGTTATTTAAAGTATTGAAATGTCTTGAATCGGTTATCTCACACTTTGAATGACTTAGCACGTCTAGATGCACCCAGACACGCACCTTTTAAAACACTGTATCAAGAATGGAAGCTTTGGAACAACGCATGAAAGAATTTCAGGGATCTATGAGAAGGACTTCGTTAGCCTTAATCAAACGTGTTCCATTCGTACACTTTAAATTAATGATCAAAGCTATTAGCATGCTTCAAGATGATGAGGGTTTTTTATAATATATATAAAGTTAGGGATAACGTATTTCAACTTCTCTTAAGTTCTTCATTGACATTAAAGTCTTTTCTTCTTTTGTTTAATGTGGTTAAGGCTATCCTTTTGGAGTTGTGGTTGAATGGGAACTCGAGGATCTTTGAGAATAAGTTATCCATGGTTCCATTTTGAGCCAGCCGGTTTGGAAGCCACTTCCTGCCTTCCTTGTGCAATATGCACGCCCAAATATTTTTGCAGATCATTCTTTTCATAATAGTTATCTTCATTAGGATGTTTTGAGCTTAATTGTTAAATTTCTTACTTTTACCCTTTTCTGTTCTTTGTTATTCACTCTCGTTTCACTCCTAGCTGAATTTGTATCACCAGAACTTTATCTTTACATATCCTTACAAGTTTTTTTCTGTATGCAAAGTCAATGTCCAGCTAAAGAGAATGGGCATTTTGTTGAAATATAAAATATGCAAGGGTATGTGAAGTGAGCATAGTAGACATGACAGGTCTCAAAACCTACCTCATTTAACCGAGGCACAATACGCATAACCTCTGGACCTCGGCTATCAATTCGAATATTGGATCCAACTGCATCAGTAACATCAATGGTCTCTGTACCCTTCAATTCCCAATTCCTGGCTTTAAATGCAAAAGGTTTTGAAGTCAATGCCCCCACAGGACAAATATCAATGACATTCCCTGAGAGCTCACTAGTCATTAGCTTTTCAACATAAGTCCCAATTTCTTCACCACTACCACGACCTAATATGCCAAGATCCTGAACCCCCGCAACTTCTGTAGCAAATCTTACGCACCTGCAGGAAAATGCATATTCTTCAAACCAGATATTTTGATAGTATCTTATTTTAGTTTTAAAATTTACAGAAAAAAATTCCAAAAATCTTATCCTTTTCTCCAATCAATGTGGGGAAAAACCTAATGCATTTTGTAGCCTCATTCTGTGGATATTCCCTATCATTTGTATTATCTCACTCATCAATAAAATGATAGTATGCTTCACATGAAAATAAGTTTTAAATTTTTTTGAAAGTTAACAACACAATTAATAAAAGGATTTTGAAAACTTCTATCAATAGCTTTAAAACCTTGGAAGATCAGGCAGTTGTCTCATAGATTAGTTAAGGTGTGCATAAACTAACTTGGACTATACTCGAGGTCATTAAAATAAAGAAGCAAGATTTTAAAAACATTTTTGTAGTTTAGAAGGAAAAACGGAAAGGAAGGAAAATTTATAAAGTTGTCTGAGGACTAATAAATCTTAATTCTATGTTAATTGTACAAAGAATGAACATGTTAAAATCTCTCATAGAGTAAGAATTAATTTAGTATAACTCAACTAATACTGGGAGGAACTATAGGTCATAGAATTGCAATTCTAAACAATAAAAATATAAATGGTAAAACCTCAAATCATTTTGTGCGGCTAGTGGGGTTCTATTTGGATATATTGAAGGAAAGAAAAAACACGAGGGTAAAATACTAGTAAGACATTCAAGAGGTCTAAGCCTTTGCCTTTAACTCAAATAGTTTTTCTCAATAGACCGTGTAAACTACAAGACCTCACCTTGTACACTGAATACATCGCGTCATTACAGTTTTCACGAGAGGACCAAGATTCTTGTCGACCACTGATCTCTTAACGTCAGTAAATCGGCCACGATCCGACCCAAATGCCATAGACTGATCCTGAAGATCACACTCTCCACCCTGATCACAAATTGGACAATCCAATGGATGATTCATCAACAAGAATTCCATTACTCCCTCTCGAGCCTTTTTTGCCAGCGGGGTATCAGTCTTAATTTTCATTCCTAGAAAGCAGATATATACAGATAAATCACTTGTATGTACACAAAAAAAAAAAACCATACATCCTTTAAGATAGATCATAGATAAGACTTCTTTTTTTATATACATGAATGTCCAGGTCAGCTTATGCAGTGACACGCCTTGACTATTCTCATGAGACATACTGCTTGACCCTACAACATTTGGATGTGAAGCAAATCCATAGGAATTATTTTCTAGGTAGGTAGGAACTACGGATTGAACACATAATCTCTCTTGGACTACTAAGCTAACTCGCGAGGGTTAAGATAGATAAGACATAGAACAACCATTCTAAAATTAATTTATCATTCATCACTCAAAATTACACTGCATTATCCATATAGCCCAGCAAAAAAACAGAATTTTATAAGAATCTCAGTTTCTTCTTAAATGAATAAAGAAGAGTGCCCTGCACATAAGATCCCACAGCAGTAGAACAACGTGAAGCGCATCATAAAAGAAGAAAATCACACTAGTAACCGGGAATCGCTCAAATCATATGCACAACAGACAGACAGACAGACAGACACAATAAATTCCTTATCAATTATAACACAACGCAAATCTAAGAAAACCAAAGCCAAAGCCGATCAACACATAACCAAGCTTAGAAATCCAGAACGCACTCAAATTGGAAAGAAAATTCGTTTGTAGAAATGAAATTACCAGGAAGAGCGGGCATAGCGCAAGAAGCAACAGGCTTAGGGGATTTCTCGACCTCAACAAGGCACATACGGCAATTCCCAGCGATCGAAAGCCGACTGTGGTAACAAAACCTAGGAATGTCAACCCCGGCGATCTCACAGGCCTGAAAAACCGTCATACCCTTGGGGATTTTGACAGGGAACCCATCAACGAAGACCTCGATGGCGTCGTCGGGAGAGGAGAAGTGGACGCGGGCGCCGGCGACGGGGGTCCGAGGAGGAGACGCAGGATCGGCCTGGGCGGCGGCGGCGGAGGCATCGGCGTTGTGGAGCTCGGTGGTGGAGACGATGGATCGAGAATGGAGGAGAAATCTAGGGTTTTGAGAGGTGAGAAACCTGGAAGAAGGGCGGAGAACTCTGGAAGCGAGGGAACCAAACCCCATTGTTGGTAATGGAAGTTCAGAGAAGGATGGATCGATCTGCAAAACCAATTTTTATATTTGGCGAAGAAGAAGAAGAGTGAGTTTTGGGATCTTAGCTGAAGTTTCAAGCTTTGCAAATTACAAATACAAACTACTTTTTTCTGTTGAATAAGGAAAATTTTGAAATTAAAAAATAATAATAAGGTTTTTTGTAATTATTATTTGGATAAACTTCTACTATTATTGTGGTAGTTAATCGGTTATTAATATCCTTTCCTATGATAAATTATAAATTTGGCGTATTTTATTTACAAAAAAAAAGGTTAGAATTTATATTAAAATTTAGTTTATATGATTTGAAGAAATGCATAATTTATCTATATGGACAAAACTCTATTAACATCTTGTATGATTTATCAATTAAGAGATTATAAAATCTCTTATTATTATTATTTTGAGAAACTTATTATTATTTATTTTAAGCAGGGGTAACCACGCTCATCCGTAGGACAGACACTGAGAGATATCGAAGGAGTAATATCACTAGTGAGTTTCAAACTTGAGGCCTTAAAGGGACAAAATCTCTCATTGTTAAACTTAAAAAAGTTTTAATTTTGTCTCATAATTTTAAAAGTTACAGTTTAGCTTTTATGATTAGAAAAACTTAAGAAATAATACAATCATTTGTAATTTTGACAAATTAGATATTGAAAGTTAGGTTTATGTATCAATAATGATCATATGAGTTAAATGACTGATGAGACAAAAAAGTTGCATTATTTACACATTTATAGTTATTTTCATTGTACTTAATTTGCAAATGATTCTAAACGATATAGACTATTTTTTAGGTTTGAGTAAACATATATTAAATTCTAGATTTTAAAACTATTTTTACTAAATTCTAAATTTTTTTTTCGAAATCATAAAAATTATTATAATTTTTAAAAGAGATGCCTTATTATTAACAAATAAATATGGGAGTGTCTTTTTAAAACTAATGAATATGTATCTTAAATCAACAAGTTACGTTTCTTTACTCATATACATGTATGATCAATAAAAATATAATTCAACTAGTTTAAGTGTAATAGATGACTAAAAAATCATTAATTCAGATTTCATCCTTAATTATAACTATACTCTAAAAAAATTATTATGAAGTATGAGTTTATGACCAAAAGATCATAAATTTAATTTCTTAAACTAAAACTAAAGTTGCATTCACTTCAAAAAAAAAAAAATAGCGCTAGTACCTATGTCACATAAAGAGAAAAATAACATTCATGAGATACTTTAAAACAATATCATTTTCAAAAGTTCTATATTATAATTAATGATTACTACAACTTTAATCACGTTTAGCAATGCTCCAATTATCCATTTGGTCTCAAATTCTGAAATGAAGCATCTTTTACTCATGAGGTTCATGTTTAATTTTCATTACATCCTTTCAAGTTTCGAAAGTAAAAGCAAATGAAAACTAAACTCAAAATTTAAAGGTAAAAATAAAGCTTTTGAAATCTAAGAACCAAATGAAATTCAGAAATTATATTGAAAATCATAGTGTATTGTTTTGTTGGCAGCAATTCCCCAATCTAGCACATTAGGACACAGAAAACACCTAATTCAATTATATTGCAGCTAACCCATCTTAACCAAATAAAAGATAATGTCTTAATGGAGAGTTGAGATCAAGCCTCACAGCTAATATCTTAATAATTAAGATACAAAGTACATATTTCTTTCTACAACCCCATTTGGTCTTTGTTAACTTGCCAAATACCATACAAAAAGATCTAATTAAAAGGATTCAACTTATGTAGTTCGGTATCGTAACGCCCATACGCTAAATCGGCACAATATTATCACTATTAATAATATTTATAAATAGCTATGTAACCATGTCAAATGTGAAAAACATAGTGAACAGTGTTTAGAAGCCATAGTGTTATTATATGTATCAGAAGATGAGTTTTTAGATTTGAAGGGTCAGAACCACATAATCAATAGTCATCACCTCTGGAGATCACTTCTTTGCAGGTTGGCCTCAGTAAAATTGTATGCTCATATTGAGAAACATAGCTTCCCTTTGTGTCACACAATGGAGGATAAGGCTGCAAAAAAAGAGTCATCAACGACGCGCATTGCTATAGATAAATGTATGCGGCACCTTATTTTTTTTAGTCCCCGAACTTTCAAATATTCTAAGTACATTTTGCATCAACAATGCAACCTTACTTGAACAGGATTTGTTCTATAGGTTGTACAATTGTTTCCTTTAAGTTCTATTGACGGTTTAACAACTCAAGTCTATTAAAGACAAATTATAAATTGTTTCCTTTAAGTTCTATTGATGGTTTAACAACTCAAGTCTATTAAAGCAAATTATAAATGCAATCATATAATCAAGACCCAGTTTGATAACAATTTCCTTTTTTTTTTACTTTTCAAAATTAAATCTATAAATCATAATCCTCAAAACCAAAATGAGTTACCATGAACATGATAGAGAAAAGAGGATTTTGTTTTTTGGATTTTGTTTACAAAAAACAAAAGGTAAGATAAACACCGTCAAAGAAAAGCAAATAAAGAATTCTCCTTTGATTCAATCATGGGTTGATCAAGTGGTCAAAGAAGGTCTTGAATATTCAAGAGGTTATAAATTCAATCCATGGTAACCACCTACCAAGAGAATAATTTTCTACATGTTCTACATCCGAATGATGTAGGGTCAAGCGATATATCTCGAAAAAATAGTTTAGATACACGTAAGTTGACCCAAACACTCACAAATATTAAAAAAAAAAGTTGGACTTTACAAAGAATGCACCTACTTGGAGACAGCCATGCAGGTGAATTTTCTTTGGTGTTTATCATTAGTGTTTCGAGCCATATGGGCAAATTAGTGAATAAAGAACTTCACCTTCTATGGGCGGGGTTCTAGAACAATTCTCCTTCGAGAAAAGCTGTTCATCAAGGACTTCGGACTTCGGACTTCGAGGAGGAAGATTCAAATTTCTCAAATGACCAAACCCTAACGTCTGTCCTCATCCGTAGATAAATGGAAGCTATAAAATTGAGACTTAATTCAGCTAACTTAATACCCGAGATCCCTCTTGAAATTCCAACTCCAATACTCTACAGAGACAAATCACTCCTACATAAATCCTTAGCAGAGGCCTGTTGTTTGCAAGACAAAGAATAACCGTATAAAAGTCGAACACAGCGGAGAAGCCCCCAACCATTACCACTTATTTTCAGCATCTTTTTCCATGGGCCACTCAAAGTATGCAAAGAAGACAATGCCAAAGGGAACTTTTCTCCTTATGGTATATCTCCACTCCCAGTTAGCCAATCAAACACAATTTTCCTTAAATTGAAGGCTTAAGCTGCGGAGATAAAATAAATAATCATCCACTTAATGGGATGTGTATTTTTTTTTTTTAACCATCATAGGTTGGCCAAATTCCCACCTTATTAATTTGGGGTGACCAAATTCCTTTAATCATCCACAAAACTAACACCAATGTTGATACCAAGAACTTTTGTTTTGCTGATGTAGCTGATTAGACCCAAAAAAATTTCAAAAGCATGAACCACATAAAAAATGTTATCAAATAGTCCTATGAACCACCCAATGTTCATGTGATGAAAAGAGGGGAGTAACACGGACAAATTAAAGGCGAGTAATATTGTCGTCATTATTACCAAGCTAAACCTTTAATGTTCTCGAGGATTTTTGAGTTTAGAGTTAGTAAAATTTATTATTTTTATATTTGATAAAAAAAACCACTAAGATGCAAGCTCAACGCCTTAGGGCTTCAAAAGAAGGTGTGTTCAGAACGTACCTTACAACTTAATCCTTGCCCATTCAAGGCAAAGGGCTTGCCTTGAGCTTAAGCGTGTTTGGGCAAACATTTTAAAACACTGAAACTAACATGCTAAACATAACATGATGGCACAGACATGATTCACATTTCAATTGGCATCAAAAGGGAAGCTAGACCGACTCCAAGCTAAGACATGAAATCAAATTTTAATATCATATCAAAGATATCAAGCCAATGGGTATAAATAACATGCTAAACATAACATGATGGCACAGACATGATTCACATTTCAATTGGCATCAAAAGGGAAGCTAGACCGACTCCAAGCTAAGACATGAAATCAAATTTTAATATCATATCAAAGATATCAAGCCAATGGGTATAAGAGAAGCACCTCAATGATTCCAGAATCACACAAATTCTTTAATGCCATAAGATATTTTGTCTCCCCCAGGCGATCCAAATATCGTCTGCAGAATGCCAATGTTGAGAAGTTCTTATTAATGGTCACCAATAGTTGCTTAGCTCTTGACAACCTCAGTGGAACATGGCCAACGTCAAAATTCTTCATATAATGGCTACATTCGAGATCATCTCTGACATATCCTTTCCCTGAATTAAACACAGACAGAATCGTGAACGAGGGCAGCCTGTGATATAAAACAATAGCTTCCAAGCTGCATAATTTCTTACCCGTCGATCCAAACGTTTCAATTGCAAAGAATTCACCCTCTTCCATTTTGGTTTGCTCCCCTCCTTTCACAATAGGAACAGATTTACCAGCATGGATCTGGTAACGGCCAATGCTATGTCCATTCAAATTTCGAATGCTCTTAACTGAAAATGAGGAAAGTATCATCCATTAAAATCTATTTTACAAGGATAAAAAATACTCTTTTTTTTGTTTACTTAGAAGAAAAATAATCTTGTGCCAAAAAAGAGTCAGAAAATCGTACATTTTTCTTTAAATACGATGCTTCGGAGAGGCTAACAACATTGTTTACGTCAATATAATAAATAAGGTTTGAGTTGAGAACTTGAATTTTTTTGGACAGAACTTTTCATTGAGAGGGTGAAAAGAGCCGAAGCTCAGAAACCAAAATACAAGGATGCAATCCAGATAAGAAAATAAAGAAAACCAAGACAAACTCAGTAGGCACCCTTGAAGTTGATGTTCAAGAACCCAAAACAGAAATAAGTACAATAGCAACAACATTAAATAAATGCTTCCCAATTCGTGATAATATCTTGGATGTTGTAGCCTAGTTGAAGTCAAAAGATAATGAATGACTTGTTCTTTGATGAAAAATGAAATACTCATACCTTGACACACCTTTCCATTAATTTCAACCTCATACGACTCCATGACCTCTTGGATTGCAGCACCAACATCACAAAGTCGTACATCGATTCCAGATTCCTAAAGAAATAAACAACAGTTAATATGTAGAGGATTAAAAAAACCATCAAAATCACTAGAATTTTATTTATTTATACTCCAAACAAATTTGATGGGTTTTTTTTGGGCGTGGTTACCCCATGTTTCAGAAGAAAAAATAAACCATCAAATTTGTTTGGAGTATAAATAAATAAAATTCTAGTGATTTTGAAATACAAACTTTAAGAGAACAAACTAATCATTGAAAACATTAATAAATATGTTCTATCAAACTTTTTCATAGTTGGATTGTTATTCTTTGATAGTACCTTGATAAATAAGACTGCGCTCTCTCAAAACTTGTTTAGCTGAATTTTTTAAAACCAATACGGATTCTTGTAATTTAGTAAAATTAACAGAACTTTCATTAAGATCGTCTTTTTAGCGAAAGAGAGGACAACCGAACATCAAAGGTGTCCAAATATTTACCTAACCCCTAACTTCAGAGGGAGATAATACTTTTGGAAATTTATTTATATTATGGTGTATTATGGATCCAAAACTATACTATTTGCATTTTCTGTATGATACGCCTGTAATTGTCATTTCAAGATCTTCACCTCGTCAATAAAACAACACTAACATGTCGTTTCCGACATTTAGAAAGCAACAAAGAATATAATTTCTGGAGTTGCATTTCTCATAAAAATGGGAGAAAAATGGGAGAAAAGATTAAACTTCCAATTGCATCTACAATGAATAATTAGATGATAACAAAATTCTGAACAAAAATAAAAGTAGATTATCACAATATCCATAACTATTTCATGGAAAATATACTTCATCAAGGCAGAGTAATCAAGTTAATTTTTTTATAGCAACGGCCAGCGAGGATAGCTACTAGCACAATTATCAATTACCTTGATGCCAGTGTTAGTTGCTTCACGCGTAGCTTCCAGTAGTGGATCAAACATCGGATTGAACGCAACTGTAAATGCACAATCAACTATGCAACCTGCACTCACCATAAACCAGTTTTTTACTCCTACAAAATGATATTATCCATATGATACAATAACGAGAACTGGAACACAAAAATATACCATCAATATGTGTTCCAAAATCCAATTTCATTACATCGTCGTACTGTAGGACAGTCTTATCTCCGGTATTAGGGGTCCAATGAGCAGCAACCCTGAATGAAAAGAAGCCTAATCTATCAACAAATACTCGAGAAACATATAAATATATATACACACACAAATTGATGGACTTCTTTAATATTACCAGTTCAAAGAACATCCTGTAGGAAATGCTATGCCTGCTTGCAAGCCATTCTCAGATATTAGCTTTCTTACTGTGTTTTCTAATGTCTCACACAGATCAGTCATCAACATCCCTGGCCTCAGTATGCTTCTTATGTATTTTCTTACCTAATAGCAAAAAGGAAAAAAAAAGGTAAGGTAATTCTATAGCATGGCCAATCCCCGGAACCTAATATATGCCAACATAACCATTAATACAAACAAGTCAAGTTACCTGACGATGAACTTCAGCTGCTCGGCGAACAGAATTATAGATTGGCTTTTCAAGGCGTTCCAACTCCCTCTTCTCTTCAGATGTAGTCCTCCACAGGTTACTGATGTAGAGAACAAAGAAAATAGTCAGATATTGATAGAAATGCTCAATCCAATAAGGAGTAGGATAATGATAGGTATTAGATTGGTATGGCTTATCGGAACCCAACTCAGAACTTATTGGCAATGAGTGGGGCAGCCACACATCATATAAAGCTTGTAAGGCCTCTTCACTATTCCAATAAGGCAATATATTTTGAACAAGAAAATTATTAATATGCAGAGTTCAAATCAAGTCTTATACTCACTCATCCTTGTACTGTTGAATTTCACCCTCCGGAAAATCGCCAGACGGGAAAAGATCGACAATGGGAATAGATGGTGGATCCGTTTGTTGAGGCACTTCCTTCTTTTTCCTAGTCATGAAAGAAATATATAAAACTTGAAACTAGCATTGCAATCTCCTGCCAACCCCCTAGGGAAAAGCATAAACACACACAAGAAACGGTGTACTAAAAATAATCGGTTCTCACTTGCTTTTATTTTTCTTCTTCTTTTTCTTTGATCCTTCTGCAAAATAAGAGAGAAGCATCAGCCCGTAACAAGCATAAGTAAACCATCAATAAATTGGAAGTGGAGGTCTCAACCAATATACAGTCACTAAAGATGAAGACTTTTTATATATATATAAATAAATAAAAAATCATTTGAGGAGTAAAGTTTCTTTTTTATTACTTGCAATGAGAAAGCTTTAATAATATCCATGAGTATTCGAGTCAGCTTATCCACAACTCAACTAATCTCACAACATGACCTATTTGACCCTACAACAATTGGATGTCAAGGAAACTCTAAGAAATTAATTCTTAGATAGGTAGCCATTATGATTTGAACTCATAACCTTTTAGATCCCCAAGACCCTCTTTAACTACTAGGCCAATCTATGATGGTTTGTTTATTCATTCATAGTGGACATGCCACTAGGCCAATACTTGCAATGAGAAATTCATCATAAAAAATTGTTACAAACAGCAAGGAAGAAGCTTACAAGTATAATTCACTTTTTTTATTCTTGAGCAAACTAATCTTTGTGATAAATGAAAGTACATAAGAGAACCAACAAAACCATAACAACAAATAAAGAAATAATCCAACGAAGAAAAATTACAAGGAGTGCTGTTGTTGTTGATCAAGAAGGAGATAACTTTTTTTATCACCGAGACACCACAGCCACTCATTTTACTGCATACTTCGCCCGTAATATAATATCATATTATCAATGAAAGGATGTGATTTGTTTTCCTAATTGCTCAGTAGAATAGCATAGCATAGCATTCAAGGGCATGAATCCCTTATGGCCTAACAATATTTTTTAAAGCAATAAAAAGGGGCCAAATAAAAAGGAACCCAACAAAGGATCCAGCAAACAAAATAAAAAAAATAAAAAAAAGATTTTTAGACAGTAAATGGCATTCGTTTTTTGGTTTTTTTAATGGAAAAGAATGAAAGAGAACATAAAAAGAGGCATACAAAAAACATCCCAAACAAACAAGGGACACCTACAGAAACAGTCTTTAATCAAGAGAAATTACACCTAAGCATAGTTATAAAAAAGAGAAACATAGAATCTAATGAGTACAAGCATCAGCCGAAAATCTTTCCTGCCATCTATGGCATTAATCCACCTATGGAAAACCAGCCAAGAAAAAATAAATTTGTAAGTGTCCAAGTCATCTTACGCGCACCTCGACTATTGGAACACACCACCTAATCGGCTAACTGTACATTGGATGTTAAGGAAGGAAACCTACAGAAAATTATTTCCTAAGTAGGTGACCACCATGGATCAAATCTATAACCTCGTGGATCCCCGAGGCTCTTTGACCACTTGGTCGACCCATAATGGTAAAAGAGGGGAGGGAAAAAAACAAAGATTGAGAGAGCACTAAATTGGAACAAAATAGACTTATATAAGAACACAATCAAAGAATCAAGGGTCCAAAATATCAGTTTCACTAGACCCAGAGAAAAGAATTAACCAATTCAGGAAAGAAAAGAAGACAAATTCGAAGTTATCTATGAAACAAAAGTCTCCAAAAATCTTCTTCTTTTTTTTTTTGAATGTACCTACTAGGATTCGATCTTGAGACCAACAACATCAAACTAAATTTAAATTTGACATGTTGGCCATCAAGCTACAATGCCGTTTGGTTCCAAAAATCAAATTTGCACAAAGTGAAGAGAGCTACATAGGTAGTTCACAGAAGAGAGAAGAAAAAGACCCAACCAGTGGTCTTCCTGGAAATAATATATGCGGCTCAATTTCTATGCCTCAAATTTCCTATTCCTAGCTCACCTAAAAGCCTCAAACTAACTCATTTAAAAGCTATCCTTACATACATCCTAATCGCAAGAAAACTAGCCAAAGTACGATAAAATCTCGCACCTACAAACTACAAATAACAAAAGAAAATATAAACTCTAACCCATAAACAAAACATTGACATTAACCTGATCGACTCTAAACAGAAACATCAAGCTACCTGAAAACACATTCTATTGTGCGCGTGAGCAGGCCAGGACACGAACATATACAACTTCATCAATTTCTACTTTCTTCTTAATACCCATTAGCATAAACAACAAATTAAACCTAATCTAAAGAAAACCCAACCAAACGATGTGATGCTTAACCCTTCCTTCAAGAATTTATGCTATAACCATATGGAAGCATAACAAACCCTATCCCAAGATTCTATATTCATTCAACAATCATAATAAAAAAAAAACAAGGACCCCAAGTTGCAAACAAAAAAAGAAAATGACCTTTGACATCATCTTCATCCTTTAGCGATGTGGAAGCAAGTTCGTCAGAAACCAGTTCAATCCCATTACTGGGTTCTGAAGCCTCATCTTCAGGGACAGGAACTTCAGTGTGATTTTCGTCGGCCATAGCTGGAAAAACCCTTTTGTGGCGGCGATTGCTATCATAAAGGGGAGTGATAATAAAAATCTCAAGCAAGCAGAAAAGGGGAATGTAAATCAAAAGAAACAGAGAAAAAAAAAACATGCAGAAGGAGAAACTTACGGAATTGTTGTTCCTTAGATGAACGAAGAAGAAGAGGAAAGTTGTAAATGGAAAAACCCTATGAACCAAAAGCTTGTAATAGTGCGCTGAGAAAGAGAGGACTTGAAAATGTGAGGAAAATTGGATTTGTAGCAAAATTTGTACTTTTTTATGAGAAACTGGCCGATTGAGGGTTTATTAGCCAAGGTCTAATTAGAAGAGTTCATACATTTTTCGAAAATCGATTCGATCAATCAAACCGATCGAATTATGGTTGGTCGGTCAGTTTCAAGCTTGGATCGGTCAGTGTCGGCTACAAAAATGGTTAATCGAATCGGTCGATTTTTTCGGTGTCGGTCTTATTTTTTAAGAAATTGATAGGTCGGTTCTATGTCAATTTTCACCAAAAATCGACACTGACCGACCGATGAACACCTCTAGGTGTAATTAATCCTATCCTATCAAGAATTACTAGGTTTGAATCTCTGACCCCAATTATTTAGGATGTGATAATTATAAAATCGAACCAATTCAATGATATGTTTTTACTACATATCGGAGGATGTTGAGAATTTGACAAAATATTAACAAAGTTTGTCCTACATAGTGCTCCATTCATTATAAAAGAAGGAAATAGGCATGATTTCAAAGCTTTTGTTCGTGTTTTTTCTCCAATTTGGGGGTCGTTAATTATTATGTTGTTCTTTTTTGTTATTTCCTTTCATTTCTCAGTTAATTTTTGTTTATTCGTGTGTAATAAGGATGTTTTTTTTTCCAATAAGAAGGGGGACAAATACCAATTTTTGGACTCGAATTTATATTGTTGGTGTTGAACTGGTTTACAACCAATTCAATAATGTTTTAGCACAAAGTTTAACCTATCAATTTATATTTTAAAAACAATAGAAAATGAAGTTTGGTTTTTGGTTTCCATTTTGAAAGCTGATAAAAATTGAATTGAAGTATACATACACGTTGGTGGCAAATTCTAAAAAATCTTCTTCTTTGATATTGTTGTCTTAGAAAATTAAAAATTGAAACCCTATCTTAATTAAAAACCGAAAATCGAACTAAAAGTCAAAAAGAAAATATTAACTACAGTAAAATCAAAATGGGAACTACGGGTCTGATCCCTGGAATTAATCCCCTCCCCAACTTTGTACTAAAAAAAAAAAAAAAAATCTAATTTGACATTTATATCATAATTTTATGCTGGTGGGGTTGAACCTTAAGAAAATGGGAATGATATTTTTGTGTGTTGTCCTGGTTGTGCCAAATGTCCAGAATTTGCTTTTCAAGCTATTTGGGGCACTACAAAATGCAAACATTTATGGCAACAAACTCTTTTTTAGCATCTTGATTTTTACAGGTTAAATATCGA
The DNA here is from genome assembly GCA_036507275.1 of Sicyos edulis. Taxonomy (NCBI): domain Eukaryota; kingdom Viridiplantae; phylum Streptophyta; class Magnoliopsida; order Cucurbitales; family Cucurbitaceae; genus Sicyos; species Sicyos edulis. The sequence continues at coordinate 38,740,058 of CM071850.1, forward strand.
CGCTGCACTCCACCGTTCATCTTAGCGAGCTGATCTTAGTGGGATTGTTCGTATAATTTTTTGGGATGTAATGTGGCTGTGCATTTTGTTGTGCACCGAGTTGGTGGTTACTATGGTTGAAGATCAATATTGGATTGTGGATTATCCCATAGATGTGTTGTTTTTTTGTACCAATCAGAATTAGTTGTGCCCCATTTTCTTCCTCTCTTTGGGAACTCTTATTTCATTTAGCTTCTATAATGTCTAACGATTATGTAATTGAATGGGTCAGTCACGCAATGATTTCATTGTTTGTTTGTAAACCAGTTCAAGCATCACAGGTTCTATCCCGAGAATCGGTATTTGTCTCACTCCCCCAATATGTATTTAAAAAAACGATTATGTAAAATTAATATAATATATTTTTTCATACGATTTCAAAATGAAATTTGACTTCTCAAGGGATTATCAAAAAAGTTTTTTTTTTCTTTTTCTTTTTTTTATATGGACAAGATTTCCCCTATTAATTTCTTACAACATATGCAATTGACTCACTCAGAAAAAGTCAAATCAATGTTAACCATAGAAATGGCACACTAAAAGTTCATTTAAAGATTTAATTAATTTCTTTGAAGGTTATGAGTTTTTTTTTATGAGAAGTTAGTTTGAATAGTTATTTTAAGTAGTTAAAAATTGAAAGTTGTAACCAAAAATTAATTTAAATATGATTTTTTTGTAGAGGAGTTTAGAGAGAAAATTACCTGATTTCGATGTAAATTTAAAATGAATAGTTATTTTGAGTAGTTAAAAAATAAATAATTAAAAATGAATGATTAAAAAGAGTAATTTTAATTGATTGAAAGTGAATGATTAGGAATGAGTGGTTTGGAAATGAAGAGTTATATTGAATAGTTATAAATGAATTATTAGAAATGAGTGGTTAGAGTTAAATGATGAGTATTGTTAATAAAAAAAAATGTGAAGTTATTTTGAGTAGTTATAAAATTTTATTTTGATGTATATTTTCAAAGAGAAACTAATAAATATTCAATTTAAATCCTCCTTAAATATGGCAAACAAACATCCCCTAATTCAACTAAGGTAAAATGTGTATTTATGACAAAAACAAGTAATAAATTTAAATTTTTTACTCTTGATTGTAGTTGAAATTATATATATATATATATATATATATATATATATTAAATTATCAACCAAAAATATAGTTTTAACCTACATAAAATGTAAGTATGATCAAGAGGTCACAAAAGTAAATAAATTAAGTCTCTCCAATTATTGATATATATATATATATAATTAAATTATCAACCAAAAATATAGTTTTAACCTACATTAAATGTAAGTATGATCAAGAGGTCACAAAAGTAAATAAATTAAGTCTCTCCAATTATTGATGGGTAGTAATAAACTTTCAATTTGGTAACCTCTTATTTATTTCATTGATAAATTGTATGACAAGATTCTTAATTAATGAACAGTTGTTTTCTACCTCTCTTTTGTTTAAGTTCTTTATTCCCACATATTTTGTGATAGAAGTCATTTTTTTTAATCTTAATTTGTCAGAAATTTCTACTACATTTAATGACTCTTTACTATTCGTTTTTCCACGTAATTAATGCATTGAGTAAAAAGAAGAAAAAACAAAAGGCAAATTCATTACATTTAGGGCATGTTTGGCCCCTTACTTATCAATGGGAAGGGAAGAGAAATTTTATGTCAGTGTTTGGCCACCTGGGTTATTTCTTCCCGGAAGGGAAGGGATAACCCACCCTTTTTTTTTTTGGTCAATTTTTATTTTTTAGTCCATTTTCTTACTTTTTAAGTTTTTATACACATAGTTTATTACCTCCATTTTTTGTATCTAATCAAATTTATTTTGTATATATATATATATTTTGAATTTTGCCTTCAACTTTTTAGTAATGCTTATCAATATAAATTTATGATAATTTGATTGTTTTTATCTGATTATCAAATTTAATTATTGGATAATAATAACGATCTAAATATATAAAAATTAAATTTTCATTAAGTAATAGTTAAAATAAAATGAGTCATCTTTTAAATTGAAACTGAGTGTTTATTTTAATTTTTGTAATGTTTTTATAATTATATTTTGGTATATTATTATTCAAATTAAAATAGTCAAAATTAAGTTTGGAACCTTAGTTTTCCTTGAATCAAGAATTAAAGTTGTTAACTTTGAACCATTAATTAATTTAATTTAATTGATTATATTTATTTATTCTATGTATATTTATTTATTTTAAAGTGTAATATTTATCATTTCTTTTTTAAATATATATGGTTCTTTAAATAATATTTGTTAGTGTTTATACATTCGATTTTTATCATGCATTTGAAATTTGTTGTATAAAAATATATATTAATAAATATTTATCGTATTATTTATCAATTTTTTCTAACTCGTGCATGTTTTTTAATAAATATATGAAAATACATATCCATATGATTTAAAGATATAAACACTTGAAATAATTAAACTAATATATTTTTCTTTTGGTGTAACTCATTTTGATTTGAATTTTTAAACTTAATTTTAAATTTTATTTAAATAATAAATAAAATAAATTTCAAAAATGATATTTTATGAATATTACATTAAAAACAATAAATATCTATTATTTAAAAAAATTTACCTCACTTCCTTTCCCTTCCCACCAAACATAAATTTATTATTACATCACTTTTTTCCTTTTCCACCAAACACTAATTTACTCCAACTTCCCTTCCTTTTCCTTTCATTCCCTTCCTTTCCTTTCCCTTCCCGCCCTAGCCAAACATGCCCTTATGATGTCAAAGGATGTAAAATCTTTTTGGGGACATAAAAAAACTTTCAATATAAAATTTCTTTTAACATTAAAGTAGGGTGAACCTAGGTTGAGTTGAATAAAGTTTTCAACTCAATTGAATTTTTTAGATTAGTTATTTTTTCAATTCAACTCAAGTCAATTAACTCGATATTTTTGGGTTGGGTTGAGTCATCGGTTCATTAATATATTATAAATATAAATATTTTTTTCATCAAATTAGTCATACACTATATATAAACAAAATACAATTCTCAACCATTATCATATCAAGTTAATGAAATTAATATAAATATTAAACATGCAAAATATTCAATCAAAAGTCACTCAATATTAGTCCTATAGAAGAACCTAACTATAGAACATAAAACAAATAAATAATTAAAACAACAAAAATAGATAAATTTGACTTCCTTAAAACAAATAGATAATTAAAACCAACAAATGACATAATTTTAGTATATATTATTGCTGTCGTGTAAAAATATTGGAAAAGAAAAGGTTTAACAATAATAAGAAAATAAATATGCACATAATCTAAATAATTAAATAACATAATAATCATGTTATTGGTAAAAAAAAATATTTTTAAAACTAAATAACAAATTCGGATTGTTTAAGTTGGGTTAATTTTAGGCTAATATTTTACTCAAAATTGGGTTGAGTTGGTCTGGGTTCCTCGTTGTTTGAACACCCCTACATTAAAGTGAACATGAACTTTGAGAAAAACATTCTATCACTTTTTTATCACACCAAAAAATAGAAAGAAGAAGAAAATACAAAGAAGAAAAACTATTGATCATGAATCAATATTTTGTTTGGAATAATAGAAAATATTAAATATATAAATTATAAATATTAAATAATATGTAGTTTTAAAAGTTTGAATGAATTATATATTAAATAATTATATATGTAATAAGCTAGACGTGTATCTTCGTTTTAGATTTTATTATGTAATTGTATAAATACTCCATTGAAGAGATGATAAACATATAAAACATTTTCACATTCATCAAACTTATAGCTTCTCCATGCTCGAAATCAAAGTTTTTTAAAAAATTGTGATGTAAGAAGTACTATCTCTTTGATATGGAAGAGTCTACAGTAAAGTTCTCTCTCTTTTTTTTTCTTTTTTTTTTTTTTGTATTGTCTCTCTCCTAAGCCCTAAAAGTATTCTATATAGTTATGGCATTTTCGTAAAAAGTATTCTATATAAAGTAGATTTTTTTTTTTTAAATACTCATTCTACCATATTTTTTTAAAATCTGGCATAAACCTAGACTTCAATTAATTATGATAACCAAATCCTCACCATTATTGAACAATGAAACCAAATGCGATCGCCCTTGTCCATCCTTTACATTGGTTTTCGTCAATTGCCTCTCAAACTGTCAGCTACACGCTTTGATTTCATCTATGAGTGGAGGCTTGTTGACGTCACCTGGAGGGTTATCTTCGTTGACTATGATTTTTGAAGTTGAAGATTTCTCGACGACTACACATTTAGGGAGTTTGCAGGAGTAAGTGAATGGAACAAATTGATTGAAGACCATTAGTTGAAAAGTGATTGAAGAGTATTAAATAAAAAGTGATTGAATGCTATTAATTGAAAGTATATTGAAGATTGTTAGCAAAAAATGGATTGAATGCTATTAGACGAAAAGTGGTTGAGGACTATTAGTTAAAAACAATTGAAGGCTGTCATTTAAAAACTGGTGAAATATTATTATTTAAAAATTGATTGAAGACTATCACATGAAACAACTATCAACTCAAATCTAATTGAAACATGAATATTTTAATCATTTTATACGGACCGCCCCATTTATTTGTTATATATAAAATATTTTTTTTAAAACAATGTTATTATTGATACTTTTTGAATTTTTTTTGCTATACATCTAAATGACCTAAAATATTATATCCATATGCTGACTAATTTGTTAAAATATTGTCTTTAAAAAAACTAGTTAAAATATTATCTTAAAAAAAACTTGATAAAAATATTAAGTATTACAAGAAAAGCTGACTGGACAGACATTTCTGTACGGATTTCAAATCTGTACTTGATTTTGACTTTTGAAAATTTTGGATCCGCTTGTTTTAATATTATATATTTTCAGAAAATAAAATAAAGAATATCTCGTTGGATACGGTGTCGTGTCGCACATAAAAATATAATATATATATATATATATAATTTATTAATTCTTCAATAAAAATCTACAAATATTATCTATGGTTGTCTTAGGGGCTGTTTGTTTGACATATTTAGGGAGGAGTTAGTTCTAGGATTTACTAACTCCTCTTTAAAAATTGCATTCAAACGAATTTTTATTAACTCTTTTTTATATTTGCTTTTAAAAATAACTCTAATTTCTAACTATTCATTTTTAATCATTCATTTATAACTACTTAATCATTTCTAACCACTTATTTTTAATCATTCATTTCAAATCAATTAAAATAACTCATTTTCAATCATTTATTTTTAATAATTTATTTTTTAACTACTAAAAATAACTACTCATTTTTAAATCTACATCCAAACAAGGTTTTGACTCTAACTCCTCTATACAAGAAGTATACCCAAACGAGTTTTTGACACAACTCTCAATTTTTAACTTTTCAACAGAACTCTTCAATATAACTCCTTAACTAAAAAACTACCTAAATATGTCAAACAAACAACCCCTTATGAATTAAAACTGGCATTCATATGTGCTATTTGATAGCATTCCCTTAAAAATTAAAAAGAAAAAAGACAGACCTTCTTTGTTTATTTTAAAATAAACATATAATTTATGGGGTCGTTGAGTCCAATCATAATCAATTTTATAAATGAAAACAAAATACCAATCCTCAAAATTAAATTCACACTTTAATATTGAATTAAATTTTACCAAGGTTACTAATTATTTCAATAAAAATAACATATTTTTAGTTGTAAAGGCTAAATAAATGGTTTACTATTTTTTCTATTTTATTTTTAATTTAATATTTGAAGTTGAAGATATTAAACTAATAACCTCACAATTACTAAGTTCTACACTAATATTATTAGAGTACATCTCCTTTTGTTCACTAGGGGATTTGCTAAAACTCTAAGTTTTTTTTTAAAAAAAACTAAATTAAAGAAGTAAAAACCCATACTTGAAGATAATCAATTTAAAATAAGAGAGGCCAAATATTGACCAACAAAATTTTTAATTCTTTATATTATTAGAAAAGTATAGCCTTGGCTCAAAGAATAGAGCAAGTGGCATGCCTAGAATTATTATTCCAGTTTTTCATGCATACTAAGAGGCATGCCATTTTCATAATTTCTTATGTAATTTTTAATCAATTATTGGCTTCCATCATGACGACTATTTTATTTTTTTAATTTTTATAATAAACAATGCCAATTATTGAAACTCATCATCATTATTATTATTGTATAGAATAAAGACAGAGCCAAAAAGGTGAGGCAGTTAAAAGGTAGTCAATTTAATTTCTTACTATAAACAATTATTTCTACAAATTATTCTCTTTTTTATATTTTGGTTCAATTATTTTTATTTTTAATTTTTGAAACAAATTATTTTTATTTTATTATCATAATTAAGGAAAAAAAGTCTAACTAAATATAACTCAACCGATATAATATATATATATATGATTAATAGATAATAATTTTATATTTTTAATACTTTTCGTGACTCTTTAATTTTATTCAAAAACATAAAAAAAAAAAGAAAAAAAATGAGATTCAAACCTAGACTTCATAAGTTATTAAATTGAATGTAACATCGCTAGAACTCTACTCATGATAATAATTTTTATATACTTTAAATTATTGTTTAAAGATTATATTTTTATTCATTTTCAAAAAAAAAAATTATATTTTTATTCTAAACTATCTTTTTAGTTTTAGCTTTGATTTTCAATAAAAAAAAATCACTTTAGTTCGTGTTATTAATTTTGTAAAAAATATTTAATAAAGCCCTAAAAACGCATCTATTCATTTGTCTCGACTGACATATTTTTACCGAACAACCACCGCAAAAAATAGAACCTAAAATAAAAATAAAATCCATTTAATAATTCTTTATAAGAAAACACATAAAGTATTAATTAAAATTTTCTTATAAATATTCCGCTCTTCCTATAATACTGGCCACACCAATTCAACCTTGTTTGAACAATTCTTTTTCCTCTCTTTTCTCTCCCTCCATATTAAAGAAAAAGAGAAAGAGAAAAATGAAGGGAAGTTTATACAACAAAGTGAAAAGGAGTATTGAGGTTAGTAAAAGTGATCAAAAGGTTAATAAGTTGTTGATCATTGTAAATATTTTGGGAAGTTCGGGTCCGTTGCGGTTTTTAGTGAAGGAGGACGATTTAGTTTGTGAAGTTATCCACTCCACTCTCAAGTGTTATGCTCGTGAAGGTCGCCTTCCTCTTCTTGGCATGGATGCTACCAATTTTTTACTCTATTGTACTCATATTGAGGAGGTTGATGGCGGTAATTTTTTCGTATCCCTTATCTCTCTCTCTCTCTTTTTTTTTTTTGACCTTGATATAGTGTTTACTTCTAACTATTTCTAACTTTTATTATTTTTTAGAGTTGGTTAAAGTTGGATGATTTTAAAAATTCTATATTATTCCTTTGGCTTTTGAATAAGTGTATGTGAAATGATTGAAAAGGTCGTAAAACTAAAGGGCAAGCCAACCTTTGATGGGTTGGTCCTAACCTGCCATTTATTATATTTGCCAATAACATTTGTTTGTTTGTTTTTTTTTGTTATCATTATTATTTTTAAATCAAGACAAGCCTAGTTGAGACGAAAGATCCTATCTCAAAAGAAAAAAATGAAATAAAATCCAATCCATGATACTTTTGTAAAAATAATAGAAAATTTTATCAAAGAAATAAGGTTAGAAAGAATTTAGGCCCCGTTTGATAACCATTTTGTTTTTTGTTTTTGGTTTATGAAATTTTAGCTTATTTCTACTCAAATTTTCTACCATGTACTTCATCTTTCCTGCAATGTATCCATGGTGAATACTAACCAAATTTCAAAAACATAAACAAACTTTTGGAAGCTACTTTTTTGTTTCCAAATTTTGGTTTTGTTTATTAAAATATAGGTAAGATGTAGATATATAAATAAGTAAAAAAGTATAGTAAGGTGGTTGTTGTAGGCTTAAATTTCATAAGAAAAAAATGAAAGATAAAATGGTTATCAAACGGGGCGTCTTAATAGTTGATTTTTGAAAAAAAAAACAAAACAAAACAAAATTTGACATACCAAGTAAAAAATCGTGGTGAAGTTTGATTTCAAAATAATGATTTTTAAAAAGTGCATAAAAAATTATGTAATGAGATTGATTCAACAAACAGATCCAAAGAAAAACTCAAATTTTGATTATAAGTAAAAATATTTTAGGTTACAGGATTTGAACATAGGGTCGAATTAGAGAATCGTATTTTCTTTTTAGTTGAATTGATTATGGCAAAGGTAATTTTTAAGAATAATACTAGTTTTTTAAAAATTTGTTTTGTTTGTTGCCATCTATTTTCTTTAATCATTTTATATAAATTAAAGGAGGTTTATACACATTGGTCCAATCCAACAAAACATTTGGTGATGCATCACATGATTCTCAATAAAAGCATATACATAACGATATTGGATATATCTACGAACAACAATATGAGAATATATAATATATTTGATATATCTCATGGATTAATTTCAACAAAAAGAAAAAAGATATATCTCATGGAATAATTGTTCCGTGAGATTAATCGAGCTACAAGCAAGTTGATTTAAACACTCATGCGCGAATATATTAAGAATATTTTGTAATGAAAAAAGTAACTTTATGATTAATTCCACTTATTATTTCTTATTGCAGCTCTTAGTCCAAGGGAACAAATAGGATCCAAACAAGCAAGAAACTTTGTATTGTGTAAGAAGGAAGGTACACCATCCCCATTGCCTAATAAAAAGATGAAAAGGCTGATGACAATAAAGGAAAGTCATGGAAATTTGAAAGCTTGGATCAACAAGTCCTTAAGTTTTAAGATATCATCCCATTGAGATGTGTCTTAATGTAATGTACCACTCTAAATTAATTAGTACCTTTTAAATTAATGAATTATGTTTAACTTGCTTTCATTTTAATTTTTCTTAGTACAATCTCAACATAATTACTAATTATTATTATGAAAGACTAATAGTTTGATCTCACACCTCTAGAAATTGTTTGGCTATTGCTATGATTTTCCTATGTACACTCACTTAACCTTTTCATTTATTACTTAACAACTCCAGACTTGGCACATAATGGTTCCATTTATGACCTATCTATTTGTCTCAAAGATTGAGAGCTGTCCTCACAAGTTAAGATACTCGACCTTTCTAATATATTTTGTGTTTTCACTCACATGCTTTTTAGAAAAAAATTCAATAGATCATTTAAACAAAGACTGATCCAAGTCTAGCACGCTTAGCTTTGAAATTATTAATTTTAGTCATTAAAAAGAAAGGGTACATCTTATTAGCATATGTATAACTACCAATTCTTTTAAGCTTTTCTTAATCATGACTTGAATACCCTCATGGTACGTGGTACGACGAGGCCAATGGAAGACGTGAACGACTTTTGAGCTGTGGAGCGAGGATTGGCTAAAGGGCTTGGGGCCCCTGGTCTTTCTCACGATCCCTTTATTCTAATGTGATCATTGTTCATTCATATACTCCTCGTTAACTTGCACATCGATTCACAACAATTTATTATTAATTTACCAAACTATTATAAATAAAATTTGCAAGTCTCTTAAGAGGTTGAAAAATAAAAGAAAGGTCGAAACACAACTTATTGAGACCCAACCTCATAAAAGATAGGGTAACAACACATACAACACAAGTGCGATCGAGTGGCACACCAAGCCCACGACGAGCTGAAGATGCAGTCGATCCCCAAATGAGATTGGCGGCCAACCTACGAATGAACAGGTGGTGCCGCCAATCCAACAGAGGGATCGACGCCTAGCCCTCGAGCAATCTATGCCGAGCAATTAGCTACTTACATATTACTTTTATCTGCCTTGAAAGCTCTATGATCCGTTTATAAATCCATATTAAAAGACTATCAATTCAAAATTAAGGGTGGTGCCTGGCATTTGTAACATGAAGAAAGCCAATTTTGGCTCTCTTTAAGTAAATGGCTAATTTGGAGATATTTCTCTCGTAAGGAAAGCCTTTGTAAACAACTTATTCAAGCTAAATATTCTCCCTCTTAGTTGTGCAAATTTAAAAGGTTTAATTATAGAAAATATCCTTAAACTATATGGACTGTGTAAAAAATACCCTTAAAATTTTAAAATTTTCAAAAATACCCCTACACTTTAATAGAAGTTTAAAAACTATTCTTGTCATTAAAATGGAATGAAATGGTCATAAAATTTTAAAAGTTTCAAAAGTACCTTTGATTTAAAAAAATCCTATAACTTTTGAATAAAAAAAATATTATACTTTTATTTGAATAATATCATTAGCCTTTCAAAAACTGTAAAAATGATTCATACTAGAAAAATAGTTTTTTCTTTCTTTCAAAAACTTGAAAACTATTGAGAATAAACAAATTAGTAACATTTGAATAACAATGTGAAATCTATTTACTTTCATTTATTGATTATAGTGTTGAGAGTTTAATAGATTTTAATACAATATTAAATAACATGAGATTTTATCTTAAAACCAATTAACAATAAAAAAGTAATCCATTAATTTTTAAATGCTAGGATGTATTATTACATTTCCAACGTTGGATTTATAACACAATTCAAGTAATTAAATAATTAACATTAACATGGTAAAAAGTTATCTTTTTTATGAACACAATTAAATATCGGAACAGTTTCATTTAAACTTAAAAGGCGAAGTTTTTTTTAAAAAAAATTTAATTTTTTTTTATTATTTATTTATTCGATAGTTTTCAAGCTCAAAGGGTATTTTTAAAAGTTTAGAGTATCTTTTAAAACAAATTTTAATGATTTCTATCCAAATTTGACGATAAGTGGAGTTTTGAAACTTTTTAAAATTTAATGGCATTTTTCATACACCCTTCAATCATAGGCATTTTCTATAATTTAAAAAATTTAAAAGCTTCCGAGCTTCATGGGCATTTATAGCTAAATTAACATTTTCTGCTCATAATTAAAAAAAAAAGGGTAAATTATACTCAATTTATTTAGGGAAATTATACGGAATGAAATTTTCTCACAAAATAATATTAAATATAGACAAATTATAAAGTATTTGCATCTATAGTGTTATTAATACGTTTTAATACTATATTATAAATATTCATTAATATTATACTGCATTACAAATACAAGAAAGTATGTGACAATATTATATTTATTAATTTTTTTTTAAAAGTGTCGGTATTTATAATTATTTTTAGATTTGATCAGTATCACTAAAGCCCTGTTTGATAACCATTTTGTTTTTCGTTTTTTGTTTATGAAATTTAAGCCTGCAACAACTATTTTACTATACATTTTTCTTTATTTGAATATCTACATCTTACCTACATTTTAATAAACAAAACCAAAATTTGTAAAAAAAAAATACAGCTTACAAAAATTTGTTTATGTTTTTGAAATTTAGTTAGTATTTTCCTACTTTCTTAAGGAAAGATGGATACATTGTAGGAAATATGGAGTACATAGTAAGAAATTTTAATAGAAATAAGCTTAAGTTTCGTAAACTAAAAACAAAAAATAAAATGGTTATGAAACGAGTCCTAAGTTTTCCATTTATTAATGAAAGCTAACTAGTATTGCAATCTTTGAAAGGGTGCCATAAACCCACGGCCTGACTTTGGATAAGCCCAACCAACAAGCCCAATTAAATTTTCGATTACATGGCTGTTGCATTACAAGTCTTTCCTACAATATAATAAAAATTAAAGTATTTTACAATGTTATTATATTATATATATATATATATATATATCCTACAAAATTAGGGATTTATATACGTAAACTATTTCTTTTACATCAACATGCAGGCAAAAATAAAGAAATGTTAATCCGAGTTTATATTAATGGATAAGATACTAATTATATTTTAAAATTTGATATATTCTCAATCTTGTTGAAAAAAAAAGAAAGTATAATACGGATCATCTAACTAAGGATTTCAGAAAATAAAAAGAAGTATTAATAAAATAAAAAATAAAAACGTATTGATGGAGGGCAGATTCATAACATGCAACAATAAGAAATTAGAGCCTTTCAAAATAAATAAAATAAAGAAATGAGAACTTTAGGCATAAGATTAAAATCAAATTATTTCCATATACCGTAAACCAATTTAGTTAGGTGAGCAAGTCGAATGTATGATCGGATAATTAAGAGATTATAAGTTCAAATCTTCACTTTTACATTTTTTTTTTGTTTAAAAAAGGTTTAAATTCGTGACAAATGGTTGAATAGAGATTTAAACAACCATCATAGACCTATCAAAGTTAAGGAGTTTAAATAACTAAAAAGTGATAAGTTCAATTTATAGTGATTGTCTTACGTAGGAAATAGTTTGCTACGAATTTCTTTTGACATGCATCCAAATGCGTGCCTACCTAGAAATTAGTTTGTTTCTTTGACACACAATGGAAATGATATTATGTCATGTGAGAATATTTAAGCTAACCAAGATAGTTATAGGTGTAAAAGAAAAGGATTTAAACATCTAATGTCATAATCATATAAAATTAACCATATGAAAACAAGGGTATTTGTTTTTTAAATTTAAGGAGGATTTAGAAATTAGTATTTATTAAGTATTTCTAAAAAAATCACGTCTAAACCAGCTATTATAATTACTCAAAAAAATTCACCATCAAACTCTTCATTCATAACAATTCATTTTTAACTAATCAAAATAACCTATTTTTAACCATTCATTTCTAATCATTTATTTTTAACCGCGTAAATTAACTTCTTATTTCACATCTACATCCAAATAATCTATTATCTCTAACTCTTCTACAAAAAAAAACCACATCCAAGCGAGATTTTTTTTTTTACTACAAATCTCAATTTCTCACTATTCAAAATAATTTCTCAAATTAACTCGTCATCCAAATACCTCGTAAAAGTGTGAAAAATATGGGGGAAGAGAGAGAGAGAGATTAAATTAAATGTGAAGGAGACAATAGGGGCCAGGGACTTTGGTTAAAGGACAATGTCAACACTCCTCTAATGAATGGGTCAGTCCCCATAACGAGGCACCATGTGAAAGCTCAGTCTCAACACAGCCTTTACCTCAAAAACCCTAAATTTTTGCCCTATCAATTTCACCACATTATATATAATAATAATAATAATATGCCCTCACACATCACATTCCTAAATCAAAATCCTTACCCCTTATCATCATCATCATACAATTATTTTCTCTTCCTTATTCCACAATGAATTTAACACACATGTTTATCACATCTCAAAATTGGACACTTCAATTCTTTTCACTATGCAAAAGAATTTTACAAATTATACTGATGATGGATGTTGTTGGCAAAATTGACATACTTTCTTAATTTCTTTTTCTAAAAACAGAACTATTACACAGCAGAATAAATATAAAATATATTATTGAATGAGTTAGTGGTACAATGGTCTCATTGTTTGGTTGTAGATTAGTTCAACACCAGTGTTACTGCTTTGATCCATAGAATTGGTATTTGTCCCCCTTCCCTGTACTCAAAATATATATATAATATACTATTTTTATCAAACAAAGCTTTAAAATTTAGGGTTTGGTGGTCTAACTACAAAAAAATATTATAATAATATGGTGTACAATTGAATAACCAAGATATTACAAGTTCACATATACCGAATTTTAAATATGGTTAAATCAGCCGTTGAGAAATCTAAGCAGATTTCTTTTAAATTCAATTCAAAATCAGAATCCAATGAAATGAATAAACAAATAGAAGATAGAGAAGAAAATAACACACTCGATTTAAGTGGTTCGGGAGTAATCTTACCTTAACTGTTCGGAACTATAAGATAGCTTTTCTCATTCATAATTTGCCATGAAAATCTACAAGAGACTCAAATTGGTGCCTAGAATTTCTCTCTATTTTCTTCTATTTGTTTATTCCTATCATTTGATTATGATTTTGTATTGAATTTGGAAGAAATTTGTTTAACAAAAACTAATGAATTGCATAAATTTAATATTCTTACCCATATTTGAACACACCCTCATTTGTGAGATTGAAATACTTTACACAAGATTCAATAAATAGTTTTTCATCATTTAATGTAGAGTAATAAATACACGTTATCATAGTATGCATAAATAAGGAGCTGGAAGATAGAGAGGAAACGACGTGGAGTAAAATTTGCACAATATTTATTTGAGGTTGAAAAAACATTCTACAACTCCACATTTAACCCTAATTTGAACCCTTTTTCCAAAGAAAATTTTCTAAATCATTCCTCAAAAAAAAAAAAACTACAATCCCTTCAAATTTCTGTGCAACCACCCATTAAAACACCCTCATTGAAGCATGATTTTTCTACAACCCCACTTTTCAAATAATCTTAACCAATCATAACTTTCTCTTTTTTTGGAAAAAGGGATATTGAAGATTTATTAAGAAGAGAGAAAAAGGGGAGAGAAAATTTAGTTTGAACGGATTACGTAAAGGTTTGCCAGTTTGCAACAATGGCGGCTACAAAATAATTCATAAAAAATTTAGTTTTAGAGTTCCACTCTCCAGCATTCCAATCATAACTTTCGTGTAAACATTAATTCAAACATTTCATTTAAATCAGTCTTTTAACTATTTCACCCTTAGACTACACTACTAATCACTATAAGGGGGTGTTTGTTTACCATATTTTGTGAGGATTTAGCTTAAGGAGTTCTGTTAAAGAATTATTTTAAGTAATTTAAAATTGAGAGTTGTAGTAAAAAACTCGTTTAGATATGGTTTTTTTAGTAAAGAAGTTAGAATCAAAACTTTTTTTTATGTAAATTTAAAATTAGTAGTTATTTTTAATAGTTAAAAAAATAATGATTAAAATGAGTTATTTTGATTGATTTGAAATGAATTATTAAAAATGAGTGGTTAAAAATAATTGAGTAATTATAAATAGATGATATTAAATGAAAATTATTTTTAACAGCAAAAAGAAGAAATGGATCAAAATTGGTTGGATTTAAATTTTCAAGGAAGAATTAAAAAATCCTGCCACTAAATCCTCCTTAAATATAACGAACAAAGAGCCCCTAAATTACCTATACACCTCTACAATAGAGAAAACTCAGTCTTCTATATATATATATATACACATAATGTAAAGAGAGAAGGGCATTAAACAAAAAGGTAGGTTTTGTGGGTTGTAGGGTGGGGTGCCCCACACAGAGGCAGCCACGTCCTCTTTCTGTTTTCGATGCAAAAGTTTGAATATTTTGTTATTCAATCATAAAGCAATCGATTACAAAATCATTTCTTCATCTTTCACATCACTCCCTTCCCATCTTCTGCCAAAAAAGAAAAGAAAAGTCATTTCTGCTCCCTTTCCATTTATTATTCTCTCTCTCTTTTTTTTTAACAATGCTTTCCTATTTCTCACTTGTCAATTTCATACCCCCACCCAAGCCTACAACTTTGTTCCAGCCCTCATTTCTTTTACTTTTTAAGGTAGGATTTAACGTTAGAAGTTATATTAAGTAGTTAAAAATTTAGAGTTATATATAAAATTTTTGTTTGAATGTAGATTTAAGATGAGTAGCTATTTTTAGTAATTAAAAAAGAAATGATTAAAAATGAGTTTGTTTTGATTGATTTGAAATTAATTATTAAATATGGATGGCTAAAAATGAATGAATGATTGAAAATTAATGTTATTTTTGTAAAGTCAAAATGATGAGGAGTTAATAAAAACTCGTTTGGGTGTAGATTTTCGAGAGGAGTAGACATCTAAAAACTAAATTCTGCATAATTATGACAAACAAACAGCCCCAGACTCTCTCCAAAATAAATTTTGGTCTAATTTTTTAAAATATATGTAAAAAAAAACCCTAAAAAATTCATGGGTGAAAATAATATTCATAGGCTTAATCTTAAAAAATTATATGGTTATCCAATTGAATCTTGGATATTGAGTTTTGAAATCAATTCTAACATTTTTCTTTTATGAATATTATTACTTTAAAAGGACGACTAAGAATAGTTGTAGTTAAATGATTAATCAAAAAAAAAAAAAAATTTAAAGCAGAGAAGTTAAAACAAACACTTGAAAAATTGTCAAACTATAGCAAATTAAAAAAATTGATGTATTGGTGGTTAAAATATCTCTAAATATAGTCTTTGTTAAAAAAAAAAAAGGACCTTTTGGGGGTAATAATATATCTAAATTATCTCACACTAGTGGTCTGATATTATAGAAAAAATATTAAAAAAAAAACAAAAGAAAAAACATACCTTTTATATATGTTACATATATGATATATATGATTTTTACAAGATGCACCTATCATTTAAAAATTACACAATCTAAACTATTTAATCGTTTCAAATTTCATAAGCTTAGATTTACTATGAGAATATAGTTCATTGTTAGGAGTCGAACCTGAATTCTCCCCCTTTTTTCTATATTAGTTGAATTCTTCCTTATTTTACATCTTAATTTTTAAAAACTATTCATAGATTATAAAACATTACCCAATTTCTATATAAATATTTCTGAGAACTAAAGCAGAAATATATATATATATATATATATATATATTAGATTCTCAAATGAAATAAAACATAGTTATTACAATGGTTTTTTTTTTAATATCAAGTAGTTATTGCAATGGTCCTAAATGATTTGTTTTTTTTAATGGCATGGTCCTAAATGATTAAAAATGCACAAACTTTATGAGAATGTTTTAAAATTTTCTTGTCAGTTTAATTCTCTCAATCGAATTAAATATCAACAATCATGAAGTAATGGGCAAACATATGCGTATTGTCCAATTATTTCGCATAACGAAATTTATTTATGCAGAATTTTTCTTTTAAATTTAATAGACTTTATATATGAGTAATAAATTTGCTGAGAAATTCAAACTCGTGATCTCTTGGTCACAATGATATTACTGGATTACTACTCTTGACCCAAATTAAACGAAATTTTTGGAAAAAATATACCTTTATTCATATAAAAAAAAGAGCAGGGAAGAAAAAGAAGCTCAAAGAGATTATAAAAGAGCATTCCAGTTTAGAGCAATCATAGCAACATAATAATTCTTAAAAAAAGATGATTTAATATTCCATTCTGCTGCTGTGAGAACGATGTCTTCCCAAATAGTAGAGGATGATCTCCATTTATGATCAGTCGAGAATATTCGAGCATTCCGCTCTTTCCAAATCCACCAAAAATAGCACCTCTAATATTAGTGATTAATTCCATACGCTGAGAGCCAACTTTGAAGCATAAAAAGTTAGTGAGTAAATGATTCATATCTTCAAAACTTGGAATGCTTGATGAGTATTGAAATGTATCATTTCTTCGTTCTCCACCTCGATTAATATTTATTTTATTTTATTTTTTAAACACATATGTAAAAATATGAATATTCCCTTACAAAATTTAATATATATAAAATTAAAAATCAAGAAATATTTATCATTAAAAATTAAATATTATTTTTGAAAAGATTAAAAGTTAAATATTTGATAATTTATAAAAGAATATTAAATTGAATTGAAATTTAAAAAGAATTAAATAAAGAATAATTCTCCATGGAAGATTCGAACGCCGTTTTCATTATGGAAAAATTTAAATTACATAGAAATAGAGATTAAAAAGAGTGATGAGATACCGAAGGTCAGTGACGCAGTTGGTTATCTTGTCTGGTGTTAATCCATTTCAACTCCACGGTCACGAGTTCGAGCCCGGAAATTGGTATTTGACTCTCATACTATTTGAGAGTGGTTGTGCCCGTTGCATTTGGGCTTATAATATTTCTCTGCAAAATCCGACAGTAAAAGATGTGTTTGACCATACTCGGATCGTCCGGAGGTAATTAAGGCATTTCCTATATTGCTTACTGTCTGAAATTTTCTTTATGTTCAATGCGACAATAATGGTTAAAACAAATCTTAAAGAAATTTAAAAATTTATATATAGATTCTATTTATAACACCCACCTACTAATAAAGTATTTTCTTTGTTTTCTCAAAAAAAAAAAAAAGTATTTTCTTTGTAAGGTTTGTGAGACTATCCCCAATTTATACTTAAAAAACATGTATACTGGTCGATACTCTCATACTTATATATAAGATTTTTGCAATTTAATTATTTGGGTCGTAAATTTCTTTAATCTCAAACAGTCCCTAATTAAATAATGAATCTACTGCAACCCAATCAACCCAATTGGATTGATTTTTTGTTGTTTGAACCATTTAATATTAAAAAAAATTCATATAAAAATTAAAATAATGTTAACAAGTGAAACATTTATTTAATTATTTTTCAAACAATTTTGAAATATAGTTCAATGGTGTGCATATTTATGATTAAGAAGTCATACATTCAAATCTCTCACAATTAAAAAACATATTTTCAAACATTGAACTGAGTTTAACTATAAATTTTCCGAAAAAATATTAGCACTCAATTTTAATATATATATATATATATATATATATATATATATATATTTGTATTTGTAAAAGATAAATAATTCGAAAGACTCTTAAAATAATAGTCGAAGTACATGTAAAGTTACTCTCAACTATTTGATTTTATATCCATCTCAATTGTGATATTTTGATTTGGGTTTTAAATGGAAAGAAATTGAGAGTATTTTCTTCAACACTGCCATTGTTACTCTTTGGAAGGTGTTGGAGAGGCGACATGACTCATCTTTTATTTGCATATGACATCTTGCTTTTCTCTACAGCTGATCACATTAAGCTGATTAATTTGTATCAAATTATCAAATCTTTTGAAGCATCATCTGGTCTTAAAATCAATATTAGCAAATCTGTTCTTTCGGGTATCAATCTTGAGCAGCAACACAGATCTGTCATTGCGGATATATGGGGTTGCCAGGTTTCGGCGCTGCCTTTCATTTATCTTGGCATGCCCCTTGGCGGGAATCCAAAATCTTTATCTTGCTGGGACCTGATAATTGAGAAGATTAACAAGAAGTTTGATGGTTGGCAATATGCCTTTCTTTCTAAAGGTGGTAGGCTTACTCTTGTGCAGTCAGTGCTCGGTAATCTCATTACATATTTGTTATCAGTCTTTAAAGCCCCTATGTCGGTTTGTAAGAGCATTGAGCTTTTGTTGAGGGACTTCTTTTGGAAAGGTATTGATAAAAATGGGGGTTCAAACCTTGTCAGATGGAACTTGGTGACTCTGCCAAAGGAGAAAGGTGGCCTTGGTATCCAACGCATCCATTCACACAATCTTGCTCTTCTTGGAAAATGGTATTGGAGATATTTCCACGAGCCGGTATCCCTATGGAAAGAATTGATCCAAGCCAAGTACACCCCTCAAAAGCCTGGTGAAATTCACAGTGTATGTAGGAAGGGCAGTGCGAGATCTCCTTGGTACCACATTGTGTCTATGAAAAGTATTATGGTCAACAACACTAAATGGAAAGTTAACAACGGCCACAGTACATTATTCTGGTACGACAATTGGGCGCCAAATGGCCCATTATATTTAAACCACAACAGATTTTTTGCGCTTGCGGCTTTTAAAGATATGACTGTCCACGAAGCATGGAATACAACCACATCTAAATGGGATATCAAGTCATCTCGCCCTCTCTTAGATCGCGAAATTGAGCAATGGAATGCTATAGCTGCTTAGTGGTCCCCTCCCACTCACTCTCCTTCTGAGGATATTCTCACATGGGTCCCATCTGCAAATAACATGTTTTCGGTAAACTCTCTGAAATTATTACTATCTGATAATTACATCATTGATCAAAACGGCCCCATCTTTCGATGATTTTCTGGAAATCGGTCATTCCGAAAAATATAAAAGTCTTCCTATGGTCTTTATTCAACTCTGGCATCAACACAACTGATACAATTCAAAGGAGACAACCAAATCATAGCTTATGCCCAAATTGGTGTGTGCTCTGGAAATGCCACAATGAATCGGCCAACCACCTTTTTTTGGAATGCGCTTACACTAGGCACATTATTGATCGGCTTCCTTTATCCTCGCAAATGAGATCTCACATCTCGGTTGTTTCCCTCATTAAGGAGATGATGGATAGCAACCTCTCAACTCAGCGTCAAATTATGATGGCCAGTTTCTTTGCAGCTACCTGGTGGAATGTTTGGAAAGAAAGAAATTCAAGGCTTTTTTATGGCAAGCATATCAACAAACTTTCCAATACTATATGGGAATCCATCATCATTAATATGGCTTCGTGGTGTTATAAATCCTCTTTATTTAAAGATTACAATATTGCTTCCATTGCATTAAACTAAAATGCTTTTTTTGTAAAATCGCATGTTTCTTGCATGCTTTTGGAATGAATCGTATCATTTTCCAAAAAAAAAAAAAGAGAAGCGATCAAGAAAAAAAAAACTCAAGATATTCCTATACATCTCAAAGTATAGATCCAAAATGAATTTTATGCACACTTTTTAATTTTAGTCTAAACGACATAAATGTAATTTAAAGAAAATTTTTTTTCAATAACAAATTCTAATATCGTAACTTTTTAGAAAAACATTTCATATATAACAAAAATATGAAATATTTAACTTGATTGAAAACTATTCATTTAATCTGATTCAATCCATTATTCCTATATTTGAATTTCTTAAAAAAAAAATTGACATTAGTAGATATTTTTCTTTTTTTTAGTGATCCATGAAATTTTTTCTAATTTTAATCATGCATGAAAAAATTGACATTAGCTTCCCGTGTCTACATTCCTTATTAAAGAATATGAAATTCCACCTCAAAACCAATTGGCAATGAGGAGAGTAACCTACATCTCTTTAATATTGATGTTGGACTTTCCACTTTTTCAATATGGGACAATTGAGATCTCAACATACCCCTCAAGATGATACCATAAAGTCCAAACGGGTCATTGGAAAAGTGGAGATTCCAACATCAATATTAAAGAGATGTGGGTTACTCCTCTCATAACCAATTGATTTTGAGATGGAACCTCATATTCTATAATACGTGTTTCATCGAGAAAGGAGCAGTAAGAACACAAGCTATAAGTATAAATGAAAAACACAAAAACAATACCAGCTGTTGAGATCTCAATTGTCCCACATTAGAAAAGTGGGGAGTCCAACATCAATATAAAAGAGATATGGGTTATTCCCCTCATTGCCAATTGGTTTTGAGGTGGAACCTCATATTCTCGATCCGATTCAAAAATAGTGAGTCCAAAAAAGGCACCATCTTGAAGGAGCATGTTGAGAGGTGGAACTCCATATTCTCTAATACTAGCAACAAAATCATAAATTTTTTCTCATATATATGGAAAGGAAAATAA
Source organism: Sicyos edulis (assembly GCA_036507275.1). Lineage (NCBI taxonomy): Eukaryota > Viridiplantae > Streptophyta > Magnoliopsida > Cucurbitales > Cucurbitaceae > Sicyos > Sicyos edulis. The sequence continues at coordinate 38,761,449 of CM071850.1, forward strand.
AAGTAACACTGAAAAACTGTAAGGTCGGGCCAATTATAAAAGGCCACACACGTTCAAAACTGATAACACCACAAAAGAAAGAGATGAGAAATTCACTTTCTTTTTTTCTTTTTTTTTTGTATCATCTTTAGTTTTAAAGGGTACATTTTCTTATACATATATGAAAAGAAAGCATGGGATGAGGGACAAGAGACCAAACATAAGGCAGAAAAAACCAGAACAAGGGCCTTCTCATGATGACTTTAATTCTTTGATTTTGGAATCTAGAAAGCATGACTTGCTCATTTCTCTCTTCTCTAAGACATTAAAAAAAAAATGGTTTAAATACATATTTGGTCTCAATAATTTGGAGAAAATCAAAATGGAGTTTCTTAATCTTAAAAGTCGTACTTAAAAAAAAAAAAAAAATTGTAAGTATCTAAGTCAACTTAACGTGCAACTCAAATTTTATTATAAGACAATCCATCTGATTTTACAACATTTGAATATTAAGAAAATTTGTTAAAAATTAGTTCCTAAATAAATGACAACCAAGAATTGAACCTATATATATTTTTTTGTTTCTTAAAATTCTCTCGACGGCTAAACCAATGCATAATGATTCTTAGAAGTTAACAGTTTGATCTTTATGAATTGATAAAAAAAAACTTCATAAAATTGTCTTTGTCATTCATATATGGTTGGTTAAACTAAGTACACCATAATTAGCTATTCGGATGACAAAGAGGCAGAGTTGTTACCTAAATAAAACACACACACAAACAATATTGTGTACATCCAATGAAAGTCATGAGTTCGAATCCTCCATCTCCAATAGTTATAATCTCAAAAGAAAAGAAAAAAAAAGAACTTTATGATTTTAGTGTTAGGGACAAAAATATCTACTAAGCTTCATATTGATATGAGTCCACTTTGAGCATAACTTTTTTTTATCATCATTCAAAAAAATTTATATTAAGGGAGGCATTTTTTTTTTTTTTTTTTTTTTTAAATTCTATGATCTTCCCGTTAACTTAGTAATATGAGATTTTTGTTCGTAAGCATTAATATGTGACCTTTGGGTTTTTTTCATTGTAACATCAACAGTAGCTATATTGTTTCTTAAAAAAAAAAAATCATTATATTGGGGCAGACAGCTGTTGGAGACCTTGAATGGAGCTTGTTTGACCCCACAAAAGAAAGAGAGAGTCAAATGGTGGGGGCATAATCTAGGGAGACTTTCATTCTCCAATATATTCTTAGAGAGGTATTACTCAGAGGAATATGTATAAAATATTGTCATTACTTTATACTTTTATCATATGGAAGTGGGAGGGCATCTTTCCATCAACCCATATGCATATTCTATGCACATCTTAATTATTAGAGGGTAAATTTGTCTTTTTCATGTTTTTTCAGGTACATATATTTCAAAGGGATGTTTTAAAACTTTGATGCCTTGAAAAGATTGATTTGACCTGTTTTGGAGTTGGATTATAAGTTTTTTTTTTTTTTTTGGGTGGAAACTTTGGATCATAAGTTTGATTGAGTCAAGATTATTGATTTCAAATAATCAAACTTAATTTAGTAATTTGTATCTATAGTTACTTCAATCACTTACCTTGGGTGTAGGTATTCACTTTGGAGTCGTTATCAAGTTTTTAAAAAATATATAGATTAATATAAAAATAATGACAATGACTAAAACAATAATTTATTCTAACTATTGAAAATTAAAACCAAGTTTGACATTTCAAATGCTAAAATATTATTTGAGTAAAAATAGATAAACCAGAGTTCATTAGAGTATAAATGAATAAATAAGATATATGAGTTATACCATTTATACCATTGTGCATGTTAAAACATTGCACATGCAAGTTTCATATGCTTTTTCCTAATGATTTTGTTAATTTGAATTTATCTCTTAAAAATTATAGGAATATAATTCTTAAATTTAATATTCAAATAGGGTTTAGATATTCTTTAGAATATAGATTTAATAAAGTAGAAAACTAAAATATAAAAAAAATTCAAAATATAATGCCAAAATGATACCTCTAGCCCTATATATAATGATTGTACATAAAAAGAAATGGAAATTGTGGGTATGAAGAAATTAAATGTGATACTTCACAATCAATCAGCTGCATATAGGTTAATGGGATAGCAAATAGGACATATACATATAACTTTAGGACACTGCAAAGGGCCCCCTCCCCCTATTACCCTCTTCAAGAAGGAATCCATTTTGGCTTTTCAAAAACCTCTACACAAATGCAATAAACTAAACCTTCCAACTGATAAATATGAATGAAAAGCCATTGGGTTTTTGGTTTGAAGATACAAAAAGTTCAATTTTATTTAAAAAAAAATGGAGAAAAAAGGAAAGTACATGAAATAGTATTAAAAGAAGGTGGTTGTGATTTGTCACTCTCACACATCTTTGTTATTATGAATGCCTTCATTTTTCTTTAGTGTCTCTTGAATATGTCTCAACTAATTTTCTTTTCAAATCTTCAATTTATTAAAGACAGAGGTTTATTAAGATGCTTTAAATTTGACTATATTTTTATTAAATATAGGGAGATATATTAAGGAGGAAAAATATTTTTGTATTTTCTATAATTAATTGAGTAAAGTTTAACCATAGAGACATATATTATTTTTTTATGAAAGGATCATTTAGACTACTTTGTTTATATTGCAAGTTTTTTTTAATCCTACTATAATTAGAGAGGCGATTCGAACTTATAACCTTGTAATCACGAAAATACACTTAATGTTGTTGAACTATAACTCTTGTTACGAAAAAAAAATGTGAATTCGATGTTGAGTATCGTTTTTTTTTTTTATATTTATTCTAGATTTTTTACATGTGAGCAATTCTATTGAAAATCGGCTGAAATGGCCATTCATTTGTTTTAGGAGAAATCATTGACACGAACTATTCCTCCTAAAGATGCCACTCTTTGTAATACATAATTTCATAAGTTGGAAGTTATTAACACCAACCTTAAACCCTAAATTCGGACACTCTGTTTTATAACTATTTTGTTTTTAGTTTTTTTGCTTTTGAAATTTTAGCTTACAACAATTACTTTCTCTTAGGTTTTTTTGTTACTTGAACATCTACATCTTACCTATATTTCAAAAAATCAAACCAAAATTTGAAAAAAAAAAAAATGTAGATTTTAAAAGCTTATTTTTATTTTTGAAATTTGGTTAACATTCACATACTTTTTTAAGAAAAAATGGATATATTGGAGCATATTGTAGAAATTTTGAGTGAAAATACGTTTAAATTTCAAAAAAAAAAAAAAAAAAATCAAATAGTTATCAAATGAAACTTAAACAATTCACAAACGGTAAACAAGTGGGAAGTCATTGACACGAACTATTCCTTAATTTAAAGATCTATATATAATTCCAAATAGCTTCATGACCAATCATATAAGTTTTTGTTTCATACAATTTAATTACCTTATTATTAGCTGACAATGAATAGGGTTAAGTATTAATTTTACCATTTATTAAATTTCAGAAGTTTGAGTTTGTAAAATTAATATTTCAATTTTTTTTATACGATGTCAAAATTAAATTTGACTTCTGAAGGGCTTATAAAACAACTTTTCCCCTATTAAATTTCTTATAACAGCTGCAATTCACCTCTCGAAAAGTCAAATTAACGTTTTTTTTTTAAGAATTGAAAGTCAAATTAACGTTAACCATAGAAATGGTACACTAAAAGTTGATTTACAGATTTAAATAAATTATAGTTTGAACTTTGAACTCATGTTGTATTTATGAACAAAAAAAAAGTAATAAATTTGAATTCTTTACTCTGGATTGTTGTTAAAATTAAACTTAAAATAATAATAATAATATTTATTTAAATTGTCCACAGAAATATAGGCCCTTGTAAAGAAATTATTGATGGCTTGTAATAAATTTTAAATTTGGTAGCCTCTTATTTTCTCATCTTCATTGGTATTTTGCATGACAAGATTCTTAATTAATGAACAGTTTTTTTCTTATCTCTTTTGTTTCATTCTTTATTTCCACATGGTTGTCATAAAAGTCATTTTTCTAATCTTAATTTGTCAGAAATTACTATTCCATTTAATGACTCTTTACTAATTGTTTTTCCAAGTAATTAATGAGAGCCTTTGAGTAAAAGAAAAGAAAAGCTTCAATTCATTCCATTTATGATGCTAAAGGATGTCAAACCTTTTTGGGGAAAAAAATTATTTCAATATAAAATTTCTTTTCACATTAAATTGAGCATGAACTTTCAGAAAAACATTGAATCCTATCATTTTTTATCTCACAAAAGGAGAGAAGAGAATAAAATACAGAGAGGAAGAAAATTGATCATCATCAATTTATTTTGTTTGGAAATAATAATAAAAATATTAATTATATAAATTATAAATTTGGTCTTTAATGATTTGAATTAAATTAAAATTTAGTTTATATAGTAAATCTCTGTGTTTGTTTGACATATTTAGGTAGTTTTTGAGTTAAGGAGTTATATTGAGAAGTTATGTTGAGGAGTTAAAAATTGAGAGTTGTGTAAAAAACTCGTTTGGATGTAGTTTTTGTATAGAGGAGTTAGAGTCAAAACCTTGTTTGGACGTAGATTTAAAAATGAGTAGTTATTTTTAGTAGTTAAAAAAGAAATGATTAAAAATGAATGGTTGAAAATGAGTTATTTTGATTGATTTAAAATGAATGATTAAAAATAAGTTGTTAGAAATGATTGAGTACTTATAAATGAATGATTAAAAAAGAATGATTAAAAATGAGAGTTATTTTTAAAAGTAAAAATGAGGAGGAGTTAATAAAAACTCGTTTGGATGTAGTTTTTGAGGAGAAGTTAGTAAATCCTAGAATTAACTCCTCCCTAAATATGTCAAACAAACAGCCCCTGTATCTTTTAAAAATTTAGAATTTAGTATATATACTTTTAAAAATTATAATTTAATATCAATAATACTTATTATTCGTAGTCACCGCAAATTAATAAATCTTTATGTGCAAAAAATATGTTTTTTTATTCACTTAATCATCCGTAACTCACACTGTCATTAGTTACATATAAATAACTAACTTTCACCTATTTACTTCACTAAATAAAATTTTATTGTTTGATTTTATTGTTCAGTTACTCACCTATAACTTACATTTTTATGGAATAAGTCAGTGGTCAATCATTTCATTGTTTGGTTGTAAACCAGTTCAACACCAGTGTCACAGGTTCGATCCCGAGAATCGGTATTTATCCCATTTCTCCCGATATATGCTAAAAAAAACTAAAATTTTATCAAACCATAAAAATTTAAATTTAATTCATACTGAGTCCAAACTTTTATAGAAGCATAAAAATCAAATTCTAATTTATTTTTAAATGATTTGAACCAACTTTTAAATTTTTCTTAAATCATGGACTTAATTTGACTTTTGTTTTGCTATAAGTGAAAATGAGTTGATTTTAACTTTGACAGTAAAAAAAAACCATGATTAAATGTCCAAAAATGGCTAAAAAAGGTTGGCCCAAAAGGATTGGAAGCTAAGAAAGGCTAAATAGAGAATGTCTAGAACTTAAAAATGACTTCTTTCGAGTGGGGTTGTGCCACCCACAATCAGAATGAGAATAATTTCATGTGTTTAGATCATTTGGAACCATTTCTTCTATAATAATAATAATAGTATTTTTTCAATTTTTATTTTCATTTTCTTTCTTAACTATTTTTTATTCTCACCAACAACTTTTATATATTACATCACTATTTTCTCTCTCATCATATTGTTATTTTATTTTATTTTATAATACAAAGTAATCATACTTTTCATCACAAATACAAATAATCATTCTTCCGATAATCATTCATCTTTTTTATTGTCTCCCTAATTCTCATTCATCTCTTAATCATTCCTATTTCCTTTCTCCCAAACATCCCCCTGAAGTGGAGAGGCGAGAATGAAACCGACTAGTCTTAGTTAACATTAAGTCTAACTAACAATCCTTCTAAAAAAATTGAGCATTTATAACATTAGCATTTTTTTTCTTGATCTTACTAAACATTATTGAAATATTAAAAGTAAAAATATTGAATTTTATAACATAAGAACTATACCCCAAAACTAAGGGAGAAAAAAGTACTTTTCACAAAGTTATTTAACCGCAGTGAATAGTAGATAGTAATTAGCTAGGGTAAGTCAAATTGAATAGCTATAATCAATTATCAAATATAAAAGATTTTTTTTTAGATTAAATATAAAAGACTGTTAGATCTAATACAAAATAGGGAAATTGTACCTAGTGTTCACTTTTAAAAATATATTTGCAAGTGTCTCCAACTTTCAAAATATTAGCAAGTATGTTTTTTTAATTAAAAATAATTAAAAATTATTTTCATTAAGTACCAATTTACCATTTTCCAATTAGAGTCGTCATTTTTCTCTTCTCCACTTGTCCATTATCTCTCCTCCATTTTCCAACTTATTTTTCTTTTATATTACCATTTCTTTCCGTTTCTTGTGAGGACGAAATTTTCTTTTTAATAATTTTTTTTTCCAATTTGCTTTTCTTTCTTTTCTTTATGTATTAATGAGAATTTATAATACATAATTAATACTGAATATATTAATAAAAATGACAAATATGATTATGGGATATTAATAAAAAAAATACTGTATTAATGAGTATTTATAATACATAATTAATATCAGATATTATATTTATATTAATATATTCAATATTAATTATGTATTATAAATACTTATTAATACAGTATTTATTATGTATTATAAACCCTCATTAATACAATATATTTTTTTATTAATATCCCATAATTATATTTTTATTTTTTTAAAAAAATAACTAGGTTTACAATTATTTTTAAATTTAATTAATCTTGCAAGTTTCTCTAAAAACTGAGTATTATATTTTAATACTCATTACAATATTCTTCATTATTAATCCGGTATTTATTTAATTTAAAATAATATCCATAAATCCATATTAATTTAAAACATGTATTTATTTATTAATACATGATTAAAGATTTTATGAAATCACCATCACCTTTTTTACCTATTTATTCTCAATGTATTTGAATAATTAAATAAATCCAATTTTAGTAATCATTTTTTGTGTTAAAAAAAAGAAAATTCATTATGAAAGTTTATTACATTTTCAGACACATTGTTTATGAAATATTAATGTATTAAACTTTAGAATCATTATAATTTATTTAATATTGTATATTTACAAAATTATTGTTAAATAATGTAAATAAATATAATGTTCGATGAATTAATACTCTTATATGATATAAATGCATTTTAATTGTGAAATATGATACTAATTCGATATTGATTTTTCAAAAAAAAAAAATAGTATTCATGCATAATATGATTAATACTACAAAAATAACAAGAATGGTTTAAAAAAAAAAACAAAAATAACAAGAATACATGAATCTTTATTTATTTGAAATTCGTATTATTTATTTATATTTTTAGAATTAAAAACTCGTATTTATTTATTAATATACATCATTAAAGTTTTTAAGCATTTAAACAAAATCAAAACAACTACCTACAACTAAATAAATAAAAACCATGTATCACATAAAAATAAAATAAAAAAAAAACTCTTTAAATCCATAGATTTTTTAAAAAGTCATTTTACTGGAGATATTTCATAGGAAAGTTGATAAAATTCATGAAAATTTTATTTTAAAATGCTAATTTAAGGTCGGAGGGTATTTATGTCTTTTGACTATATAAAAAATATATATTTAAATGCGGATGATTTAGTTTTGCAAAAATTTCTAAATATAACTATTCTTGTAATATTTTTTCGTATTTTGCCTAGTCTTGTTAACTGCCCTACAAAATATCATCTTTTCAAAAAAAAAATATACAAAATATCATACTTATTATGTCTCATTTTAATTTTGAGGCCCACAAATTAAACTTTTGAATTTAATATATTGATTTGAATGTTGTCTTAACAATGAATAATGTTTTATCTGGCCAAATATAAGCAAGATTCTTCACAAACTGTAGATGAGGGGACCTTAAATTTTGTTATTCTGCCTTCAATAAACTTACCATATATAACCATATTTATCATTCATTAATTAATTAGGAATATTTCTTTGTTTTTTGAAAACATTGATTTGGAATATTTCAGTTCAGATATTTTGACAAATTTGTAGTTTTTTTTACGGTATAAATTTATACTTAAATCTGTTTTTTTTAATCATTGTTTTTACACATTAGTAAAAAAAAAAAAGATCACCCCAAGTTTTTAACAGTTCACTTTTTTTTTGTAATCTTTTTTTTATTATTTTTTTTAAATCCCACGTATGAGAGAAAAAAAAAAGAAGAAATTCTCACAGTTCACTTATTGGAATTTACCGAGCTAGCTAATTTCGACATTCACAAATTAATGTTAGTAATATAGTTAATATATATATATATATATATATATATATATATACACCTTTGTCAGTTAAAAAAAAATTCTACATCTTTATCAAAACTTTTCTTTTTCTTTTTCTTTTTTTGAGAATTTATCAAACCTAGTTGCGTGTATATCAATTTAACAATAAAAAATTTCTTTTTTCATTTTTTTATAAAATTAATGAGCTTGGGTTTATGTTTCGTTTTTTAGATGATAAATAGGAATTTGTAAAATAATAAATGGGGATTAGAGAATTCCGACCATGACATTTTGGAGAAATAGGTACACTAAACTTAGCTATTCCTCTTGTTAACAGCTTCAAATTAAATTTAGTGTCTAAATAAAAGGAAAGAATTTCCCACTCAATTTTAGTTTTCATGCTCTTGGTTTCAAAATGTTACTTTTTAAGACGTCTACAAATTAATATCATAAGTAAGACTCGAACATGAGATATAGAAAAAAGTATATTTGTAAAGTTCAGGTTCTCAACCAATTACGTCATCGACTAAAAAAAAGAATTTTAAATAATAAATATATCCTTGTCTAAATTTTTTTTTTTTGAGTATGATTTTCAATTAAAAAAATATTCTTTTATTTTTCTAAATGAGCTAACTTCATCTTATTTTAGAGGACTCTATTGAGTAAGTATTTGTGTCAATTAAAGGCAATTCAATTAGTGTTCTGAAAAACGGTCAATCAATTAGTTAAATATACATAAATTAGATTGTTAAGAAATATATCTTTAATTACTAAGGAGGTTTCAAGTTTCCATCCATTACATAAATCAATGTCACATCCTTACTTAAAATGGATATGATTTTTTCTTTTGGAGAAAGATACTAATATATATAGGTTCCCACCATTCTTAGATTTTTCTAAACTAGTGGAATACTTTTTATAATATCGTATTTATTTAAAAAAAACAAAAAAGAAGAAACTAATATATATCGATATTAAATAAAAGATATACAAGTGGATTACAAAAAAGATACATTAATCAATTCAAAGGAGGCTAAATCAATAGTTTGAAAAGCGTATACATTTATAATAATATATAAAATCATCTATACATAAAAATATATTTTAAAAAATCGAGAAATCAGAGTTTTATTCCTTATACTGAAGACACCACTCAAAACACATTCTTTTTATAATAACATTATAAGAGTAATTTAAACAAATATTATCCATACTTAAATTGAAATATTAATATCTAACGTAACCCTCGGAACAAACTTCCAACACAAGAATAGAAATAGAATAAGCAATGAAAAAGAGAACATTTAAAGATGGGATGAATTCCCAATAAGAAACTTTGATGATCGTGTGTATATTCATGATAATATTTGAGAAAGGGTTTTGAAAACATCAAACCATATGCTAGAAATGACCTTATAATATAATTGTAAGGGTCCAACTCATCGCTAGCCAAGATATTGTCCGTTTTGTCCTAATGACCTCACGGATTTGTTTCTCCCCTCGTGGGAAAACGCGTCTTGCTAGGGAAAGGTGTTCACACCCTTATAAGGAGTGCTTTGTTTCCCTTTCCAACCGATGTGAGATTCCCCCATGAGTTTCTACCTCTAAGGGCTCTGATACCATCTGTAACGGCTCAACCCATCGCTAGCCAAGATATTGTCCGTTTTGGCACACTGGCCTCACAGACGCGTTTCCGCATAGGGGAGAAACAAATCCGTGAGACTAGTGTGCCAAAGCAGCAATATCTTTGCTAGCTATGGATTGGGCAGTTACAATAATAAAGTCCAATATGAAATTTTTATATATAATAAAATCAAATTCAATATGAATTTTTTTATATAATTATAAAATCGTAGATGAGATAATTACGGATTGGTGAAAGATTAGAGAAAGAATATCTAGGAGAATGTAATGGAAAAGAATATGATTAAAAAAACACTTAGATTTAGAAGCTTTGATAAACGACATGTCGAATTAATTAAGGGAAGCAAACAAAAACACCTTTTGTGGTCTGTAATCTTATCTAAGTCAATACCTTTTGGCTCCTTTTTCTTCTGTTGGGGCCAACCCTCTTTTTCCTTTATCAATAAAAATAAATGAGATTAAAATAAGAAATTTTTCTTCTCTTGGGGCCAGCCCTCTATATTTTAATTATATCAAATTTTTAAAAATTAGTAAAAATATTTTAACATTTACTATTTTCAATCAAATTCACTTAGTTATTTTTGAACAGTTTATTGTGATTGAAACTATCAATTTTATTTAATTATTTTTTTTTATCACTTTAGTGTAACTGAACTCATCAGTTTCACTTCATTCAAACCATTTACCAAATGAAAATAATTTAAAAAAATTTCCATTAATAATTTTTCACAAGTTCAATTTTTGTTCTAATATTTATTTTTAATATATATATATGAGAAATTTTTAATTAATTATAATTAAAAAATTATTTAATACTAATAATAAATTTAATACAATAAAGGAAAAACGTGAATATTTTTACAATAATGTTTTCATAAACGTTAACAAAAAGGAAACAAATATATCATAAAGAAGATTTTTTTTTTTTTTTGAAAAAATCATAAAGAACAATTTTAAGCTAAGTATATAAATTAAAATAATGCACATTTTTAATTTTATCCCCTTCATCTGGTTAATTAATTATTTAAGTCCCGTTTGATAACTATTTTGTTTTTTGTTTTTTTTTTTCAAATTTAAGCCTACAATAACTATTATACTATAATTTTTTTCTTATTTGAATATCTACATCTTACCTATATTTTAAAAAACAAAACCAAAATTTGGAAAAAAAAAGTAGCTTCCAAAAATTTGTTTCTGTTTTTTAAATTTGGTTAGTTTGCAACTACTATCTTAAGGAAAGATGGATATATTATAAGAAAGATGAAACACGTGATAGAAAATTTGAATAGAAATAAACTTAAATTTCATAAACAAAAAATGAAATAGTTATGAAATGAACCTTATTTATTGAGATTGTTCTCTTAGTTCTCATTTATTATACGAAAATCTTTACTATGAGTACCTGATTTTCTTCACAGCACTAGGTTTTAATAATAATGGCTCCCACATCTCTTCTTTTTCTACAGGAATTTAGTTGGGTTTTATGTATTGTTGATTACTTTTAGCTTTTAATTTTAGTACTTTTCATCTTTATATTTTTGGTATACATTTGTGATTTGAATTATTGTTCCCTTTTGATTGGTCACCGCTATAAGTGGCAATGGTGGAGGTAGGAATAAAGTGTTTCCTTAAACAGTGTCTATAGATAATAATTATCCCTTCTTTTAAGCATTATTTAATTGTGATCACAATTAGTGTTATTCACTTCTTTTGAATAATTGTCGTAATAAGATTTGAATTCATAACTTTTTGGTTATTAGATATATTCTCATGTCGATGAGGTACTATTTTTATTGGTGTTATATACATTAGAATTAATGTATGTGTTTTCCAATTTTTTTTATGTGATGTTTACTTGGTTTTTTTTTTTTTTTTTTTTTTTGAGAAGGATGTTTACTTACTTAATCTTCGTTGAATATGTTTGTCTGTTGTTGTAGGACCGCCCATCATTGTATTGTTACAACTTTTTTTACTCTTGTGCTCTTCTTTATGTGTCTTTCTTTCGAAGTTTCTATTTTCGTGTTTCCTTCGAGTTTGAGGTCATCGTGTTCTACCTCAAGTTAGTCGTGATTTCTCATAAAAAGAACTTTAAGTTATTCGTTATTTTTTTTTTTTGGAAAAAGATACGATTCATTCCCTTTGCATGCAAGAATTACAAAAAAACTTTCTAATTTAAAGCAATGGAAGCAATGTCATAGTTTCTAAAAAGAGTAGATTTATAACACCAAGAAACAAAATTTATGTTGATATTTTACCAGATGAAATCGGCATGCTTGTTGATGTGCTTGCTATAAAAAATTTAAGTTATTTGTTATTAACATCGGAAAGTTCAAGTTAGCCGTGATTTTCTTAAAGATATGAGTTTTACATCCAACCTTTGTTTTTCGTTTCGAGGTTATTCTGTTTTTCTTATATTTTTCGTCATAACTTTCGGTTTGTTCTTTGATTAACTTTTTTTTTCATTTATTTGTTAGAGTTTCTTATTTTTGCAAAGTTTATTCATAGTTTTAGAGATTATAGTAAAATGCATGGTTTATGCTCTCGGGTTTATGGCTTGGGCATTGAGTTAGACATTTTGCTCTTTGGTCTATAAGATTATACGTTAGTTTCATTAATGAATTGATTATATATACTTTCGTGTTTCTATCCTAGGTCATAGATTATTTTAAGAGATGTTCAATTCAATTATCGATGAACTAATTAATTTCCTACCGTTTTCATTAATGAACTGGTTATACTCTCATGATCTCAGGTCATTAACTTCGATAATATTGTTTGGAGTTTGTCACATAATGTTGTCTAACTCTGGTAGTGAGTTAGAAGATGAACAACGTGGGGGCAACAAATTTGTTGATCAACGGGTTATATTTTATTGCCATGTACCTTTTCATGATGAGTGGACTTTTTTTATGACGGACAACCTTTTAATGATGGAGTTCTTCCATGACAAGCTATTTTACATTAAAGCGCGCTCGTCATTAAAGACCTTTAATAACACATTCTTCGATGTCGGGCGCCTGCCTGACATTATAAAGCCCTTCAATTTCGAGTTTTACCTGACATTAAAGTTTTTTTGTAATATTGAGAAGAACAAGTTATAAAAATAACGTACAAGAGGAAAATGAAGGAACTCTCGTAAACATATTGGGTAGAAAGTTAGAAGTTTGTTTCTATGATTTTAAAATTAAAATTCAATCATTATAATTCAGTTGAAAACATTTAAGAATTAAAATCGTAAAAGTTAGTTATTTATGTATCAATCTTGATCCATGTCATTTTGGTAAATGGTTAAATAAAAAATACATTTATGCATAAATAGTTATTTTCACATACTTAAATTTGCGGGCAATTATAAATGATATAAGACTATTTTTAACATATATTAAATTATATAAACTAAATTTAATTTCTTAAATCTTAGTAACTAAATTCGAATTTTGCACTTTCTTTCAACCATAAGAGAAAATTTTGTTATTTACCCTTTTTTTTTTAATTACGCCAACAACTTTAACTTTTTTATAATATTAAACTCCAATATATGAAAAAAGGTTGAATTTGATGAGAGAATTTGTAGTTATCATGTGAGTTGAATAAAGATTTTTTTGGCATTTAAATTTCAAGCTGCAACTTATACGAGTGGTACCATGAAGAACACTAATTGATTTAAAATTCTTAAAATGCCAGAAACTAAACATTTAAAAATATGTATGACATATATATATATAGATATATGCATCAGAAAAGAAATTATAAATTGTATTGTGGCACTGAAAACCCCCCATTAAATGACTGTGCAACTTAATTTATAGAATAATTGTGGTTCATTTACTCATATGGGACTGAAATTATTTTTTGTTCACTTCACATAGTACAAAATAAACAAAGAGTGTTTATTTATAATTTTGAATGTGGAAATAAATATAACTTTCGTCCTTTTTAGGAAATGGACATTACAAATTTATTTGGAAAGGAAAAAACAATAATAAAGAGAGAGAGAAAAGAGATGCGAAGAGGGTGGGGGAAAAGTAATCACACGTGAAGGTGTCTTCTCTCTCTAACATTTTATTATTATTATTATTATTATTATTATTATTATTATTATTATTATTTAGTCCTCTCCTTCTGAAAAGAATAATATCCAAACAACTCTTTCTTTTTTAGGTTAAATTAAATTTCTATTGTTTTTATTTTACCAACTAAACTTTTAAGGGTGTGTTTGTTTGTTTCTTTTTTTTTTTTTTAGAAAAGAGTGGAGTAGAAAATAATGGAGTGGTTAATAGTAGTTTGGAATGGTTAATTACTCGTTTGAAGATTGAAGTTAATAATAGTGAAGTAATCAATTACTTATTTGAAAATTAAGATTGATAGTGATTGAATGATAAATTTGATGTAAATTTTAATAAAATTTAATGTGAAATTTGATATAGGATTTGAAGAGTGGTTAACAATGATTGTTTACTATAAAAAAAACAAACGAATGTTTTGTTAGGAGTGGTTTCACCACTCCAAACACTCATGTCCAAATTAAAAATAAGCACACTCTAAGTGGCCAAGAGTAATTAACATATATTAGATCTTTTCCAAAAAAAGTAATTAACATGTATGTTCGAAAATTATAGATGTACTAAAAAAGATTAAACTTTCAACTTTTTTTTTTTAAGTTGAATTATAAGAGATCGATAAAAGCAACAACTTGATAATATAAATGTGGTTTTGATTGAGCAAACAAAGTTGTCCCCATTTATTAAGATAAAGGAAAGATCTTGTGTATATAAAGATGGAACAACACCTTCATTGATATGAGATCTTTTGGCAGAGGCCTAAAAACAAAACTATGAGGGGTAATTCTCAAAATGGACAACATCATATCAATGTGGAGATTTGTGAATGTTTATTGTCCCTAAAAAGTGGTATCAAAGCTAAGGCTCTTGACTTAGCGATGTGGGTGAAGACTCTCGATGTAGAATAAAGAAGGGGCGAGTCTCGTATGGCTCAGTGTACTTTGTTCGAGGGGAGGTTTCTACGGTATAGACAAAGTCGATAAGGTTCGAAGGGTTCAAAGTGTACTTTGTTTGAGGGGAGGATTGTTGAGCAAACAAAGTTGTCCCACATCGTTAAGATGAGGGAAAAATCTTGTGTATATAAGGAGGGGACCTCCACCAAAATGGACAATATGATATCAATGTGGAGGTTTGTGGATGCTTGTTGTCCTTAACTGTTTCTTATGACAAAAAATTGTAGGTTTTATTAGAATATTAAGTTTAGATTTGGTATTAGATTTTATAGTTTCTTTTCTATATATAAATATGTATCCTACACAGAAATAAAATTGTGGAGTTTACACTCTTCCAAATTCAATCGGTTTGAATCTATCACTCTAATGTTATATATGTTTTTTTTAACTAAATAAATGTTAAAACTATGAGAGAAATGAGAGCTTGAACCACCAACTTTTAGAATGATAAATGAATGTTTTATTTATTAAGTTAAGTTGAAGTATAAGTTGATTCTATTTCGATGATAGAACTTCCAAAATAATTTATATTTCAATCCTTGAAGTTTGCAAAAACTTACTCTATCGATACGAACTTTTTTTCTTTGGACAAATGAATAGTGTCGTCTTTGGCATATGTACCTAAGTAGGTTCAAATCACAACAAATCTCATATTGAAAAGATTTAGGAGAACTTTTAATCTTTACAAAATATGTGTGTCAAATTATTTTGAGACAAATTATAATATTATGTTATGTACCTACGTAGGTTAAAATACTGCTTTAATCCATATAAACTTTAGAAAGTTGTATCATTTTAGTCCAAGTGTTAAATGTTCAATTTGAACTCATGTAGTTTCTTTCTTTTTTTTAAAAAAATAGTCATCTATAATAGATTTGAAGTTGCAATAAAAAATTGTGTAATAGTAATAATAACAATAATATAAAAAAAATGAAACCCATTTCTAGAGATGTCCATATTCCCCGCGGGGACCTGCCCCTAACGGGGCGGGGAATCCCCGATTAAGCGGGGAACGGGGCCGGGGATGGGGGAGAAAAAATCCCCGTTGGCTAAACGGTGCCGGGGACGGGGATTGTACTCCCCGTCCCCGATTCCCCGATCCTCGCCCCGATTATTTTATTTTATATATTTTTTTTAATTCTACTCCTTTAATTTTCAAATAAATATATCTTTGTTGATAATATTTTCTATACATATGAATATTTTCTTTGATAATTAACATTATAATTGAAACTTATAGATATATATATATTTTTAAATCTATTTTTTTGAATTTTTTATCCAAAAAAAATTTAAAAAAATGAAAAAATTGTAAAAATCCCGCTGAACCCGATCCCCACCGTGCCCAAGCGGGAATCCCTCCCCCATCCCCAAAAAAAAAAACCGGGGATTTTTCCAGAGACGGGGATTGAATTTTATGGCGGGGACGGGGACGGGGAAGCCATTCCCCGGCCTCGCCCCGCCCCGTGGACATCTCTACCCATTTCTAAAATTTATAGAAGCTGATACAGAGTAATGTTTAAGAAAATAATGTCAAAAAATACCCTATTGTAAGAACAAATTTAAGTTTTTTTAAGTACTTAAAAATTAAATAGTTGAATGTTGATCAAAACAAAATGAAAAGGAGATAAAAATGATATTTTAATCTATGTTTTTGTTTCCCCATCTTCACTAGAGAGTGTAGAAAGAGAGAGTAAGAAGAGAGAGAAACCATTTGCTCAACTTTCTTCTTCTTCTTTCTTTCTTCAGTGTCATTTTCTGATATATGCTCTTGAGGAAACACCATAATATTCAGAACTCTCTCTATTTTCTCTCTCTTTTCCCCTTTTATTTGTCTAGTTCCTTTTCTCTCTCCTCTATTTCTCTCTCTACACCAATTTCCCTATATTTGTTTTTCTGGGTTGGGTTTTTGCAAGTTTTTCTGAGTTTTCCCATCTGGGTTTCATCAAATTCCAACAAAAACCCTATCTTTACTTTCCCCCATGAAAGCTTTCTGATAAAAATCAAATCTTTAGAGCTTTTTTCATTAGAGATCCAAAGCTCCCACCTTTAATTTTTCCCTTCTTCAAATTTCCTTACACCCACTATCTTCTCTTTTCCCCCACTTTCTTTTCACTCATTTTCTTCATTGTCAAGTTAGCAAAAACAAGAAAAGCTTCTATATAAAGTTTGCAAAAGCAACCACAAGAATTAGAGAACAAAAAAGTGGAAAAGGGGAAGAAAAAAAAATGCCCTTAGATGGGATTTTTATTGAACCTTCTTCAAATCCTCTTCCTGATCTCTCTCTTCAAATCAGCCCTCCAAATGTTTCTTCTTCTTCTTCTTCTTCAATTAGAACCCTAAGCCATGGATTTGCTGAAACAAGTTTTGATCTTTTGATCCAAAGAAACTCCCAACTCCAAACCTCCAATAACCCTCAAGCTCACACTGAGCTCTCTCTTGCTACCAACAACAACAATCTTCTCAACCGAGCACCGCCGCCACCGTCGCACCCTCGTGGGGGTTCGGTGTTTGAGGCCGAGGGGTTGCGACCCATCAAAGGGATTCCGGTGTACCACAACCGTCCATTTCCATTTTTGGCGGTAGATCAGAAAGATCATCATCATCGTCATCATCAGTTTCCATCGAGCTACTTCTACCCGAATTACTCGAATGGAGGTCTACAAATGGGTTATCATCGAGTCGGGGGAAATTCTTCTCCGAGGTTCAACAATGGGGTTGTTTCGGTTGAAGGAATTAAATCTTTGCAAAATAGTTATAGCAATGCAGCTTCTTCTACTTCTGATGTTTGTTCTCATGGGATGATGATGAGATCCAGATTTTTGCAGAAGCTTCCTGCAAAACGAAGCATGAGGGCTCCTCGAATGAGATGGACTAGCTCCTTACATGCTCGCTTCGTTCACGCTGTCGAACATCTCGGTGGCCATGAAAGTAAACATCGAAGCTCTTCTTTTTCTTCGGTTCTAGTACTAATGTTTTTTTTCTTCCTTTTTATCGATTTAGTCTCTATCGTTTGAAAAATAGCCGATTTAGTCTTTTAATTACCCATTTTCGACCATACCCCTTTTGCATAATTTATTCAGCGTGATGAGTACGCTTGTGATATACAGGGAGTTTGGTAGAAATTTCTACCGATTTCTTAGATGTAAGTTTTATTCCATCAACCGGCTATGGATAAGATAGGCTAAAAACATAAGAGAGTAAATCAATTTTGTAAGGGGTTCTAACTCTAAAACGCAACCCAACATTAGTGACTAAAACAGATACACTTACCGATATCGAAACCGAAAAATGTGGGCTTTATTTTGCAGGAGCAACACCAAAGGCAGTTCTTGAGCTTATGGATGTTAAGGATCTAACACTGGCTCATGTCAAAAGCCATTTACAGGTATTTTTTTTTTTATTCGTGAGTGTTCAAAACAACTTAATATTGAGTAGTTGAAAACCTTGATTTTTTTTTTTTTTTTTTTTGGCTCTCTCTCATTTGGTGAGTGATTGATTGAATGAATGAATGAAAGAGGAGTAAGTGAGTGAGTGAATGAATGTGTGTGCCTTAATGAATGGTTATCAATCAGTCTGCAAGTTTTTTCTTTCTTTTTCAGAACCCCAAATTCATTTCTCTTTTTTCTTGAAAATAGAGCATGAGAGAGAGAGAGAGAAAGCAAAAATGAGATGAAAAAGTTGTCATCATTACAAAATAATATAAACTTGGATTCAAAAAATTAAATAACCCCTCGTGACTAATGAAGAAGAAACAGTCCCACAGAGCCCACAACTCACGGAAGAGAGAGAACCAAAAAAACAAAATTAGGTTAAATTAAGGGATTGTTTCCAGGGTCTAATTTTAGTTTTGCTCTTTATATTTTATCTTTCATTTCTTTCTTTTTTTTTAATCTAAACAAAAGGGTGCAGCGAAAGAAAGTTGAATTTTAATGATGTTTTGTGTGACCTAATGATAGTTAAAAGATTATAAATTTGAATTTTTCAAACTTGTTGAAAAATAAATTCTTTTAGGAAAAAATTGGAGAAAGCTAACTACAAACCTTATACGAAGAAATCACTGCTTAAAAAAAACATTAAAGTCAAATATCATTATCTACGATCAAATAGATGATCGTGGTTGTATGAATTGGATTATTACAAATAATGAAACCAACACTCCACCAACACTTTCCATAATAATAGTGGTAAATTTAATCTTTGAAAAAGAATTTATATTTTAAATTTTTTTTTAGAGAAATTGATGTAGTATTTTCTAAAAGAATAATTATTAGCAAGAAACTTAACCTAATGAATAATTTTGTCATGTGGCGCAGTAGTCGAAGACTTGAGGTTTGAGGGTATGCTCGCTCAAGGTTTCAGTTTAATATTCACTTGTGATATTGCTCTTTCGATATCTCTAGTGCCTGACTTAAAGATGGTTATGATTACCTTTGATTTATAAAAACAAACTAATGAATAATTTTGGAGATTTACTAAAAATATTAGAAATGATAATAGGGTAAGTTATAATAAATTTGTTTAAAAACAATAGAGTATAATTATAATGTATATAATACAATTTGACTTGTTTTTAAATGTGTTTGGCATATTGAAAATGAAATTGATTAGAGATGTCCACGGGGCGGGGCGGGGCCGAGGAATGGCTTCCCAGGCCCCGTCCCCGCCATAAAATTCAATCCTCGTCCCCGGAAAAATCCCCAGTTTTTTTTTCGGGGATCGGGGCGGGGATTCCCCGCGGGGCACCGGCGAGGATCGGGTTCCCCGTGGAGATTTTTTACAATTTTTTTTTCTTTTTTCATTTTTTTAAATATTTTTTGGATAAAAAATTCAAAAAATTAGATTTAAAAATATATATATATATATATCTATAAGTTTCAATTATAATGTTAATCATCAAAGAAAATATTCATATGTATAGAAAATATCATCAACAAAGATATATTTATTTGAAAATTAAAAGAGTAGAATTAAAAAAAATATATTAAATAAAATAAATAAAATAATCGGGGCGGGGATCGGGGAATCGGGGACGAGGAGTACAATCTCCGTCCCCGGCACCGTTTAGCCAACGGGGATTTTTTCTCCCCCATCCCCGGCCCCGTTCCCCGCTTAATCGGGGATTCCCCACCCCGCGGGGAAAATGGACCTCTCTAAAATTGATATAAATGAGATGGGTTTCCGATGACTTTTTTAATTTGCAGATGTATCGGACTGTTAAGACCACTGACAAACCTGCCGCTTCTTCAGGTAATTCGTATTGTTTGGATCTACCTTTATTTATTTATTATTTATTATTTTTATTTATTCTCAAACTTCCAAATAGTTGTTTAGTTAGTGCCTTTAGAAATTGTATGAGGTAAAGATAATGAAAATGATTATGAACGAATCATTCTCTTCTCGTTATCGGGCAGTGAAGAATTATTTCCACCATAATTATATTTTTTACGTAACTATTTTATCTCTCATAAATACTTTTCATTTATTTTATAATCATTTATTATTTTTTTACGACTACTTTACGTTCTTTATATATATACTTACTCTTTCTATTAATCATTCTCGTTCTTTTTACCCTAAATATTTTTTAAGATATGGGTCAAACATATGAAAGTTAGTGCTTTTCAAAAGTAGAACATGTGGAAGGAATTTTGTTATGAGGGCTTGATTTAAGAAAATAATAATATTTATAGTAGATAATTCAAACTCATAAACTTTTATTTAGTTATTCGTGTACACACTGAGCTTCTCTTTTGGTTTTGGTGTGATGCAAATTTTCTCAACACACTATTTGGTTTATTATGTGATCTAGAAAATGAAAATTTTGTTCAAAAAAAAAAAATAATAATAATAAAGGAAAACGAAAATTTTGGAAATTGTGTTGGTATGTTATTCCGTATTCTAGACCATCCTTATAATAAATTTATTCCTTAGTACATCTTCACAAAAATAAAATAAAATAATTTTTTTTTAAAATTAAAACTTGTTTGCATATATATATATATATTAATTGTAAACTCTTACATGTATACTCCAAAATATTTAAGTTACTGAGACTATGTTGGGTTAAAAAGTTTAGAAATTTCATTTTAAAAAAATTTAGAAATTTAAATGTTTCACAACTTAATACCAAAGGAAAAGAAATTGAGCAATGAATTGATTCGTTGGTTGGGGTGATGAAAGGTCAATCGGACGGATCCGGGGAAGATGAGGTGTCTCCTACAATGGGCACGGGCATAGGGGATAATGGCCCAAGGCAATTTTCCGATCAAAGCGCTCCGCCAGAATTGGAATTTGGCTCCTCCACACTTTGGTCTAATTCTTCGAGGTTACTTCATTTCTCCTTTCCCTTAAAAAGTTTGGTGCTTTTGTGTTTATGCTTTTATGAATATATGCCAAATAAAATATTTTCAAAGGAAAAATCTTTATTGGAATTGTTATAAATGATCAGCTTTTACAGCCTTCTTGTATCTCTTTAAAGTTAAGTTATGAAGAAGTTGGATCTAATTTTATGAGCTTTATATATGTGTGTATTAGATGATACAACTAATCTGCACTCCATCCTCAACATCTATATGCTATTGTCTGCTTTGAATCTTCCAAGTATAGTCTCGAGCTTGAAACTTGAGAGCGAGCTTAATTTTATATTCTCTTGTTATTTTTTGGATTCAAAACTTGAAATAAGTGTGGATACTCTAATAAGTGTGTTGATAGATTCAAACACAATATGCAAAGAGTGTGATTGCTTCTTAATCATAAAATGCTTGCTTAAATTGCAATACTAAAAAAAATCTGTTTTGATTGAGAATTTATCTGATGCAAAAATGTTGTGAAAAATGCTTTAGAATGTCTTAGAGTTGTGATTAAGATATTGACGGTAATAATTAATCACTTTGGGATACGAACTAGTGACGTTGGTATTGAACTGACTTACAACCAAACAATGAAATCATTGTGCCACTGATCCATTCGGTTTGAGATATGATCATTTAGGTTCTACTTTCTGTTGCCGTTTTTAATTTTTGTAACGTTTTTTGTCTTTTTTTTCGATACAACTATAATGGATGAAGGGGGATTCGAATCTATAATCTCATGGTTATTAGGTTGTATAGTTGTTGTCCTAACATTTTATCTTAATTACAGAAAGAAAAATAAAGAATCTCAAACTATACATAGGTTGATTTCTTAATTCTATTGCAAATTATATTGAAATATTTACTACCACCATTAATAGGTTTATAAACTCTAATGATTTTGAAGCTTTATTTTGCAGAGATGTTTGGGCACAAACAAAGTCTAATGAAATGGATGTCATTAGACACACTTCATCTACACAAATGCAGCAAAAATCCATGCACCAAATTGAGGTACCATAATATAAATATATACAATTATATCAGCCTGAACAACTTTTAGGTAGCTAAGCAAGGTTCAATTTGGGGTGCTTATACAAAAAAAAAAATGTTGATATTTGTGACTGTCCAGACCAGTTTGCGCGCATCTCGACTAATATAACCCTAAAACCATCTTTGACCATTTGAGCCAAAGACACTTTCTAAACCGTTTGAAAGTGATTTATTAATGTTTTTTTGGCCTAGGTGCTTATAAAAAAATAGTAATACTTAAAACAAAACATCTCGAAGAAGGCTTTGAAATCTAAAAGGTTAGGGGTTCAATCCACAATATGACCACCTATCTAGAAAATAATGTCTTACCAGTTTTCTTAAGATTTAAATATGATAAGGTATTATGTCTCGTGAGAATAATCGAAATATATATAAACTTGTTGAGATACTCACTGAGTATTAAAAAAAAGTTTAAAAGCACAAAACTAATTAACATCAAAATGATTTTGTATTATTGAGAATTTTTAACTTAAATATTTTAATGAACAAAATACTAATTTTGCTAAATTCACTTATTTCAAAACCATTTTGAAATTTTATAATATTTAAGTTCTTACCAATGTCGTTTTCTTCCCTGCCCATTATTGATGACACCTTGTAAGTTCAAAATGAGCTTAGCTCAACTGCTTAAAGATTGTATTATCACATTTGAAGTCAGATATTCAATCTCATCACCTTACACAATGCCAAAAAAAAAAGTATCGAAAAATTTTTGGATTGAAAAGTGATAATAATATATAGTATGCGAGCAAAATAGAAGTCTTACATTCAAACTCTCGCATTCACGTGGTTTTTGTGTAAAATGAACCGAAATATAAAAAAACATAGCTTAACCATTCAAAAACATTTCGTACCTACGGTCGTGTTCTTCGCGATTAGTATTGATAGTTCATTTATTAATCGTCATGCAAATTTTCGATCTCGATCTCATATATTTTAACTTATCAACTTAAAATTTCCATTACACTTCTCATAATATTTTTGTACAAAGATTGATATGAAATATTGAGAAGGTCATGAAAGAGAAATTGTATGACAGGAATGTGATTCAGGTGCAATGAAGAGATACAATAATTCAGAATGCAAGAAATTAAGCTTGGAGTTCAGGTTAGGCAGAGCAGAATGGGATCTCAAAGAAGACTAAAAATTCAATTTAGTCTCTTTTTCTCAAAAAAAAAAAGTTTTTTTTTTCTTTTTTTGAATCTTTTTTGACTGAGCTGCTAATCTTGGTGTGAGTTGGGATTGTTGCTAATGCTATTATAGATAATAGAGATACACAAATGAAAGAGAGTTTAATGTGGGGGAAAGAAGATATATATAGTGATTTTTAATTTTATGCTTTGGGGGTTACCTTTAAATTTGCATGGAGCTAATTAATTTGGTAAACTCTCTCTTTCTTTCTCTCTCTCTCTTCTTTGAGTGTGTGAGGTTTTGGAAATTATGTTAATTATATGGTTTGAGACTGATAACTTTTTGTAATAGTTATGTTAGAGATGGAGAGATAGAGAAAGAGAGAGAGATGGGAGGTGAAAGTGGTAAAGTGTAATTTAACTTTCAAAACATATAAACCATATGTGGATAGAAAATGTTTGGTTGAGAGACATACCTTTTTTAGATTCCAAGTTTGGTTTTCCTTTTTTTGTTGTGATCATATTTTGGTAGTTGGTTTTTTTAGGATTGAAAGATCTTTTGTTATCTTTATTAAAGGAGATTTTTCATCAATGGTATCATGCATTAAATATTAATTCATTACTCACTGGCTAGGCTGGAGTCTCAAATGTTGATGAAAAAAATTTAACAATTGAAAAAGATTTTTTTCATGAGAAGAAAAAAAGGGAAAAAAATATTATAGATTTCAACATTTTAGAAAAAGTTAAAATATAATAAAAATTGATTAATTAAATTAAAAGATACAAAATTGATTGATTTGAATGAAGTGAAATCTATAGTTTTCAATTCTCGATTAATATGTCGTTTTTCAACTCTTGGTGGAGGCTTTCAAACCTAAAAGTTTTATTTAAGCTAAAGTTCAATAATGATATTTGTTGATAGTTTTTTAATTACATTTTATAATATAATACAAATGTCAACTAATCTCTTATCTCAAATCAATAGATACATGAAAGTCGGGTTAATAAAAATGTTGACATGTGATTTCAAAATAATAATAATAATAATAAAATAAAAATAAAAATGTTGACATGTCAACAAAATGTTTGACCCTATCTAGACATTTGGTTAAACATATGAAAAACTTTGATATCCGTGAATGCGAGAGAACAAACAAATCAATTAAATGCTTGAACCTTTTACAAGAGTAAGAGTAATAGTTCAGTGGTATCAATATAAATTTTGATATTCGAGTCTCTTCACCTCCAATTATTGTAATCTAAAAAAAAACTAAATGATTGAACATTTTTTATACTTCTTTTTTCTAAAATCTTCATTCCTAAAGGGGTTTCTAGGGCAAGAAAATAATGATTATCAAATAATCGTTACTTGTGTTAGAGAAAATGAAAAGTACTTAAAAAGGAAATGATTTTTTAGTAGGTCAAACGACAATAAGAGAATCATTTTTCTATTCTCATCCTCCTTTTCTCAAATTCCCGTGAAGAAAAACAAAAAAAAAAATTGTTAATTAGCGCAGAAACAAGAAGTTTAGGAATCGACATCAAGAACAATAACGCAAGAATATTAGTATATTCACACGATCAAGAATTAATAAGTTTGAATCCTTCTCTCCTAATTGAAGTTGATTTTTAAAAAATAAATAAATAAAAAGTTTAGAGTTGAACTCGAGGAAAATTGAATAATTTATGATTTTACCAATGTCATAGTCTAAAGATGAGCCACAAGTATCTAGATATGTTGGGGAGCGAAATTCAAAACCTGAGTCAAAAAAATAAATAAAATAAACTAACTCGAAGATTTGAAAAAAAGAGTATAATTAAGTCTAGTAACTGTCTCAAGGGTGATTACTCCTTCTTGTCTAATTTAGAGGCGAGTGTGGTTAGAGTTGTTACAATAATAATAATAAGTCTAGTAACTTTAAAGAAATGATGATAAGAAAAAGTGCATTCTTAATATTAAATCTCAACCATATAAAATCTATATTGCCTTATCCAATCACACACAGCCACCATAACCACATCACTACCCACAAATTCATAATCCAAAAAAACTTCATCTTCTTTCTTTCTTCCACAGTTAACTGTAATCCAGCTTCCATATCATCACTTACCAGCAGCCCCAGATGGCCGATAACCCGATCCGCTTCGGCATCATAGGCTGCGCCGAGATAGCCAGAAAAGTAGCCAGAGCCATAAATTCAGCACCCAACTCCGCCGTCTACGCCGTCGCCAGCCGATCACTCGAAAAGGCCTCGAACTTCGCCGCCGTCAATGGCTTGCCGGAAAATGTCAAGGTGTACGGAAGCTATGATCAGATTCTGGAGGACCCTTGTGTCGATGCCGTGTACCTGCCTCTGCCGACCAGCGTTCACCGGCAGTGGGCGGTTTCGGCTGCTCGGAAGAAGAAGCACATTCTCTTGGAGAAACCCACGGCGCTGGACGTTGAAGAACTTGATCAGATTCTTGATGAATGTGAGTCAAATGGTGTGCAGTTCATGGATGGATCCATGTGGCTGCATCACCCTAGAACTGCCAAAATGAAAGAGATTATCTCTGATCCTAAGCTTTTTGGCCATGTTAACTATGTAAGATCTTTTCCCCAACTTGAAAATTTTGGCTGATATATAATGAATTTAGGACTTGGAGAACTTAAAAGAGGTTTTATTAAACTTTAGATTTGGGTGTTACTAAGTAACCTTGTTGATATGGCACTGTATGCATGATAGGAACTTGTCTTCTTTTTTTTTTGAACTGGGAAATCGTAGCTTCGCTCCACTATACCCAGAGTAATCACGTCCATCCCTTGGTCAGGAACGGGAGATATTGAAGAAATAGAGACACGGGAAGTGTCTATAAATTAATGTCATAGGTGAGCTAGAACCTAGGACCTCTTCGAACACTGCACCACCCTAGAGAACATAGGAACCTATATTGGCCTAATCCCTTACATAATAATATTTTCTTATCGCTTACGAGACTAAGCTAATGCTTACATAGGCGTCTAGCCTAACTAACTTTAGTTAACTAATGTAACCTAATTATTATGAGGTTTATCATGGTAGTTAGTATTGTATAAATATAATGTTTCATCTCAAACCAACTGGTAGTGAGTGAAGTAACTCATTTGTTTTATAAATATCTCTTCATCTTTCCAATGTGATACCTCAATATGCTCCTCGAGATGATGCCTCTTTGGACCAAAATATTCATTTATATTTAATAGACTCAAACACATATCTGAGTCTATTATACTATATTAGATCAACATGAGGTTTGATGGAAAAATTGAGTGATAATGAGTGAAGTAGCCTATCTATCAGCTTATAAATGTTGTGAGGTATCCTAACCGTTAAAATAAAAAAGTAATGATTTGGTAGAGTAGACCAACTAGATAAACTACAATGGATATAAGTAACTAAAGATTCAATTCAAAGTGTTGCCTCCCTATGCATTTAATTACTAGTGACAAGTACAGTTTTTCTTTGAAATTTCAAGATTCACAGCACATCAACAATATCCGGAACAAAACACTTTCTAGAAGAAAATATAAGAGTAAAGCCAGACCTGGATGCCTTGGGTGCATTGGGAGACTTGGCCTGGTACTGCATTGGAGCCCTCTTGTGGGCAAAGGACTACGAATTACCGACACAAGTCTGCGCGCTACCGGACGTTACCAAGAACTCGGCGGGCGTCATCATGTCCTGCTCTGCCTCCCTGCATTGGGGCAAATCATCAAACAAAACATCTGCAACAATTCACTGCTCTTTCCTATCTCATACCGCCATGGACATTGCCATATCCGGTTCCCATGGATCCGTGAATGTTTACGACTTCATCATCCCTTACCGAGAGACTTCGGCCTCGTTCGATTTCACCTCCGGGGCGAAGTTTGCAGAACTTCATATCGGATGGAACGTAAAACCAGAGGAAGTTGAGGTGGCTAATGAGCAACCACAAGAGGCTCTGATGGTGGCAGAGTTTGGTAGGCTTGTAGGGGCCATAAGGACAACAGGGTCTCGTCCTGATAGCAAGTGGCCACAGATAAGTAGGAAGACACAGCTAGTGATGGATGCTGTAAAACAATCCATAGATAGTGATTGTAAACCAGTGTATTTGTAGTCTCTTTTTGACAAACAACAACAAGCTTCTTATTGTACAAACATCTACATAAACTAAGTTCATGTTTTTTGTTATTTGGGTGGAATGAGTGAATCTACCTTGGTGGACTGCTGTGAAAATACACTGGCTCGGAAGCTTTAGGGCGTGTTTAGGGAAGGGGAACGACTATGAGAGAACGAGAATTACCGAGAGAATAAGAAGGAAAATTATTATTTGTATTTGAGGGGAAAAGAATGATCGTAGAAAAAAATAAAATAATGAGTATGATGAGAGTGGAAAATAATTATGGGAAGAACAAAAAATTGTTATGAGAAGAATAAAAATGCATTATAATTTCTTATAGAAAAAAATATTAAATTTATTTGATAACAAACAAATCTATTTTAATGACATTCAAAATATTTTTAAATTGTAAAATTTTATAAATCTAATTTATCATTATAATAAATAAATATATATAAATGCATATAAAAGTATCTAGAAAATATTTTTTTTGTTATATATTTAGGAGATTTTGCATATATAATAAAAAATGGTAAAATATTTTCACGTATAGCACAAAATTAAAACTAATTCATTTGTAGCACAAAATCCAAATTAAGTTCTATCACTCATAAAATTCAATTAATGATAGAGTTGTATCATTGGTTAAGTTCTATCACACTCATTCTATCACTAGTCACTGATAGGAAACCATGTGCTATTTTAGAAATTGTGCTATAAATATAAACAAAGGTAGAATGTGTTGTTGAGGTAAATTCTCATATATATATATATATATATAATATGTTTAAATAGTAAAAATATATATATATATATATATAAAAAAATAGGAAAAACAACAATAACACCCCGAACAATCTACATTATCCAACTCAAAGTGTAAGAGTTTGAGTTGCGTTATAATTTTCTTTTGTCTTTTTTATCATTTTCATTAGGTTTGGATTGATTCTCACATACCCAATTTTTGACTTGGTTCAATTAAACAACTCGAACTAAGAAAGATATTTTATATGTATATAATTAATTAACAATATAAATAACAAACATATTGGTTGAGATCATGCACTAATAAGAATATGTATATTTAGTTTTTAAGGGGTAGCATAGTCGTTGAAAACTTGAGTTTTGAAGGTATGCTCTCTTTAAGATCTCCCATGTTTGAGACTCACTTATGACATTTATTTTTTTAATGTTTGATTCACGTGATTACCCATGTTTAAATATATATATATATATATATCATGCATTAATAAAATGTGTATTTAGTACATTGGAGCATATACCGACATTTGTATTTGTGTTTTTACTACATAGATGGGTGACTCAGGTTTAAGTTTGAAAATCTGTATTTATCTATCGTATTATTTGACAGCTAATATTTTATTTTAGTTTAAATAACCATTTTCTAAAACTTGGTTGGTATTGAAAAGAATCCACAATACCGAAAAGAAAAGGAAAATTTTGGAAACCGCGCGAAACTACTTCCACGAACTCTCGATAACGGGCGATATGGGTTCGTGAAGTGGCTACCGATCGGATGAGATCCATCGATCAGGTTTGAGATTTCGTTTTTATCTTGAAATTCTTCATACCCACATCAAATTTCCCCTTAATTTTAGGGTTCTTTTGTTAGAATCGATCAATTTAGGAAGGAACAATAATAATCTGTTGAAACCCCTCTTTTCGATTTCGAAAGAATGGAGGATAAAATTTGCAGAAAGATGAGATTTCGGATTTATAGCGTTGTTGTTCTCTTCTTTTTGGTATGTAGAAATGAATAATACTCACGGGACGACGAACTCGGCTGGTAGAATGGAGCAAGGAAATTCTGATTCGTCCACTGCGTCCAAGAAATCAAAGAGACCCAAATGTTGTTCCCTTACATTTTGTTTTAGTTTTTGTTTCTTCTGTTCCTGTCAATTTTTATATCTATTGTTGAGGATTATTATGTTTTTTTCCTTTTGGGTTTTCATATACGATCTCTTCCTTTCTGTGGTTGAATCTTTTGGAATTTTATCTCTTAACCCATGTTCTTGTTCTTCGTTGTATTTGCACATTGTTCGTATAATTCATGAAAAGCTCTTATTTGGAGAAGTTTTTTTTTTTTGCTTCTCAAATTGTGTATATTTAAATTATAATTGTTTTAAATGCAACCCTTTTGTCCCGGAGGGGCAGAAAATCCCTTGTTGTCTCCTGAGTCTAGGTCTTGGGACGGGCACAAGTTCCCTTGTGTACAGTGGAACAAAGCTTTGGTTTTCCGATTTAAAAAAAAAAATGCTGCCCTTCTTGTCTCGATCTATGTGGCCACCTACCTAGTAATTAATTTAATATGGGTTTCTTTGGCATCCAAATGTTGTAGGGTTAGACAGTATGGGCATGAGAATAATCAACATGCACGTAAGCTATCTTGGATACTCACAGATATTAAAAAATGCAAACCTTCTAGCCCTTCGTATGCTTCTCGTGTTGTGGAGTTTCGTATTCTGTTTTAGAGGGTGACTTTTTTGTTGATTCTCAATGGCTGGTTATGTTTGTGCTTCTTTGACTAAATCCATGTTTGTGCATCTTTGCATTATAACCATTTTAAATGTGTTCTTTCTAGCCATTCACATGCTTCATTCTCATGTTATGAAATTTTGCATTTCTGTTTTAGGGTGTGTTCTCTATTACTGTTATTTCTCTTTTAATGTTATAGCCATTTGGCTGGTGCTCATACTTTTTTGTGAATTCGATTGCAGATTCTAGATTCACACAGCAAGAGCTTCCTGCTTGCAAACCGATTTTAACACCAGGATGGGTATCCCTAAAATAAATTTGAATTAATTTTTTGCTCTGGTTCCTGTTGTAGCATTATGCACTTTTTTTATCAATGTGATTATATGATTTCAGGTTATAACATCCTTCGTTGCTGTTGGCATTATCTTTATCCCCATTGGTATTGCTTCCTTGTTTGCATCAGAACAAGTATTTCCTTGTCTGCCTCATCCTTGCAAATATGGTACAATGCAGTTTTTTATTTTAATTGTTAAATGCTTAACTTGAACCCTATGCTTTCCATGATACTCAGGTTGTTGAAATTGTGGACCACTACAACCTCGATTGCCTTCCTTCTGAGTATCGCAACGATCCTCTTTTGTTTATTAAAAACAGTCAAATTAATAAAACCTGTAGTAGGACGTTGACTGTAAGTACACTTTCCATTTTCATTGTTAAAGGCCATATTGAATTTTGGCTCCTGTTTCTGTTAATATTTTAATTTATCTGTCTTAAGGAGTTCTACCAACTGAATGCTTTTCAGGTTCCTAAACCAATGAAAGGTCCAGTTTACGTCTATTATCAGCTTGATAACTTCTATCAAAATCACCGACGGTATGTGAAATTGTCGTTTTTGTTTGGTTATTGACAAAAAAGTTGGTAGTCTTGAATATGAGCCCTACTGTTTGTTTCATGATTTTCGAGTATAATTGAACTTTGTGAACTTGCTTATTTGATTGAAATATCCGAGTGTGTAAATTTCCGGAAAAGAAGAATTACAAAATCTGTTCTCAAACTTATTTTAGAAATACAGAATCTGTTTACAGAACTTGGTTTTTAGAACCCAAGGACACAGTGCACATCATATGGAACAAATCCTTGAACTTACTATGGTAATGAAGAGCGTGATTTAATTTGTAAATATATAAAAGTTGCAGTTTAAGGTGGAAATTTGTGTTAATAAACCAAGCTGTACGTCAGTTTACAGATGGACGTTAAGAAATTCATCTGACAAATGGACGTTAAGAAATTCATTCAGAGTTTCTATCTGTTACTCTTACTCCTAATAAGTAATAACAACTTTGTTGTTCGTAGTTACTAGTTAGAATTTTTCATTGCTTTGTTGCCTTCATTTGGTTTGCCCTGTGTATTATCTTGTTCCACTTGCTTCATGTGTTTCTTTTCAATCATGGTAACTTAACTTCTATCTAGAGAGTGGGTGTATTTTTTTAGTAAACATTTGTATGTATATGAAAAAAGCTTAAAAGGGAGGATACCTTTATCCTCATTTTCATTTGTAAGTAATATTTTTATTTTGTTTTATTATTATTATTATTATTATTATTATTGCTACGAAAGTAAACAATTGAAATTGTGAAGGTCAAAAGTATTCTGCACCTTATTAAATCATTCAGAAGGTTACCATTTATCCTTGTTCTTTTATTAATGTTATTTGCATATTAAGTATGGAATCTTTGTCACAATGTGTTAACTGATTCTTGTGCCACCTGCTTATTCAAGTCTTCTACAGATTTTTCTATTCTTGCTCTTCCATTTTAACATGTTTTTCTGTTTCTTTTGACAAATGAAACATTATCAGCTATGTAAAAAGCAGAAGTGATAAACAATTACGAAGCAAAGAAGCTGAAGCAGATACAAAAACATGTGCACCAGAAGCGACGGTAGGGAAAGGGGGGGCTCCAATTGTCCCTTGCGGCCTCATCGCATGGAGTTTGTTCAACGACACATATGGTTTTTCTATGAAGAACAAGGCACTTCCTGTCAACAAGAAGGACATCTCCTGGAAAAGTGACCAAGAAAAAAAATTTGGATCTGATATATATCCTAAAAATTTCCAGAGTGGAAGTTTCATCGGTGGCGCAAAACTAAATGAGAGCATACCAGTGAGTATGCTTCATTCACATTCTACCCTCGTGTTGATACTACTTGATTTTGATATTGTTTAACCTCCTCCATTTTCTTTAATATATGGATAAATATACTTCCCTTTTGTGTAATAGCTGAGCCAGCAAGAGGATCTTATTGTTTGGATGCGAACAGCTGCACTGCCCACCTTCAGGAAACTATATGGGAAGATAGAAGCAGACTTTGAAGCTAATGATATAATAACGGTGGTGATCGAAAACAACTATAATACCTATAGCTTCGGCGGTAATAAGAAGCTGGTTCTTTCAACCACAAGTTGGATTGGTGGGAAGAATGATTTTCTAGGCATAGCTTATCTTTGTGTTGGAGGGCTCTGCCTGTTCTTAGCAATAACCTTCATACTCCTTTACGTCATCAAGCCAAGGTGAGATAAATTGATCTTCTAAACGTACATATAGTTTGGGAATTCAGGGAAAGATATTCACTTGAGTCTTGACTGAAATTTACAGAATATGACATATGCAACTGGCCCCTTTGTTCTTAAGATTTAATTTTGTATAATCATGATTTTGTGCTCCCATTTTTCATACTGTTAACTTGCAAAAACTTGCAAGTTGCAAATATTTCTATTTTATTTTTCATTTGCATTAATAGTTGTGCTGGAAGTTTGCATGTCTTTGCACCTTTTGTTATGTACAATAATTTTTTGTCAGTCTTATCTTAAATTTCTTTAAAATTTATATTCACCTGGATGAGTCTGGCTCGTCTTATAAGAATGGATAGTTGCTCCTATTCGATTTAGCTGTCCATACATGTTTATTTATAAATGAAATGCGTGATACTATTTTTTCGCTTAAACTTGAAGTTCTTCAAGATTCAATCACTCGATTAATGTCGTTGCGTATTTTACTGGGTTGTCATGCAGGCCTCTTGGTGATCCATCATATTTGTCCTGGAACAGAAATGAAGCAGGGCTGTTAAGTTAACCGTCTTTTGTGCACCAAGTTCTCTTCTAATGGTCAATGCTTTTAAGTAATAATAGAATGAGGGAGGAGGTCTAAAGGTGTGTTGAAAGCTACTGGTAATCAAAGAAGCCTACTTTATTTTTCTGGTAGCTAAAACTTTTGTTATATATATGTATATCTTTGAATCTTGTCTTGTTTACTGAATTCCCAGATGAGAATGTTTGTATGTATACTCAATTTGAAGCTAGGGAAATGAAGTTTATAATCCTCTATTTTGTTTAAAAAAGGCTTGGAATTGAGGGTGTTTGCAGTTGCAGGATGACTCTTTTTGAAGTAAAAATCATAAAGTTTTCTAACCAAGGTTGGATCAACCTATTTTCATATATGAAATAAGAAATAATAGTAATAAAAGGGTTTGGAAAAGAAAATGCATGTATAATTAGAAAATTTGATATCAAAAGAATTTTTTTAGGAATATTAAAATGTATTTTTCTTGAACAATTAACTCTTTAATTGAATAACTAAAAAAGATATCCCATTGAAAATAAGCATTACATGTGTTCTTTTACCTAAGACTTTACCTAAGACCTTTAGAATAACTTTTGAAAGTAGAATTCTAAGAAAAGTACCTTTTAAAAATATGTTACCATTGCTAAGGTTTATAAGCACTTTTTTAAAAAGAAACAACCCCTCCCTGTTTTTAAAATTTTCAAAACTAAATGCAACTATATTACTAATTATTCTAGGAGATATACCAAAGTTAAATATTTATGTTGAAATGTGTCAAATGAACAAAAGATGGGATAAACCATACAACACTTGCATTACTTTAACTTATGAGACTCATGCTTTTGGCACAAAGAAGGAATAGAAAGCAAGAAGTTTCTTCTAAAGAAGGTCCTAAGCAAGGAAAATTACTGATAGTAAATCCAAAGCAAAGACTAATAACAAGTACTTAAAAAGGGAAAGCTAAGTTGTTTGATTGAAACTTCACCACTAACCCTCCATATCTCACTCACTGTACAGAGAAAGAAACCAGATATAGTGATGATGGATCCCCCTTCAAATAGACCTCTTAGAGTTTGAGAGTGAGATCAGGCGTCGAGTCATCTACGTCCCTCAACGATGTTTTATCTGTTGAGCTTATGCTCGAAACATCAGTTAGTAGGAAACTTGGTTGAGTTAGTTCATGAGTGTTTCTAGTCTCCACCACGGGGCGAAAACTACCTGGCCACATGACCTCTGCCTCGTTGTCCTCCAAGAAAATCGGCATGCCTATATATCCTGGTTCGAATCTAGCACTGCTCCTAATTGGTGTGGTGAATCCATGGTGCAGTGAAGAGTGTGCTTTGATCCCTAAGGACCTGAATGAGGAGCCATTCAATGGTAGGGATGCTAGACTTGCATATCTTTCAGCTAGAATGCCCATACGCATTGCACGTTTCGCTAAAGTTCGCTCACGCTTATGCGCATTCTGGTGGCCACCGAGAGCTTGTGAACTAAAGAACTTGCGCTGACAGTAATTGCAAGAAAACACTCTAGCTACAGTTGCTGCTGTGGCATGGCATGTTGGCTCATTGCTACTCTCACTTGTGCTTGACAATGAAAACCCTGTCGAATGCCGAGTTTCAAGATCGCCGATGTTGAAGTTGAGAGTCAAGTCGAGGCAAACCAACTCGAATCCTGGTTGAGCAGCAATGGGGTTAGGAAGAAAGGAGTTGGTTATGAGGCTATCATCATTAGAACTTTCATGGAGGGAAATGTTGGAAGCAACTTGGCTACTAATTTCAGAATCATTTGCCAAAGAAGGCTCCTTTTCAAGGTCAAGAAATGGTTTCATAATTGAGAGCTGTTGGTAGAAATCATCTAGACAAGCCCAAAACTAAAAGAGCTACACCAATTGTTCCCTGCGAAATGTTGAACAACATACCATCAGCATTTTCCACTTCAATTTAGTGTTGATCAGGCTTGATTACTTATATTATCACAGAAATTACCACAACCCATGATGCCAAAATGAAAAATCTATGAATGCCCATGGACTCTGTTCATCTTTTATATCTGATCAAAATCTTGTTCATGCAGAAGCCTCGACTCTTCTCTTATCTCACCAGTATAAATTTCAATTTGTGACTAGACGTAGAATGTTTCGAAATCAATCTCTAAAGTTTTGTTTGATAACTACTTGGTTTTTGAAAATTGCCTTATAAACACAACTATCAAGGTAAGTCTTTAAACTAAAACAAGTACTTTTCAAGAACTTGTTTGTGTTTTTGGAATTTCATAAGAAAGATGTGAACTATTATAGAGAAAAATCATAAATCAAATGCTTATGACCTAAAATCTGGGACTTATAGCATTCAACCAGACTCAGACAAAAGTAGATATAAACAGTTTGCTGAAAAGGGTCAAGAGTGTTTACATGAATCCAATATCAAGGGGAAAAGCCAGGAAATATGATGCTATTTTGGAGGTTCATGGTAAGCAACCAAGTAAAAACCAAAAAAGGAAAGAAAATAAATTATGAAACCACAAACCAAGAAATAAGTAGCTAATCACTTCATTTTCTTCTTACATAGACATGAACAAAAACAGGAGCCCTGAGATCAAGCCTCAAAAGTAATTCAAGAAGACTTGGATTATCAAAACCAGAAAACAAACAAGCTGACAGAAGAATTGTTTCTTTTTCGATAACCAGAAATCAGAGCTTTGCCGCATACATACTCAAGGGTACCCGCACCGCCCCAAGGCTTGGGACCACAAAAACAACAAGAGATTTTACAATTAAGCTCACTTGTGAGTTTCAAACTAGAAAACAAACAAGTTGTTCGTAGAAGAATTGTTTTTTTTTATAACCAGGAATCGGAGTTTGGCCCCACTACATATCCGAGGGCACCTGCATCCGCTCCAAGGTCCAGACTCGAGAGATAACAAAGTTTTTTACAATTAAGCTCGCTCGTGAATTTCAAATTTGAGACTTCCAAGTTAGAGATCATACCTTGAAGATCCCAAGTCTTTGCAAACGAGGTCATCCCTCAATAATAGATTTAACTGTTCTAAATCTGCAATCTCACCAAGAAAATGAAATAAAGGAGAAACATGGGGGAGATTCATGCCATGTCAAGATCAAGAAAGAAAAACAGAAGAAACTTAGCTAGCTAACTGCAGATCCTTAAACAAACAGTTGTGAAGAAGCATGAGGAGAGAATATCAGAGATTGAAGGCCAAAAAAGAGATAATGGGAAATGGGCAAAAAAAGGAAAGGAAGAGAGAGATAATTAATTAGGTTTGTTTAATTGTTGATAATCACGTTTGGAGTCAAGATCAAGTGGCTGATTGGCCTAAAAAACCAGAGTCCACTGCTCAGTTTCTGCTTTTAAGTCAAAAACTAGTGTCTGATTCAGTTCAGTGTGAAGAAGCATGTGAGTAAATTAATCACTCCCAATAAGGTTGCAACTGGCTAGTTGTGCACACGTGTAAATTGTATCTTAAGCTAAGTTTTGAGAGGAAAAAAGAAACCACATATATGTAAGCAAAGGTGGATTTATTCTTTAGCTAAAAGTAGACCATATCTTTTACAATATACCCTGAAAATGCTCTCTAATGTCAACAGCCTCTACCAATCTACCAATGTAACTCCAAATTTTTGGGAGATAACATAAAGAGGATGTTTAGGACAGCAAGTTGGTATAATTGTCTGTGTTTGAGATGTAGCTAATGATAACATGTGATATCTTTGTCCGTGTTTGTAATGCAGTGAAAATGAATCAATGAGTCGTACCATTCTTAAAAAGAGATTTAGATGAACAGCGATTGCGTATTTATTATTTGAATAACCATGTTTGAGCTTCAAACATTGTCACTCAAACTTTTTGTTGTTGGAGCCCTTTTAAACATTCCCAAAAAACTTAAGAAAGAATGGTAAAAAGTCCAAAAACCAGAAGAAGAAGAAAAATCTAATAGAAATGCAAAAAATCATATTAAATCAGTTTAATTCGCTAATGGAGGTCTAATATGAAGCCCCCTCCATGTTTTAAAAGCCAAATAAGCTATAAAGGCAAGCCTATTAAGTAGGCATTAGAAGGCCTAAGCACATGTTTAGAGAGGGTTCCTCTTTCTATCTTTTGTAGAACCCATACAAACATTAAAAAAAAAAAAATTAAACCTTTCATTGGTTTTAGATACATAAAAATATAACCTTTTTTGAAGTTAGCCAAACAAACACCCCCAACTGAATGCTAGCTTCCGTTCTCAAGCAAGCATCATGGGAGTTTGAGCATGTCTGGTTGATCTATTGATTTTGATCTATTGATCTATAAGAAGAAAAAGAAAAGTAAAAGTAAACAAATAAAAGAAAAACCCCATTAAACCAGCATTTGAAAGGTGATAGACCTCCTGGTATATGGATTATTTCACATATCACCAATTGATTTTGAGATAGAATCTTATATTATCCTAATATGGTATAATATTCATTAAACTCAAATGGGTATTTAGGACATAAAATGAAATTAGAGTTTGATTCAAGATTGGTGAAATCAAAGAAGTTTCATCTCGAAGAAGACCTTTGAAGATCTCACATTGAAATGATGATGAGATCTCATAGCATTTAAAAGATAGACGACGACTTTTTTTATTATTCGAGAACTTGGAGTTTTGCTGCTCTAAAACACGGGATCACTAACCCATCGGTTAATGTGGCATCATGATACATTGTAGGACTGAAAGTGAAATTGGAAATTTTCCTGAAAATTATTCTTCACATTGACCTCAAACCTGGAATTTTGAGGGGAGTATACTTTCGAATCCCAGACGCTCAACCAGTGCATTGCCCCTATGAGACAAAGATAGACGACTACTTCACTAATCGTCAATTAATTTTGAGATGGAAACAAAATGAAATGGTCTACCAGGAAAAAAAAATGTAAACATATAAAAGATTCAAAAAAGAAAAACCTCAATGAAACAGTGTTGCCTTTATCGAGGGAACTGAATTTTACTTTTATTATGGTAAAGCCAAGGGCCAAAAGCAAACAAAAGAAAAGAAAAAAAAAAGTCTTTCTTTTTATATATTATAATAATAATAAACAGTACAGTTTTGTGTAAGGCATGGCAGTTTCAGACAACTTTGCCTTTGCGCCGCTCAGCACAGCATCCAACACAGCCTTGGTCCGTCATGCAGGGTGAACCACCTTCTTGCTGGTCCCCTACACCACACCACTTTGTTTTTCTTTTGTTCCCTTTCTTTCTTTTATCCGTCGTTGAAATGTCTCGAATAAGTTATCTCGTATTCTTAATGATCAAGCACGGAGTCCGAGTAAAGCACCTGTTTTGGTGATTCGGG
This sequence comes from Sicyos edulis, assembly GCA_036507275.1. NCBI lineage: Eukaryota > Viridiplantae > Streptophyta > Magnoliopsida > Cucurbitales > Cucurbitaceae > Sicyos > Sicyos edulis. The sequence goes on from CM071850.1 coordinate 38,800,152, forward strand.
GATACAACGTGACCTTGATAAAATGCTCTCGAAACATGCACTACAAGAAATTTATATTATGTTGGGTCGTTACGACGATGGCATGTATAAGATATGTTCGTCCACGGCTTGAGCTTGTTGTTAGGTAAGGTAGTCTATGTATAGACGACTTGAGTTTGTCGTTGGTTAAGACAGTTTTAATCCCAACAAGTTGAGTTCACTCGCAATTACGATAATCTCAATAACAACAGCTAGAGCTTGTTGACGGTTTGGGTTCACCATCGGTTAAGAAAGTCTCTATGTTGATGGTTTGAATTAGACGTTGGTTAAGATAAGAGTGCACTTTTTCAGAATTTTAACGATAAAATTATTACTTAAGTTTTATATTTTGAATTTTAGTGTTCCAATTCATTCTCTTTAGAATTTAGGAAGGATCCTCCTATTTGTACGGGAGGACCCCTCCTAAATCCTAGAAAAAAGATTGAAACACTAAAATTCAAAAAAAAAATATATATATATATATATACCTTCATAAACTAATTTAAGTAATTTAAGTATTTGTATCTTAAAAAATAAATTGATTTCTCTCTTATTCGAGACATAACTAATAGTTGGTTGATCTTCTCGTTACTTTCTTTGCTTGACGATGCATTTTTTATTGCAACAATTACTTAGCACTAGCAATTGAATTGTAAATCTCTACCATATTTTAAAGTGTTGAAATGGTAATTTGAGTCACGAATTCAAATATTAAATTCGTAATTTGTTAATTCAACCCACTAACATAGTGATAATTCCTATCTTTATTCCCCTCTTGCTTTCATTTATTTATTTTCTTTAATCACCCATGAGCATTTTTGCATATTTTGCATATATGCTTCTTCTTAGACCCCACAATAAAGTTATATCTAATATGATTGTTTATAAAGTAGGTATATGCTTGGATTTTTTAAGCATTATATCCATGTAATTTCTCTAAATTCTTTTGCTTTGTGATCATATTCATATTCGTTATAAGCTAAATAACATTTTCATCCTGCACAACCTTTGGAGTAAGAATTATGAGTCAACTAATTTCACACGATAATTATTTGATTTTACTATATTTGTTGGCCAAAGAACTTAAAATAAAATAATTTTTAGATAAATGATCATCATAGAGACTACCTTCCCTCCTAGTTTTCTAAAACAGTGAATGCTCAATTAATAATATTTTAGTATATTTTATAATAAGGTGGCTCCAACACACTTAGATTAGCATCTAAGTTTCAAATTTTAAATCATTTATCCTCAACTAAACCACTTCTAACCTGCAAACTAGCAGTAAGTCAAGTTTATGATAACAAGTCATGGCCACATGTGGCAGCAACTTCAGCCCACTCTTTGGAACTGCAGGCTTGGTTATAGATATACGAGATAACAACCATTCTCGAGTGGCATATCGGTCAAGAGAGTCTTGTGGAACTAAAAGATGATGAGTTCAATAATTGTCATCTACCTAAGATTTTTTTTTTTTTACAATTTTCTTTGACATCTAAATACGGTATATCTCATGAAAATAGTCGAGTTGCACGTAAGTTGATTGGACACTTATTAATGTCAAAAAGAAAAAAGAATAGAGAGAGAACATAATAGTTGAGAATCTCATCCTAGCCATACTATTGATACAACTTGTGTGGAAAATGAAAGAACAGTCTTTTTATCTAAATGGTTTATATGGAAGACAAGAAATAAAGAGCATTGTAAGCAACATGACCATATAAGATTTTGCTAGGACCACATAATGATTGTGACTAAATCTCAGCCTTGATGTTGTCTTTTGATTTACATGGGTGTTAAGAATGACAAAATGTTGTGCCTTTTGAAGAGGTTGTTGGAATAGGGAAGTGGAAACATTAGACATACATAAACACTAACTAGGGTTGGATATTTTTGCAATTTATTTGACAAACACACTGATTATGAGAACTACAAAATTAATATAATAGGACAAATTAAACTAACCATTATAGAGTGACTTAGTAGTCAAGAGAAATTTTAAAAACTAAGAGTCGATAAGTTCAATCCAGATGTCCACCTACTTAAGAATTACAAGTTTTCTTGACATTCAAATATAGTATGGTTGGCGATATATCCTTGTAAAAATAGTTGAAATGATCGTAAGTTGGTCAGAACCCTCACAAATATCAAATATAATAATAATAATAATAATATATTACTATTATTATTATTATTATTATTATTATTATTATGACAAACCTAAATTTCCCATCTAAATGAAAGCGATAACTTAGCAGAAATGAGAAGGTTTCTGCAAAGGAATAATTGTTATTTACATCAAGATAACAATAAACTTACTATGATACCAAATTTTGTGTCAGAGTTGAAGCAAGGGGAAATTGAAGAAGATGATGAAAACAAAAAATGTTATTCAACAATTCTCTTATCTTACAACTGCATCTTCCAATAATAACACGATGCTAAAATAAAGATCTTGGGCCTGCACAATTTCAATGCAAATAATACTGTTGCTACAATTTCAAATAGAAAAACATGATACAGTAATGAAATTTAAAATTTTATAAATTAAGGTATAAAAGGGGAGTTTCAAGTGCAGACGTTTACAAATGAGATAGTTCATTTGTGAACCTCGTGATAGTTCTACTGATTAAGGTATATATTCCAAACTAAGAAGTTAGTTGTTCAAATCTTCCAACTGATCTGTTATTGAACTCAAATAAAATAAAATAAAATAATAATGAGAATAGTCCAATTCAAGGCCTCCATGCCTCCTTTTTTGTAGCCCTATAACTTTATAGAGTCGCCTAGTTATCAAGTGGTTCTTAGGAAACTTAGAAGTGATGAGTTCAATTCATGGTGACTACTTACTTAAGAATTCATTTCCTACCAGTTTCTTTGACATCCAAATACTGTAAGGGTCAAATGGTATATACCGTGACACTAATTGAGGTGTATGCAAGTTGGTCCAGACAGTTATCGATATCAAAAAAGAACTTCATGTGCTAGTAAGTAGTGTTTTTTTAAGCCAGTAAGTAGTGTTAACTGTTAGGACGTCTTCAACAATATCTTTACCCGCTATTTCTACTATTTTAGATCATTTTTATCTTTTGTCTTGACTATAGTTGATATCAATCTTTTCCACTTAATGTTTAAACACTATTGTCAGTTTAGTTCTCCTATAAATAGAGGGAGAATTCTGTGTAGTAAATCATCAAGCCAAATACTACTTAATGGAAAGGAATTATCAAAATCTATTTATCTTTTTGCTTTCGGTTCCGTGCCTTCTCTATTTCTTTCCAGTAATAGTAAACCATCATAGAGTGGCTCAATTGGTTAAAGAGTCTTGGGACCCATAAAATGATGAGTTCAATCCATGATTGCCACCTATCTAAGAATTAATTTCCTACGAGTTTCTTTGGCATCCAAATGTTGTAGAGGCCGGCGGTATGTACCGTGACATTAGTCGAGGTGCGCGAAAGCTGACCCGAAAAGTCAAGGATATCAAATTAAAAAAAAAAACAAAATGATCTAAAATTTTCAGCCAGACAGCATAAACATGTTCCATCCTTTCATACATACGAAAAGGAGGAAAAAGAGAAACCACTTCTTTCCCAAGCAACAAAACGTTATTTCCTAGATACAAATTACTAGATTGAATGAGACCATGCACTAGCTTTTTTTTTTTTTTTTTTTTTTTTGTGAAATCGGAACTTCGCTCTACTGCGCCCATGATAACCACATCCATCCTTAGGCAGGCCTGGAAGACATCAAAGGAATGGAGATACGAGAGGTATCTACAAATTAATATCCTAGATAAGTCTCGAACCTGAGATCTTAAGAGGAGTCTTTGACCACCACGCCACCTCTTGAGACAAGGCAATGCACTAGTATTAGCATCATAAGTCTCGAAGGAACGGCCTTGTCCGTAAGTAGAGGTTCGGGATATCGAAGGTACACTTGTTTGGAGAATTCAGGCAGGAAACCCGTGAGTTAACTTAATTACAAAATTGTTTTGTCGTCTTAGTCTCAGACTCTCAAGTTCAGAGCTTAAAGACAGATGCGGGTGCATGTAGTGGAGCCAGCCAATCTTTTCATCGCCCCAATATACAGTAAAGATTAAAAGAACCCCATAAGACAAAAACACAAATACAGAATAAAGATGCAAATCTACAATCCATCTCATCTCAGCCCTGAATCCAACAACATTCAACACATTTCATATCAAAATTCTGCCACACCCACTAAGCCAAATCGAAGCATATCAAAAACCCACCACAAGATTCGCCGGAAAGTGTAAGATTCAGCAACAATACGCAAAATTTTCAGATGAAAAGAGTATTGAAATAGCGTGTGTAAGGAGATAAAATGGTTTTACAGACTTGGCTGAAAGATTTCAAAAACAGACCTGGTGTTGTGTGCGGTTGAAATGCAATAACGCCGCCGCCGCCGTGGACTCGAATCGAACCATTCTTTGAAGCGATTACAAAGCGAAGGGTAAACGGGAATCTGGGATTTTGGAAAAAAAAAAAAAAAAAAAAAATGAACGTCGCCTGAGAGATTCGAACTCTCGCGGGGAAACCCCATGTACTTAGCAGGCACACGCCTTAACCACTCGGCCAAAGCGACGCTACGTTTAATGGGGTTTACTTTTTATAATTTATTAAAACCAACTTAATAATATCACCATATAAATACTAATTTTTGTCAGAATTATGTCAAATAATAATAATTTTAATATAAAAAAGGCCAGGTTTTCAAATTTTATATTGAAATTTCATACGGTTGTTTTTTAAACTATATATATATAACAATAAACTAACATTAGCCACCCATTTGAAGTTTCATTGAAAACAAAAGTTAACATACATTAAAAAAATGATATTTTAATTCTAATTAATTCAAAATTATAGTTTATTATATACAAGAGTATTCACAATTAATTATTAATAGGTTCGTTGGTAAGATTGGAAATTTGACGAGGTATTCAACCGTCTTTAAAAAAAGTTACTCTTTCAAGAGATTTAAATTTATAACCTTTATGTGTAATTCTTTTTGGTATTGAAAACTAATGTTAATTAACCATTAATATAATTTATGAATGTGAATTTATATATTTTATTTTACAACATTTCAGAAATTAACGATCTTTGGTTGGATACAGTATAATTAAAATAAATTAACTCAAACAAGATAATCAATTGCGTCAATGATCCTCATCTAAATATTGTTATTTTTAAATAATATAAAAATTAAACAATAAACTCATAAATGAAAAGTTAAAATAAATAAGTTTGGACCAAAAAAATGATGAAAGAAAAAAAAAAAAAGCAAAAGGGCAAAAAGAAAAAAACGGTGTTGACGAACAAAACAGAGTGAGAGAAGAAGAAGAAGAAGAAGAAGAAGAAGAGAGGAAAATGGAAGCAGTGAAGTACATATGGGAAGGTGCGATTCCATTACAGATTCATCTCCACGAATCCGAAGTCACCACCGTCCCTTCTCCTCCACCTGCAATGGTATTTCTCTGTTCATGCTTTCACTCCAACTTCGTTTCTTAGGGTTCCATTTGAAATTCACGAAACCAGACGATTTCCCGTGTTTACTATACCCCTGACTTGAACTTTGATTGCATTGAGTTCATTTCCATGTGGGGTTTCTTGTTTTTGATCTGTTTTAGGTTTTAGCCCCCCGGATTGGCTACCTGCCGTTGTTGGCTTCTCAGATTAAACCTTACTTCAGTAGTACGCTTCCCCCTGGAGTTGACACCATTTGGTTTGAGTACAAGGGTTTGCCCCTTAAATGGTATGCTGTTCTTTGGTTGTTGTTTGTTTGAATTCTCTTTTGTAATCTGTCAATCATAGCCCGAGGTTGATCCTCTTATGTACCACTCTGGCTCTTCTTAGTCATTCTATCTATTTAGGGGAATTTCTCCTGAAGAAAATTGCAGAACTCGTGTTTTTGCGTGAATGGAGATGATATACGGTCATGATTAGGAAGAAAAATAAAAGACTGAAGTGATTTCATTTTCATAGAGAAAAGTTAAAAAAAAAAAAAAAAAACAAATGTTAAAGCCTTAACCAAGACTAATGGGAGTTGCATAATGGGAAGGAAAGCTTCTTTTTTTTCGTCCCTAGGCCAGGTACCGGGAGACATCGAAAGAGTAATGTCATAGCTGAGTCTCGAACCTGGGACTTTGAGGGGAGCATACCCTCAAAGCCCAAGTCTTCAACCACTATGCCACCCTTTGGGGACATAATGGGAAGGAAAGCTCCGCCAAGGCTTTTGAATAGATCTAGGGTGTATTAGCCACCAAGGCCAACACATCTTAAGATCTATTCAAATGCTGTTTTTCTTTGTGTTGGGTCCGCAATGGTGCTCTCTTTGTCCTTGAGCGATGGACGACTGGAATCATATTTTGGGAGATTGTTAGTTTCCCATCACTATTTGGGAGTGCTACTGTGCTTCCTTTGGAATTTTCTGGGTTTGTAACAAAGGTCGTGGATCGTTGATTGAAGAGACTTTGAATCCTCTCATCTGAGATTAGGGATGAAACCTTTGGCAGGCTTGTATTTTGTTGTGTGAAATGGTCCCTCAGTTCTTTTTTTGTAATTATCAGTTAGGTCTAATTCTTAGATTGGCAACCGTTCGTTTCTTAGTTGGTTTTGGAACTCCATTTTTTGAGGTTAGTTTTGTTTGTATGTCCTTGTATATTCTTTCATTTTACTCAATGAAAGCATGGTTTACATTTTAAAATGTCGACATGAAGAAAGTGGAAGAGTCATTAGAAAAACTTCTAGCAATAACACACTTCAATTAGAGCCACCAAAATGAATAAGATCCCAATATTTTAGACGGTACCTTTAAATCTTCCCCCTTTTTGAACAATTATTTATTTATCTCAAGTCAAATATGCCTAATGTTGCCAAAGAGAGGTAATAATTCTTAAGATGTTTTGGCTGTTTTAATTATTATATTGATTAGGTATTTATTGTTTTTAGTGGAAGGAATAACGAAGTTATAGTTACAAAATTATTTTAATGATTTTAAAGAAATTACAAGAAGTTATCAAATGATGCAAAAGATTGTGTCTCCTGATAGAATCTGGTGCATGCTTCTCAGGAATATACCGACAGGTGTACTCTTTGATCTTCTATGTGCAGAACCAGAAAGACCATGGAATCTTACGGTACAAGTTCTTTCTCTTCATCTTTATAATTCAAGTTGCTAAAACTTTTTATTGGATCAGACTTATTTGCCTTTGAATACGGAGGAAATAAAGACGTTTCAAACGAAAAGGTTCTGACCTTATCCAGGTCATATAAGAATTAATATATATTTGGGTCTTGAATGATATGTGACTGCAGTTGCATTCTAAAGTATGAGAATTATAGGTGCAGACCTGCGGTATTGATGAGTTTAGGAGTATTTATGGTTAACAAAAGTTAGTTTACATTATTTTTACAGATCTCAGCTCACGTGTCAGGAACCATTGTGCACATTTTTAGGTTTTTTAGTATCATTTCCTTACACAAATACAGGTTTCCAAATCCCATTCTTCCTAATCCTAGACTTCATGTTCCCATTCCCTGATACCCAATGCGGCAAGGCCCCTCTTAAATGTTTTGACCTAGGAGTGCAACTGTAATATCCATTCTCTAAAACGAATTCGGTTGGTATGCTGTCTCAAGCTAAGACTATTTTGAACTATATGAAATAAGATTTGTCTTTTCTTATATTCTGGACAAATATAAAATGAAAATCATTATCATTATCATCATCCTCTTTTTTTTAACTTCTTGCAGGTACATTTTAGAGGTTATCCACGACAGTTGTTGATTCCATGTGAAGGTGAAGATAGCGTTAAGTGGAGTTTTATTAACTCATTAAAAGAGGTCAGTTGATAATAGTTTCTTTAAATCTTGTCAAAATCATTGTCATCTCTTGAAGAAGAATATCTCTGTTGTATAAAGCTTTTAGTCATTTTCTTACTCAAGAATGAGACGCATCTTGTAATTCCACATCTGTTTTTTTTTTTCCTTTTTCCTCCTGCCAAAGATTTTAGTTCAATGGACAACTTGGAACCCCAAAAGGAAAACTAAGGAAACCTTTAAACCTTGAATAACCTCCACCTCTCTAGCCTTGAGAAAAAGAACTTGCTTGTTCAATGGACAACTTGATAATAGGACGACCCTTTACCATTTTCTTAAGGGAGATATCACTTTTCAATTCTTAAGGTGAAGGAACTATTGTTGCTATTTGCTGAAGATTCTTCTCCAATTAATGTAGACGAAACAGTTTTTACTTGTATTTCCTTTTCAAGCTTAAGCAATAAATAGACTGTTGACTTGTATGAAGAAGGTGAGAATATCCTTGCTTTTTTGAAATGGATTAGGATACAGGCATTCAAGTGTTGTTTGGAAACGATAATCAAGCCTTTACTGTGGTTACTAACAACCCTAACAACAACCATTTGAGATTACATTGATTAATGAACCAGACCCAAGAGCCACCACCTCTAGCTTGCTGGGAATGAGAGATAGTGGTATGGAGCTTCCCTCTTTATAAGTTAGGAGACAGTGTGTCAAACAAGCTCTCAAAGACTACAAAAATATCTACTAGTCTCTTTGAAGGTTCAATCATTAATTTGTTGCTTTCATTATTAAATGTTGTCATTATTATTAATATGATCGCTGTCTTTATGTGTATTGTATGCTTTACTTTGAATCTCACTTAATGACACTTGGTGAAAGAGATTATAATTTTCTACAAGTTGACCAAGGGAAGTACATTATAACCAGGCAGATTACATTGTCAATGGGAACACCAAGAATGTCATGAGCATGTCTCAACCTGATCTGGTGGAGCTATGGCGTTCTGTATTAAATGGTATGCTAGCAAGTGCTGAATTGCCTTTGTTTAAGAAATTACGTCAAGAGTTTCCAAATGTTAAAGAGTGTCGGTGAAAGCTTAATTGACTTTTCCTTAATTTTGCATTAGAATTTAAGATGATGTTGTAACTTTATTCAGTGATTCTGACCTTAGGTTATTTTTGTGATCAAGTTACTTCTGCAGCCTCCAATTGCAGCACCCTTATGATAAACTTTCCTAATAATTCCTCCTTTTCTTATTTATAACAATAGGAATATTTTTGGGAAGATACTTGGTTAGAGAGGCTCTCCCTCCTTTTATATATCTTCATTGGAGAAAAGGGTTTCTGTTATTTTAATAAGAAACAAAAAAATAGGGGGTGTTTCAGTTTCTATTGAAAAGGCAGGAACATAAGTTATGTTGAAGTTTGGGTAGAAAAAGAGAATTTCTTTTTTGGGAAAACAAGAGAGTAGGAGACCAGCTTTTAGAATGGTTTCTTAGATTATACAATATTACAGTGCCTTGGTAAAACAAAAGGTTATGGGTTTCTTGTATTTCTTCCCAAAAATCAAGTAAGCCGGAACGTTAGATATGGGTTACTTGATGATCCAGTTGATAGTTATGAACGTTATAGATAGTTATGAACATTAGATATCCTATAGGCTTACTTGATTTTTAGTAAGAAATTCAATATGTATAGGAGACAAGCTGTCTACCATCAAGAGAAAAAAAAGAAGCTAAAATGATCCAACAATTATTAATATAAATCTATAATACAATATGACTAATATTAATAATGAATATAAAGGAAATCCAACGGACTTAATAATGTATTGTTCTGTACTTTGTTTTGCTTGCTCATTGGCCTATTATTTTCTAGCAGGTGATTTGGATGCTTACCTACAGATATCATCTAAACTTAAGATTGGAGGAACTGGCCACGAGCATGTGTTGAAATCTATATCAACTGGATCATCACCTGGTCAAAATACTGGTGAGATGGAGATGGACATAGCAGGACAACTAATATCAGGTATAACAACCACATTTAGGCATTTTTGTTTAAAGTGCAATCTATCAAGCAAAAGTTGGTGATAAGCAAAGCATTGTGTATACAGAATTTTTTTCACCAAATATGTTTCGGGTCGGCAGTGTGTAGAATGAACTCTTAGGAATAGTGGTCATGATAGAGATTTCTACTCTTCGGTCTCTCTTACTATTTGCTTCATGCCTTTTGGGGTTGCATTAAGGTATAGAAAGACTTTTAGTGGGTTGGCCTAGTGGTGAAAGAGGGTCTTAGGGATCTCGGCGGTTATTGTGGTGACCACCTAGTTATGAATTAATTTTCCATAGGTTCTTTTTACAGCCAAATATTGTAGGATTAGTCGGTCTATTACGTGAGAATAGTCGAGGTGTGCTCAGCTGGCATGAACACTCACTATAAAAAAAATTTCCATAGGAGTTTTAGTATACTGTTATGTATGTGGATACTGCCTAGGAGGCTAGGATTCAAATCTCTGCGTTAGGATTTACTTTTTGGGGAATGGGGATTGGAAAGGCTTGGTTCTTATTTGCCTCTTACTGTCCATCTGGAGGTATGATAGGTTGGAATTATACTCTTCTATACTCAATATATGGGTAAAGCTGCGCAGCATATCTTTCTTTTCTAGACAGAATAAATAAGTAAATGCTGGCGGTAGAGTTGACATTGGTATCAAGCTACTGCCGGAAGAGTTGTACATTGGTATCTTCTATATGGAATAAATAAGTAAATTGACCTACCGGCCGAAAAAGCTCTATTATAGGAAGTTTGATAGTGAAGGTGAGGAGTTTGGAAGGTTGGCCTGTTTGGATATGTTTGGAGCTCGGGTAGTGGCGGTTTATTGTGGTGAATGGGTAAGTTAAGGACAAAGAGCTATGCAAATCTGACTTTTTGTGGGGCATTCAGCCTTTTTTTTTTTTTAAACAAGGTAACCACGCACGTTCCTAGGCCAGGCACAGGCATTCAGCCTTTTAATATTTATAGCTTGCCTTTTTTTTCAAATCGCTATGAGAGGTCTTTCATTAGATACTTAGAGTTTAGCACCTCCCTTTCATTTATCAATAAAATTGTTTCTTATTCCAAAAAAAAAATCCTATCTGGGTCCAATCAGGCTTCTTCTGTCTGGGGTCTTCTTTGAGATGCAAAAAACATCTACTAACTATTCTGAAAGTCGAGCGATAGTTTATTGCAAGACAATTAACTTTTGCCCAAATTTACATGAGCAAGCTTATGTTTTAAAACTTACACTCAGCTTTCGTTACTCTCTCTCTCTCCATGGTTAATGTTCATTAACCGCCCTGTGTGTTATCATTTCTGTTCTTAGGATGAATTTCTTATTGTTTGAGATTGTGATTAGGTCGAATTCCAGTTCGATTATATGTGAGGAATGTTGGTGAAGATTTTGATAATTTAGAAGATGCACCGCCAGTTAATAATTGGGATGATGTCTCGTACATTAACCGTCCTGTAGAGATTCGTGAAGAAGGTAAAATGCTTTACTAATTGAATTTCATACCGTTATTTGGTTAGTATGCACCAGCCTCTTTGCTTTTAGTTTCTTTTGTTTTGGTGAAGTCTATTAGACGAGTGTGTATACATGTACTTGTCCATCCATCATGACATTAACTGTAGTCCTTTATAATGTATAAACCAAATAAACCCTAAACCAAAGCACATAATTGAGCACATTGATTTTAAGGTGCGCATAAATTGGTCCGAACACTCGTAATAGAAAAGCAGAATTGACGATAGAATATCGATTGATTTCCTCACACAGTTAAGTTCTTGTTCTTGAAAAAGATATAGTAATTTTTTTGGATTGAACCTTCAACTTTGGAGAAGGTAATGAGTGTTTTATCTACTGAACATTGTAATACAGACAAGGGGTTCACCCTGCACGATGCTGTCAGGAGTTTGCTACCCGAGCTTTTCCCCAAAAGGGAAAATACGAAGGAGGAATCATCGACAGATATAAGTGAAGAAGAACGAAGTGATCATACAGAACAGTCGGATGGTACGAAAACAGAAGAGAGGGGACTGAATTCTTGCGGTGAAGAGTTGCAATCTTATCATCCTAGCATCAAGCTTGTTAGGATCCAAGGGATTGAACCAAAATGCCAAATTCCTTTTTCATGGGTAGTGAACAACTTAATTAACCCTGAATACTTCCTTCATATGTGTGTTTTTGTATCAGTTCAACAAGTCAGATGCTAAGTTATAGGATCAAAGAGGAAGCAAAGAGCAAGTAAGTATTTCCATTCTTTCATTTGTGGTGTTGGGGATTAGACTTTTTTTAGACATTCTTTTGAAAAGAATTGTTCTGTAAAGTTATATAGAAAGTAATGTGATCAATGCCTATAAGTTTCATATCTATCATCCGGTCTGAGTAGCTTATGTCATTGTCATTGTTTCAATTTTGGAGTTGGGGATTATAATTTTTTTTTCACTGCCAATCTTTAAAAGAAAAAAATAGGCGTTAGAGAACTTTTTCCAATTAAAACGGTAAACAAACAATCATCCATCAATCTCTCTATTAAAGTTCATATCATACCTTTCGTTAAATTATCTATCAAATTTACCATCCAATCATTACTAACACCAATCTTTAAAGAAATAGTTAATTATTTCAATCTCTTAACTACTATTAACATCAATTTTTAAACAAGTAATTAATTATTTCAATTATCATTAATTCTTTCACGACACTCCCTTTTCTTCTACCAAATTCAAACACACCCTTAAGATCTCAAATATCGATGAATTTAAAAGTAATAATTTTAAGCTTCTCTCTTTTAAAAAATACACTTATTATTTGGCATGCTTTCAAACTTAGTTTGGACAAGTGTCCCAATTACTGCCAGACATCTTGATAGACGGTTTTTTAATATAAAAACAAGCTCCTTTTAAAACTACAAAAATGACACATGAGAGATTGAAGCAGAAGATCTTTTAATCAAAATAATAAAAATACAATTTTATATTGATTGAATTACTACTATTATTGATCGTAAGATAATAAATATAATCGATCAAAGGAACAAATTTGTACTTACATTTAACTAAAATAAACAAAGTATATTTTGTCATTGTCATTACATCGTTATTTCATTAATTAGTTTTAATTTTTGTGACAATAAAACTTATTTAAACATTATAAACAAAGTTTAAATTTATGATGCTACTCAATGGAAGGAATGTCTCAAAGGGCCAAGTTAGCCAGTACTAAAAAAAATTCTCATCAAAGAAGGTAATTGTCCTTGATTATTTATTTTTAGCTTAACAATGATAAAGATATAAGAGTGGAATCTTTGACATATTTACCAAAAATATGTTTTGATCAGTTGAGCCAGCAAGACAAAGTAACTCCCCTTCCATTTTTTTTTTCCAATCATTCCCTTTCTTATACACATTTCTTCAAAACATTAAGAATGAATATATGTTAGCTGTAAAAGTTATAAAACATTTGATTGTTACACCTTTACATCCCTTCCTTGTCTTGAGAGATTTAGATCAAGGTCTCCATTGTTGCCATTGCCAAACAGGGAATGAATAGCTCTCTTTTTATATATATACTGGATGATGATGATGATGATGATAGTAATATGTTTATAGTGAGATGCTGTAGTTCGTTGATAATTACAAACTTTGGGACAATGAGAAAGGAGGCTGTGATCATCATGTATTCTTTTCCAGAACAGACAAGGCAGGTGTCAGGTAGTTATTGGCTTTGTCAGGCAAGTGTGCAACCTGCAACACATAAACACATACAAGCAGCTCTTAGTTTTTTTTTTCCTTTCCCCTTTTTTTTTCTTTGAGTAACTGCACATTTATTGAAAGCAGTGTTTTAAAAAGCGCAAGGCACACTAAGGCGCAATGACCCTCTAGAGTCCGAGGTGCACCAAAAGGCGAGGGCTTTTTTACTTAAGGCATACTATATAAAAAAACACAACAAATTTATATATATGTGTGTATACACAATAAAAACACTTTTCATCAGCATAAATACAGTTTTAACCAAGAATAATATATAAAAAATACATATTCAACTATTAACTTTCACGCGTTTCGAATGACCTAATACGGGGATCTAAAACACAAAGGAAATAAAAAAATCTCACAAGGCACGCGCCTTTAGACGCCTGGGCTTCACGTAAGGCGCTATAAGGCGCGCGCCACACCTGGGACAAGCGAAGTGCAAAAGGTGGGACTTGAGCCCAGGCACGCCTTTTAAAACACTGATTGAAAGAAATGAAAAAATACACAAGGGCATACAAAATACTCTCTTAAACAAAAATGGAGTCCGAACCCTAACCATGGGAATTGACTTCAATTCAAAAGAACAGAACCAATCTCGTAACTATAAAAGAGGACCTTGAATGAGTATTTCACGGTGATTATTAGTCATCTACCTATGAATTATTTCTTACATGATAACCAAATGTTGTAATGTCTGCCCGTTGTCTTGTCAGTGAGTTGAACCAGACAACGATAAAAAAAAAAGGGCCAAATAAATTAATTTCTAGTGAATTTTTTTTACAACCAGATATTGAAAGATCTGGTAGTTGTCCCATGAGAACAGTCGAGGTGTCCAAAAGCTGAACCACATACTCACGGATATAAAATGCAAAAAAAAGGTCTAGTGACCGACGCTCGTAAGGAGAAGTCATGATGTAACAACAAGAAATGATGACTGGACAAGAGACAGACTAGGGGGAAAAACATTAAACATAAAAGAAGGAATTGAAACCTATAAAAGAAAAAGGAAACGGAAAAAAGAAAAAAAAAATGTAGGTTTCTTACCAGTTCATAGAGTTCTCTTCCTTGCTCAGCAACATATTCATAGCATACCTGGAAACAGTATAATTATAAATTTGGTGGTCATCAGAATGAGAAACGGACGCTAATGCCAATGAAAGAAAAGTTTCCACTCACATCAAAGCTTTTGTTTCTTGCCGTAGAATCATGCAACGCTTTTACACAGATGTCAGCAACATCAGCGCAGCTTATGGACTAAATGTTGACAATGGATGAGTTTGGGCTGAGTTTGATCATCAATGTTAAGGAAAAGACTATTTTTCTTACCTGAGTTATCCTGTTTCCCTGGTCAAAAATGAGGGCGCGTTGGCCGCCAGGTTCTTCCTGCAAGAACACGAATCTGGTTACGTTTCTGCGGCACAGTTGACCGAGAAACTTGGATAAATGCACGGAGTATTTGCAGATTAAGTCGCTTCAAATAACCAATTCGAGAATGATGTGAAAACTGTACCTTGAGAGGGCCTGGACGGATAATTGTATACCCGAGTCCTGATCTTCTCAATGAATCTTCCCCGGCCTGAAGGCAAGAAGTTCCATACATTTATATCAAAAACTGAGTAGTGAAATGGCCAAAAGGAACAGTATGAGAAAAAAGAGATACCCTTTTTGCCTTGAGAACCTGCTCCCTTCTGGTTGGTTCAACACCAGATCCTGTACACGAAACCAAGATGAAGTCTGTCTCTTGCCCAGTCTGTAAAACACCCATTTCATGATTATGGAGGTTGTAAGAAAATATGTAAACATTTCTACCCAAATGTGTCATATGGCACACACTTTGTTAGGCCTCCTATTATTCATACTTATACTTATAGTAGAAAGGGCAAATTAGGGAAGAAGGGAGGAAATTAGAGTGTGGGGACCGGGTGCGAGTAGAACTGATAGTTGGTCAGTGGGGGAGGTAGGAAAATTTTGAGGACAATAGTGTCTTTGTGGAACAAAACAGCTCTCTCGAAAGCTGGGGGACATTTCTTTTTCGGTTTCCATTATCTTGTTATTTGGATTTACCAGTTGGAATTTATACTGATTGAAGAACTATAAATAGAAACAAGTGTTGTTCTTGGTTATATTGGTGCCTGTGTATTTTTCAGCTTCTTAACAGGTTTAGGGTGTTGGCTAACACACGCACCAAAACATGTTGTCAAACAATCCTGTAACTTTCTTTTATTGGAAAAGAAAACATCTTCATTGATAAAATGAAAGTGTTAATGAAGAATGAGGTTAGGTTCTGAACCTTTTAAAATGATATAATACGGAAAATAAAACAAGCCTATATCTCATGAAGCTGAACATCCAACTTAAAATCCTAAGAGGGAGGCTCCGTACATTCGAGGGGTTATCTCATGAATTAGCTACACATCCGTGAAATGTATACATATGCCAAGGAATTTTCATCAAAACTGGCAAGAGGGAAGGGGGAGAAAAAGACAAATCCCTAACAATACCGTAGTTAAAAAAAATCTGCTTTAGTTTTAGAAATCTAGTTATGAACTCAGTTAGAAGTATTTTAAAGAAGATGAAAAACAAAATAAGGAAAATGAAAGGAACTAAGTTTAATTTCTGAATACAGAAAAACAGGCTAAATTTATCATGTACTAATGATCATTGATTCATGGCATTTAGAACTCAGGTCAACTGCAGCTGGTGTAATGATTCTCAAATTCTTGCTAATAGCATCCTAGCTCGTACAATCATTTTTTTATGATTCGTTGTCTGATAATCATAAATGATTGACTTGAAAGGAAGAACCACAGCCAAATAATGCACATCAAAATGAATAGCATAAGAACACCTAAAATAACTCACAGGCAAGGCTTTTAAGTATTCCAAAATGAGTTTGAAGCTTCTCAAGTCTTGCTGCTTTGCGCCTGCAGTGGCAGGTCCTTCAGTAGGTCTCTGCAAAAAGAAACATTAAGTTAGTACCCACTGGGAACATGTCTTCCATGAAAACTAATCAAAATTTAGGTCACTTTATGGCCCTTTATCATTTGTCCTATACACTTTTCCAAATCTGAAAAAAAACAAACAAAGGAAAGCCTCATGGAATCTATCACTTTCTTAGCTAGACTTCCTTTTAGGATTACAGTTTAACTACCACACTTGAGAAGCTTCTTGTAATTTTTGTTTGGACATCTTTTGTAACTTCTCATTCAATGAAAATTTTTGTTTCTCATGAAATAAATTTTTTTTTCTTAACTGTACTTTCAGTTTGGTATGTCGTGGAAGACTTATTGCTTTTCGAAACAATATTTGTCAGTAAGAAACTCCATTATTTTTTATATTAAGCACATGCATTGAAGCCAAAATTGAGCGGATCATGCTCATTAGAGAAGGCAAGAAAGAGGATTAAGAGTTTCATTAATATAGAATATCTATTTCTCTTCTAAAAAAAACTGATTCATAATTTTTTAAAAAACTAATACACTATGAACCATCATTCATTTTAAAATCACAAAATACTACTAACAAAGTGTACTTGAGCAACAATTAATAAAAAAAAGTTATATCATTTTAATGGTATTTCTTATCTTCACTTAATATAAAAATTGAGTAAAAGAAAATGCATCACCAGAACAAAATAGTGGAAACATTAAATATCTTTTACTTGATCATCTGATATAGAGTTGAAGCACCAACCTGTCTTCTAGGCTCAAAACGAATGGTCAATGTATGCACAAGAAATGGATCTAGAGGTGGATCGTCTGGTTTTACAGGACGGAAGGATGAAAAAGGTATTCTGACCTGCCAACCATTGATGCAATCTCATAAACTATATATTCTAATTGTTAGTGGATACAATTAAATTTAGTCTAACCCATCAGTTTAATTTTTTGGGTTGATTGGCATCGTGATTTAAAATAATTCAACCAGTGTTTTCAAGGCGACCCCAGGTGCTCGCCTATGGCGAGGGGCGAGGCAACCTGGGGTACCTTCGCCTTGTAGAGAGCCCAGGCGAGCGACTTCAATGAAGCGCTCGCCTTGCTGCGCTTCACAACTGCCTGAGACACCTTCTTCGACAATAAAGGCGTGCGCTTGATGAGATCGACTTTTTTTTTTTTCTAAAAAAAGCACCATTGAAGTTACAGGGAAGAAATAAAAAGATGAAAAGAAGATGAGAGGGGAAGAAGAAGAAGATGAGGGGAATACGATTTTAAAAAAGTTTGAAAAAACACATTATTATATTCTTACATTTAAATTTTTTTCTCTTAAAAACTGACTTAAGTCTTATCAATTTACTAACTCTTACTGACTTGTCTTGTCAATCTAAAATAAGCCACACAATCTTCTTTGTTATTTTTTACTTTCTTTTTTATAGCTTCTGTAATATAAAAAAGACCAGCATTGTTTTTTCAAGAAAGTCAGTTCTATTTTACTTTGTCATTCTTCGGTTAATAATATCCATATATGGGTTGTTTAAAACTTTCCATCTAACTTAATATTTTCACTTTTTTTTTTTTGAAAATCACAGTTTTAACTATTGTTATCTATTGATTTTTTGATAATCTATAAAATATACATAAATTGTTCATAACTTAAATATTTTTCACATTTGATATTTAACATTTATTATTTGAATTCCTTTACCATTTAATATTAATATGTAAGGATTTGATATTTTATATAAATAAAAATATATTTTCTATATTAATTTATTTTATGTATATTATTTTGGTATGTGTTTATAAGTTGCGCCTTGCTTCACTCGGGCCTCGCCTTTTTATCGCCTCTCGCCTTAAGGCGATCAAGAAGAGTGTCGCCTTGCGTTGCGCCTTGCGCTTTGAAAACACCGAATTCAACAGGGTATCTTTTTTTAATAGGAAACAAAACATTTCATTGAAGATATGAAATTCAACATGGTATCAAACTTTAGACTAAGAGGTAATGAGTTCACGTCTCTCTCTACCGAGTCATTTTTCTCCCCAATTAAAATTGTTTACCACTTGTATGGTATTTCTCAAAAATTTCCAAACCCACAAGTGAGGAGGGGTTTGGTGATATAATTAAATTTACCCAAATCCATTGAATTAAACTTCTGGGCTGATTGATGATTTAATATAATTCAACACTAACCAATTTAAATGAATTTGTTCAGGATGTAAGCAACTGTAGAATATTACATTAATTTGATAAAGAGATTCTTACCCTACAAAATCCAGCTTTTGTGCTAAATCTTGAGAAATATTGTTTACTTTGAGTTGTATCGGCTAAAGGACCAGCTTCAAGAATTAACACATACGACCTTCCATTCCCACCAACTGAAAGAATGAGCCCCTCATATCTAGTGATGAAACATAGAAGAATCAAAGGTATCTGCAGTTAACACCTTTATTTAAATGAAGAACTCTTGACTAAAATTAAAATTAAATAGATAAGTAAATCAGAAACCTGTCGAGAGTGGATCCCAATGGAAAGGAAAGCTTTGTTGACAGCTCAACATATCCTCCCCTTGTGAAAACGTATCCTACAATAAAAATTAAAAAAAATTACATGCTGTTTCTTTTTTGTTTTTTGCTCAACAGAACCCCTTTTGATTTTCATTCCGATTCTATAGTTTAAATTACTGTGTTTTGGAGCCACTATCTCCCTTGTTTTGTAACTAAAACCACTTTGATTTTTCAGTGGGATAGCTTTTTGTAACTTGTTATACTTTTTCATACATTATGAAAAGTCTACTGTCTCCTAAAAAAAAAAGAGCCCCTTTAGTCTTATACTTATTATCACTATTTGGAGAAATTTTGTACTGGCAATACAAGTAATTTTCACCGTCCAGGAACCAGCCATATTTTATGATTTGTTCAGCATAAATGAGTTTTACCTGAGAAGACAGCTTCTCCAGTTTCAGTATATTCAAATTTTGCATCCATGCCTCCATCATACTTAGCAGCAACAACATCCTGGAAGTAAGTTCCTTGGCGAACTTCCCAACCATTCAGCGACTCTTCAGATTTGAACTTCGCAAGCAGAAGCTTACTTTTGCTGCTTTTACCAGCTCGAAGTTGGGCTAGCTTATTGTTGTAGTCCTACAATTTACATCAGGTATCAGCTTCTGCCAAGGACTATAGTGAGAATTGGGTTTGCACAAATGATCTAACTTGGGAATAGTTGAATAGCTTAATATGACCTTTAAAATGAATGTAGGAGCCAATACATAATGCTCACAATTTCAAAGAAAATGCAACCAACAGTCAACTACATAAAAGAATAATAACAATAAAAAAGAACTCATCAGTTAATATTCAGGATGAAAAGTAATAATTGATGAATCATGTTCACCTTGTTGCCTTATCTGCTGATGCTAACAACTTTTTTTTTATAGGAAACCAAAAATATTTCATTGATAAGTGAAATAGTTACAAAAAGATGGGGCATTGAGTGAAGCAATGCTAACAACTTTAAGTGACTCATTTACACACTACTTGCCATTTGCACAAACATGTAAAATACTCTAGGCCCAGATTCACAAACCCACAGTCAGAAAAATAACTTATGATTATGATTTATGAATGCAGAAAGGCAGACCTGAAATGCTTTGGTGATATTATAAACTCCTTGATGATCAACTCTGAAGAGATCTGCAGTAATTGTAGAGCGAGCAGTTGCACAATAAATAATTTTATTGCAGCCCTTCACAGCAGCCATAAGAGTATTAGCATCACCAACATCTCCAATCACTATTTCCACCGACCTTGGAAGCATATCCACGACATCTTTGTCTGCCTTCCTCACTAGAGCCTGCTAAGCATATGGATAGATTCATGGCTCAGTTAATATAACAAATTTATGAATCAAGTTGAATAAATGAGTGAATAAATAGCTCGTGCCTAGATTCAATTGGAATATATTGTGGGCATTCAAGTAAACGCCCAAGCATTAGATTTAACACCAACAAACATAGGAAGTAAGTTGATTCAGGATCCTAAAGATCTTAAACTTCTGTCTAAACTACATTCTTCTTCCATTCTTCCAATCTCTTGAACCATGCGGATAAGTGTTATCAATGGGTGTGTTAACTCACAAGCAACAGTCTCAAATTACATCTTTCACGAACAAAGAGAGCATATTTCAATAAACACAGTAAACAAAACCTCATTTTAAACCTTGCATAAGCAAATAGCAATTTGCTCGAAGGGTGAGTGGAATGATTTGAAAGTAGAGAAAAGAGCTTATAGCTAATTAAAAACACTTTTCAAAATTGTCCCAATATTTAGTTGGACAATCAAACATGATTTCAAAACTTCTAAGAAAACTCCCAAAAGGCACTCTAGGAATCCACCAAGTCACTGACCAAATGTGCTAGAGGAACACTACATTAGAGAGGAAGGCAACCCCTACTCCCAAATTTTCCATAAGAGACATCAGCTAGATACAATGCAACAACTACCAACACACTTTGTTATGAGAAACTGAAACAACAGTCAAGAAAATAAAACATGAGGCAAAACGAAGCGATTTACATGCTCTACCAACATTGGCTACGTTCACGGGTAGAGGGGAGGACTGTTTTATTATTATTATTTTATTAAGGAGATAAGAAGATAAATGCTCGATCAAACAGGGCTAGGGTTTTAAGGGAAATTATATAATGTACTCTCATCTAACGTTAAGGCGTGGGCGTCCGCTCCTGGATCCCAATTCGCTGACCGGGCAGCAAGACCGCTGACTAAGTAATTGTAGGGTACCACAGTTCAAAGACATCTTTACACACATAAACACTAAAGGGGGCAACAAGCACTAAGCTCAACTGGCATGATGATGCACGACTTGATAACCAAGAGGTAATCTTTTCTAATCCCTCCACCCCAAATACTATAGAACTTTTATTAAAAACAAAAAAAAAACAACACTAAAGGGTAGCAATATAAAGATCAAAGAAAACAAAAGATATGAACAGCTAAAGAACACAACAAGCAAATCAAAGTAAGACCTTAACAGTGTAGCCTCTCAGCATAAGCTTACGAACAACAATACGCCCAATTGTGCTAGTGGCACCAACAACAAGCACAGTAGTATTCTGAGCACCGGGAATAGCAAATTCACACATAGGCCCCTCCCTAATAAGCATAGCATCAAGAGCTTCCTTGTCATCCATTCTAGTAGTCCTAGAAATCTGTCCCAACCCAGAAAACTTCCTCCAAACTTCATCAAACAACTGCCGAGACTTTCGCCCCAACCCGACCGGATTCACATCGTCCAAACTAATCTTCGGCTGTTGTTGCTGCTGCTGTTGCTGTTCAAACCCATCATTCGATTCCACAATCCCATCCACTTTCTCATCCTCAGCAGCAACCACAACTTCCTTCGATTTCCCTTTCTTTTCCCCTTTATTGCCACTATTCGAAGCAGCCCTTATGATCAACGATCGGCAATGGCTTCCATTCCCACTCCGAAATGAATTAGACAAGAACACAGACCTGTACAGATCTGAAGTGGGTCTCAATCTACACTGATGGGTTGTTGTGAAAGATATCGTTGCAGCAGCAGCTGCCTCTACGGCCATTGGAATCTAAAGCAACGATTGATTCAGGAATCTTTAGGGTTGAGATTTGAGTATGTGGGTATGTAGAAAAAAACGACTTGAGGGAGGGATGTGATTTCTATGGATTTGTTTGAAGTTTGGATTGGAAAATGAAAGCGACCCATTTGGGTTATTGCCCATATAAACGAGAAGAAGCACAGAAAAAGGGAAAATGGAAGAGAAACTTGAAGCTGAGAGGGAAGTGTTTGTGGGTCTGAATTTTTGGAACCACACAAAGAAGATAAGGGAATTTGGGGCCATTTTGACGAGCTTTTCTTGCAGGGAGAGCGCCACGTTTAGGGCTTCTATTCCTCTACATCAAAGATTCAAACCGAGTTGTACAGAAAAATCTTACTTCGTATGATGTCTGTAGAGTGGGATGATGGGTTTTTTTTTTTTTTTTCTTTTTTGGCTGGAGGGTTGCAAAAAGTTGGAATTTTTAACCATTGTGGTAATTGAGAAGTTTGAAGTTCTTTCCTTTTGTTGAGATTCAACTCATCGTGTGATTCTAAATTTTCGACCTTGTGTAGTATTGAAAATTTTGTAACTATTTTCACATATAATTTTGGAGATTTTGCATGTATAGCAAAAAATGGCAAAATATTTGCACCTAAATCACAAAATCAAAACTAATTCATTTGTAACAAAAAATTTAAATTGAATTATATCACTCATTAATGATAGATGTCTATCACTGATTGAGTTCTATCACTAGTTATTGATAGATGTCTAATATGTTATATATTAAATTATTTAAGAAATTGTGCTGCAAAACTAATACCAGAGGTCAAATTTGCTGCTGAGTGCAGATTCCCTATAATTTTCAAGATATTTTCTTTTTCTTTTTTGTACTTTAGTACAACAAAGGGGTCTAGGGGTAAACCATGCTGACAACTTGGGTTTTTACCTTAGTATGCCCTCAAAAGTGTAAATGGAACTTCAAGGCGAGGGTTTTTTTTTTAGGTCAAACTTTTGCGTTGCTATTTCTTTGAAGTTCTAACTCAGACCATCATGGAGTTAGCTAGTCGTTAAAGAGAGTCTTGGGATGCTTAAAGTGATGGGTTCAATTTATGTTTATCATCTATCTATAAATTTTTTTTTTATGAATTTTCTCAACATTCAAATGGTGTTGGATCAGACAGTATGTTCTGTGACATTAGTCGAGATGTACGCAAGCTCGCCCAAACAACGGATATAAAAAAAATGAAGAGAAGAGTTCAAAAGGGTTAGGTAATGGAAGGCTAGTTGGATCAAAGATGATGAAAGAGATGAGGTTTTACTTGGATGACAAGAATAATTGATGAGGGAACAACCCTTTCGATTGATGGAAAGGTGCCCTTAGTAAGAGGTTTGCAACAAATGTGGTCATTCATATTAACATTTGGCAGTCGGTTTGTTGCATTGGGTTGTTGCTTTTCTATGTATTAGTTTGTTTTTTCAACTTCGATTGGTCTCGATGCAAAATGCGGATAGAGTCCAAGACTATGATTAAGGATATAAAGATAACTCTTTATTTCTCTCCTAGCAAATATTATACTAATTACAAGGTGATTATGGCGTTGAACTGAATTTTCACAAAACAATAAAATTATTAGACAACCTTCAATTTCTTTCTTGAGTTTTAATGATTAATGTATGGTTTAACAAAAAAAAAACTCAAATATTTTATCAACTATAAAAATATAGCTTGCTAAAGATGGTCAACAAAAGAGACAGAAGCCATGAAAAGAATAAGAAAATTAAAGAATATTGTCTATGCCTAATATGGTCAAATTCTAGAAAATAATTTGAAAGGTGCATCCATCATCTTAGAGCATACTTTAAAGAGGTAGTCTTCTTTAACTTTTGAAATTAAGCTTCCAAATACAAACAAAATTCCCTTTAACCCAAGGTGGAGCGATGCGATTTTGAAAACAAATAATTAATAATAAAAAAGGTGAAACATTAGTCAAGTAGCTTATCCAAGTATGCAAGAAAAAAAAAGGTATATATTCTTAAAACAAATCACTAAAAACATGATTCACGGTAAATTATATGGTGACGTGTTTGGTCTATTTCAATATAGAATAGATATTCTTAGATTTTTTTTTTTTTTTTTGAGATTACAATAATTGAGGGTGGGGATAGGGGTGTACATGGGTTGGGTAGAGTTAAGGGTAATTTTTGTATCAACCCAAAATTTTGGGTCGATCAACTTTTTAACCCAACCCAATTAGAGTTTCAACTCAACCCTATATTTTCGGGTTGGGTTGGGTTCATCGGTTCAAAATGATTAAAAGTTGAAGGCGAGATTACAAATTCGACGAAAACACTAATTATTTCAATATTTGAAAGTCAAATACCGGTATAAAATTTGACTAAATATAAAGCTAATTTTGTAAAGAGTATGAGATTTTTAAAACAAGATAAGAATTAATTTTAAATTTTAAAAAATATTGTATTTAACCTAACAAGAGATAAAAATATTGGATAAATT